>CM046875.1:466795829-467416829 GCA_025667525.1 Glebionis coronaria | reverse complement strand
TCAAAGACATCTAAACTTATTAAAACCATTTTATTAAAATTCATTCTAATGAAAGAAAATAACGATAACAAAGGACAATACTAATAGGCCAAAATAGATCAAAAAATTTAAAAAATGTTGCAATTTTCCGGTTAAAATGAGGACAAATACATGGAAAAGCCCACTTAACTTCGATGAAAGTCCCCCCTACACTTGATATAAACATTGTCCTTAATGTTTAAGCATGTGGAAGTAAACTCCCTTACACTTAGGACATTGTGCACTTTGTCTAAATCTTGCTAAGGAAGGGACAACTAAAGTGATTCCTATTTTAATATTGAAGAATATAAAATAGTGAACCAAAAAGAGTTTAGGATAGAACCGGGAAGACGGGTACACGGGATCACGGTTCATCAAAAGTCATCAAAAGTGGATCTTGAAAGCTCGAATCCCTGCACATCATAAGAAAGAAAACAACAAACACATACTAGGGTCTCCCCCTACACTTATTATAAAAAACGGATAAAAAGGATAGATACTCGGGTTGCCTCTCGAGAAGCGCTTGTTTTTGTTAACCGAGTCGTGAGCCTAACTCGACCTTGATTACAATGGTAAGAAGCTTGAAGAACATCCACCGGGATCAAATGCATAGTTTTCATCCAACAAATAGCACAAGCTTAAGGTGAACAAGACAAGCCAAAGAGGAGTAGGAAAGGTTCCCTTATGCATTTGTTGAGCATGGTGGTAGAAAGTATGATGAAGTGCAAGCATCGCTCCATAGATTCCAAAAGTCTTTCCTTTTATTGCATCAGATGTATACTAAGATGGCTTAAAAATCAGGATACCTGGATCGAACACCTTTTCCTTTAGGGGAAAATAAGACTTAGACTCAGTAGAACTTGAAGAAGATCCGCTCATAAATCTCACAATCTCATCCGACGAAGGTGGATAGAGAGGTGTTAAGACATAGGTACTACGGATATTTGTGTCTTCCGGTTTCTTCTCCTTTGAAACGGGTTCCTTAATATCTGAAGGAGGATAAAGATCAAAATCAAAGTCCAAAGGAGGAGAATCGTTCTCATTGGGGAAGTATGTGTTGAGAAAAGTAGCAAAATCTTCCTCAAATGAGTAATCATCCAAAGTAGGATGAAGCATTGTTGGTGGAGGATTTTCATCAAAAATAGGAGCAAGGTCATCATTTGAAGAATCACTCGAAGGAGTATCAACATCATCAAAGTCATCATAAGTTGGCATGTCTTTATACGCTGAAGAAAAAGCATCATAATCATCCACATCGGAACTAGAAGCATCATCATATGCATCATAGATTGATGGAGCATCATGTAGAAAAGTGATAATCTTTTATATTTCAAGAGGGTTGTTGTTTTCTAGTGAGAGAAAGTAGAGAGAGAATTGAGAGAAAAACTATGTGTATTCCTTGTAAGAATGAAACAACCAACACCCCTTTCCATGGTGGAAAAGGGTTTATATACCAAGTCCCTAAGTGGACTTGAGCTTCCGGCCCATGAACATGCTCATGGGTCGGGCTAATGTAAATAACAATTAAACTTATACTACGAGCCTATAACTATATTGTTGGAGTGACCGAGACTTTATTAATACGAAAAACGTATTTCCAACAATCTCCCCCAAAGGGAGGTCACTCCAAATTTACAAAGTCCTAATCTAGCATGTTAGATCTTCGTTCTTGAGCTCATAGTCCACTTTCTCATTTTTCTTCTTTAACTTTTCTTTATTTTGTGAATATGTGTTGATTATCATCAGGCTTTTGTTTAGAACATGTTCTTTTGGCCTTTCACGTGTAGTCTTTGTCTTCTTGTGATGTTCGCCTCTTCGTGACTTCATGTCCCACATAACTATCCTTTGTTGAATTCTTGAAAGTTTCAGAGTTGATACAGCGGAAGACTTTTAGGTCATACTTTCTTGAATTTGCAGAAATATTTGATGCAGAAGGAATAAGTATGTGAGGAGAACTTCTACTGGTACACCGCAACGCCGCCGTCTTTAAATGCAACAACATAATAAGACACGAATAAATGGCTTTGACATTTTATTCTAATTCGGTAGCATTTTACCTCCGGTCGGTGAAGACCGTTGGACGATAATAAATATCGTACTTGTGACAGGTAGCTCTAATTAAAGATCTCCTTGACAAGATTTCGCGGGTAAACCCGTTCTCTTTATTCGAACGTCCAAAGCTGACTGCAAACATAAAGAGTGAATCATTTGGATTATAAAATTTGTATGATTGAAGCCATCAATTCATGAATCCTGGAATAAGTGAATTTCAATTAAGATTTTCACCATCGTTGCTTTCCAGTTGTCACGAGCTTGATTCTGATAGAATCTTGCTTGTCACCTACCGCAGTGTTGTTTTATGTTGACACTGGAAGGATTTCCACTCTTCACTATGAACACAAAATAGTGTCACTCGAAGTGTTCTGGCAAGATCACTTGGATAATGCGTAGAGGCCCTGGAACAAGTTTAATCTCAATTAAGAGTTAAACCATCGTTTCTTTCCAGTTATCACAAGATTAGTTCTTGAAGAACCGCACGTGTCACCTACCATGAGCTTGTTTGATGTTTGCTCAATCAGGATTTCCATCTTCATTGTAATACTTTCGTATTACTCAGATGTTCTGGCAATATTACAAGAATATTGCGTAGGAATCATAAAAATCTTTCTTGGTTTTAAAATTGTGTCCTAATGAGACTTTTGATGATCTCGTGGCTCTAGACTCAATAGTGCATTTTTGTTTTGGTGAGCGGAGGCTGGAGAGGATTGCCACCTTTTCAATATCAATTTATTCGGAGTGAATAAACCGATAAATAACATGTTGAACTCCGTGACATTAAAACAAATATCTTTTGAGAGATATTTGAGTTGGCTGGGAGGGGTTGTGCATCGCATCACTGGGTCCATGATACTTTGTCTTCAAGATGAGTTGACTCGGTTTCTGCCTAAGTTGTAAGGAGGGCTTCTTTCTTTACACCCTTTATCTTTACATTTCTTTTTCTGAAAACCCGTTTTGAAGATTTGTCAAAAGAAAACTGATTTGATATTTGCTCCCCCTTAAACCCAGACCCGTTTACTATTTAAAGAGCAGTAGTCGTTGTTTTTAAGGAGACAAGTATCCATGAAGACCTTTTCCGTTTAATGATTTTCTGAAACGATTCTGGTGGCAATAAGATTTCTCTTATTTTAACAAAAATAAGTGCACTGAAGCGTACACTAATTTGTCTTAGACCAAGTTATAAAGTAAACTTGATCCCTTACAAGGTTTTGAAGTAAACCTTGCCCGAGAAAATTAATTCCCGTTGTGAGCCAATGTTTTCAAAAGAAATACATGACTTTAATGCGAAAAGCGGGTTGCAGTCAGAAATAACTACAAGCCATACATGCATGTTTTAAAATATGTACAACTTTTATACGGACTCTATTTATGGCGCCGTGTCAATTTTAATCAACATTTATAAGGCCGTAAATATAACCGTACTAAAAGACATGCCCGATTTAAAATGAAAAATAGTTTTGGATTTTCTTGATTTTATATTTTTATGGTTTTTGTATGTTTTATATTTTTGTATTTTGCTTTTGGTGGTTTATATATATACGATAATATACAAGATCACGATAAAAGGATACTCTAGAATAGTTTACCACCACTATTCTACAGATTCTTCTGCCAACTCCTTAAGTGTCGTTGGTGAGAATGATTTCATGCCTAGCTTTTCGATCAAAAACTCGATACGTCCTCGATCTAAGGCCTTTGTGAATATATCCGCCAGCTGATACTCAGTGTTGACAAAATACAGTTCGATCACTCCATTTTCCACTTGCTCTTTGATGAAGTGGTAGCGTATGTCAATGTGCTTCGCTCGGGAATGTTGAACGTAGTTGCAGCAAAGGGAAATTGCACTTTTGTTATCACAGTACATCGGGATTTTGTTGAATCCAAGACCATAGTCAGTTAATTGTGATCTCATCCAAAGAACTTAAGCACAACAACTGGACATAGCAATGTATTCAGCCTCTGTACTTGATATCACAGCGCTTTTCTGCCTTTTGGATGCCCAACTAACAAGTCTATCTCCAAGAAGTTGCACACTGCCAGAAGTGCTACGTCTAGTATCTTGACACCCAGCATAATCCGCATCTGCATATGATATTAGTGCAATAGAGGAATCCTTCAGATACCACAGACCATGATGAAGTGTTCCTTTAAGATACCGAAAGATCCTTTTCACAACATGTAAGTGCTTTTCGGTAGGCCGAGCCTGATACCGGGCACACATGCAAATAGCAAATTACAAATCAGGCCTGCTAGCAGTCAGATAGAGAAGGGTACCGATCATTCCACGGTAAAGTTTATGATCGACAGCTATCCCTTCCCTATCCTCATCTAACTTAGATCTCTCCGCCATTGGACTATCCACGGGGTCATAATTTTCAAAATGATACTTCTTTAGTGATTCAAGAGCAAATTTGGATTGGTTATTGAAGATGCCTCAGGGATTTTGAGAAATTTTCAACCCTAAGAAAAATGAAATTTTTTCCATCATCGACATCTTAAAACGTGTGGACATGATTTTCTCAAAATGGTCAGACAGTCTTTGAGTAGTGGCAGCAAATATTATATCGTCAACATAAATTTGTACCAGTATCATGTCGTTGTCCTCCTTGAGAATAAATAATGTTGGGTCCACTTTGCCTTTGGAGAAGCCTTTCGAGATGAGATAAGACGATAGGAGATCGTACCACGTGCGTGGAGCTTGTTTAAACCCATAAAGAGCCTTCTTGAGCTTGTACATGTGATTAGGATACTCCAAGTTGACGAATCCATTCGGCTGGCTTACATAGACATCTTCCCTTAATTCACCATTAAGAAATGTCGGCTTAACATCCATCTGGTAGACGATCATGTTCATATGAGCAGCATAGGCAAGGAATAGTCTAATCGCCTCCAATCGTGCAACAGGAGCAAAGGATTCTTCAAAGTCAATACCCAAAGCTTGTTTGTAACCTCTAGCAACCAATCTAGCTTTGTTCTATAGCACTCCACTTAACTCATCGAGTTTAACCTTATATACCCATAACAATGTAAGGATTTCAACGTTGTTGGGTAAAGGAACTAATTCCCACACTTCAAGACGTTGAAATTCATTAAGTTCCTCTTGCATGGCTTCAATCCAAGATGATTGTGTCATGGCTTGTTGCCAATTTTTAGGTTTAATATCGGAAAGAAATGCATCAAAGTAGCAATATAATGCATGTTATTGGAGTTGGTGGCGTGTTAAGACTGGTCGATTGATGTCACCAATAATATTGCGGATTGGGTGATCCTTTATCCATTTGGTGTTTAGATTTTCAATCCGTGGTGGTCGGGAGTGAACGATTGCAGGAGCTTCCTCTGAGGTAGACGCACCGTTAGGGTTTTCGGGTATTTGTGAACCAAAGAATGGAAGTTCTTGTAAATGAGCAATTTCTAAATCGTGATCATAGTAATCCTCTTCAACATCATTAGGAACAAGTGGGGGTGATGATTCAGGTGTAGTTTGTGAATTAGTGGGGGATGGGGCATCTGGTTCAATAGTGACAGTAGATGCCTCGGACTGATTTCCATTATCTTGAGCAACAACTTCGGGAATCGGAGCTACTGCTGCAAGTGCTGGAGAATCATCACTAGGTGGATCAAAGAATTCATCAAACATAGGTTGAAATAACTCATCCCACTCGGGCCTTGTAGGTGGTGTAAATGATGGAGAAGTAGGATTGTTGGGAGTTAATCCGGAACTAATCGTACCGGTTCCCATCTCATGAAGTGCGGGTTCAGAGTTGTGTTGCTCAAAAGCCATCACTGTCAGCTCATCAAAATCGGCATCCAAAGTTTCTACTATCTTACCAAGACAACGGTTATAAATTCGGTAAGCTTTCTTTGCGGGTGAGTAACCAATGAAAATTCTAATATCAGCCTTCGGTTGAAGTTTGCCCAAATTCTCACTATTAGTATTTGGATAACACATTGCACCAAACACATGAAGAAATGAAATATCAGGTTTATGTCCATGAAGTAGATCATATGGAGTTTTTCCATGGCGCTTACGAATGATGGAGCGGTTTTGGGTATAACATGCGGTTGCCATTGCTTCAGCCCATAAGAATAAAGGAGCATTCGCATATATCAACATGGTTCTAGCAGCTTCCATAGTGTACGGTTACGTCTTTCCACGACACCGTTTTGTTGTGGAGTGCGAGCAATAGAAGTTTCATGTGAAATACCGAACTCTTCATAATAGTCTCGTAGAGTTTGATTAACGAACTCAGTTCCATTATCAGTGCGAATGCGGCGAACAGTAGCGTTAAGACGTACTTGGATCATCTTTAAGAAAGTAATAATATAATTTGGAGCTTGATCCTTGGTTGCTAAAAACTTTACCCATGTAAACCTTGAGAAATCATCCACCATGACGAGGATGTATTTTCTACCACTCACACTAGTCGTACGCATTGGCCCGCAATGATCCATGTGCAAAAGATATAATGGTTCTTGGTTGGTGTCTTCAGCTTTAGGTTTGTATGATTTCTTGGTGCTTTTCCCCAAAGAACACGTGGAACATAAATGATCCTTGTCGAACTTAAGTTTTGGAAGACCACGAACAAGTTCGTTTTTAGCCAAATGGTTTATAGCATCAAAGTTAAGATGAGATAACCGGCGATGCCACAACCATGACTTGGTCTTAGATGCTTTGGAGAGAAGGCATACAGGAGAGACGGCCATCATGTTTTGAATGGACAGTGTGTAGAGATTATCCCCTCGAGAACCTTTTAACAATTCATTTCCTGCAAGATCACGAAGGAAGCAAGTATGTTTTCGAAAAGCAACCTCAAGGTTTGAATCGCAAAATTGTCCTACTGAGAATAAGTTATGACCAAGTCCCTCGACGTAATACACCCTTGAAATTGTAACATTCCCAATTTGATATTCATTGTAACCCGTGATCTTTGCAATATGGCCGTTGCCAAATTTCACCGTTCCTAGAAACTTGCTGACGAAATTTCTGAGCATCGAGCGGTCTCTAGTCATATGTTTGGAGCACCCCGAGTCCAAATACCAAGGAATAATTTGGACGACCTGAAAATATCACCAAACAAAGACGATGTATCGGAATCTAATTGTTCCTCTGAGTTAGCAGGTACAGATGTAATTATCTTAGATTTTCTATCAGAGGAGTTTTTAGGCTTCTAAATTTTCTTACTAGTTGTTGGCTTATATTCTAGTTGTCTAGTATTCTGAGGTGCTTTTTGACTGGGTACTTCTTCACTGGTAGGCACAATAGTGGAGGCAGACCTGGTGAAAGGGCGTTTTTTTTTCCATTTTTTAGTGTTTGTGTTCCTTTTTAAAGGACGCTGAGACCTAACTTCAGTGGATGTGATCCTAGTTTAGTTCCATTTGCAGTAAAGGTTCTACCAGTGGGTAACCGTTGCCATCCAACCTGGGTGAATTTCTTCCCCGTTGGTTTCCATTCAAGATTGTTTCTAATGGCATGCATTTAATTAACATGGTCGGCATAAATCATGACGCTGAGAAAACATGCATTCATTACAATTCCAACATTTCAAATTTGAATTCACATTTTGTTTAGGTTTCCACTCAGAGGGAGAACCTTTTGTCTTAGCTACATGATTCTTTTTATTTAAAGCTGAAATAACGTTCCTAGGGTGAACTTCTACTTTCTTTTTCGCAATCCTACTAGTGGAAGGCTTGATCCTATCTTTCTTGTCTTGAGATCCTTTAACCTTAGTAGACATACTCCTATAGAAGCCAAGGGAACATTAGTGACAGATTTTGACTTAGCCTTGATGGGTGTGCTTAAAACAGGCTTAGCTCCTAGGGTCTTATTTAATGGAGTTATGGCAATGGCGGGGGTTTGTTGGGTAACTGGTGCAGATATCGGTTGACCAATATATTCTAAATTTGCTAAGCAATCTTGAATGCGATCCACATATAAGAAAAGTTCATATAGAGTATGACTTGTGAGATCGAGCGTACGCATATCATCAATGGTATCGCTAGCTAGATCAGCATGTTCTAAGGCATTTTTCATGTAGGTAGCAAACTTAGTTGGACCATGCTTAAATTTTGGGTCCCGATAAAGCACACGTGGGTTGGGTTTAGGATTACTAGAGGATGGTGCAGAGATGGTAGCTGAGTTATCAACACCCTTTCGTCCTTTGAGTTGAAGTGTCTCCTTTAATTCAGCTATAACCATGTTTTTATCTATGAGCTGAATATTTAGGTCAGAGATTTCCTCACATTTCTTGTTCAGTTGGTCAACTAATGACCTTTGCTCTGTCGCATTAAAAGCGAGGCGTTCTTCTATTAAACCAGAAACTTGTGAGACACCCTGCCTTACTTTTTCAAACTCACCTAGCATAGAAGTAATTCTATCTTCTAGGGCATGATTTTTAATCTCTGCAGTCTCTAGTTCCAATTTCTCTGCTAATGATTCTCTCTTAAGTCTCGTAATTTCTTCCTCTAAAGCCTGAACCACCTGAATCATCTTGTCACTAGTCTCAACGGAGTTTTCACAATCATTTTTTTAAAGAGTTTCATTTTGAGATTGATTTTTAATTTCAAGAGATATACAATGTTGTTGAAGCTCATCAAAATGTTTTGAAAGTGAGTTATAAGAATCTTGAAGCTTTAAAAATTCAGCGTTAGATTCGTGACAAGAATGATTATCTACATTATTCACAGGTGCAACAATATTATAGAAAGATCATGCACATCATCACATTTATTCACAGCAGATGTAACCTCAAGAGCATATTCAATAGTAACAACTTGCATTACTTAGAGAGACACTATATGTTCCAAGAATTGGTCATATTCGGACAAAATCTTTTCTTTCTCAATTAGATGTTGCTCATAAGCATCATCCATTTCATAGAAAACTTTTCGAACTTCAGCCATTTCGAAATTAAGATTATCCCCGAGATCTAAAAATCCCTCTTTAATATTGTCTACAAACGGAACGATCTCTTTCTCAAACACCATTTTCATGTGTTCGAAAGCCCATTCTCTAGCGGTTTGAGCCGTTGAAGTCGTACATTCCTTGATGACCTTGTCAAATCCGGTTAGGTATCGCTAAATCTCTTCCAAGCTTAGCAATACCGTACTTACCGGTGGAAGATTCTTTGGAATTTTCTTAGGTTCTTCCGAATTAACAAGTGTAGGAAGTATATTAAGGCTTTCTCTAGTAGGCATGTAAGTTGGTGTATGGATAAATTCCTTTTGCATATTAAAGCGAATTCTAAGATCTGTTTTTGCATACTCTGCATTAAGCTGTGCATAATCATACTCAGGATATGTATAAATTACTTTTGACTGATTCTCTTCATGTAGTGATATACTCTCAGATTCATTTGAAAACACAATCGGATCTAAGACCAATCCTAACTTAGTTGCATCATAAAGTCATGGGTTGTGGTTAAATGCTTGCTTTGCATACCCCGGGTTAGGTGGTAGGTCTACTAGACGCGATAAAGTGAATTCTTTAAAAGAAGAATGAAACAAGTGTACTAAATGTGAAGCAGAGTATTGTTGTAAAAGCAAAACTTCAGTCTTTTTAACTTTCTCGGACGCCTTAATTTCCGTTTCAACCCTTTTAGACTCGAGAATTTCGAAATCCGTTTGTAGTTTTTGAAAATTATTAACGACTGACTCTTTTTCTTTTAATTCTTTCGAAAGATTTGCTCTTAAACTCTCAGTTTCTAGCAAATTATCCATTTGGACTTTCCTAAACCTATCAAATTCAGGATTGGTTAAGGTAGTGGTCACTAGAGTTAATTCCAAGGTTTTAACCTTTTCCTTATACAAAGCAAGCTCGGCAGATAATGTCTGATTAACACCGAGGGTTTCAAGGACCGCATTATTCATTTGGCCAAGCATAGATGTCGACACCATAACCAAATCTTGTTGAGCAAACGAATTTGTAGACGTAATAGCTCCCGGTTGTGTTTCACTCAAATCCTGGGGACTTGCATTGATATTGCTATCATTGTTTGTCTCCTCGTTTGAGTTACTAACCATCGGAGGCTGTTCCAGATACTCAGGCACTTGCTCAACTTGATAAGGTACAACACTAGTATCATTGGCAGTAGTTGGTACCTCAGAAATTGTGTCAGCTCCATAAAGTGAAAGATTTGCCATGAGAGCTGCCTTGGCGGTATTGAGATCATCACAGTCAGAATCGTATGCATCAAGATCATCACATTGATATGCGGCATTATTCGTGATGGCTGTTGTGAGTCCGTTAGTGTCCGCAACTCCTGGATCTGCGAGAAATGCTAACTCTTCTTCATCGAGCTCTCGTCCTTGGGCTTGAGCATTAACCAAGTAGATCTTCTCCTGAAACCATGTGCTATCCCTTTTCCGTTTTGGCTGCTTACACTCTCGATCCATGTGACCTTTCCCTTTGCAGTTATAACATATGATCATCTTTCATTTTGCCAGTGTTATTACCCCTTGTAGTAGTAGTGTTAGATGGACGTGCACCATTATTAGATGAACTTGGTCTCCCCTGAAGTGGTTGCACAGTGACTCTGCCATCTTGGATTGTAGCTTGTTGACGAGAGTTAGAAGAATTCCTTAACTGATTGTTTGTTGGAGATGGTCCTCTGTAACCTCTTTTGTTCAACGCTTGAGTGATGTAAGCAGACATTTGAGCAAGTATATTAGTAGGATTATCCCCTTGTCTAAACTCAAGAACTGGAATCTCGTCATCACAATAGAATACTAGTGTTGGTTGAGCTATAGACTGATTTGAAGGTGCACTAACATGTTGTGAGTAATGGGGTTGAGGAGCCTCATGTTGTTGATAGGTGATGGCAGGGTTTTTTGGAGGTTGATAAGGTGAGTATGGTTGTGAAGCATAAGGTAAATGATGTGAATCTCCTTGTGATGATATTGCTGGTTGCTTGTATTGTTGCTGATAAGATGTAGGTGGTTGTGGCAAGATCGAATACTGTGGAAAGCTCGGAGTTTGATACAATGGTTGATAGGAAGTTTGGTGTCCCAAAGCATACGGAGAGTTGTGATATGACAACGTTGGATGATTTGCCATTAATGTCAATGGTTCGGAATAAGAACCCTGAGAGATGCGTTTTTGGATCACGTGCTTCTCGTGTTGTTGCAAGAAAGCATAGAGTTGATCTAAATTTGACTTGTGCAAATCCTGAATCTTTTTAACATCGGTGACATATTGGCTCCACTCTTGGGGTAACGTGTTCAAGAACTTGGTGTTTAGTTGAAACTAAGCAATCCTTAGATTATACACGTTCAAATCATTCATCAAAGTAGTGAAACGCCAGTATTAGTCATGAAGTGTTTCCCCTGGAATGCATGTGAACGTATCAAACAAGTCATACAATTGACACTCTCGTTCTTGCTTAGTTAGTGAAGTCCCTTGTAACAAAATATTTAAGCGATCCCAAAGATCCTTTGCCACTGTGTGTTCGCTTACCATTCGATAAATATCAGGTGGAAGAGCTTGAAGTATGGTCTGAATAGCCCTTTCATCCGCATCGGCAATGAGTTTGTTAGCATCCGTTAACTCATGAAACAACCTTGGCCGCGTCACATTGTCGACAGTAACTTCTCCCCAATCGAGTGGACCTTTCTCAATGGATTGAACCATAAGTCTCCCATTGGGTTTACCCATAATGTAAGTTCTCATGCGACCTTGTCATGCTTCAAATAAGTCTTTGATGAGCAACGGTGGGCGGGTATCGGTACCCGAGATGATTGAAATATCGGTAAGCGATGTCATTGTTGGCATGAATGAATGAGGATTCATTTCTGAACACTTGAATAAAGATTATCAAAATGATCGAGCAATGAAATAAGATTATGTGTTTTAGTGTTGTTTAAATAAAGATGTTATGATCTTTTGGTTGTGTGTTTTTGTTAATGTCTCCAAAGAAATGTAATAAGTGTGAAAATACTTATCCTTTTACCACTTAATTATAATAATAACCAAGCCAAAACGTGTATTTTATGTCGTAAATGTCGAAATTATGCGTGGTTTGTGTTTTTGTTGTGATTTAGGATCAATATGTGAAAAGGGAAGAAAACATGGGCTTTCACGGGCTTTTATCGAAGAAAAAGACAAAAGACGAAGTGAAAAGATCAAGAGTGCAAAAAGAACGGAAGTCCAAGGCCTGTTATGAAGATTTATCGAAGAAAAAGTCTAAAGACGGAAGTTTAAATAAAGCCGAAGAACTCAAGTCTAAAATAATGAAGAAATTATAGGACGAGTTCAAATAATCCCGAGACAAAGTCGAAAAAGTCGAAGAATTTAGAAGATGAAAAGACGAGAAAGAAAGAAAGAAGGAAGCAACACATGCTTAACCTCTCTAATCACTATAAATACCCTCCTAATGACACATTAGGAGGTGTTGACTGTCTTGACAAAATAGTTCTTCCATTTTAATTACTTGCACTTTTCTTAATGTCATTTACTTAATTGCACCTTTAATTTCTTGTCTTGCACCTTAAAATTTGTAAGCTTTTAATTCTTCTTTTTACTTTAATTGTTGAATCTTAATTTTAATCAAGTTCTTAATTAATCTCTCATTCTACCTTTCTTGTTCTTGATAATCTTTATGCTTATGTGCTTATTGTCATGCTTATTTGATTATTTGTCATGTTTTTATGTTTATGATTGTGTTAGCTTATTGATTTTATAGCTTATTGTGTTTTTCTTAAATTTAATTAAGTGCTTATTAGTTAATTTTTATAAAAAGTTGTTTTAAAATATTTTTATTATTTAGTGTTTTTAAAAGTTTTTAAATTTTGGTTGATTAGCTTTTTCTTAAAATTGATTTTGGTTAAGTTTTAGTTAAGTGTTTATTTGTTTTTAGCTTAATTTTAGTTCTTGGCTTATTTGCATCTTGTTCTTATTCCGGATTTGTGTAAAACCCTAGTATTCCGTATAAGCTCCAAGGCCAGATTCCGAATAGCTGTGAAGTTGTGATTCCGGATAAGACATCAAGCTGTCAATTCCGGATAAGGGATACTTAGGTATTCCGGATAAGTGCTCGAAGTTGTGATTCCGGATAAGGGTAAATTTGTATTCCGAATATAGCAACAATTCGGATTCCGGATAAGAGTGACAGCAGCTTATTCCGGATAGGGTGTTGGATGCGTATTCCGAATAAGGATCCAGAAAATATTCCGGATAAGCATTTTTAGTGGAGATTCCGGATAGCAGCTAGATCTTGATTCCGGATAACTAGTTATTCCGGATAAGTGGTTTAAACGTTTATTCCGGATAAGCTGAATTATTTGGATTCCGGATAAGTGTCCGGAATTTATTCCGGATTGTGACAACTTGTGGGAATTCCGGATAAGCTTCAGCAAAGGATTCCGGATAAGGAACCGAATACATTCCGGATAAGGGTGTTGTGTTCATTCCGGATAAGCAGCAGATTCAGATTGCGGATAAGGGTGACAGCCTTATTCCGGATAAGCTAAGTAAGATCAGGTATTCCGGATAGTGACAGTATTTCAGATTCTGACTCAGGTTTTGTTTATCCTATGTTTTATTTTCAAGCATTTATTTTTCCTGCCATTTTTCTTTAAGTGTTATTTTAATTGTTTTTTTTATTTTAAATTTCAAGTTTACATTTTTATTACATTGTCAAATTCATTTTTCGTCAAGCTTTAATTTTTGTCTTTTAATTAAAATCTTTTAAAAGTTTTAATATTGCACCATTTACTTTTTAATTAGTTTTAGTTTTAATTAACCGTCATTTACTTTAAAGTCTTGCAATTTAATTTTACTACAACGACAAATCTATTGTTTCCCACCAAAAGACGACTGAGTCGCACACGTAAACCAGTAATCAATTCGAAGAGACTGGAACAACGATACTTTCATACTAGCAAAAACCTAGTATTAAATGGCGCCGTTGCCGGCTCTTTTCGTAAAGATTAACGGTTTTCTGTGAGAGACGCGTTGAATTTTGGGATCCGTTCACTTGTGAACGTTATTTTTCTTGCTCAAAAATTTTCAAAAATCCATAAAAAATAAAAATTGTTAAAAATCCATAAAAATTAAAAAATTTCAAAAATCCAAAAAGATTTTTATTTTTATTTTTACACGTACATATATATTGTCTATTTCTTTGGTATCTTTTTCTTTTTCTTTTTCAGGTGCATGCGTACTAGATATTCAACTTATTCAGAGCCCGAGACTCGTGAAGATTTAGATATGGCAGTTGTGAACAACAACAATAACCCACCGCACCTCAACAATAATAACAACAACAATGTTCTTCCACCACCCGATCTTAGAACGATGGAGGAGCTGTGTCAACCTACAATGAATGGACGAGGAGGACCGATTGCGCCGATGCAAATCATGGCTCCGGAGTTTTTGTTGAAGCATCACATGATCCAACAAGTTCAAAACACTTGTCCATTTCGCGGATTACCGGATGATGATGCCAACAAACACCTCGACAAATTCATTACCGTTACTCAAAGCATGAAGTTGCCCGGTGTTACTATGGATTTTCTTCGCCTTCACCTATTTCCACACACCTTATCCCACCATGCCGGAAAATGGTTGATCGTCTTCCAAAGAATTTAATTCATACTTGGGATGAGATGACTCAACGCTTTTTGTCGCGCTACTTTCCACCATCCATGGTCACGAGCCTTCGAAATCAAATTAGTGAATTTACTCAAGAACCTGATGAATCACTTTTTGATGCTTGGGAACGATATAATGTTTTGATCGATCGATGTCCAAACCACAACATGCTCCCCGTCACCTTAATTGATACTCTCTACAACGGTTTAACTTTTCGTGATCGTGATACGATTAATGCAGCCGTTGGTGGCACATTTATGAAAAGAAGACCCTAGGAGTGTAGAGAGCTTATAAAGAACATGACTACTCATCACAAAAATTGGGATTTATCCGCATCTTCAAGATTAAACCCGAGAGTCAATGTTTCTTCTACTTCTTCAAACCCTGATATCACCGAATTGACCCGCGCAATGGTCGAAATGAGCAAGAATATGCAAATTTTGGCTACAAATCAACAACAACAAGTTAAAGTTGTAGCACTTTCTTCTGAGACTTGCGGCGGTCCTCATTCATACACTGATTGTCCTTCTACTCATGACAATCCGGAAAACGTGTATGCAGCTTATGGTAACTATTCAACGGAAAACCATCAAGCTCGACCTCAAGGTGATCGTAACTTGCTAAGTTACCGTTCTGACAACTTTCTTTCACCCGGTTTTTCTCCTCAAGACCACAACCCCAACAATTACAATAGAAGCAACCCAAACCCACCTCGAGCTTCTAATCCTTATCACCCACCCGCTCAACAAGCACTACCCATTAATCAAGATGTTGAAACTTTAATGAGGACCCAAGGAGAGCAAATCAAGAATCTACAAAGCCAAATCATCAACTTGAAAGGAGATATCACTAAGCAAGGTAATGATATTATATCCGAGCTTCGACATGATATACAAACCTCTTTTAGCACTCAAACAAATGATTTGAAGAATATGCTAGCTAGTTTCTTACCAACTACTCAAACCTCTACTTCGGGCTCTCTTCCTTCAAATACCGTCACCAACCCAAGAGCGAATGTGAGTGCTATTACTACACGCAGTGGAGCAACCTTAGTAGGACCATTATCCCTCCCCCAGTTACTCCATCTACACCTCCTCCACCACCATTTATCCCTCCTAATCATGCCTAGTATTAGTTCTCCATTACCGTCTCCACCTCTTACTGAAGTACCCAAGAAGAAGCCTTCACCAACCCCACCTTCCACCTATAAACCCAATATCCCTTATCCTTCTCGCTTAGACAAGGCCAAACTGCAAACCAAGGATGACATTCAAGTGTCAAATTATTTGAAGAAGATTTCGGGACTGACCATCACCTTTAGCCTTGTTGAAGCTCTAGCCCAAATGCCTAAATTTGTTAAGATGTTTAAGGACTTTCTTAATAAGAAGGAGAAGATGGCCGAGTTTGTTAATACTCGATTGAATGAAAACTGTTCTGTAGTCCTTCTTAAAAAACATCCGGAAAAACTTGGAGATCCCGGTCGTTTTGTGCTACCATGTACTTTTAACCAAACTGAAGAATTTACTGCCTTAGCCGATCTCGGGGCAAGTATAAATCTGATGCATTTAAGTGTTTGGAAAAAGTTATCAATACCCGATCTTACCAACGAAGATGACTCTTGAGTTAGCAAATCGCACTCTCGCTTACCCCGTTGGTATTGCTGAAGATGTGTTTATTAAAGTTGGCACCTTCACTTTTCTGGTTGACTTTGTTGTTGTCGATTATGAAATGGACTCTCGTATTCCATTAATACTTGGTCGGCCATTCTTGAGAATCGGAAAAGCTTTAGTCGATGTTGCTGAAGGTGAGTTGATCTTAAGAGTCAGGAATGATGCTCAAGTTTTTAAAATGGGGAAGATCACAACCAAACCCAATGGAAGAGAATCAGCGAATATGATTAATGTGCTTGATGATTTTGTCGTATACAACAATCCTCTATTCGATTCTTGTTATGATAATCCACTCTTCCAAGATGATGTGGATGATTCTCTCTCCAATTTAGATCCTCCACCAATTCATGAGTCTCCACCGATCTATGATGACTATGATGATGATTCTAGTTCTGATATGGATGATTATGATAATTTTGTTTCTGAGTATCCAGACATGCCCACTTATGATGATTTTGATGAGGTTGATACTCTTTCGAGTGATTCTTCACATGATGACCTTGTTCCTATTTTTGATGAAGATCCTCCACCAACAATGCTTGACTCTACTTTGGATGACTACTCATTTGTGGAAGACTTTGCTACTTTTCTCAACACTTACTTCCCATATGAGAGTGATTCTCCTCCTTTGGATTTTGATGATTATGGTCTTTATCCTCCTTTGGATATGAAGAAACACGTTTCAAAGGAGAAGAAGCCGGAAGACACCGACATCCGCAGTACTTATGTCTTGACACCTCTCTATCCACCTTCTGAGGATGAGATTGTGCGATTTATGAGCGGATCCTCTTCAAGGTCTACTGAGCCTGAGTGTTATTTTCCCCTAAAGGAAAAGGTGTTCGATCCCAGTATTGCAATTTCTAAGCCATCTTAGTATCCATCTGATGAAATAAAAGGAAAGATTTTTGGAACTTTTGGAGATATGCTTGCACCTCTTCACCCTTGCTACCACCGTGCTCCATCTTTGCTTAAGGGAACCTTGCCTACTCTTCTTTGGCTTGCCTTGTTCGCCTTAAGCTTGTGCTACTTGATGGACGAAAACCGTGTATTTGATCCCGGAGGATGTGTTTCAAGCTTCTTCCTATGCTAATCAAGGTCAAGTCAGGCTCACGACTCGGTTAACAAAAACAAGCGCTTCTCGGGAGGCAACCCGCATTATCTATCCTTTTATTTTGTTTTTATAATAAGTGTAGGGGGAGACCCTAGTATGTGTTTGTTTTCTTTCTTATCATATGCAGGGATTCAAGCTTTCAAAGATACATTCTTGATGACTTTTGACGACCCGTGATTCCATGTACCCGTCTTCCTGGTTTTATCCTAAACTCTTTTGACTCACTATTTTATATTCTTCAATATTAAAATAGGAATCACTTTAGTTGTATCTTCCTTAGCAAGATTTAAACAAAGTGCACAATGTCCTAAGTGTAGGGGAGGTTACTTCCACATGCTTAAGCATTGAGGACAATGTTTATATTAAGTGTAGGGGGACTTCTATCAAAGTTAAGTGGGCTTTTCCTTGGTATGAGAACAAATACAAAAGGCCCTAACAAGGTATGAGGATAAATAGATCCAAGTCCTAAAAGGAGGCGGATCGTTGTATATCAAAATCCCAAGTAAAGATTGGAGAAAAATGAAGAAGTCATGGTCCAAATATGAAGAATCTCACAAAAAGTTCAAGTGAAGAAATTCCTATTATGAAGAGAAGACCATTATTTCATGAACGTCTCTCAAGATTTGAAGTATAAAGTCAATGCCAAATATCGATCCGAGAAAGGTCTCAAATCGTGAAGTGAGTTATGCCAAGATATGAACTTTATGAGGTCCCGAGAAGCAGTTTTAAAAGATTTTGTCCTTTAGCTAACTATTGATTAAATCGTCCTACTTTATTTTCAGCCTAATAACTATCGAAATAAGTCAACAATGCATCCTCGTAATCATTCAAGACAACAATAAAATAAAAGAGATACACCTAGGAATAAGGGAGTCTAAGTAAATAATTGGCCCACATGAGTTTGTGATAGTTTGCTAACTTATAATAACAATGATCTCGTTTTTAAGCTTGGTATGGGGAACGTGAAACTTGAGGATGATAATCATTCATGACATTCCAAAACCCTAAGGTAAGTTTTTTATCTTTTTACTTGTTTTCTTCTTTTAAATATTTTGTCTCTTTAATAAAGGCCAATGTGGATTGATTATGATGGAGAATGTAATACTTGCTTTGTAACTAATGCATTGCATGAGGACATTGCAATGGTCAAGTGTAGGGGATTTAATAAGTATGAAAACACTTATCCTTTTACCACTTAATTATAATAATAACCAAGCCAAAACGTGTATTATATGTCGTAAATGTCGGAATTATGCGTGGTTTGTGTTTTTGTTGTGATTTAGGATCAAAAAGTGAAAAGGGAAGAAAACATGGGCTTTCACGGGCTTTTATCGAAGAAAAAGACAAAAGACGAAGTCAAAAGATCAAGAGTGCAAAAAGAACGGAATTCCAAGGCCTATTCTGAAGATTTATCGAAGAAAAAGTCTAAACACCGGGTGAACGGAATTCCATATCACCTTTCAAGTTAATAATTTGGCTTTGAAGGTTTTTCACCACCTCTCCCTGGGTCCTCATGAAAGTTTCAACATCATGATTAAATGTCGTGGGTTGAGTGAGGGGTGGAGCTTGGTGAGCGGGTGGTGGATATGGATTAGAAGCTCGAGGTTGGTTTGGATTGCTTCTATTGAAGTTGTTTGGGTTGTGGTTTTGAGGAGAAAAACCGGGTGAAAGAAAGTTATTGGAACGGTAACTTAGCAAGTTACGATCACCTTGAGGTCGGGCTTGATAGCCTTCCGTGGAATAGTTACCGTGAGCCGCATACACGTTTTCCGGATTGTCATGAGTGGAAGGACAATCAGTGTATGAATGAGGACCGCCGCAAGTCTCACAAGAAAGTGCTACAGCTTCAACTTGTTGAAATTGGTTCGTAGCCATGGTTAAGAATTTTTGTTCATCTCGGCTAGTTGGCGGGTGATTTGGGTGAGTTCGGCTATCTCGGGGTTTGATGAAGTAGAAGAAACATTGACTCTCGGATTATTTCTTGAGGATGCGGATGAATCTCAATTTTTGTGATGAGTGGTCATGTTTTCTATAAGCTCTATACACTCCTCGGGTCTTCTTTTCATAAACGTACCACCGGCGGCAGCATTAATCGTATCACGATCACGATAAGTTAAACCGTTGTAGAAAGTATCAATTAAGGTGACGGGGAGCATAATATGATTAAGACAACGACCGATCAAAACATTATAACGTTCCCAAGCATCGAAAATAGATTCATCAAGTTCTTGAGTGAAACCACTGATTTGATTCCGAAGACTAGTTACCATGGATGGTGGAAAGTAGCGCGACAAAAATCGTTGAGTCATTTCATCCCATGTATGAATTCAATTCTTAGGAAGACGATCAAACCATTTTTCGGCATGGTGGGAGTGTGTGGAAATAGATGAAGGCGAAGAAAATCCATGGTAACACCGGGCAATTTCATGCTTTGAGTGACGGTAATGAATTTGTCGAGGTGTTTGTTGGCATCATCATCCGGTAATCCGCGAAATGGACAAGTATTTTGAACTTGTTGGATCATGTGATGCTTCAACGAAAATTCGGGAGGTGATTTGCATCGGCGCAATCGGTCCTCCACGTCCATTCATTGTAGGTTGGCATAGCTCCTCCATCGTACGAAGGTCGGGTTGAGGGACATGGTTGTTATCATTCAAATTGGGGTGAGGTGGATTATTATTGTTGTGCACACCGGCCATATCTATGTCTTCAAGAGTCTCGGGCTCAGAATAAGACGATGAGCGAGTACGCATACACCTACAAAAGAAAAAGATAGCAAAGAAATAGAGGAAATATAGTTAACGTAAAAAGAAAATCTTGTTGGTGCAAAAGAAATGCTTTTTATGAGTTTTTAAATGTTTTTGGATTTTTGAAATTTTTTATTTTTAGGATTTTTGAAAATTTTTGACACGAAAAATAACGTTCACGAGTGAACGGATCCCAAAATCCAACGCGTCTCTCACAGAAAACCGTTAATCTTTACGAAAAGAGCCGGCAGCGGCGCCATTTTAATTACTGATTTTTTTTCTGAGTGAAAATGTTCTTTGAATTGGTCTAATCGAATTGATCACGGTTAAATGTGCGACTCAGTCGTCTTTGGTGAATAAAAGAAATGGTTGTCATTGAGTATCTATCAAAAATAAAATAAAAATGAAAGCTTGAAAATATAAAACTAAAAATTAAAGACTTTAAAATTTAAAGGAGTAAAAATTAAAACTTTCATAAAAATAAAACTGAAAATAAAATAAAATAAACTAAAACAGTTAAATAGAAAACAAACTATTTCGGAAAAAATAATAATCTTCGGAATAAACACATAATTTCGGAAAAATAATACTATTTCGGAATAATAAAGAATTTCGGAAAAAGTAATATTTTCGGATAAAAACTACATATTCGGATAAATGAAGAACTTCGGAAAAACTATATATCTTCGGATAAATGCAAGGATTTCGGAATAACAGGATTATTTCGGAATAATGAAGATTCTTCGGAATACACTGATTTTCGGAATAAAGTACAATCTTCGGAAAAATGAACTTTTTTCGGAATATGAGGATTTCTGGAAAAATGGTTCTTCGGAATATCACTATCTTCGGAATAAGTGCCTATGTTCGGAAAAGCCAAGATTTTCGGAAAAATGAAATCTTCGGAAAAACTGATTTTCAGAAAAAACATAAGAATTTCAGATAAAATGAAAAGAAGAGAAAATTTCGGAAAAATTAATTCGGAATAAGGGGCAAAGTTCGGAATTTATAAACCCTTTTGCGAAGATCTGTAAAAATGGGAAGAACAGAAACAGTAATGTCTAAAAACTAGGAAATAAGCTACGCATAAGCACAAATCAAATAAGCAATTAACCAAAACTTAATCTAAACAATTTTTAAGAAAAACAAACACTTAAAAATCTAAAAATTAAAAATCATCTTTTTATGAAATAAACTATTAAAAACACTTAATTAAAATTAAAACAAGCACACAATAAGCTATAAGATTATTAAGCTAAAACAATCAAACACATAAAAACATAAAGATCAATCAATTAAGCATAACAATAATCAAATAAGCATAAAGATTAAACAAACAAAAAAGGTAGGATGAGATTAATGAAAAGCTTGATAAAAGATTAAGATTCAACAACAAAATTAAAGACTTACTTGGAATAATTTTGAAATTAAAGACAAGTATGTAAATGACAATATGAAAAGTGCATAAAAAATAAAGTGGAGAACTAATTGTCAATTTAGCTAACACCTAAAAAATGAGGTTGAGGTCTTCTATTTATAGGGGAGAGTTGGTAGGTGGTTGTGCTTGTTTCTTTCTTTCTTTCTTTTGTCTTCTCGTCTTTCGTCTTTGACAATAAACTCGTCATTCTCGACTTTGTCTCGGGATTTGTCGATAAATAAAATGAACTCGTCTTCTAATTTCTTCATTAATTAGATTTGGTTCTTCGACTTCGTTAAATTTCCGTCTTTGGTCTTTTTCTTCGATAAATCTTCAGAATAGGCCTTTAACTTCCGTTTTTTTGCACTCTTGATCTTTTGACTCGTCTTTTGTCTTTTTCTTCGATAAAAGCCCGTGAAAGCCCGTGTTTTCTTCCCTTTTCATATCTTTGATCCTACAAAAAAAACACAAACCACGCATAATTCCGACATTTACGACATAAAATACACGTTTTGGCTTGGTTTATCCTTGTTATAAGTGGTAAAAGGATAAGTGTTTTCACAGTTATTAGATGCATGCATGAAACATTTTGTAATGCTATAATTTCTTTGAGAAATATATGTACATTATAGTTTATTAGTATAGTATAGATCAGTACTTTTTAATGTTTGTACAATGTGCATATACTACTGCATATTTATGTAATTGAGTGTTTTATTAAGAGTATTAATTACGCATTAAAAAGTTTGTAATTTATTAGTGTATTAAAAAGTTGTAATTATTGTATGGTGAAATAGTTGTATACGTGGCTTATTAAATTGTAATAATTAAACCATATTTTATTTTGTGCATTAAAAGGAGGTATATCATGTTAATTTAGTGGTACTACTTAAAAATTTTTTGCATTAATTAGGAGAGAAGGTATAAAATGCATTATATGTAACTAGCAGGGTACCCGCGCGATGCGACGGCGGGTACCCTGTGACTAAATTATTCGGTGTTATAATTAGTCTTTTTTAATTATAATTTTTGAATCAATTGTTTTTATCTAAAAACATGTTCTAAAAACGTAATTTCAAGCGAAGGATATTATTACTGGTCCATATGTTATACCATAGATATAGATATAGTCATATAGATATAGATATTGGTCCATATGTTATATCATCACTACAATTCAACCACGTAATAAAAGCTTAATAACTAAATCTGATAAACAAATTTTGGCCCATTAGCTATTGGATATACCCTATCCAATGTTGGGATATAAAATTTGTCAATTCCTAATATTACTCATACTTAACAACCCTAAACCTAATTTTAAGATCACAACCGTTCCCATCTTCCATCTCATCAGCAGAAAAAAAATTGATCCATCTCCCATCAAATTATTTCATATAATCAACCAATTGATCTCCTCCATGGATCTTCAGTCATATAACAACGCCACATGCGCTTTTGTTAATTCATTGAGACCTTCGAACATATAATCAAATCCCACGAAGATGGTCAATCGACTTATGATTCAAGATTTATTCGGTAGGTCGCGCGTAAGGTTGTGTGTTATGAGTTTTAATCGAAACTAAAAAAGATCATAACCCTCTTGTTGTAGATCTTTCTTTATGTTTCGTATATCAAACATTGGAAATCCAACACATTGGATCTATGATGATTCGTGTTTCTTGGTAGATCTATAACGATCTCGGCTTGCATGTCTAAACACGAATTGGATCTGATATCTTTTACTTTTTCGAGTCTGGTCTGATGATGGGTTATAAAGTCGAGTCATTTCGTCTGGCCTTTTTTTTATTTAACTCGGTTGAGGCTAAACTCGGTTGAGTTAACCAGGTCCTTACATTTTATATTCCCGACATATTGATTTTAGCATATTCTCGGCACTCAAAAAATTGACATTATAGTTTGCATTAGTATAGTGTAGATGCTTTTTAATCTTTGTACAATGTGCATATGATATTGTATATTTATGTAATGTGGTCTTTTATTAAGAGTATTAATTACACTTTCAGATTAATTCTACCATGTTGTACATTTGACTTGTAAAGTTGTATTACTTAAACCTTTTTTTAATTTATGTATTAAAAAGAGGTACAACATGTTGATTTATTGCTACCTCTTAATTTTTTTTTGCATTTAATATAAGAGAGATGTAAAATGCTTAATAAGAATTATAGATATAGATAATAGCATAGCTTACTTGTTAAACTTGAAACTAAAAGGGTTAAACTTAAATATTACCACATAAAAACAAGATTTTTGGTTACTGTGTCATCTTCTCTAAATGAAAACACCTTTCTGTACCAACTTCCTCAAATACAAAAATTTGATCTGCTGTTTAGCTATTATGACCAAAGTCATACGTTTTGAACATTTGTAAGCGCATTTTTTCGTGACACGCTGTTTTAACAAGACAGAAACATCAAGTGAGTTTATATACTAACATCAACATTTAGAAATTGGAGGCCCTTAGAAACTTGGGGCCCTGTGCCGTTGCACAGCCTGCACGTGCCTATATCCGGCCCTGCATAGAAGGACGTAGCAATTTTTTCCACATCTCTAACATACGGATTGTCAATAGGCTCAGAGTGTTGTTTGTTGTTTTTACCAAAGACCCAAGTCCATTCGTTATTATGTCCAGGCCGAGCCATATCGACACCAAAAGGATAAAAAAATCCAAAGAGAAGTTAAACAAGCCAATACAAAAGAGAAAACCTGTGAAGACGGTGGGGAAACTGAGTTTTGGTGTCAGGTGGAGGGTAATGATCTCCGGTGTAAGAGAGTGGGTTTTGATTGCTGGGCGGGGACGGTGGGGGAAGCTGGATTATGTTCTTCAGTTGTATTCTTCCTAGACATCTTCTCAGGCTGCCTATTCGGATGTCATTGGGCAGTCTGCCAAACTACTCGTCGTTCTACTCCCGGTTATTGTTATTTCTTGGCAACAATTTACTCTCTAAGAGACATTACACTATGTTGCGTTTTATTGACGAGGCTAAGTATTGTGGTGTTGCCAATGCACGAGTTGAGACGTTGTGGTTGGAGAATCTTCTTCGCGAGCTTCACCCTCCTCTACATATGGCCACTATTGTTTATTGTGATGATGTTAGTGCGGTTTATTTATTTTCAATCCCGTGCAGCACCAACATACGAAGCATATCGAGATTGGCATTCACTTTGTTCATGATCAGGTTGCTAAAGGACAAGTTCTTCGTTTTTCATGTTCCTTCACGGCTATCACTATACCGATATTTCTACCAATGGTATTTTGTCTACTCTGTTTACTGTTAGTTTCGAGTGTTAGCATTATTTTGTATTGGGCCAATCCCAATTTATCATTTTTCATACGTACTCAATCTTATTATTCAGTAATGAGAATCATAGACTTAAAAATAGCGAGTTTCAACGGCTACAAAATACAATACCCTCTACGTATATAACGATTTGACATTCTAGCGACATCAATTTATCCTTCAAGAGTTCAAGGCACGACTTGATGTCGCCATACCTCTACACATCCAACAATGAAAAGACCTACAAACTGACTACTGTGAGACCTCAAAGCCCCAGTAGGTGTCCCATTGCTTGTTATGTACATATCTAATAAGTAGATGCTTGGATGGATTGAGAGTCTAGCGCCATATGTTGCAAGTGTTGTTCTTATCCAACCAAGGAAAAAACCCAACAAAGTGACTACTGCGAGACCTTAGATAGTTAGATTCCCTATTCGGCTATTCTATAACTAGTTCCGATATGTTACATATATGCTTTTTGAATGCCGAAACTACTTTTCCAACTTAGATGTACATAAAACCTGTGCTTTCATTGAAGCATACAACCTTACATCTGTAATCAAGAAGATGCTAAAGCGCTAACACAGGCTATTGTGACTTGCAGAACTTTTATATGTCTGGTCATAACAGGATATATTCCCATTCTCGGGTTTTCATACATCTCCCACCCGTTATCGTAATCTTACCCTCTATACGAAGCCATGTCAAAAAGCAGTAATAATGTGCTTTATTGGGTCACTTTTTCATCGGGTCAATATCTTGCTCGAGCCTAGAAAATACCATATGGCATATGTTATAGCTGTGGCTACACAGGTCAAACATTTTAACGGAGAATCTCATGTATTTTTCTCTGACCACCTGCAAATTCAATGGACATGGCGACTGCATTTTTTTCACCAAACCTGGATGACTGCATATTCGGAGACTGGGTCATAAGCTAAATACATGACCGATCAAATGAATGCTGAAAAAGATAAAAAGATAATCTTATGAAACCTCTTGCATTTTCACAGTATATGATCCCATTTCAGTGGACAAAAACTCCATTGAACCCTTAATAAACAACACAAAATCTGCTTCCTAGCGAAACTAGCAGGCTACAGCTAATATGAGGAAATATCACCAAAAGTGATACCATCATCCTCCACTCTCAATAACATGCATAACTTTGACAACGAACGAATATCAGGAAACAAAGTATCCATCCGCATTGCACCTTCATTTTTAAGGACTGCTTTTTTTAAACACAATTAGTATGATTAATAAGCATAAGAACCTACTTAAAAACTTGAAATCAAGCTCTAATTAAAATAGCAAATGTTAGGAAGATCAAGGGAGCTCCAGAGCGATAATTCTCCATCAATAACATCACTCGAAGAGGAAACCTGACCCATCTCAGTTGCCTCAAATAACATACCCTTTTTCCCTTCTTCATTTACTGGATGGCCTGTTCTTTGCATTTTGGACTTTTCTGGTCCAAGTTTCCGCTTTAAGCACTCTGGTATACCATGGAAAGCATAAAGAGAGGCTGAGAACTTGCGCTCATATTTCATCCTTTTCATTGCTTCACTTATTGTCAATGGTTCTTCTTCTTCTTCTGCAACATGAATTGGCTCTGATGCTATTTCTTGAGCTATCTCAAATGGAGAAAAACTGCAAGCGGATCCGAGTTCATCAATAAAGCTAAAATCCAACCGTTCTTCTTCCTCATCTTCCATTTCAGTTCCGCCATTGGTATCTCCACTTGAACACGGAGCTACTATATCATAATCACCACAACCCACATTAACAGGCATAAATGGCTCAGTGTTCGTGTTGGAGTAAAGATCATCAACTGTATCACTGACGGGCAGGTACCCCTCTAGTTCACCGAGAAAGTCTGCAAAGTACGTATCAGAGAACTCCATCACTTCATCTCTACCTGTCAAGTATGTGTCCGAGAACTCCATCACTTCATCATTGGCGTGAGATGGCTTCACCTCATCATGATGTTTGACGGGAAGCTTAGAATAACTTTGTGATGGGGTAGCTGCGCCCAAAGATCTGTTCCTAGCTTCAAGCCTACGAAGAAGAAGGCTCGTGATTCTGGAAGGAAGGGCGGGGGTGGTTGAAAATGCATCAGAAGAAGGCCAGAAATTTGTACGAGTGTTTGCTCCTCGTAATAAGCAAGCAGCTTCGTCATACGCTCTAGCTGCTTCCTCAGCCGTGTCAAAAGTGCCCAACCATACCCTAATCTTCTGTATGGTGTCCTTAATTTCTGCAACCCATCTGCCAGACGGCCGCTGCCGGACCCCCACAAATTTCTTCTTAGCTCGTCTTGCGCCACCTAAGGCTGCGGTCATCACTGCTTCGCTCACCCTCCCATCCCAAGTCATGTTCACTTCAGGACTCTGTTCATGGTCAACAGCTTGCTTTCTCTTCCTGGCCATAACCCCTCTTTAAAGCGTATTCTGTACTTGTAAGGAACCTAGTGGTATATGATTTTTGGGGTAGTTGGTAATATGAATAACCTAAACCACAAAGGTGTTTATATATAGATGCATAAACATAAGAGCTTGTCAAAATGAGAGCTAAGAGTTGAAGTGGTCACACTGTTTGTGACATCAATTTGTATATTCTAATCATTGTCTAAAAGGTGATTTTTGGACGGTTCTCCCTGACCTATACAAGGACTAACATACTCAGCTTTTTTTATTAACATCCATTAAAATATTGTGTCTAAAAGGTGAATTTTGGACTCTTCTCCCTGACATATCCAAGGACTATCCAATTCATATAAATATTTATCTATACTAGTTTGACTTTGAGCCACCTAAAGTCTGTTATACTTATTTTAGCTCCCCTGCAACCTAACTAGTTCATGATAGTCCTTCTTTATATGAACCAAACATATGTTAGACCATCCACCCAACAGGTGTGACCACTGAGGAGTTGACCTTAACCAATAAGCTGTTGGAAGCAAAAGTCACTAGCCTGATCTACAAACTTTAAAACCTTTCGATAGACAGTGCCCACAAGACCAGAAAGGTGGACCGATGGGATCGAGTTATTTGCTAGAAATATGTACATCAGGATTCCTCAAATATATGGGCAAAGTCAAGCTGCATCAGAACTTTTAATCTATGCAGATATATATGTATGTGTTCACTGCAGTTAAGAAATATAAACCAGTGTTATAATTAGGAACTCATAAAAGTGTGTTTAAGCACTCAACATATTGATGTCAGCATTAATGATTAATCTAATGTATCTTGAAAGGCATGGGCCAAGATGAAGGTAGTAACAACTAATGCCGACATCAACATCAAAATATAATAATACAAATTGGCAACATGAAAACAAATTAGAACTTTTAGGATACCTAATATATTTTATACCAAAGATGCTATCAGTACAAGCAAATGGTTAGATACATGGTTGGATTAGATTGTTCAACAGTCTCATGGCATAATAAGATACTTTTGTAAGCTGTAAAATAGCATAATCAAACTGGAATAATACAACGGTAATTACGTTATCGGATCTTGTAGTTTTGAAGAAGAGTTGATATTTTATGGGAGTTATTGTTAAACGGTAGGAGTATCCATCAAGTCTACTCGTATAATTAAGCTATAGTTTAATAGAGGGTGCCATGTGGAGTGATTGGTTGCTTTTCTAAAGGCATAAGAAAATATAGACAGAGATAATTTATACAGGGGTTTGGTTTGATGTTTTAAACGCAAACATATGGCAATTTGGTCAAAAGCCATTCTTATTCCTCCAAGTGGCATTCTATCAACAGAACAGCGGTTACCCTCAAGCTGACTACATATAATAAACAGTCATAGAAGCTTACATGGCTCATGGCTGCATATTCAACTATACTACAATGGTCACAGTATATGATTATTTGGGCATATTAGACTATACTACAAGGGTCACAGTATATGATTATTTGGGCATATGCCACTTCTGCAATACTTCCAACTAATGGTGTCAAATTTTATAGCAACTATGATGATAACACAAGATTGACAGCACGGAAGAAATTCACTGACCTTTTGAGGAGCTGAAATTTAGAGACCAAGCCAAAGAACAATATGAAATGCACGAGATACAAGTCAAGGTTGCTGTAGCATTCTTGATTTGACCATTGTAGATTTGTAAAATTCACACAAGGAACAATTAGTATCGAATGTTATCCTAGCTAAACTATGCTTATTAAAAGAACCAAAACTAAGATACGGTTAACACATAAAAGGGCATGATGAAAACTCAATGGTATAGTGTTTAAAGCGATTATAAAAACAAAGAAGTATAATTCAGAGATATCAAGGTGCTCATTATCTAGCCACTTTCCATCAAAGGAATCTACAGACATACACGATGTCGTGACAATCAAATAACAAGTCATAGATGCAAAGAAAACATACTAGGAAATTCGAAGTTTCTGAAGTACATACACAATGTAATATGCAAAATTACATCATATTTGCACATATTGTTTTAATAGGCAAGAGAGAAGGATTGTTGACCTGCAACCTACTGCTCAAGACATCAAGCGAAGCGCATGATGGTGTATTATTATAGTTACAGTCATCTGGACACAACAACACAAACTCGCCATTACAAATCGACTTTATTCTATCTTCGACATGACAAGGCTATCTTACATCATATACCAAAAAACAAACCTAAACAAGTTCAGTTGCAACAAGCAATTTTCAGTCCTGTTTTTATAACTACACTCAGAACAAAAAAGTATTTTGAAAGCAGTTTCACCTTAAAGAGCACACAATATCCATCCAACCATGCAAATAGGTACATACACTACTGAGCCCAATGTGATGACTGCGTTGAGAATACCAGACGATGTGTCAACTGTGCACATAAATCTTCCAGCTAAATTAGCAGCTTCACGCCTCAGACCCAAGAAGTGGGGCATTGAGGCCATTAGTTCTTCCAGAGAACTGGATCGGCTTTAAAGCTGGATCTTGATATACAGTCACTAGTTTCTCATGAAAATCTGTCAAAGCTGGATTATTTTCGTCACTTCTGTCTTTCTTTATCACACACTGTACAGCAAATAGTATTATTAGCATTTGGACAACCCAAATATTTAAAAAAACTCTCTCCCTAGTCCCTACCAAAGATAAGCTTAGTCATCAACGATAATATATCTTTTAAGTAGTGAGCTATACTGCAATTAATCTGATTTACAGCTTCTGAACATACCTCAGCAGGATAGCCCTTGAAAACTGGTAGGAACCGCTTCCGACAGTAGTTATTAAACAGAAGAGTGATAATTGGAAGTGGAACAGTTAAACTGGAAGCCAGCGGAAGTTTCTTTAGACCAAATATCCCCACAGCAATCATATGCATCAAACCTAACGAAAAAATTATAGAGTTATGCACAATCGGCCAAAACGTCCCGCCCGTCTCAAATTTCGGTGAATAAACATTGAGCAACTACAAAATAAAAAAAAAAACAAGTAAAGGAATCCACTGTAAGGCAGGTGTATACTTCTATATCTGCAACATAAATTCATAAATCCATCTAACCTGGTGACGGTAAACAAGGTATGCCATACAGTAGTAAACCAGTAGAAACGGTAGAATTAAGGGTGACAGGAAAAAGTATGTGATCCCGAGAAGCCCAAATAAAAGAATGCTGGGAATCTCACTACTGTACGGGAGCGAAGGCACTTCAAATTTTTCACCAGCCTCCTTAAGAAAAATCCTTTTAAAAAAGCTTGAAATTAGGGGCATCGTGCGAAAAAGTTCTGAAGATGTATTAGTCCAGCCATTTGTCACAACATATGTTATAAAGAAGGTAGCCTGCAAAACAGATCAAAAATTAATATCCCTTTCAACAAAGAGCTCACAATTTTTGGTATCAGTAAGCATTTTTTTACCTGCCCTGGAACAGCAACGGCTAATATATTTGGTATTTCCTTAGGCTCGAAAAACATTTGAACTCGATATAAAACTGTTCCGGACAAAGCATTTGTAAAAAATATGTTCCATATGGTAAACCAAAGCATCTTGTTACATGCACTTTTCTCTATCTGACTGTGTGCAATGTACCCTTGCATAGAGGATAACAGTATCATGACAGGTGGCACAAGCTGTAAGAACATCTTGAGAATAAGACTAGGAAGGTATCCTGTGATCACCTGGCTTACGAATGGTCTGCAACTCACAATAGCTTATGTCAGTACAAATTTAGATATAATGAAGGGTAGTAAAGTAACTTCACATCCAAAATACAGTGAACTCACATATTTAATACATTAATCAGAAACGGAAACCAGGTCTCCAACTGCTCTAAATGAGTGAGAGACTGCACTATAAACACAGGTATGAGGAACAAAACTGTGAGAACAACACATACGAAAACCACCACCACATTCCCAATCCATCTACTCAAGAAAGATGCAGAAAAAAAGGGCCAGTATATGTCTCTGGGCTCCGGTGCCCGCTCGGTAAGCCACTCTGTTGGATTTTCTCCTTGTTGAATATGTAAAGCTGTTGCAGCACCAAGCCGTGATTTAAAAGATACAAAAGCAGCAGGAACTTCCTATTAAATATGATTATTGAAACAGAAGTTATGTCAATAGTAAGTATTAGAATCATAGATTCCAGCCAGCATGAGGTTCAGATGTATGATGCACCCACCTTCCCAGTAAGTAATGATTGCTGCATCCTAACATTATCTTCTATATCTTCTAACTTCTTTTCGTAATACTCCAAGAGATCAACTTTGCCACCAAAAAGGCCACAAAATCCAACACGTCCAAACCTCTGAGAATCCTTCTCTGTTGACGTAAGAAATGCAATCTTTCTACACACTTTTTCAGCTTCACTCTAACATTACAGTAAAGAAAGAAATTAGATAAATTAACTTCATGAATAATGACATTCTGTAATTTGGAAGTAAATAGATGATGACAGCTATATATTGTTTCACATAAGCTTTGTTGGCAATACATTATGCTTATAGGGCATCTAAAGGCATATTCAGACAATTTAAACAGGGGATAAGAATAAATCTCAGGTGGTGCCAGAGCTAGGTGAGGCAGATTTTACTGACAATGAAGAATTGCGGATGTCGGTTAAACGGGTACTACAGTTATGTTGATGTGCCTTCATTACTGTGTACAAGCTCAATCTTATTAATGCAATGGGATGGTCTTCTTGATATAATTAAAAGAACAAAGAGATTATAGTACTACGGCTCTCTGAAGTACTTAACTAAATGAAATTATGAAATGGGAAAAGAAAACACCATTTAAAGGTGAGGTGTAAGCCTAAGCAAAAGAAAAATGAATACGCTGTCGATTTGAATACTTCCTTACTAATTTTGCACCAACAGTAATGCTCCATTATTCCAAAAAACAAGAAAAGTACCATGACATAATCCACGTAAGTTTTTTACTATCAGTCATATAATTTTAGTTAAAATGACAGTAAAAAATAAATTATGTGCCAGTAACATCAAAGGCCTATGATTGGCACCATGACATTCAATGCCATGCAAGTTAAAATGCCTCCCGATTCCCGAAGCAGATAATAACGTTTAAAGGTTCACTTACAATTAGCTTCCGGATCTTTGTAGTGTGATACACCATGTAATGTGACAGATACCATGAAGGATAAAGTTCTGAGAAAAACTTCTCAACACTAACACTTAAGCTGTCTGTGGGTGACTTTGGAATACCTCGAACCAATACAGTGAACTGATCTGGCTTATGCTCAGATGAGTAATAGCATGCAAGCCTTTTCGAAGAGATTTCACTGTACTCCTGCATATCGTAACTTCCTCAATAAGTCATCCGGAAAAGGAGATCCAATATTCACAGGTAAAGGGTTCAATACTTACAACATAGAGAAGATAGCATACAAAGGCAGTGAAGGCGTAAACCGCACCGAAGTGAACCCATAACCTTCAGCAACCATCAGAAGAAACAATTATCTAATATAGAACAGGTGAAATCATCATTAAAATTAACATACAAAACGATAACACACAATAACAAATGGCTGCTATGGTATTTATCTCTCAAAATGGTGAACAGTTACTTTTTCGATCCATCATTGACATTCGAAATACTGAATGATTCCAGAGAGGTGTTTGCGATGTCGGAAACATCAATAACTATCTGACTACCCATATAATTGAGTGGCAGAAGAGCACAAAGGCCAAGCACCGCAGCAAAACCAACTATTTTCAAACTGCAATAACCGAAGAACATTAATTAGCTTATAATCTCATCTATAGGATCAATACTTACTTGTCTCATTATGAGCTTCTTTCTTTTCTTTTTTTTTCACAAATTAAATACTACAATGTCATGCTAATAATAAAAACTCCACTTTGTAGTTTGTATAGTGTAAAAATCAGCAACCTGAAGAGAATAAGGCGAATAAAGACAACGCCATCTAAACCAGCACGTATGAAGAGCTCTTCTTCCGAGGGATGCCATGCCCTCTTCACCCAACTGGTAGAAGGCAGTAACCTTACCAAGTTGAAATTATTACTATTTTCAAGTTTTCCTTCAGCAACTAAGCGTGGTGCATAAACATCGGCATTACCAGGTTGTTTTCTTAATATTGAGTATAGAGTGAAGTATAGTAAACATAAACCAAAATTTATTCCAACAGAGGTCAAAAGTGCAGAAAGGATCATTTTTCAGAGAGCTGGAAATTGCAGTCACTCCAAACTGTTTTCCTTCAGCAGGTCTGGTACATGTAAATAAACATCGAAAATCAATCTCTATAAGAAAAATCAAAATGCTGAAATTTATATAAATGGGATAGTACTGTTTCTTCCTAATACGAACAATAGATTTGAGCTTGGAAAAACTAGTGACAAACACGACTGAGAATAAGGTGGTAAGATGGACATTTTGCTATTTCATAGCAATAAAAGAGCCGATTGCATACACATAAGAAGATCTCGGCACTTAGGATAATACAACAGCTACACACACCATGGATGCACTCTGTAACAGCTACTCTCTGACAATAATTAATCCAAATTTAATCCGATATTCTAACTGAGCTCTCAGATACCAGTTCTTGAAACACCCCCATAGCACTACTCAATAATATAAAAGGTAAAGTTAAGTATATTTAGCTGATACAAGAGTCAAACTTTACATTTCTACCATCACACATGAAAACAAAATAACTGATACCATGATGAGCGAGCACACATCAAATGGTCTCACATTCTCGGTCTCTCGCAATGCTTATCTACTTAATCTCTTTCCCCTAGGACATGCTCATCTACCTACCTCCCTGTTAACCTTTCCTTGCATGTAGCAAATCAGACACAGTCTAACAACAGGAACCGTCAACTTGTATGAACATAATCCCTAAAGATGACAACATAAAATCCGGAAGCTGGCACTTGTCTAACACACTATGAAACAGTAAAACGGTAAAACCAGAAACTAACAGTACTATAAGTATACGGTAGTCAACCTGATAAGTGCAGTAACATAAGCCAAAGTGCTTTACCCCTTTTCACTATCCTCTCACTCACACACCCAAAAAACACCCTCTCCGGTAACTTAAGCCAAAACCCCACTTTTGGGACCCACCATACCAAACAAACTCAACACAAAATCGATTTTAAAAAGAAAACTAAATTGTCAAATGGCTTAGGCCAAGTTTGTGGCGAAATGTTTGGCGAGAAGGGGTAGCGTTGCAATAACATGCCTTTGGCTCAAACCAAAAGGAGTGCCATGTAGATTTGGTGAGAGTTGGGTGTTACTGCACCCGATGCTCTAAGCTAACAACTATGTGAGATAGACAAAACATTAAAATTTAACAAGCAGATAAGAACTAAATTCAGACCTCATTCCCGGTATCGCAAACAGAACAACTGAGTACAAACTTTCCTCATAACACTACTGAAGCTAAAAACCAGAACCAAAAAACTATGTAGCTTCCTAACTTTCTAAAATTAGTAAGAAATCAACTCAAAACTTTCACCAAAACAAAAAATTCAGCAAACTATAAACGGGATATAATTAGAATTCACATAGTGGTGGAAGGCAAACGCGCAACAAGCTGCGCCGCTAGCCCATTTTGGAGTGCAAAACTAATTCTAATTTAAAAAACAACTACCTGATTTTTTTTTTCAGCTACTGCTAGTATGAATTTATAAAAATTTAACAATGAATATATTCAAAAATGAGATGATTTATTACCTGAATTAACCGACCTACGTGCTAGATTTAGAAAGACTCCGTTTGTGCACCGTTAGAGTTGTTAGATCATTTTTTGTATTTTTGTGTTTGATTTAACGGATTCCGTTAGTTAAGTGATGATGTGTTATGTATGAGTTTGTATTGTTATCCGTTATCCCCGCCTTTTTAAAATGAAATTCAATTTTATTTTACTTTTTCAATAAAAGATGATGTCGTGAATGTAGTAAAGTCATGCAATTTTTTATTTTTCTAATGATGTGATTGAATCGTTCATTTTTACGGGAAAAAGTTTTGCATTTTTCAAATGAACCTCTCTCTACATCATAAGGATTGAAATTTTCATAAATCTTGTAATAGCATATATTTAATAATTTTTTTTTTTTATTTTAGTGGTCAAATCTCTTTCATATAAAACCTATATATTTTATATATACGTTTACTTCTTCTTTAAAAACTTTGTAATAACATATATTTAATAATTTATTTTCGGCGAATTGTTCAACCACCGTCTTTTTTCAACAATCTTTCGAACCACCGCCTATTTTCGACGATCTCTCAACCACCCATCTTTTTTCGACGACCTCCCCAGCCAACCACTTTCTACTTTCTATCAGCGATCTCTATAACAACCCACTTTAAAAACACTCGATTTTCCCACATCCCCAATGATCCACCTTTTTTGACGATCACCTTATCTACCCACATTTATCCATTTTCCATTCTTCATATATGAGATTGTGCCACCGAATTTATTGATGGCTTTGGTTTATTGATGTTTTGTTGTTAAGTAAAATTGATGATGACGTCTTGATGGTTTTGGTTTTTATTGGTGATGATTTGCAGTTATTTGATTCTTCTTTATCATTTTTCAAGTTTGTTGCTTTGAAACTAATTGTTGAAGTTTTTGTGTGTTTTGAATTTTTTAGTGGTGTAAAACCATCATGAAACAAAACATCACCATCGATTTGCATTTGTTTGGTGTAAATTGATTTATTCTGTGATGTTTCTGGGTATTACAAATTGGTTTTGTATATATTATTTTTTCGAGTACAAAAAGCCTCAAAAAGAGGACGAAGGCAGAAGCCCTTTCTATTATTTTTAATGTATAATGTATCTTTTTATTGGTAAAAAATCATATATTATTCTATTACATAATGATTATGATTCTGTAAACGAATAAATCAAACATATGTTTAGTAAATCATATATGATTAAGTATTAATCATATACGATTCATGCTGAATAACATACGATTCAATATGAATCTTATATGATTTACTTGCAATAACTCATGTCACATGTGATTCATTTTCATATTTGTAAAGAAATTTATGCTGAAACTAATTCCAAAGAGCACTTAAACAAATTTGTGTGGAATATGTTCTTGGAAACAATCGAGTTTTGATGCAACTCAAAACTAGCAAGGATTGTTGCAGTTGCTGAAAAAAGGAGGAAGTGATGCTACCGTTTATTGAACAAGACCCGGGAAATGCTTCTGCTAAAAAAATAAGCAACCCATCTTCTTGGATGTTTTCTTTCTTCTAAATCATACTTTGTTTAGATTTGTTTTTTCTTTATTTTTTTTGAAGCGTTATGAGAATTTAAAATAAATTACTTTGTGTTTGGTGTTACTGATTGAATTACTTTATGTTTGATGTTCTAGCAGATTTAGTATATAAAAATGTCTAAATGATATATGATTCATGTTGAATCATATATGATTTTTATTGAATTTGTTGGAAAGTGAGTTAAACTTTATAGTTTGTTTAGTAAATTTATTTTAGGTAATTTGTTTGGTTTGTCAAACAAGTTTGTTATTATTAGTATGTCTTTGTTTGGTATGTTTTGGGTCATTTGTTCCTATAAATAGAGGCCAATGTGATCAGTTTTCTTTGTAACTTTTGGATTGTAACTTTTGTAAAACCCGCATGCTTTTATCATGAATAGTACCCTTAAGATCGTACGTACTAGATTAAAACTTTCCTTTTATAGTACGATTACGTTTACGTGTTAGGATTTTACGTATTACGTACGTGTTAGAACACGATAAGTATTTATTACGCACGAACACGCAATAATTATTTAAACAATAATTAATCACGAACATGCGATTATGAAATCATGAACGTAATTAAATCACGAGCTAATATTAATTACGTATATATATTTATTACGAACACGAATAAATATATTAGGTCACGGTAATTATTTAACAAGAACACACAAAACGCGAACACAAATAAACACGAACAAACACGTAAAACACGAACACGAGAACACACTTATTAATTAGACACGGAAAATGATCGGGTTACCCCATGTGGGCCCATATGCCATGAAATTAGGAAGGAGGATGGGCCAAGCCCATCAAAATTTACTAAAGAAGGGGGTTAAGGGAAAAACACTACTCATTTTCACTTTACAGAGGATTTTCACAAAAACCTAAAAAAGCTCTCCTCCTCCTTCTTTTGTTTCTTTTGGCCGCCACCTTCAAACACACCAAAGGGGTGTTTGATTGATCTTGGATCTTGGATTTATTGCTAGTGTTCGTGTTTGTTCATCGTTCTTTAGATCCACGCAATCGGTAATTCGTTTAAACCCTTTTCTTTTGATTTAATCTTTTAATAATTAAGAACATGATATGTTTTTCTTAAAAACATAATTAAATCATAGATCTAACATGGAATTGGATTTGGAATAAATCAAAAAGTAATGTTTTAGGGGTGTTTTGTTCTTGGCCGCGCCTAAACCGAACCTGAGAGGGTCTCAGTTTGGCTACATGACCACCACCGAGACCATATGGCCCCGGTTGGTTGGTGTGGGTCCCACGGCAGCATCAAGACAAGGGTAACCTCGACTTGGTTCGGGGTATGGTGTCGGTTTCATGTCCGGTTTATGGTTCTTAGTCAAGATCCGGTTCACGGTGTATGTTTAGATTTTTATTTTTTTATGATCTTATGTTAAAATTAAATTAATAACATGACATGATTAATTTAATAACATGACTTAGGTTATTTTAATTATTAAAATCATGAAATTATTAACCTAAGTATTTTAATATTTTAAACTTATAAATTAATTAATTATTTAAAAACCATGGTTATAATTAATTAATTAACATGACTTAGGTTATATTATTAATAAATAATAATACATGTTTTAACCTAAGTATTTAACTTTATTTAATTAAAAACATGTTATACTTTAATTAAGTATTTTAACCTATAGTTTAATTTAATTACATGAAATAATTAATAAACTATACATTATATCATATGACTTAGAAAATAATCATGAAAACACTTAGGCTTATATACTTAGCTTATTTAACCAGCTTATTTCTAATTATGGAAACTTATATTTTTAGAAACTTATTTAAATAAGGCAGCTAATCTATTTATGAAAACGTTCTATTTTTAAAAACTTATTTATTTCAGGCAGCTAATCTATTTATGGAAACTTATTTAAATAAGGCAGCTAATCTATTTATGGAAACTTTCTATTTTTAGAAACTTATCAATTTTAAGCAGTAATTCTATTTTTGGAAACTTTCTATTTTTGGAAACTTTCTGTTTTTGGAAACTTTATGTTTTTGGAAACTTTCTATTTTTGGAAACTTTCTATTTTTGGAAACTTTCTATTTTTGGAAACTTTCTATTTTTGGAAACTTTCTATTTTTGGTAACTTTCTATTTTAGGAAACCTGCTATTTTTTGAAAGTTACTTATTATTACACAGTAAGTATAATAATGCATGAAATACCAGAAATACTTAATCAAGAGTAAACAGAATATAAGATAAACACAGTTTAAGGCTTAAAACAGTAAAACATGGTAAAAACATATAAAATAAGCTAAGACATGACATAAAACTAGTTTCGTATTTAGTAAGCAGATACTTATTCATGTATGTATTTATGTAGCATTAGTGATTCGGAAGTAGGATTCCTTGTTAGGACTCATGGATTTAGAAGTTACTCCTGGTAATATGCAGTTACTACTGGAGTACTCTGTTACTCCTGGTGAGTTACAGTTCCTACTGGAGTACTTCGTTACTCCTGGTGTTACAGTTCCTACTGGTAGTATTCTTCGTTCCTCCTGGTGATACAGTTCCTCCTGGTCGTATTATAAAGTTAATAGAAGATTGTAGAAGATAAGATCAAGGAAGATTATAGAAGATATGATCAAATATTTAGTCTTCCTATTCATATGGAAAGTATTAAAGATATTGATTATGATGAGGAGGTTACAAGATTATTTAGGAAATAATTAAATGGTATTAATGTATAATACTTTGGATAGTATTAATTATGTTGTAACCACCTAGGACCCCTTGCACTATAAAAGGAGGTCCTAGGGTGTAGAGATGGACACACTTCTACACACACACATTCTCTACACATTTATCTCATTGTTTGTTATAGCTTCAAGGTTGTAAAACCCTATCACTATTAAGAGTGATCGTATTAATATATTGAGGCTTGGATGTTTGGTTATTTCTATTGTTCTTCTTATATCGAAAGATTGGTTTCCGCACACTCTTTGTATTGTGATCAAGGCTTCAAAGATCCTTCAAGAAGTAAACCCAACAAGTGGTATCAGAGCCTCGTTGAGAAGCTTTGATTGAGAAGAACAAGAACAGTAGCAGTTTCGTGAAGTAAAGCTGTGGTTCAGAATTCACGACTGATCAGTAGCAGTATCGTGACAAAATTAGTGTTGACTAAAGGTTCTGATTTTAAGGCTTTGCAAGAAAATTCTGATTAAGGTGTTGCTGAAGAATTCATGGCGTATAGAACATCAATTCCAAACAATGAGGTAATTTATATGACTGAATCTGAAGTTAGAGAATACAATGCTAGACTAAAGAATAAAATGCATGTTTATAGTAACTCTGACTTAGCAATTAGTTGCGTAGAAACATATGAACAAAAATTTCTAGAACTTCAAAAACAATGTGCTGATCTGAATGCTGAAAATGATAAATATTATCTAGAAGTTCAGTCATACAAAAGTTCTTTAAAAACCTTAGAAGAGCAGAAAAAGTGGTTTCAAAATACTCAATTAGATTATGAAGATAAGATTAGGGTATTAAGTATTGACTTAGAAAATAAAACTAATCTATTGACATATTCTGAAAAGCTTAATACTGAGGTAAATAAAGAGAAGCAGGAGCTACAGACTAAACTAGATAATGCTTTGGCTAGGTTTGATAAATGGAAAAATTCATCTAAAAACTTAGTCAAACTAGTAGATAGCTCCATGTCTGGTAGGACTAAAATTGGTTTGGGGTTTAAAAACTATATTGGGCCAAATGATATTTTTGACTCCTCTTTGTCTAGTGTGTTTGACACTACCCCTGAAGATGTGGAAGGTAGGCCTGTTCTCAATAGGTATAAACCAGCTGCAGAGATGCATGCTGTTCCTCCACCTCTCACAGGGACATTCATGCCTACCTTAGACCACTTTGACTTTGATGAATCACAAATGACATATGGTACAAGGTCCACTGGCTCAATTGAAACTAATTCTATGTCTAATGACTTTGTCTCTTGTAACTCTAGTGACAAGTCTTTAGAACCTAAGACTAGTGACCTTGACTCTTGTGAGTCCAACTCTAGTGTTGAAACACTTGAGTCTATGCCTGAACCAATTATAATTGAGCCCATGACTTGTAAATATGCCTCTTGTAAGTCTACCTTAAATGCTAAATCACCTAAGTTTTATCCTCAATCTGCCTGTGCTAAGAATGAAAGTAATAGGAAAGCAGATAATCCTAGGAAAAACAATACAAGTCCTAGAGGTAATCAAAGAGGTTGGAATGGCATGATGACTCAGAAATTAGGTGATAACTTTGAGTTCAAAAGTAAGGCTTGCTATGTGTGTGGTAGTTTTGATCACTTGCAATATACTTGTAAACACAAGAGAAAGATTAATGATCAACAAAATGTTAAACCGGTATGGAATAACTCAAGACGGGTAAATCATAAGAACTTTGGTAGAGTTTTTCACCCCAATCCTAAAAATAACATTATTCCACAACCAAGATGTTTTAACAATGTTAAGGGTACACGGGTTGAGTCTGCACGGTCAAAAACAAAGGTTAATATTGTTAAGGCTTTAGCTAGGTGGGTTTGGAAACCTAAACAAGATGGTTTACAACATGTCTCTAAATCAAATAGTGCATCAAAAACCTTAACAAGATATGACTATGTTGATGTTTTTGGAAGATTCAAGTCTGTCTTAGCTTGGGACTTCCATGAACACTAATCTTTGTTTGGTTTGTGTTTATTTCAGCAAGTGTGATTATAAATTACTATGTTTTGTATTTTATGTATTTGTGTGAACTAACTTTTTGTAGGAAAAGAAAAGTTGTTTAAAAAAAAACAAGGTATTTTCCTGCTGGTGGATACTTAGCTCTGTTTGAGGGGAGGTTTTTGCCTAAGGGGAGGCGTGTTGTATGAATTCTTGTATGCATTATGTGTTTTTCGTCTAACCAATTCTACAGGATGACGTTGTTGTTGGTGGATATGGTTCCTCCTAGTAGAACTAAGTTGCTCCTAGTCGACCAATGGTTCCTCCTGGTTGCACTCATTCTGCTTCTGGTGGACCATTGTTCTTCCTGATGCATTCTACGTTGCTGTTGTTTGACTCATAGTCTTTGACTGGTTATATATATATATATATATATATATATATATATATATATATATATATATATATATATATATATATATATATATATATATATATATATATATATATATATATATATATATATATATATATAGATATATATATATATAAATATATAAAAAGTAAGTAAAAAAAAAAAATTTATATATATTTCACTTTTTGGGCTATTTTGTTTGGTACTATGGTGTTGGTTAGCCTCCACACAATAAATGGTTCTCAACTCACCATGTCTAACCGACAAGAAAGAGTTGATTCACCTTGAGGGTACGGCTCCTGGTGTGATTCTCAAATCCGTTGATGGTTGCCAGGTTACCCAAAACTGGATGGTTTTCACTTGCCATGGTCCTAGATTGAAAAGTGGCTAATCCAAGGGGGTACGGCTCTTGGTAAAGATCTTATCAAATCCGTTGATAGCTATAATAGCTTGCTCAAAGCTATAGGGTTTTCAGCTCACCGATGCTTCATTGCTAAGAGTTGGCGAGTCCAGAAGGGTACGGCTTCTGGTAAAGACATATCAAATCCGTTGACGGCTGTGATGGTTTGCCCAAAATCATCAGGGTAATCCAACTCACCGATGATTCACGTTCCAAGATTTGGACTGGGTACTAGTCTCCCAGGGTGATGTCATGATTCCACCAAAAGGCTGGCTAGCCCAAGAGTGAGCAGCTACTTGGTAAATGCTTATCAAATCTGCTCATGTTGCTGTGAAGATTCAACATGTGCAGAAGTTTTCAAGCTTTAAAGAAGTTCAGCATTTTAGTATAGAGCATCACTTTGTGTTTCTTCTGGTGTTATCAAGTGAGATTGTTGCTGTTGTGGTTCATATTCCAATCCTCATGCTTATTGGTGACACATCTACTTGGAAACTTGAACTCAACAAAGTTAAATTCAAGTTTAGGGGAGGATTGTTAGGACTCATGGATTTAGAAGTTACTCCTGGTAATATGCAGTTACTACTGGAGTACTCTGTTACTCCTGGTGAGTTACAGTTCCTACTGGAGTACTTCGTTACTCCTGGTGTTACAGTTCCTACTGGTAGTATTCTTCGTTCCTCCTGGTGATACAGTTCCTCCTGGTCGTATTATAAAGTTAATAGAAGATTGTAGAAGATAAGATCAAGGAAGATTATAGAAGATATGATCAAATATTTAGTCTTCCTATTCATATGGAAAGTATTAAAGATATTGATTATGATGAGGAGGTTACAAGATTATTTAGGAAATAATTAAATGGTATTAATGTATAATACTTTGGATAGTATTAATTATGTTGTAACCACCTAGGACCCCTTGCACTATAAAAGGAGGTCCTAGGGTGTAGAGATGGACACACTTCTACACACACACATTCTCTACACATTTATCTCATTGTTTGTTATAGCTTCAAGGTTGTAAAACCCTATCACTATTAAGAGTGATCGTATTAATATATTGAGGCTTGGATGTTTGGTTATTTCTATTGTTCTTCTTATATCGAAAGATTGGTTTCCGCACACTCTTTGTATTGTGATCAAGGCTTCAAAGATCCTTCAAGAAGTAAACCCAACATTCCTCTCAGTTCATCTTCTTCGTTCACTGGACACAAGGTACGGATTCTCGTCCTTTCAGTATGGACATTCTTTCCTTATTAGGATTCCCCGTATGCAGCCAAATGTTTTCCCGTAGTATAAGTTATGTGTTTGATTTGCTTATGTTTAATTAAGAATACCTATAGCCATATACATGCATGACCAGTTTCACCTAGTTATGGAGGTACCATAACCATAACATTAGAGGCACTGATGGTATGACTTCACCACGGCGGAGTGATTGCTCGTGGCGTCCCTTCAACTTTTGGCCATTTATATTATATTTATCATGTGGGGCGTATGGGTGCATCCTAGTTACATGTTTTCAGTCAGGATTTCATGGTGAATACGGTGTGTGCCTTGCATCCTTCACAAGGAGTTGATCCCTCCTACCCAGAACCAGTATATTAAATTAGAGGCAGCCCCTTTAATTTGCATGATGAGGTCACCCCTCCAAGTATTCATGCACGGTGGATTTTCATGACCTATATTGGCTAATGGTAAAATATGTTAAACAGTTTTCATAAGATAAACATAAGGCTTTTCAAACTATAAAACCAGTTTTATGAACATGTTCCAGGTTTTCCAGGACGTATACTTTTCCGCTGCTATTCAGTCTTTATTATGCTTAGTCATTCATACTATGTCTATATCCGTGCACTGAGCGTTTTGCTCAGCCGTTACTTTCCTTTCCATGTCCCAAAACGACAGGTACCCTAGGGAAGACTTGAGCATTTGTAGGACGTGCATAGGATGGAAGCTGCTATAGACTTTTTTTCCTTTTTTCCTTCATATACTTATGCTTGTTTAGTCTTTCATTAATTTCTTTTGGCTTTTTTTTGTTTTGGGCTTATGTTTGGGAACCGATTTTTGATTCCAGTTTTCCCTATGGTCATGTATGTTTTAGTACATTTACCTTACATGCTTTGATGATACGCCATAATTACGCGTGACATTCCATTTATCAAAATGGGGTGTTACAATTATGGTATCAAAGCCAAGGCTTTGACCTGTAGGCTCTAAAACTTGACCTGTGACTAGTGGGTAGTCACCAGGAGCTTTCTAAGCCAACGTTTGTTATTCCACGTATTGATGTTTTCAGCGCATTGTTGTTTTAACCATGACGTTTTCAGCACCTTGAGGTTTTAACCTTGATGTTTTCATCGATACTGTTTTACTAATATGGATGGACAACCGTCATTCATATTTAGTTTTGTGTCATTGTTTCATGGATAATGTTCCTCGTGAACTGTGGCTATGTGGACTGAACCCCAGTAGTTCATAATTAGTCACATAAAAAAAAAATTCTGATAAGTTTTGACATATGAGTTTCATTTATTTATGTTTCATGTATCATTGTTGCAGGGATTATGACTAAGTAATGGTTGGTACAGGACTGGCCCTATTTAGTCGCATGTGCTTTTATCGAAACTTTTAATTTTGGGACCGACCCATAGGCGTCCCCTCGCAATGTCTTTTGTTTTGGGACCGACCCATAGGCGTCCCCTCGCACATATAAACAGGTTTTTATAAACTAACATTACGCATTCATGCACTGTTTCCATGCATAAAAATTTTCTCATGATTTATTGGCATAAAATTTTTTCATGTCCCCTCATAAGTTACTATGTTTTTTTATCAAGTATGTTTTTATACTGTCATGGTTAAACTCAGTTTCATGCGGATTATGTTATACACTCCTTCATGTTAAATCGTTTCATGTTTCTTCATGATAATTCCGTCTTCATGTGGATTACGTCTTACGCCTCTCTTGTTATTATGCCTTCATGCAAGACATTGTTGGATTTCATTGAATTCTCCTTTCATGACAGTCATGGTTGGTTTTCATCGATCATGCTGTCAGGCAAATCATCGTTGAATTTTGTGTAACCACACTTTAACGTTTCTCGATATAATTAAAATGATGTCTATGCTAATACTTCCAGGTTATCATGATGGTTTTCCTAACCGTTTAACCGATATACTTTCCTTAAATCATGACAAATGATCGACCCCAATACCGATCATTTCATGTGCATTCCATGTGTACTCCATGTACCGTATTCCTTGTGTATTACACGTACCTAAATCCATGTGTATTTCACTTGCAATACTTCACGAGTATTCGCTAGTCGATTCTAAATCATCTCACGCGTATGTTCACTTGCTGATATTCTACAAGATTGTCGATGCCGCTCATAGCTTGGATATGTTACTAAAGGTTGATGCTACTGATGTTTGGAGACGCTACGAGATGCTGATGCTGTTCACAACCTGGAGATCCTACAAGACGAAGACAAAGGCGCCAGAGCAAAGCTATTGGACGAGAAGATACTTCACCATCAGACGATCTTCATCAATCATTGTCCCAAATTCTTAGTTACATGTCACACGTCATTCAGTTTTCATTTCAGCCATATGAGTGCAAACCGGTACCAGCCGGCCACTCAGCTGAATAGTTACATGAATCACGGTCATGAGAATGACCATCATGGAACAGACAGACAGGACGATAGTAACCACTACCATGACAACAACTATCCTAAAAATCGCAACCAAGGCTCCGGCCGCGGACGTGATCAGACATATAAAGGATCAGTAGTCCAACCGATCCGCCAAGTCTGGCATAATAACCTAATATTGTAGTTCTATTATTTTACGTCTAGAGATACATGTCAAGACATCAGTCAAGACACATGTCTCACGTATACTTTCTAGAGACACATGTCAAGACATCAGTCAAGACACATGTCTCACGTATACTTTCTTAAGACACATGTCAAGATACCAGTCAAGACATATGTCATGCTTATAGTTCCAAGACACGAGTCAAGACACATGACTCACGTCCAACTATGGAACATTTCTAAGAAATTCAGGGTACCCTCCAAGGGTATATCCATTTTGATGTGCCATGTATTAATCAGGCCACAAGAATTTCAATACCATTACCGGCACATTAGTGAGAACTGTCTCGTTGCCGATGTCACTTTCATTTCTTTCACCATATTTCATATATTTATGACCATGAAGGACGCCTTTCGTATTCCCACGTATATGAAGGTTTTCCTTCAGCTTAATGATGAGATCCAAGCTGCTAACGCATTTCCTCGGACAGACACGAGATGAATTTTATCCTAATTATGGACTACGAACAGCACACCATGCTATGATTCATAATTATGTATAGTAATGTTCAGGCTCCTGAATACATTCAGCTTGATTTTTCCATCAGGAAAATTTGTACAAATTATCTATGCTTTCCAAGCATGTGCTTTGTTAGCCATGATTAATAAAACTTTCTAGCTGTCAGTAAGACACGACTACTGAATTCCTTTTACGCATAACCAACGGATTATTCCAAAATTGTCCCTTACACTCCAAAAGAACCTTCAAGGAGAAGAACGATAACATAAGATTATGTGTCGACTACCGTCGATTTTTAAACAAATCACCATTCATGACCATTATTCTCCTCCACGTACAGAGAACATGTCCAATCGACCTTATAGTGTTAATCACTTTTCCAAGATCGAACTCATGATCATGCTGCCAACAGTGACGAGTGAAAGAGCAGGACATGTCCATGACTGCTATTCGTGCACGACTCGGTCATGCTAGATCTATGATTTTGAATTAGTCTCATCAATGCTCCAACGACATCATAAGAATGAGTTTCCATGAACTCATAGCAAATTCATCAGTGTTTTCATTGAGGATAACCTGATTTCCTCTAAGCCTAGAGAAGAACAGGAAGACCATATCTGCACTATGTTGCAAATTCTGACAAGAGAAATTTTACCCTGGAAATTTTTTTTTCCAACATCAATTCTGTTTGATTACAGTGACACGCTGAATCACATGGGTTTCTACGGTTAATCTTACCATGACTCAGCTTATGCGTAAAGGAGAGAACCCTACACTACATTAGGTGTTATAGAAAATCCTACGCTAAGAGAAGTTTAGATTCATAGACTCAGAGCTTTGCAAACTCCTATGTATCAAGTTCGATGAAGCAAGATACAGTTACGTTCATATCTTCATACCTGTCATACAAATAGGTTAAGATAGGACACCAACAGACTGGAATGTTTTCATCATCTGAAATTGTGAATCGAAAAGGGACAAGATCTCCATGGATTTTAGTTACTAGATTACAACAAACTCAGAAGAAGCATGATGCTATCTGGGTTATTGTCAACAGTTTGATCAAGTCTGCAGAATCCTTACATCCGTACGAATTTCAGAACCAACAGATTGATCGGACATGTTCCAGCCAAGGCTCATCCGATCACCTGGCAACCCCTCAGTTATCGGGTCAGACAAAGATTCGCAATTGTACTCCTAAATTACTTCACGTCTTCATTCTGATTCCACGACTTGCTTTCGCGCTCGCGTTCATGACACTATTCACGTTCATGATCGTATCTGGGCTTAAGATTTTACGTTCATTTCGTTCTGGGAAGTTTTGCAAGAACTTGAGAGACCAAACCCAAGTTTAGTATAACTCTCCATCATCAGATGGACGTTTCACGTCATATTCCACGTCTCACCTTGTAGTGTTTGGCTTACCGCCATTGTATTCTATAATCACGATATGTTTCACATGTCATGTTCATTCCACGTTACTCATATCATGATCAAGATATGTTACACGTATCATAGATCACGATATGTTTACTCATACTACACTCGCCATATCTCCACGTAGCACGTTCAAAATTATTTACGTATCACGTTCAAAATTTTTCACGTACTACGTTTCTAATTATCAGTTAAGTCAGATTGTCTTGCATCGTAATGTTTCAGTTACCCTAGCACGTTAACTCTTATTTTCCTCGATCGAATTTAGGGGATCTACCTTCCGTTGATAACCAATAACTTCTTCGTATTTCAAGTCAAGGTCAGGAGGACCAAGATTTATCATTAGTGTCAGGATCTTCTGAAGGAACCGTTCCAAGAGGGAGGCCACTTGGAAACGGACAAGTTCATCCGGACTTTTATCCGTTTTTCTCTTATCAACTAGATATGTCCTTTCAGTCACGTCACGTTCCATGTCCTTCCAAGACATGTCACGTTCCGCGTTCCTTCTGCCAGGAAACCCGCACGTTCAATTATCTTACATACCCTCTCAGTTTGATTCGGGTATGTTTCTCTTTCAGTTAGGTTACCTATAATTCGGGGACGAATTATTCTTTTTAGGGGGGAAGAGTTGTAAAACCCGCATGCTTTTATCATGAATAGTACCCTTAAGATCGTACGTACTAGATTAAAACTTTCCTTTTATAGTACGATTACGTTTACGTGTTAGGATTTTACGTATTACGTACGTGTTAGAACACGATAAGTATTTATTACGCACGAACACGCAATAATTATTTAAACAATAATTAATCACGAACATGCGATTATGAAATCATGAACGTGATTAAATCACGAGCTAATATTAATTACGTATATATATTTATTACGAACACGAATAAATATATTAGGTCACGGTAATTATTTAACGAGAACACACAAAACGCGAACACAAATAAACACGAACAAACACGTAAAACACGAACACGAGAACACACTTATTAATTAGACACGGAAAATGATCGGGTTACCCCATGTGGGCCCATATGCCACGAAATTAGGAAGGAGGATGGGCCAAGCCCATCAAAATTTACTAAAGAAGGGGGTTAAGGGAAAAACACTACTCATTTTCACTTTACAGAGGATTTTCACAAAAACCTAAAAAAGCTCTCCTCCTCCTTCCTTTGTTTCTTTTGGCCGCCACCTTCAAACACACCAAAGGGGTGTTTGATTGATCTTGGATCTTGGATTTATTGCTAGTGTTCGTGTTTGTTCATCGTTCTTTAGATCCACGCATTCGGTAATTCGTTTAAACCCTTTTCTTTTGATTTAATCTTTTAATAATTAAGAACATGATATGTTTTTCTTAAAAACATAATTAAATCATAGATCTAACATGGAATTGGATTTGGAATAAATCAAAAAGTAATGTTTTAGGGGTGTTTTGTTCTTGGCCACGCCTAAACCGAACCCGAGAGGGTCTCGGTTTGGCTACATGACCACCACCGAGACCATATGGCCCCGGTTGGTTGGTGTGGGTCCCACGACAGCATCAAGACAAGGGTAACCCCGACTTGGTTCGGGGTATGGTGTCGATTTCATGTCCGGTTCATGGTTCTTAGTCAAGATCCGGTTCACGGTGTATGTTTAGATTTTTATTTTTTTATGATCTTATGTTAAAATTAAATTAATAACATGACATAATTAATTTAATAACATGACTTAGGTTATTTTAATTATTAAAATCATGAAATTATTAACCTAAGTATTTTTATATTTTAGACTTATAAATTAATTAATTATTTAAAAACCATGGTTATAATTAATTAATTAACATGACTTAGGTTATATTATTAATAAATAATAATACATGTTTTAACCTAAGTATTTAACTTTATTTAATTAAAAACATGTTATACTTTAATTAAATATTTTAACCTATAGTTTAATTTAATTACATGAAATAATTAATAAACTATACATTATATCATATGACTTAGAAAATAATCATGAAAACACTTAGGCTTATATACTTAGCTTATTTAACCAGCTTATTTCTAATTATGGAAACTTCTATTTTTAGAAACTTATTTAAATAAGGCAGCTAATCTATTTATGGAAACGTTCTATTTTTAGAAACTTATTTATTTTAGGCAGCTAATCTATTTATGGAAACTTATTTAATAAGGCAGCTAATCTATTTATGGAAACTTTCTATTTTTAGAAACTTATCAATTTTAAGCAGTAATTCTATTTTTGGAAACTTTCTATTTTTGGAAACTTTCTGTTTTTGGAAACTTTCTGTTTTTGGAAACTTTCTATTTTTGGAAACTTTCTATTTTTGGAAACTTTCTATTTTTGGAAACTTTCTATTTTTGGTAACTTTCTATTTTAGGAAACCTGCTATTTTTTGAAAGTTACTTATTATTACACAGTAAGTATAATAATGCATGAAATACCAGAAATACTTAATCAAGAGTAAACAGAATATAAGATAAACACAGTTTAAGGCTTAAAATAGTAAAACATGGTAAAAACATATAAAATAAGCTAACACATGACATAAAACCAGTTACGTATTTAGTAAGCAGATACTTATTCATGTATGTATTTATGTAGCATTAGTGATTCGGAAGTAGGATTCCTCTCAGTTCATCTTCTTCGTTCACTGGACACAAGGTACGGATTCCCGTCCTTTCAGTATGGACATTCTTTCCTTATTAGGATTCCCCGTATGCAGCCAAATGTTTTCCCGTAGTATAAGTTATGTGTTTGATTTGCTTATGTTTAATTAAGAATACCTATAGCCATATACATGCATGACCAGTTTCACCTAGTTATGAAGGTACCATAACCATAACATTAGAGGCAATGATGTTATGACTTCACCACGGCGGAGTGATTGCTCGTGGCGTCCCATCAGCTTTTGGCCATTTATATTATATTTATCATGTGGGGCGTATGGGTGCATCCTAGTTACATGTTTTCAGTCAGGATTTCATGGTGAATGCGGTGTGTGCCTTGCATCCTTCACAAGGAGCTGATCCCTCCTACCCAGAACCAGTATATTAAATTAGAGGCAGTCCCTCTAATTTGCATGATGAGGTCACCCCTCCAAGTATTCATGCACGATGGATTTTCATGACCTATATTGGCTAATGGTAAAATATGTTAAACAGTTTTCATAAGATAAACATAAGGCTTTTCAAACTATAAAACCAGTTTTATGATCATGTTCCAGGTTTTCTAGGACGTATACTTTTCCGCTGCTATTAAGTATTTATTATGCTTAGTCATTCATACTATGTCTATATCCATGCACTGAGCGTTTTGCTCAGCCGTTACTTTCCTTTCCATGTCCCAAAACGGCAGGTACCCTAGGGAAGACTCGAGCATTTGGAGGACGTGCATAGGATGGAAGCTGCTAGAGACTTCTTTTCCTTTTTTCTTTCATATACTTATGCTTGTTTAGTCTTTCATTCATTTCTTTTGGCTTTTTTTTGTTTTGGGCTTATGTTTGGGAACCGATGTTTGATTCCGGTTTTCCCTATGCTCATGTATGTTTTAGTACATTTACCTTGCATGCTTTGATGACACGCCATAATTACGCGTGACATTCCATTTATCATAATGGGGTGTTACAACTTTGGTATTTGAATAAAAGCTTCCGCTTCGTTTGTTCGTATTTAATGATCCAACAAGTGGTATCAGAGCTAGATCGCTTTGCGATGAAGAAGAAAAAGAAAAAAAATTGTTTCGGGCGTTCTTTTGGATCGTGTTTGGTTTTTGATAGAGCAGATCGATCGTTTGATAAGAGAAAATAAATTGTTGGAATTAATTGGTGGGGGTATCTAGTTAATAGAATTAAATTGGTTTGTTTTTGTTTTTGAATAAAAAGGATTAGTTTTGCTTGTTTGATTTTTTGTTCGCATACCCACGCATCGGGTTGGATAATATTTAGTCCTTACTAAAGATTTTGATCTTTGGTCGACGGTTGATTTTAGAGCTGTTAATTCGATACTTAGACTTTCATTTGTTCGATTTTGTATTTTTAATTGTCGGTTACGGTGGAGTAATTATTTGAAATTTGAAGATCGATTTGGCGTTTGAAGATTTGGTGATAATCGGATTGTTTGGAAAAAATTTCGATCATTGAAAAGTTGGAATCTTCGTTTGTCGTGCTTTTGAAGTTAGTTACTTAAATTTGATAGTCTTTGGTGGAGATCGTTTTTGGCGATTCGTTTGTTTGGTTGACTGTTTTATGGTTTAGTCGTTTGTTTGGTTGACCATTTTCAGGTTCGGTCGTTTGTTTGGTTGATCGTTTGTTTGGTTGATCGTTGTCAGGTTCGATCATTTGTTTGGATCATTTTAGGTTTGATCACTTGTTTATTTGTTTGGATCGTTTTCAAGTTCGATCATTTGTTTGTTTGCTTGGATCATTTTCAGGTTCGGTCATTTGTTTGTTTGTTTGGATCATTTCAGGTTCGATCATTTGTTTGTTGTTTGAGATCGTTTTCAGATTCGATCGTTTGTCGAATAACATAGAAAAAGTTATTCGTTCGTTTTTTGAATAACATATCAAGAGTTATTCAACAAACGAACGAAATAGAAATAGATCCAAAAACCTCTTCATCCTCTTCACCTCCACAATTTAAGATATCCAAATGCCAAAGAGTCAATGGGGTGTCTCCTGCTGGTGGTTCTCACCTTGTAGCAAAGGAGACCACTAACACAAGGGTGGTTATTTCTATGGAGATGACTGGTACTATTGACACTGGCTTAGTAGCAGCTTAAGTGGGTACCACTATAAGTAAGTCCATCCTCATGCCTAATGAACCAACATTGAGGATTGCTTCCCCGAATGTAGGTGAGGGAAATCTGGAACCAATGACCAATCTTGAATTGATGAAATTATGTATTAGCTTGCAAAAGCAAAATAAACCAAGGTCTTGAACTCATTCAGTTGAGGGAGAGACTTTCTATTTTGGAAGAAGCTGGCAAGCCTAGGAGGACATTTGTGATTCAGTCCTCAGATGATCTTATTGGAGAGGAGTCTTACAAAGGGGAGGAAGATATAAACTTATGTAATAAATGCTCCAAGGAAGGCTCAAAAGATTCAAGTGTAGGCACTTTGAATGCAGCTGATGCTCTTACGGGATTAAAGGAACAAATAGGGTTTGATGCATCTATATTAACACCAGTGAAGCTTTCTTTTGTTCAACTTATGAAGAAAGTAAGTGCTGGGAAGTTTGCAGCCACTAACATTTTTGGCGTATCCACTGTCATGCCTAATCTAGCCACTGACAACCTGTTTGCAGCCACTGAAAGAACTCTAATTTATTATGGTGTATCTGATGGTTTATGAAGTTCATAACAATTACATAATCATAAGCAAAGATCAAAGCACGTATAGCGGAAGCGATTTAACAAGATCATAATAATAACACATTCATAATTAATCGAATTAGGGTTACGTACCTTTTAGTCAATGCGATTCCAAAAGATAAAAATGAATCACCAATTAGGGTTTATGACGGATCAATGATTAACCCTTTACCGTTTTGTTAATCGATCTAAGATTCAATCTATAATGAGATTGTATCACGTTCTTGTACACATGTAATGCAAAGAGCTAACCGTAACTCTAGTACGTGTAAACCGAGCTTCTACACTTTGTGGAAAATCTACCCAACAACCGCAGAGAGGGGCTAGGACTAGATTATTGCTAAACCAAAACCAAAGGATAAAAGGAACCCTAAAAAAGATGTTTTTCCTTTTGGTGTTGATCGCAATTAGAACCCAAAAACCAAACCAAAACCAAACGAATCCCTTAGGGTTTTGTGGGAGTTGATCGGCCAAAAGGAAAGAGACAAGAGAAAGTAAGGTGAAAAAATAATGAAGGTTTTGATGTGTTTATATAGGCTTACAAAACTTGTAGTCCAAGATAAACTAAATAATGCAAGAAAATCTTTCTTCCTTTTTTTTTATCTTTTCTCCACCGCCGGCCCAACCCACAAAGGGTATTCCGGATCTTTCTTTAACTCTAGTTAATTATTCCACATTAACCGTTAAGTCCTTAACTCTTAAATTTAACTACGGTTAAATTTATTGCTCGATTTAATTTAATAATCATATAAATAGATTTATTAAATAAATTAACTCTTTGCGTATTGTGTGCAATCTCGTAATCCCGAGTTCGATCCTAACACACGACTATTAAAATTATAGTCCATAAACTTTCAGCTCCCACTTGAACATATTTTAAATAGTGTGATCATTGGTTAGCTTCTAGATACACGCCGATGCCTCTAGTACGATCTCGAGTAAGGTCTCTTGAAAAAACCTTTTAATGATTCATCATTATTAATATCCTTTCGTTTCTAATACAACGTTAATAAGGATATGGATCTTAGTCATTCCTTTTGTAACACCCCATTTGTTAAAATGTAATATCACAGTAATATATGGCGTGTCATCAAAGCATGCAAGGTAAATGTCTAAACATTCATGACCATAAATGGAAATACCGGAAACAAACATCGGTAGTCCAAGTAACTCAACACAAGCAAATATAAGTATTGAAAAGAAAAGGACTAAACAATGTCCAACATGAAATAAAGTAAGATAAAGTATGATAAATGTATAAGATATAGAAGGTTGGATAGCTTCCATCCGAATGCACATACTCTTGAGATCCTACTTGCGACCTTGGGTACCTGCCGTTTGGGAACATGGAAAAGGGAAAATGGCTGAGCATAACGCCTAGTAAACGGATATACAATAAAGCATGGAAGAGATAGCATAATGAAAGCATATAAAGAGCACAAAAAGCATAAAAGGCAGCGAAAATGAATAAGTCCTGGGAAACCTAGATGTATAACATGTTTACTAGTTTTAGTTCTGAAAACATAGCTTACTTTTTCATTACTTTTTTTTTCATTACCAAAAACATAGCTTATGTTTACTTATGAAAATCTGTTATTAGTTTAATATACCAAAAGCCAATATAGGTCATGAGGTCAACAACGTGCATGAATACTTGGAGGGGTGACCTCGTCATGCAATTAGAGGTGATGCCTCTATATAATATGGTAATGGGTAGGAGGGATCAGCTCCTTGTGAAGGATGCAAGGCACATACCACATTCACAATGAAATCCTGACTGAAAGTGTACCTAGGATGCACCCATACGCCCAACATGATAACAATAATATAATAATGGCCAAATAAACTGAAAGGGACGTCACGAGCTATCACTCTGTCGTGGTGAAGTCATAACACAGGTGCCTCCAGTGTTATGGTTATGGTACTTACATAACTAGGTGAAACTGGTCATTCATGTATATGGCTAAGGTAACTAATAAAACATAAGCATTTAATCTGTAACTACTGGGAAAACAGTTGGCTGCATACGAGAAATCCTAATAAAGGAAGAGACTGTCCTTATTGAAGGACGGGAAATCCGTACCTTGTGTCCAGTAGAAGCTAACGGAAACGCTGAAGAACCTACTCCGCCTTGACGGATAATACTACATAAGAATAGGGATGTGTATGAGTTGTCTGAGATACTTGTATTTTACTGGTTCTGTGTGTTCTTAGTTATTATTCATGTTCTGTAATGTTTTAACTGTTTTAAGTATTAACTGTAGTTATTCTTGTACTCTGTTGTTTAATATGCATGTAGTATGGTATTATAATACTTGTATTGTAATACTAAGTAACTTTCTAAAAATAGCAGGTTTCCATAAATAGTAAGTTTCTAAAATAGAAAGTTTCCAAAAATAGTAAGTTTCCAAAAATAGTAAGTTTCCAAAATTAGAAATAAGTTGGATTATTAATGTCAAGTAAAGTTTATTTAGTAAAATAAAAATCATTGTTCAAGTATTATAGCTTATTAGATAATTAACTTGGTTAAACTAATAAACTATACATTATAAGGATTTAATTAAAAATATCATGTTTTAATTGAATTAAACTAAGTAAATACTTAGGTTAGTCATAGAATATAAATTTTAATATTTTAACCTAAGTCATGTATTTAATAAATTTAAATAGTCTTGAAAATAATTTACTTAAACTATTAAACTTGCTTTAAAAATTCCCGAGTCCGAACCCGTGTTTAAAAATAACACCGAGCCCAAAATATGCCTAGCCGACACCACATAGCCGGCGGCTAGTGGTGTTAGCCGGCGGCTGAATAATGTAAGATTTATTGCTAGATTTTTGCAAATTCTTTTTAGATCTATTTTTTCGTTCCACAAATCGACTCGAACTGAAATCGGACTAACATAAGATTTATTGTTTTTGGTGAATAAATTCTTTTTGGAATTTTAAACTAATTAAAAATTAAAGTTAAACAAAAGACTAATTAAACTATTTAAAATTTAAATCTAATTTAATTAATAACTATTTTAAAACTTAAACAAAATGAAAACTAATTTTGTAAATAAAAATAAAATTTAAACTTCTCGAATTAAAAACTTTTCTACTAATACTTTTAATGAAAACTATTTTTTAAAAACAAAACAAAACTATTTTAAAATAAAAATAAAATGAAAACTAATTTAAAATTAAATTTTTTTTTATCTTTTTATTTTTTTATAAAAACTGAATTAAAGAAAATTAATATAAAACATTTAATTAAATTTAACAAAACTAAAAACTTGATTTAAACTAATTTAAATAAAACTGCCAAAGTTTAAGAAGCTATATTAATTAAATGACGAGACAATAAACAAAAATAAGGTTTAGAGCAGTTGGTACGGGCGTTAGGTTGATATGCGAGAGGTCAGGGTTCGAGTCCCCTGACAGACGAATTTGCTAAAAAAATGTTAGGACTTTTTTGAATTTGAAAAACTAACAGATCAATAGGATCTGTAGTCTAATCAGCAATAAGCTGGAAGCAACTTAACAAGACCCAAATAAGCTAAAACAGTCTAAATCAAAATAAGCAAATGAATAAAATCAAATAAGCACCAAAAGCGCAAAAAACCTATGAAATAAGCAATGAACTAATAAGCTAAAACTATATAACCCAAATAAACCTAATTAACTAAACAAAAAGCACTAACAGCTAAAGCAACATAAAATACTGATAATAAGCAAAAGCAAGTACAAAAATCCTAAACACCAAAAGTAGATCTAATAAGCAGATTAACCAAATATAAAGCAAACCAAATAAATATATAAGCTAAAAAATAAGCAAACAATCCATACCAAACAAAACAATAAGCAGATTAAACCAATCCGAATAGATAAAATCAAACAGAAATATAAGCTAAATCGATTAATCATACACGAACCAAAATAATCTTAAACTAAAAACCGACTTAAACAAAAACTTAAACAAATCTGGACTAATTTAAACTACTCAGGCAGATAAGCAGAATCAAACAACATCAAATCAAAAACAACACAAGCAGATAAAACATGTAACATAAACCGAATCAAACAAACAGATTACTATTTAACTAAATTAAAACTAACAAAAAATTAAAAAGAGATTATAACCTTTTGATGATTTCCTTTGAGTAGAAGGGAAGTGCTGAACCCCCTTTGTCACCGAATCAAACACCACCTTTTTTACCCAAACATCATCATTCGCGATCCAACAAACCATCAACAGTAACCGTAACCGAACAGATTTAAATAAATCTCCCAGTGGGGAAATTTATGTACCACTTTCCTTTATTTATTTATTTTTATTTTTTATTTATTTATCAATTATAATAAGACAAACAGTAATAATAAAAACATATTTAAAGATTAAAATTAAACTTGACAGAAAATTTAAATTGAGACGAAATTAATAAAAAACAACTTTTCATTAATAATAAAGAAAATTACAATTACTGAAAATTGAAAATTACATTTAGCCTAAACTAATTTTGCAGAAATTAAATAAAAGAAAAAGTGCTATCAATTACATCTTTGATGGGAGTTTTTATAGGCAAAACCCCAAAACCTTCTTGAATCTTCTTGAGGAAGAAATCGAATCTGAGCCGTTAAACACTTCTTTTCTATCTTCTCTCTCTTCATTTCTTGATCAAACGGCTAAAAATACACTACCCATCACACGGATTGCCACCGTGGATGGGTGGTGTGCTTCTTGTGCTAGTTCTATGCTGAGGTGGAGGATGTTTATTGGAGGGTTTGTGGAAATTGGCTGTCACAACCAATCAAATGAGGGTGAAAAGGCCACGTATGATTTGGACCACCACCTTCTACCTCCGAAATCTTGGGGGATTTATTTGTGTGCGTGTGAATAATACGATTTTGGTGAAACCCCCAATTTTCATTGGGTAATTTTTGTTTAAGGGTGAATTAGGGTTAGGGGAAGTTGGGTAAAAATGGGGGCTGTTTATTTGTTTGAGAGAGAGAAGGGTAAGAGTGAGTGGAAGGTGGGTGAATGGGGGTCACTTTCTAGTTATTATCGAAAAGTAAATAAGGTGGGTGGGGTAAATGGGATACGTTTATGGGGTGTTGTGTGTTGACCGAAAAACTTGACTTAGCAAAAAAATTGTTTCCTCCGTCCCTTATTTGGTTAAATTGGGCTTGGCCCAATTGTTTAACTTAACCAAGATTCGTGTAATAATAAATTGGGCTTGGGCCCAATTTGTATAACACCATCCGTTTCACTTGATTTGGACTTATGGGCCATATTGGGCTTTTGAGCCCATTTATCCAATGTGGGACCCACAAGACAAAAATTCTTCAAAGACTTGAATTCGTGAGCAAATTTGAACTTGATTTTCGGCTTCCTCGATTTTTCTTTAATCTCGTGACGGTTTAGCCGGTTTTTGTGAACATGACACACTTTTGATCTTTTGACTTTGTCTTCGTCTTTTTTTTGGACTTTTCTTCAACATTTGACCGTGAAATCCCGTGTTTTCTTTCTTTTTGATCATTTGTACCTATTTTAACACAAAAACACAAAATCACGCGTAATTCCGACTTTTATGATATAAAACACATGATTAGGTCTTGTTTTTCCTTGATTTTAGTGGCAAAAGGATAAGTGTTTACAGACTTATTAAATCCCCTACACTTGACCATTGCAATGACCCCATGCAATGCATAGTTTTTAAGCATTAATACATTTTTCTCATAATTAACCCATCTTGGCCTTTATTACTATTATTACTACTACTACGATGAAAAGTTAAAAACTTTAAAGGAAACAAAAGTTATAACAATTTATTTAACTTGGAAATTATTTGATGGAAGAAACTCGTAAAGAAGTCTAGGACTTAGATTAGGGCTTTGATGTCATGAATATTAATCACCCTCAAGTTTCACGTTCCCCATACCAAGCTTAAAAACGAGATCATTGTTTACCATAAGTCCTTAAGTTAAAACCATTTATATAAGACAATTGTGTAATACTCTTTCTCCAATTCCTACTTTGTATCTCTAGATTTTATTGATTGTCATTCACCCGTAGGCTCATTTGACTTATTTGATAATTATTAGTCCAAAAATGAAGGCCAAACGGTGCAAACCCGACACTCAAAACTAAACTCGTCCTCAAAAACGTTGTTACTAAAGTAAGCCCACATCAAGGATGATTTAACACGACTTGGGGAATAAATTCCCGGACCCAAAATTTGGCCAATAGTACTACTTATTAATTATTCCTCCAAAGTCATGTAGACTTTATGTGGAGTTTAGCAAGTTCACATCATATACCCTTAGGCTCTTTAAGATGTAAAAATGCTCCCCGTCTATTGTCCACACCCTAAGGCTCCTTGAATGATAAACGAGGGAATTGATTTTTGATCAATTTTTATTAAACACTTAACATGCCATACACCCTAAAGATCTAATGACAAGGTTCGTGCTACATGCCCCACACCCTAAGGCTCCTTGAGGTCATGTTTTAATCTTATTCTTTCTTTATTTATGATATATATAGTAGGCCAAATTCCGCGGTCCCATGGTCTGAATACCTCCTACTTAGTGGTTATGAGCCACCTTAGTCGGAAGTCCACAACGCTGGCACCCTCAATGTGTTCATACTTTAATTACAAGGAGAATAAAGATTTGGCTAAGAGTTAAGATATCGAATCGACACCGCAAAAATCCTCATCTATTAAGCAATTAAATATACAAGCGGGAAAAAAGAGCCACAAAAACTCATATAAACAAAAAATAACCCTTAAACTTATTATCAACTCTATCATCTCTCGTTCTCCACAATAAAAAATCTCAAGGAATGAGACTCGTGGATGCTTAGCCTAATAAACCAATTAAGGTCCATATGGTTAAGGATACTAGCTAGAGTACACTTGGATAAGTAAACTCGGGTCAAGTCAAAATATTCACGACGGGCCTAAAATATCAAAGACATCTAAACTTGTTAAAACCATTTTATTCATTTATTTATTATTTTTTTGACTTTATTCTTAAAATGAAAAATATAAATAAGATGCGATGAAAAAAGGAAAATAAATAAATAAATAAAAACTACTAGGCCAAAATAGATCAAAAATTTGAAAAACGTTGAAATTTTTTTTTAAAATTTTTCCGGTTAAATGGGGTCAATTTCATGGAAAAACCCATTAAAATTTCGATAGAAATCCCCCCTACACTTAATATAAACATTGTCCTCAATGTTTAAGCATGTGGGAGAATAAACTCCCCTACACTTAGGACATTGAGTACGTTGTTTAAAATCGAGCTAAGAAAGGGACAACTAAAGTGATTACATTTATTTGTCTTATTTATATACAAGTGATAGGTGTGAAAACACCCATCCTTTTACCACTTATTTCTTGCTAAAACAAGACCAAAACGCGTATTTAATGTCATTTGTTTGGAATTATGCGTGGTTTGTGTGTTTGTTGTGTTTTTAGAGCCAACCGGATAAATATTGAAGAAAACATGGGATTGCACGGGTTTTATCAAAGAAAAAGACTCACGACGAAGTCTATTGTCCAAGATATGCGAAAGATTTGAAGTCATTGGGCCTATTTGAATATTTATCGAAGAAAAGGACCAAAGATGGAAGATTTACATATGTCGAAAGAACTCAAGTCTATTAAACGAAGAAAGTAAAAGACGAGTTGAATTTATTCGTCGAAAAATCCTGAATCAGAATCGAAAACGTCAACTTTACTGAAAAGACGAGAGGATGAAAAGAAAGGGAGAAAGCCCACTCACCAACCAAAGACAAGGCCTATATAAAGAGATCCCTTCACAACTTGGAGACAAGCTTTTATTTTTCCAGTTTTCTTTCTTTTCTTTGTTTCGTAGGTAACCAACACCATTAAGGTGTTGGTGATTTTTCATTTTTGTTGAATCTTGTAAGTTTAATCTTCCCTTTAGTTTACTTAACCTTTATCAATCAATACAATCGTTCATTTCATCTTGTTCATCTTCATCTTTTTGATTTAAAACCTCAAGTTCTTATTTGGTTGATTTTGATCTTCAAAATTAAGTGGGTTTTGTGTTTTTGTTGTTTTGGTTAGATGATTATGTTTAGTAAATGATTCGTGGTTACTTTGGTTTAATCTTTTGGTAAAAACTTGGTGGATTTTGGTTTAAATTCGTTCTTGCTTTATTTAACTGTTCTTCGTGTTCTTAAGTTCCCAGATTCCGAATGAGTTCCAAACATTCTAGATGAAGGATTTGGCAAGTTATTCCGAACCAGCAATTTAGTTTAAATATTCCGGATCAGTGTCTTCATTCGGAAAAATTAATATTCCGGGTGAAGCAATTGTTCCGAACCAGCATATATTCCAGATCAAGCAAAAGATTCCGGATCAGCATTTTTCATTCAAGTTATTCCGAATCAAAGTTTTCATCCGGAATAATCAATATTCCGGATGAGTATTTAGTATTCCGAATCAAAGTTTCAAAAATATTCCGAGTCACTATATGTTCCGAATGAAGCAAATCTTCCGAATGAAGCAAATGTTCCGAATGAGCAAACATTCTGGATGAACGAATATTGTTCCGAATGAAGGTATTCCGAATGAAGGATTGTTATTCCGAGTGAAGCTATTATTCCGAATCAAGCATCTGGCTTTATTTATTCCGAGTCAGTTTTATTCCGGATCAACATAATTATTCCGAGTCAGTTTTCTTTTGGGTATTCCGAATCAGTGTTTTTCTAGTAAGTGTATTTTACTGTTTCTATTTTAATTGTTTAATTCTAATTCAAGTTTTATTAATTGCTTTTAATTAATTGCTTTTAGTTTAATTTTATATCTTAGTGCATTTAAACCTTTTAGTAGATTAGAAAACCAACCCCTTTTTAGTAACCAAGAACAACTATTCCACTTTGAACTGTGATCGATTCGAGAAGATACCGAGAACTTAAATTGAACCCATGCAAAAACTCTTGTATCAAATGGCGCCGCTGCCGGCTCTTCTCGTAAGGATTAACAGTTTTTTGTGAGAAATTGGATTTTGGGATCCGTTCACCGTGAACGTTACTTTTTCATAAAAAATTTCAAAAAACCTAAAAAATATAAAATTTTCAAAAATACAAAAAAAAAAATTAAAAAACATAAAAAACCAAAAATATTTCTTGCTTTGTTAGTTCTTTTGCAGGTGTATGCGCACTCGATCAACGTCTTATCAAGAGCCCGAGACTCTCGATAACTTAGACATGGCCGGTGTACACAACAACAACAACAATCCACCTCAAAACAACATGAATAATAACAACAATGAACCTCTACCGGACAATCGTCCTATGATCGAACTTTTGCAAGCACATGTAGAGGGCAACAACGATCCTATTGTCATACCCGCGATTGCAGCCAACAACTTTGTGCTCAAATCCGGCTTTATTCAAATGATCTCTGCTCAACCATTCTTGGGGCGTACCATTGATGATCCTCATGACCACATCAAAAGGTTCCTGCAACTCACGAATACGGTCAAATTCAATGGTGTTCCACAAGAGGTAATCCGCTTACAACTTTTTCCTTTCTCCTTAGAGGGACAAGCCCGACATTGGCTTGCAGAGGAACCGCCACAAAGTATTCTAACGTGGACGGACTTAGAGACCAAATTCATCAACTACTTTTTCCCACCCTCTCGTACTACCGCTTTGCGGAATGAAATTATTAATTTTGAACAAAAGTACGATGATACTTTTAGTGAATCTTGGGACCGTTTTAAAGACCTTTTAAGAAAGTGCCCACAACATGGTTTTACCAAAGTGCACCAAATTAATACTTTTTACAATGGTTTAAGCATGAATGACCAAGATTCACTAAATAGTGCCATGGGGGGTAATATTTTGGTTAAGAGTTCTAATGCCGCCTGGGATATTATTGAGAATAAGTCTAGAGTGCAAACCAAGAGTGTTCGGACCAATGTCGCTAGTGCGAGCACTAGTGACAACAACAAGAGACTTGACAAAATTACTTCGCTTCTTGAATCGCTTGCTGCCCAAACCGCTAACAACACCAAAAGCATCAACGCTCAAAACGCTCAGGTCAATGCGGTAAGCCAACCATGTGAAATATGCGGGGGTCCTCACTCTTACATTACTTGTACCTCCACCCAAGACTATCCTTCTGAGAATGTTAACGCAGCATACGGTACCTATCCTCCGGCCGGTTATCAAGCTCGTCCTCAAGGAGACCGCAACTTGCTCAGCTATCGCTCAAACAACTTTCTTTCCCCGCCCGGTTTTCCTCCAACCAATCCTAACCAACAACAAAACCTTAACCGAACCAATCAAAACCAACCTCGAGCACCATACCAACCACCTCAAAGACAACCATATCCACCTCAAAATCCTACTCAAGTTTACCAACCCGCTCCTTACCAACCACCTGCTTATCAAGCAACTCCTCCTACTCAACCCACCGTTTTCAACCACGAGGTCGAAACGTACATGCGGACGAATGATGTGTTGGTGAAGAATCTGTAGACCCAGATTATTAACTTGAAGGGCGACATGGTGAAACAAGGGAACGATCTTAGAGCCGATATGCGAAACTCTTTGAGTAGTCAAACGAATGACCTAAGGGACATGATGGCTGGTTTCTTCCAAGGTAATCAACCCTCTTCTTCGGGTACTCTTCCGAGTAACACTATGGCCAATCCAAGAGGGGAGATGAAAGCAATCACCACTAGCAGTGGAAAAGGTACCAACGAACCCGAGCTTCCTATACCTACACCGGTGATTGTGACAAAGGAAAACGAGTCACCTACTCATATTCCTCAACCTTCTACTTCCCCAATTCCTCCACCTCTTCCTTCTACCCCTCCACCACCCAAGGATGTGAGTGATCCTACTATTCCAAAGCCTTCCTCTTCTTCCGATATACCTTATCCCTCAAGGTTGAGGAAAGAGAAGCTCAAAAGCAAGGACGATATTCAAGTTTCGAACTTTCTCAAAATGTTTAAACAATTGAATTTCAACATCTCCTTCGCTGAGGCTCTCGCTCACATGCCTAAATACGCGAAGATGTTTAAAGATCTTCTTAGTGACAAGGAAAAGCTTCTTGATATCGCTAATACCCAACTTAACGAGAATTGCTCCGTGGTTCTCTTAAGGAAATTGCCAACCAAACTTGGTGATCCGGGTCGCTTCTTAATCCCTTGCAACTTCCCGGGAGTAGAGAATTGCATGGCCCTAGCCGATCTAGGTGCTAGTATCAATTTAATGCCCTTAAGCGTTTGGAAGCAATTATCTCTCCCTGAGCTAGTCCCGACCAAAATGACTTTGGAATTAGTTAACCGTACGGTTGCTTATCCAGTGGGGATAGCCGAAGACGTTGTTGTAGAAGTCGACAAATTCACCTTCCCGACGGATTTTATTGTCGTTGACTACGAGATAGATCCTCGTGTTCCATTAATCGTTGGACGTCCATTCTTGAGGACCGGTCGCACTCTCATCGATGTAGAAGCGGGTGAGCTTATCGTGAGAGTTGGTGACGATCAAATTGTCTTCAACATGGGTAAGATTTCTAAACAGCCTTATTCATACGAGAGTGTTGATTGTATCGATGTTCTTGATGAGGCTTGTGAAGAACACTTCAAAAGATGCTTGTAAAAGTAGTCGTACCTCTCCTCCCAATGTTGAGACCGTTGCCTCTATTGATTCATCACTAACTCTATTTGGAGAAAGTGATTTCCTTTGGAAAGATTTTGAAGCAACCATGGGAGATGTGAACTTAGAATATGAAGATTCTCCCACCGATTGGGATGAAGACATTCGTCTCATTGAGAAACTTCTCAAAGAGGACCATATTTCTCCACCATCTCCCAAGGCTATTGCTATCGATGAACCGAATTTGACTACGCCTACCATCGAAAATCCTCCGGATTAGAGCTTAAAGAGTTACCATCTCACCTCGAGTATGTGTTCCTTGAAGACAAGAAGAAGTCGCCCGTCATCATCGCTAAGGACTTGAACGAAGAAGAAAAATCTCACCTTATCGCCGTGCTTAAAGATCATAAGAAGGCAATTGCTTGGAAAATTTCCGATATCCGCGGAATTGATCCAAACTTTTGTACTCACATAATTCTCATGGAAGATGACTTTAAACCCGCAATCCAAAGCCAAGGAAGGGTTAATCCTCGAATTCATGATGTCATCAAACAAGAGGTTATTAAACTTCTAGATGCCGGAATGATTTACCCTATTTCGGATTCGCCATGGGTACGTCCCATCCATTGTGTGCCCAAGAAGGGCGGAATAACCGTTGTTCCCAATGAACACAACGAGTTGATTCCTACTCGTCTCGTTACTGGGTGGAGAGTTTGTATCGACTATCACAAACTCAATGATGCCACGAGAAAAGATCACTTTCCTCTTCCTTCATTGATCAAATTCCCATCGATCCCAAAGACCAAGAGAAAACCACATTCACTTGTCCCTACGGAACATTTGCTTACAAACGCATGCCTTTCAGTTTATGCAATGCTCCTGGGACGTTCCAAAGGTGTATGATGGCTATCTTCCATGACATGGTTGAAGAAACTATGGAAGTATTCATGGATGATTTCTCGGTTTATGGCGATTCTTTCTCTGCTTTCCTTGCCAATTTAGAACGTATGCTTAAGCGGTGTGAAGACACTCGCCTTGTTCTTAATTGGGAAAAATGCCATTTCATGGTAAAAGAGGGCATCGTGCTAGGACACAAAATCTCCAAAGCCGGTCTTTAAGTGGACAGTGCTAAAGTCGATGTTATTGCTAAATTGCCTCCACCTTCAACCGTGAAGGGTGTGAGAAGTTTCCTGGGTCATGCGGGCTTCTACCGTCGATTTATCAAAGATTTTTCTAAAATCGCTCGCCCGATGACCCACCTCTTGGAAAAAGATACTCCTTTTATTTTTTCCAAAGAGTGTATTGAAGCCTTCAACCTTCTTAAGGATAAGCTAACTAAGGCACCGGTCTTGGTTACCCCTAATTGGGAGCTACCCTTTGAGTTGATGTGCGATGCTAGCGACTTTGGTATTGGAGCGGTTTTGGGCCAAAGAGTGAATAAAAACTTCCAACCAATCCATTACGCTAGCAAGACAATGACAGGGGCTCAATTGCATTACACGACTACCGAAAAAGAGCTTTTAGCTGTTGTCTATGCTTTTGAAAAGTTCCGCCCCTATCTTGTCCTTTCTACCACCATCGTGTACACCGATCATTCCGCGTTGAAGTACTTGTTAACTAAACAAGATTCTAAGCCAAGACTTCTTCGCTGGGTTTTGCTACTTCAAGAATTTAAAATCGAAATTCGTGATAAGAAGGGAGCTGAAAACCTAACCGCAGATCATCTCAGTAGACTTGAGGATCCTCATCAAGGGGATCATCCGAACAAAGAGATCAATGACTCTTTTCCCTTTGAGACCTTAATGTCTATCAACTCAAATAATGATGAAGCCCCGTGGTTTGCGGACATTGCAAACTACTTGGCGGGTAAAATTCTCATTGACGGGTTAACATCCAACAAAAGAAGAAGTTCTTTAAAGATATTAAGACTTACTTTTGGGATGACCCGTATCTCTTCAAACAATGTGCTGATTTGATTATTCGCCGATGTGTTGATGGACCGGCGGCTTTAGACAATCTCGAAGCTTGCCACAAAGGACCCACCGGTGGTCACTTTGGTCCTAACTTCACCGCTAAGAAAGTGTTTGACTCGGGATTTTATTGGCCCACCATTCACCGTGACGCTCACTAAATGGTTAAACATTGTGATGCTTGCCAAAGACAAGGCAAGATCACACATAAAGATGAGGTGCCTCAAAATTTCATACAAGAATGTGAAATCTTTGATGTATGGGGCATCGACTTTATGGGGCCATTCCCTTCATCTAAAGGAAACAAATACATCCTTGTAGCCGTTGACTACATTTCTAAATGGGTTGAAGCCAAAGCTTTACCCACTAATGATGAAAGGGTGGTTTGTAACTTTTTGAAGTCGCTATTTGCTAGATTCGGTGTGCCTCGTGCCATTATTAGTGATCGCGGGACTCATTTTTGCATTGATCAATTTGCAAGAGTCATGGCTAAGTATGGTGTAAATCATCGTCTTTCCACCACATACCACCTACAAACTAATGGCCAGGCTAAAATATCTAACCGAGGGTTAAAGTGAATTCTTGAACGAACCGTGGGAGAGCATCGTGCCTCATGGGCCGATAAACTTGATGATGCTCTGTGGGCTTTCCGTACCGCATACAACACTCCGATTGGTTGTACACCATATCGTCTCGTGTACGGAAAAGCATGCCACCTCCCTATTGAGTTGGAGCACAAGGCTTACTGGGCCTTGAAGTGGGCTAACTTCGACATCAACAAAGCCGGTGACCTACGCAAAATCCAACTCAATGAGCTTAATGAACTCCAGAATGCGGCTTATGAAAATTCCTTGATCTATAAGGAAAAGACTAAGCTCATTCATGACTCTAAGATTAAAAACCGAGAGTTCCAAGTTGGAGACAAAGTTTTACTCTTTAACTCTCGGTTGAAAATCTTTTCGGGCAAGCTGAAATCTCGTTGGTCCGGCCCATTCACCATTGCCCAAATTTTTCCATATGGTACTCTCGAGCTCGCTCAACCTAATGAACCTAATTTTAAGGTGAATGGCCAACGAGTGAAGTTGTACTTTGGTGAGGACATCTCTCATGAGATGATTCCATCCCTCACCACGTTTCCCATGAACTAGTTTTTGGTCGAGTCAGGCTCATGACTCGGTTATAAAAAACAAGCGCTCCTCGGGAGGCAACCCGAGTATCTATCCTTTTCCGTTTTACCTCCTAAGTGTAGGGGACCTATATAGGTTGTTTGTCTTTGTGTGGTGATGTGATTACAAGGATGAATGCACTTTTGGAACCTTTGAAGAACCGTGCTCCCGTGTTATCCGCAATCCGGTTCTATCTCTCAACTATCGTGATTCAATTTTCTTCATACTCACATTTGAAATTGATCACTTTAGTCGTCTCTTCCTTAACTTGATTTAACCAACGTGCACAATGTCATAAGTGTAGGTGAGACTTTTCCCACATGAAACATTGAGGACAATGTTTATATTAAGTGTAGGGGAGACTTCTATCGAAGTTTTTAGTGGACTTTTCCATTAAAATGCCTTCATTTAACCGGAAAATCATCTTTTTCAGCATTTTTCAAATTTTTAATTAACTTTGGCCATTTAGTCGTAATTTTTAAATTTTTATCGTTGCTTTCATATGTATATATCCCACAATAAAGTCAAAAATATCAATAAAGTGGTGTAGCTAGAAGTCTTTGGCATATTAGGCCCGTTGCGATTATTTTGACTCAACTCGAATAGACTTATCCAAGTTTATTCTGGCTAGTATCCTTAACCATGTAGACCTTAATTGGTTTATTAGGCTAAGCATCCACGAGTCTCATTACTTGAGATTTTAAATTATGGAGAACGAGAAATGATAGAGCCAATTATAAGTCGGTATTCTTGCACAATCACACTTGGTGTGATTATAAGCCTTTTCTCCCATCGCTTGCTAATAATTTATCTGCAATAAGTAAGGTCGTACGATTTTATTGAATAACTTAGCTTCTAGCCCAAGATCGTTTAAAAGTTGCTCGGTAATGATAAGAGTTCATAGCCAAGGCATAACTTATGAAGCGGGGCGCGAAGATTGGCGAGTCCGAAAAGGCCCTAACAAGGCATTATTGCTAAAGATCCAAGGTGATGTGAAAAGCATTATTCCCAAAATCAAAATGAAGGATCAAGACTCACGACGAAAAGCAATCAACTCCCATAAAGATCATGGAGAAGTCTATCCGAAAAGACCCTAACAAGGTATGAGGATAAATAGATCCAAGTCCGAAAAGGAGGCGGATCGTTGTATCTCAAAATCCCAATTAACGATTGAAGAAATAATGATGAAGTCGTGGTCAACAAAGTTGGAGTATCCCTCAAAAGTCTCCAAGTGAAGAAACTCTATTAACGAAGAGAAGACCATTATCTCAAGAACGTCTCTCAAGATATGAAGTATGAAGTACATGCCAAATATCAGCCCGAGAAAGGTCTCAAATCGTGAAGCGAGTTATGCCAAGATATGAACTTTTTGATATCCCGAGAAGCAGTTTTAAGAGATTTTGTCCTTTAGCTAACTATTAATCAAATCGTCCTACTTTGCTTTCAGACTAAATAAACTATCGCAATAAGTCCAAAAATGCATCTTCATGATCATTCTAAGACAACAATAAAATATAAGAGATACACCTAGGAATAAGGGAGTTTAAGCATATAATTAAGCCATGTGTTTAAGTGTTTGATTTGCTAACTTATAATAACAATGATCTCGTTTTTAAGCTTAGTTTGGGGAACGTGAAACTTGAGGGTGATAAATCTTCGCAGCATCGAAGCCCTAATGTAAGTCTTAGATCTCTTTGTGAGTTATTTCCATATAGCTATTTTCAAGTGAAAATGGTTTTCTATCCCTTTTGTTTCATTCAAGTTTTAATATATATCTTTAGTAGTAGTGGTTATTGTTAATAAGGCCAAGGTTGATTGATTATGAGAGAAGTGTAAATTTGCTTTATCACTAAGCATTGCATGAGGGCATGGCAATGGTTAAGTGTAGGGGATTTGATAGGTGTGAAAATACCCATTCTTTTACCACTTATTTCTTGCTAAAACAAGACCAAAACGCGTATTTAATGTCATTTGTTTAGAATTATGCGTGGTTTGTGTGTTTGTTGTGTTTTCAGAGCCAACCGGATAAATATTGAAGAAAACATGGGATTGCACGGGTTTTACCGAAGAAAAAGACTCACGACGAAGTCTATTTTCCAAGAGATGCAAAAGATTTGAAGTCATTGGGCCTATTTGAAGATTTATCGAAGAAAAGGACCAAAGATGGAAGATTTACATATGTCGAAAGAACTCAAGTCTATTAAACGAAGAAATTAAAAGACGAGTTGAATTTATTCGTCGACAAATCCCGAATCAGAATCGAAAACGTCAACTTTACTGAAAAGACGAGAGGACGAAAAGAAAGGGAGAAAGCCCACTCACCAACCAAAGACAAGACCTATATAAAGAGATCCCTTCACAACTTGGAGACAAGCTTTTATTTTTCCAGTTTTCTTTCTTTTCTTTGTTTCGTAGGTAACCAACACCATTAGGGTGTTGGTGATTTTTCATTTTTGTTGAATCTTGTAAGTTTAATCTTCCCTTTAGTTTACTTAACCTTTATCAATCAATACAATCGTTCATTTCATCTTGTTCATCTTCATCTTTTTGATTTAAAATCTCAAGTTCTTATTTGGTTGATTTTGATCTTCAAAAGTAAGTGGGTTTTGTGTTTTTGTTGTTTTGGTTAGATGATTATGATTAGTAAATGATTCGTGGTTACTTTGGTTTAATCTTTTGGTAAAAACTTGGTGGATTTTGGTTTAAATTCGTTCTTGCTTTATTTAACTGTTCTTCGTGTTCTTAAGTTCCCCAGATTCCAAATGAGTTCCAAACATTCCGGATGAAGGATTTGGCAAGTTATTTCGAACCAGCAATTTAGTTTAAATATTCCGGATTAGTGTCTTCATTCGGAATAATTAATATTCCGGGTGAAGCAACTGTTCCGAACCAGCATATATTCCGGATCAAGAAAAAGATTCCGGATCAGCATTTTCATTCAAGTTATTCCGAATCAAAGTTTTCATCCGAAATAATCAATATTCCGGATGTGTATTTAGTATTCCGAATCAAAGTTTCAAAAAAATTCCGAGTCACTATATGTTCCGAATGAAGCAAATCTTCCGAATGAAGCAAATGTTCCGAATGAGCAAACATTCCGGATGAACGAATATTGTTCCGAATGAAGGTATTCTGAATGAAGGATTGTTATTCCGAGTGAAGCTATTATTCCGAATCAAGCATCTGGCTTTATTTATTCCGAGTCAGTTTTATTCTGGATCAACATAATTATTCCGGATCAGTTTTCTTTTGGGTATTCCGAATCAGTGTTTTTCTAGTAAGTGTATTTTACTGTTTCTATTTTAATTGTTTAATTCTAATTCAAGTTTTATTAATTGCTTTTAATTAATTGCTTTTAGTTTAATTTTATATCTTAGTGCATTTAAACCTTTTAGTAGATTAGAAAACCAACCCCTTTTTAGTAACCAAGAACAACTATTCCACTTTGAACCGTGATCGATTCGAGAAGATACCGAGAACTTAAATTGAACCCATGCAAAAACTCTTGTATCAACAAGATTAAAGCACAATAGCAAAAACTTATCGAAGGAACCGGGTACATGGGAAACACGGGATCACGGGTCGCGTCAAAAACACCAAAAGTGGATCATTAAGCACATGTCCCTGCACACAACATCACAATACAAACAACCTACTTGGCTCCCCCCTACACTTATTGGTGGAAATGGGTGAAGGCGAAAAAGGGTAAAAATCTAACCTAGTTAAACGATGCTTGATTTATTTATCACGAGTCTCTAGCTCGACTCGATTTCCCGAATGTCATCATTCAAATGGGAAAATCATGGGAAAACCGAGATTTCCAAGGGAGGAAAATCTCTCCATTATAGAGGGTGAAACAAAGTCATATAAGGCATACCCCATAAAAATCCACCCGGGTCAAACACATAATTTCCATCACAAAAGGAAATAAACCCCGAGGTGGTAAAATCACGCAAGTCAAAGAAGAGTGGGGTATCTTTAGGCAAAAATTTCTTACTAGGAAAGGTGTTATGGTGATAAGGCAATGAAAGCACGAAAGTCTCTATTCCGGGATCAAACACCAATTCCTTAACGGGAAAATAGCAAGAGGTGTTGACATTTAAGCTCAAAATATCATCAAAATCCAAAGTGGGAAAGTCGTCCTCGTCCAAACTTGGTGTGAAAACATAAGTATCGTCGGATTCATAGGAAAACTCTTCCTCATGAGGAAAATAGGTATTTAGAAAGATATCTAAATCCTCCTCAAATGGAATAACCTCTAAAGTCGGTATGATCTCTAAGAGTGGAGGATCCTCCTCAAAAGTCATGACTTCTAAAATTGGGGTATAAAAGTCAAAAGGAGTTTTCATGGAAGAATCACTCATAGGGATATGAGGTGCATTAAGATCATGGGGCGGGTCATCAAAATTAATGAGATCACTTAAAGAAGTTTCATCATCGTAAGTAGCAAAGATTGGTTGATCAAAAATGGGTGGGTCAAAAGTGGGTGGGTCAAAAGACGGGTCGTCCAAACCGAAGATAGTGTGATCACTTGAAGAAGTGTCATCACTATAGGTGTCATAAATAGGAGTTTCAAAAATTTGAGGCTCCAAGGGAAGGGATGAATTTATCACAAAATCATTTTGATTAGACGTTTCAATTCCAAAAGGATTAATAAAAATCTCTTCATTGTCATAGTTAAGAACATCAATCATATTGACCGACTCTTTTCCATTTGATTTTGTTGTGATTTTTCCCATTTTAAAAACTTGTTGTTCATCCTAACCCTAAGAATTAACTCCCCTTCGGCCACGTCAACTAATGCTCTTCCGGATCGTAAGAATGGTCTACCAAGTATTAACGGAATACGAGGATCCATCTCATAGTCGACGACGACAAAGTCCACGGGAAAAGTGAATGTACCAACTCAAACAAAGACGTCTTCGACAATACCAACGGGGTATGCGAGAGTTCGATTAGCTAACTCGAGAGTCATGCGAGTCGGTACAAGGTCGGGTAAGGATAATTGTTTCCAAACCGAAAGTGGCATAAGATTTATGCTAGCGCCGAGATCCGCTAAAGCCATACAATCATCGATTTGAGGAAACGAGCAAGGTAACACGAATCGTCAGGGATCTCCTAGCTTTTCGGGAAGCTCTTTTAGAAGAATCGCGGAACAATTCTCATTTAAACGGGTGTTAATGAGCTCAACCATTTTTTCTTTCTTATTAAGCAAATCTTTAAACATTTTCACAAATTTTGGCATTTGAGCAAGTGCTTCAATAAGACTAATGTTAACATTGACGTTGGAAATCATTTTCAAAAAGTTGGAGACATGAACGTCATCTTTGGTGAGCACTTTAGCCTTGTCTAACCTAGATGGATAAGGGATATTAGGCATAGACTTGGAAGGTTGAGAAGGAAAAGGACTCGCTTCTTGAACAACCATAGGGATAGGCTCTTTCGGCAATGGAGCACTAGTACTAGGAGTGGTAGTGGGAGGAATCACCGGAGGGGGAGTAGGATTACTCATTATGACCTCCGGGCCTTGTCTCTCCGTTATGGGCGAAGAGATGGAAGGTCCCACTAAAGTGGCTCCACTTCGAGTAGTGATAGCACTCACATTAGCACGAGGGTTAATCTCGGTATTGGATGGTAAGGCTCCTTGGGGTCTAAGGGCTTGCAACATAGTCAAAAATTTCTTATCGGTTGATTCTTGCATCTCTTTCATAATTAGCTCATGGTCAGTCAATTTTTGTAGAACCAAGTCCATTTGAGGATTATGCATATTCATTTGATTAAACCCTTGATTAGGAAAACCTTGATTAGGAAAACCTTGGTTTTGATATTGAGGTTGAAAACCGTTGTTATTGTGAAAACCTTGGTTATTATTTTGAAACCCTTGATTTTGACCATTAAAATTCGTTTGATTCCCTTGAAAATTACCCATTTGAGGACCTTGGTTCCTATTTTGGTTTTGGGAATTTTGGGCGGGTGGGGGTGGTCTTTGTGGAGCTACAAAACCCGGGGGAGCTAAATAATTAGTACTCTTGTAGGACAAATGGTTAACATCAACATTAGGTTTAAATTGAACCCGTTCATTAGCATTGGTATTATAAGCACAAACTTGTTATTGTTGATTGTAAACCTTGTCACAATTGAAATATGAATGTGGTCCACCACAAGTCTCACACGTTTCACTAATTTCTTTCAAGGCATTCACTTGACCATTGAGGCTTCGGTTCTTAGAGCAATTGATTAAATAAGCGACGTAAGCTTATCAATTCTCTTATCATTCTCACTAGAACTAGCACTTGCCATAGTGGCCCTAACACTCTTGGTTTGCACTTTAGCCTTGTTTTCAATTATGGCCCAAGCCTCGTTCATTGATTTCACAAGAATATTGCCCCCCGCGGCACTATTAAGTGAGTCTTGGTCATTAAGAGTTAAACCATTGTAAAACGTATTAATTTGATGCACTTTAGTGAAACCGTGTTGTGGACATTTTCTTAAAAGCTCTTTAAATCGATCCCAAGACTCACTAAACGTTTCCCCATATTGTTGCTCAAAGGTGATTGATGAGATGGCCTTTATACATGATCTCATCGGTCTTTTCGGGCTTTAAATGCATAAAAATGTCATAAAATACCATATATATGCTTGTTTTGTTTACTTGTGTATTTTAGGTATGGATATCGTGAAAAAAGACAAAAGATCACAAGAAACAAGGAAAAACGGACACGAGAAATGAAGCCGTACAAAGAACCGGGCCCTAGATCATGAATTATCCAACATTTACCCTTGAAGACTTGAAGATATGCAAGATTGATCCTCAATGAATGAAGAAATGACACTTAAAACCCTTTTGAATTCATAATTACAAGTTTGGTCCCTTAAGTTTGTCAAAATTACAAAAAGGCCCTCCAAGTTTGAAGAATTGGCAAGATTAGTCCTTCAACTAATCCAAAATGTCAAGAATGGCCCTTCATAAAGTCCAAGATCCAAATAAGCCCATGAAGTTCAAGAATATTAAATTTCTAGTCCTTGAATTATGGTTTAGATATCAAAAGGACTGAAAGTGTAATTAGCCTAAAGTGTTAAAAGCCCTAAATCCTTTTTCCAAAACATTTTGTGGCCAATGTGGGAATTCAGAAACTTAAAAATACAAAGGAAACGAGTTTATAAGGAAAATAAACTTGTTATAAGGTTGAGGACCATAGTTGCCAAGTTCAAACATTCAAACCAAGAAATGCACCATACACTTTTACTTCCCCTAATATCGGATCAAAAGTGTTACTGTTTACCATTCTTCACCCCAGAATTTACTCACTTAAAACAAAGGGTAAAATCCAATTACCCTGGCACATGTGTGATTCACACATGCAGAAACACATCCCACACCAAAAACCCTCACTCCCACTCACCATGGACCCCACCCCCAATTCCCTTTCAACCAATCAGAGAGCAACTTCACCTCCAAGTTATCCAACGTGTCAAGATCAACAGCTGAGAGCCTTTGCTTCACTCTAAAGCTATTTTGAACGTCTAGGATCATTTTGGACAGCTCATCAACAACAAACGGCCTCAAGTGCTCAAGGACATTATAGGAAATTCACTTCTAGGGTTTGTGAACAGTGATTAGCTAGCATTTGCCTATAAAAAGACTCCTCAACATGTGAGAGAGCTTTTGTTCCAGTTTTACCTTTTAAACTTGTAATTGCTTTTTGAAATTTATAAAAGTTGGTATTTTGAGAAAATTGTAATTCCTTTTTATGTTTTTGAAAGTTGGTGTTGTTTAAAGGTGATTCTGAGTTCCATTTGTTGTTATAAGTGTGCTTGAATCTTTTGGTTCAAGGACGTTTATGTTTGGTAAGTTTTTCAAGTTTGAAAAAGCTTGAAAAGAGGTTTCTGAATTTGCTTCTTTTTGTGTACTAATCCTTAACCAAAAGTTGTAAGCTCTTGCAAGCTTGTTGACACCAAGCTTGTGAAGGGACTAGGGTCTTTGGTTGGGCTGTTTGCTCATTGTGTTGAAGAAATCAAGCCCTTGAGTTTCTGCTTTGAAACATCAACCAAGGCATTTATTCATCTTTCTTATTGAAGTACCTTGGTCTTGTTCTAGTTGTTGAACAAGGTCCAAGGAGCATAACTGGCCCTCCTAGGATGTTGTGGAGGGCAGGTATAATCCCTTAATTAATTTTCCTCTAAAAATTTCATGTTACTGTCTGTTTTGCATTTTGGTATATGATTTGGTGATTCTGTGTTTATGCTTTGTGTTTTATGGTTGAAATCTGTTAGTTGTCACCTAGTGTAGCTGTTTGAATGATAAAATCAGTAGGTTGTGTTTAAAAATCACAAGTTGCTTTGAAAAGTGGTGGATTAAGGGCTGTTTGGGATTACTGGTTCATAAGGCCTTGTGCCCTTTGTTCTTAGGGTTTGGGTGGTCTAAACAAGTCATTTTGAACAAGTTTTAGTCATTGGTTAAGTCTCTGAAAGTTGGGAAAAAGGATTGGAAGTTTTGCTAAAATCTGATAAAAGTGCTTTTGAGATTGGTCAAACACATCAGATCCAATAACTTCTTTGTTACTTGGATCTAAGGTCTGAAATCAGGTTTGGGAATAGTTTGGGTGATAAGCTATCTATTGGTTATCTGGTTGTTGAATTTGGTGGCTTATTGTGTTTGTTATAGCTTATCAAAGTTGGCTGAAGTGGTCATTTGCATCAGCAAAGTGACCACCTCATTTGGTGTTGCATTGTGATTTCTAGTATAAGGATTGTTGTGTTGGTGCTTGGATCCTATTTGTGTGCTGCTTGTGAGGTTATTTGGCTATTTGGATTTATCTGTTGATAGCTTATAAGCCTACTGGCTTATTGGCTTATTTGTGCCAAAACACATCAAGTCTACCCAACTGGTAGGCTTTGATTCACAAGGTTTGCACTCAAACCTTGACCAGCAGGGTGAAAAACAAGTCTAAACACTTCATTAAGTCTGTCAACGTCCATTTTGTTCCTGTCAGCGTTTGAATTTCACTTATCAACGTTTGACTTTTGGTCAAACTTGGTCATAAGCTTATTGAATCTGTTTTGCTTATTGGTACATGCAACAACTTAGTTTTTGTAATAGAACTCATTTTTCTCAGCTTAATATCAAGTCTGGAAGGTTACAAGTCTTTTGGTTAAGCTTTTGCTAGGAAACTAGCTTATTTGGCTTTTTCAGAGTGCTTATTGGTTCTCACAGCTTATTCTACTTGGCTTTTTGTGATTTTCTTGATTGATTATTCTTAGTTAAGCTATTTGTGAGCTTTTGCAAGAAACTAGAGCTTCTGAGATGCCCTAAATCTCAAACCCGACTATTTTGTCGTTTTGTGGATTTGTACTTTGCTTATTTCTGGCTTATTGAGTGTGCTTTTTCAAAATTTCTTTTTACAGATCTCTTAAGCATCCCAAAAGAAGGTTGTGTGTCAAATTAGAGCTTATGGCATTAGCTTATTGCTTAATGGGCTTAATGGCCCAATAAGGATAAGCTGTTTGCTTAATAAGCTGTGATAAGTTCACTTTCAGCTTTTGGGCCTTTAGAGTTTTGTGTTTAGAATTAAATTTTGAGTCAGATTGGGCTCTTCCAAGTCAATTGGGCCAAGTTTGACTTTTTGGGCCCAATTAGCCCATTAGAGTTGACTGTTTTAGGTTTTGGCCCATTTGGAGGCCCAATAGGGGTATTCTGGTCATTACACTTTCATTTTTTGTTTAATTAGGTTAAAATAAACTAGTTTGCAATTTTTTAGAATTTTTTATATTTTTTGGATTTTTAATATTATTTTAATATTATTTTTCAAATTTCACATTTTTCAACTTTTTACATTTTTCTTAGCTTAAATACATTAAAATAGGATTTTTGCAACTCTTAGAATACTTTTATCACTTTTAGATTAATTTTTATAATTATTTTAAGTTTTAATAGTTTTTAAATCATTTTAAATAGTTTTTATTAGTTTAAAAATTTCTAAAAATAGTTTTTAATCTTTTTAGGTCATTTTAGAGGTTTACCAATTTAAAAATCTTTATTTGGGCTTTTTGATAATTTATTTGATTTTTAGGGCTTTAATTAGCATTTAAAAATTGAATATTTAATTAATTAAAAGGTTTGAAAAAGTTTTGATCATTGGTAAATTCTTAGTTTATTTATTTTGATTTTTGGTGAATTTTTGGTAATTTTTAGAATTAATTTTTATTTTAGCTTATTTTCCCGTTTTACGTTAAGTCGTTGTAGTAATTAATTTCACGTCTTCGTCATCCTCTTTTCTCATCCCCTTCTACACCAATATTAATCTCAAACCAATTACATCTTAGTCACACACATATACCTCCTTGGGAAACGAACTTTCACTTCATTGGGACATTAGTGCTTGATTTTCCTAAATCATCACTTAATACTTTCCGCTTTTACGCTCCTTTTCCTAAAGGCCGTAATTTACTACAATCATTTTGGCGCCGCTTCCGGGGAGGTGTGTCGTAATTAATTTGCATTGTTGTTTTTAATATTAACCATAACTAGTATTTGTATTAGTAGAACTCTACTAATACGTATTATCGGTTTTATTGGTTTTTCTTGTGAAATTATTATTACTATATTGTATTAAGTATCACAATAAATACAAAATATCTCCAAAAGTGTGAAAACACAACCTTAATTGGGATTTGATCTCCTAATTATTGTATTTGAATCTCAAACAAAAATAAAAAGGCAAAAATAGATAAATACTTTCGTGAAGCTCGATTTTGAAAAATACGAACTATAAGGTGGGTATAAGGCGGGTATTATAAAATATACCCAAAGGAAAAAGGCTCTTAAGTGCTTCGCGCCACCTCGTTTCCCCGCTTGCTTGTGAGTATTTTGAGATTGAAGGCTAATCGAGGGTTTTGCCGCCCAAAGTATTATTACGTATAATATATTTGCTTGGTTTTCTTTGTGATTAAACCCTCTTGAACAATTTGGTTTTCACCAAAGTTCTAAAGTCATTCGAAGGCGTTCACTCCACGTGATCGTTTTCATTCCTTTGAGGCTTCTTTAATCAAGAGATTGATTCGAGGAGAGATTTGGTAGATTGTTGTCTACGAAGATACACCAAAATCCACCAAAATTAAAAACAATAAAAAACACAAAAAATTGAAAATTCACAAAACACCCAAAAAGAATCTTCTTTGCTCACCTCCCATTCTTCGTGAAGTTTATGATCACTCGTAATCAAGCAAAACGAGCTCGTAAACGTCTTCAAAAGCAAGCCAATCAAGAGACGTTGATTGAAGAACAAACTCCAATTGTTGAACCTATTGTAGAACAAGAAGTCGTCATGGCTAATCGTACTATGATGGAGTTGCTACAAGCACCCACCGAGGGTTTTGGAGAGGCCATTGTGATTCTCGCTATCCTTGCGGAGAATTTCGAGATTAAGACAGGTTTAATGTCGATGTTGCAAGCAAATAAGTTTAGAGGTCATGAGAAAGACAACCCGCACTACCACATTAGGAATTTTAATCGTCTCACCGCTACTAGCAAGTTTAAGGATGTTCCACATGACGCCATTAAGATGATGTTGTTTCCATACTCGTTAGATGGACCCGCAAAAAATTGGCTTGAGAAAGAACCGCCAAATTCAATTTTGACATGGGGTGATCTCGTTTCTAAGTTTGTGAACAAGTTTTTTCCACCATCTAAAACAACACATTTGAAAAATGAGATTTCAAGATTTGTTCAAAGAAATAATGAAAGTTCTTCAATGGCATGGGAACGCTTTAAAGAAATGTTACATGAATGTCCACACCATGATTTTTCGGAATTGCATCAAATTGATACTTTTCATAATGGGCTTAATGATCATGAACGAGATTATTTGAATGCCGCCGCGGGTGGTAATTTTTTGTGCAAAATGACCGATGAGGCTTTAAAGATTATCGAGAATAGATCTAAGGTTTATAGCCCTCGTAACACACCGAGTGTTGCCAATTTGGGTTCGTCATCGTCGTCATCGTCTCGTAGCATTAATGCCTTACATGATGAAGCTAATGAGGAAAATCGGTTTTTCGATAGATTTGCTAATCTTATGTCACATTGGAAAGCTCAAGAAGCTTCAAATTCCGCTTCGGTTAAAGCGGTTGCTAAGAGTTGTTTGTCTTGTGGTGGAGCTCATGATCTTTCTGAGTGCATTACCGCGGATGGTAACACTTCGAGTGCTTATGAAGCAACGGGAACTTACAACAAAAACGGCCAAGGTTCCCGCCCAAATCAAGCTCCACCAAATCAAAATGCTAATAACTATCGAAACAACAACCAAGGTGGTAATTACCAAGGAAATTCACGTAACTACAACAAGGGGAATTATCAAAGTGGAAATGGACAAGTCACTAATCAAAACCAAAACCGTGATTTTCAAAACACTACACAAGGTTTTCAAAATGCTCACACTAAAAATCTTCAAGGAGAATTTTTGGATTATGCTAAAGCAAATGATGCTAAGTTTGATAACATGCAACGTGAGATGATTAGCTTAAGATCCGAGTTGAAAAACGAGCTTAAAAACGAACTTGCTAATGAACTTAAAACTAATGCAAATAAAATGGAAGGAAATGTCCAACGTCTTCAACAAAATCAACAAAAGATGGAACAAGGACAACATGAGATTAAGCAAGAATTGTTAAAAGCGGATGCTAGGCAATCAAAATTTGAGGACTGAATGGCTAAAATGTTTGAAGCAATCATGTGTAAACCCTCTTCCTCGGGTGGTCTTCCTAGTGATACCATTGCAAACTCGAAGGGAGAAATGAAGGTTATTACTACACGAAGTGGTAAAACTTTCAAGGAACCAATCTCTCGACCAAGTACTTCTACGGAGAAGGAAATCGAGAAAGAGCCCGAGGTGGTGGTCGAAAAGGAGCACATTACAATCCCACGAAGTACCGCTCAAACCACACCTACGGTTGAACCAATACCAATTGTGGAACCCGAGATTCCAAGGCCGTTGCCTAATGTCCAACCCACACCACCCTAACCTTACCCTTCGAGACGAAACAAAGAGAAATTGCAAGAACGTAACAAACAACAAATCGAGCTTTTTATAAAAATGTTTCAACAAGTGCATTTTGATGTGAGTTTAGCCGACGCGTTGTTGTATATGCCTCGTTTCGCTTCCACTTTTAAAAGTATGATGAGCGATAAGGAAAAGCTTTCAGAGCTTGCTAATTGTTCTTCGGTTTATCTTAACTGCATACCGGAAAAAGTTGGTGACCCCGGAAAGTTTCTCATTCCTTGTGACATACAAGATATGAAAGAATGCCTCGCCTTGGCCGATCTTGGTGCGAGCATTAATTTGATGCCATTTTCCATTTGGAAATCGTTATTGCTTCCGGCTCTTATTCCTTCGAACATGTCTATCGAGATGGCCGATCATTCTACGATTATAGCATGTGGAGTAGCCGAAGATGTTTTCGTGAAAGTGGGGAAGTTCTACTATCCCGTTGATTTTATAGTAGTCGACATCCCCGCGGATCCTCAAGTTCCTCTAATTTTAGATCGTTCATTTTTAGACACCTCGAGATCGCTTATCGACGTTCATGCAAGAACTATCACTTTGAGATTCAACGAAGAGAAACTTGTTATAAACGCTACTCAAAACTCAAAACCTTCTCATGTTTATGCAATAGCTACCATCAATCACATTGACATAGTTGATGTGGTTTGCGATGAGTTTTCACAAGAAGTGTTAGGTTTTTCCGATAGCTCGTCAAGTGGCAATCCCACTATTTTGGATCCGATTCTTGCTAATTATACACCAAATCTCACTCCATTCCAAGGAGGCGATCTCACTTCAAATGAAATCGACAATGAAGATGAGGTGTTGATTAGTGATAATACTTCTATTCCACCATTTCTTCCGCCGATGGAAGTTATGAGTGTTGAACCAAAATCTTCAATCGAGGAACCACCTATCCTTGAATTGAAAGATCTTCCTTCTCACCTTGAATACGCATTCTTGGAAGGTGATGACAAGTTGCCGGTTATTATTGCAAGAGGTCTTGCTAATGATGAAAAAACCGAGCTCTTGAAAGTTCTTAAGGCTCATAAAGGGGCAATTGCGTGGAAAATTTACGACATTAAGGGTATTGACCCAAAATTTTGTACTCACAAGATTTTAATGGAGGAGGACTACAAACCCGCAATTCAAAGTCAAAGAAGGGTGAATCCCAAAATTCACGATGTCATTAAGAAGGAAGTGTTAAAACTCCTTGACGCGGGAATGATTTATCCTATCTCCGATAGCCCATAGGTGAGCCCAATCCATTGTGTCCCTAAAAAGGGAGGAATGACCGTTGTGCCTAATGAGAACAACGAGTTAATTCCCACTCGTGTTGTGACCGGTTGGAGGGTGTGTATTGACTACCGAAAGTTAAATGACGCCACTCGTAAAGACCACTTTCCTTTGCCCTTCATGGATCAAATGTTGGAGCGACTCGCGGGAAATGAATTCTATTGTTTTTTAGATGGTTTTTCCGGTTACTTTCAAATCCCTATCGACCCTCGTGATCAAGAGAAGACTACGTTTACGTGTCCTTATGGAACGTTTGCTTATCGTAGGATGCCTTTCGGACTTTGTAATGCACCGGGTACGTTTCAACGGTGTATGATGGCAATTTTTCACGATATGATCGAGAAGTCGATGGAAGTGTTTATGGATGACTTCTCGGTGTTTGGCAATTCGTTCACGTCGTGTTTATCTAATCTCGAGCAAATGTTAAAACGTTGTGAAGAAACCAATCTTGTGCTTAATTGGGAAAAATGTCATTTTATGTGTAAACAAGGAATCGTCTTAGGACATAAGGTCTCGAAAGCGGGGATTGAGGTCGATAAAGCTAAGGTAGATGTCATCGCCAAGTTACCTCATCCCAAAACCGTTAAGGGAGTTAGGAGTTTCCTAGGCCACGCGGGCTTTTATCGTCGTTTCATCAAAGACTTTTCGAAAATCTCTCGACCTATGACACACCTTCTCGAGAAGGATGCTCCGTTTAATTTCAATGAGGATTGTGTTATAGCTTTCGAAACTCTCAAAAGGAAACTTACCGAAGCTCCCATTCTTGTTGCTCCTAATTGGGAATTACCCTTTGAAATCATGTGCGATGCAAGTGATTATGCTATAGGGGCCGTCTTAGGGCAACACTATGACAAGCATTTCCGTCCTATCCATTATGCTAGTAAGACGATGACCGAGGCTCAATTAAAGTACACCACAACGGAAAAGGAATTCCTTGCCGTGGTATATGCTTTTGAGAAATTCCGACCTTATCTCGTCTTAACTAAAAGCATCGTGTATACCGACAATTCGGCTATCAAGTATCTCTTAGCTAAGCAAGATGCTAAGCCGAGATTGCTTCGTTGGATGCTCCTCCTCCAAGAATTTTATGTCACCGTGCTTGACAAAAAAGGAGCCGAGAATCTAGCGGCCGATCATCTCTCTCGTCTAGAAGATCCTCACAAATATGTTTTCGAGAACAAGGAAATCACCGAAACATTTCCTCTCGAGACTCTCGGTGTAGTGAATTCTAAAGACACCACCCCATGGTTTTCCGACATTGCAAATTACCATGCGGGCAATTTCATAATCAAGGGTATGACGACACAACAAAAGCGAAAATTCTTTCGTGACGTCAAGTTCTATTTTTGGGACGACCCTTATCTCTTTCGGGTTTGTGCGGATCAACTCGTTCGACGTTGTGTTTTTGGTGCCGAATCTTCTAATATCCTTAGAGCTTGTCACGAGGGACCCACGGGTGGTCACCACGGTGCTAATCTCACGGCTAAGAAAGTGTTCGATGCCGGCTTCTTTTGGCCTTCTATCTATCGTGATGCACACGCACTTATGAAGTTGTGTGATTCGTGCCAACGTTAAGAAAATCGTCTCAACGTGATGAAATGCCGAAAAACATAATTCAAGTGTGTGAGATTTTCGACATATGGGGTATAGACTTTATGGGGCCGTTCCTATCGTCTCATGGTAACAAGTATATCCTCGTCGCGGTGGACTACCTTTCTAAGTGGGTGGAAGCTAAGGCTTTACCTACTAATGATGCTCGTGTGGTAGTGAAGTTTTTGAAGCAACTATTCTCTCGGTTCGGAACCCCTCGTGCTATTATAAGCGATCGTGGAACCCATTTTTGTAATGACCAATTCGAAAAGGTTTTAAAGAAATATGGAGTTACTCATCGTCTTTCTACGGCTTATCACCCGCAAACGAGTGGGCAAGTCGAGGTTTCGAACCGAGCTTTGAAGAGGATTTTAGAGAGGTCGATTAGAGAAAACCGTGCTTCATGGTCCGACAAACTCGATGACGCTTTATGGGCCTTTAGGACCGCTTATAAGACACCTATCGGTTGCACTCCTTATAAGTTAGTCTATGGGAAGAATTGTCATTTGCCCATTGAATTGGAGCACAAGGCATATTGGGCCCTTAAGCATGCAAACTTTGACTTGAAGACCGCGGGAGATCACCGGAAAATACAATTGAATGAATTGGATGAATTAAGAGACAATGCTTATGAAAATTCATTGATTTTCAAAGAAAAGACTAAAAAGTTTCATGATGCAAAGATTAAAAACCGGGTTTTTAACGTTGGTGATCAAGTGTTACTTTTTAACTCTCGACTTAAGATATTTTCCGGGAAATTGAAATCTCGTTGGTCGGGTCCGTTCACCGTTACACACGTGTTTCCTTATGGGACCATTGAGCTAGCTCAAGATGATGGTCCTAACTTCAAGGTGAATGGACATAGGCTTAAGCACTACTTTGGTGGGGAAATTCCTTCAATGGTTGACCTCGACCAAGTCACCTTCCCCAATGATAATTAGCATTGAGGGGATCGAGTCGAGCTCATGACTCGGTAATCAAAAACGAGGTGCCTCGTGGGGGAGATCCCATGCTCATCCTTTTATGCTTACTAATCACTAATAAGGGGATTTGTACCCTTTCAACTCGTTGTCTCGTGGTTGTTTGTGATTGTGTTATCTAGATCATCATCATCATCTACGATTGAAGACTCTCGTGTTCGTTTACACGAGCCTCCATCGTTTGTTTGAAGAAGTTTTTCACGAATCCATTGACATATCCTTTATTGTTCTAACAATTATCTTTTAGCATAATTAATAAACGGCTTTAGATATATTGTTGATCACCATTTCCATGCTAGATCCTAAGCATTCGATTCTTCGTCTCTAGTATGGGGGTGCTCCACATTTAGACTCGAAACATTGAGGACAATGTTTACTTTTAGTATGGGGGGTGAATAGGTACTTGCTTTGCTACGCCCTCACGCTTTCCAACTTTCAATGTTTTGTTTTTGTTGCTAATAAGGCTAGAAATGGCCAAATTTTAAAATTTTTCTTAGTTTTCATAAGTGTTTTTAAGACACGAATGTATATTTTCCGATGGGTAGAATAAGAGCTAATTTTTGACTTGATGGGCATTTGGAGCCATTTACATTCCTTAACCCGCTCAATTCAAGTTTTGCTATACTTTTATATAGGGAGCTTTAAAACACGAAAGTCTTAGCTCATACGGGTTAAGAACAAGAACTTTTCGCAAGTTCCTATAATTGATCCTAGAAAGTCACTTATCAAGGGAACTATAAAATGCATTCCCTAAACTTGAAAAAGTCCAAGAAAGTGCAAGATCCTATAGGTGGCTTGAAAACCCAAAACTTTGATTTGATATAGTCTTAATGAAAGCTAATCCAAATTTGGCTTAATTTTGACTTGCATGGCTAAGTATTCACGAGTCTCTTTAATTAGAGGTCTTTATATTGTGAAGAACGAGAAGTGATAGAGTTAGACAAGTGATCATGCTAAACGTAGAACATGAAAATGTTCTTTCAAAAACTCATATGTTTTTAATTGTGGCTTTTTCTTCCCATAAGATCAATGCATTAGGAATAATAATAATTGCAATAAGTAAGGACGTACGATTTGAAAGGTTACTTAGCCTCTAGCGCAAGATCGTTTAAAAGTTGCTCGGGGTTTAATAGAGTTCATAGCCAAGGCATAACTTATTGAAGCAGGACGCGAAGATTGGTGATGATCCAAAAAGGCCCTAACAAGGCATGAGGAGCTCTATTTTGTTGCTAAAGATCCAAGATGATGTGAAGTATCATTATTCCTAACTCAATATGAAGGATCAAGACACACGACGAAAAGCAATTACTCCCCTAAAGATCATGGAGAAAGTCTATCCAAAAAGACCCTTACAAGGTATGAGGATAAATATATCCAAGTCCGAAAAGGAGGCAGATCGTTGTATATCAAAATCCAAAGTAAAGATCAAAGAAAAATGATGAAGTCGTGGTCCAAATATGAAGAATCTCTCAAAACGTCAAGTGAAGAAATTCCAAATATATGAAGAGAAGACCATAATTTCAAGAACGTCTTCCCAAGATTTGAAGTATGAAGTACATGCCAAATATCGGTCCGAGAAAGGTCTCAAATCGTGAAATGAGTTATGCCAAGATATGAACTTAAGGAGATACACGAGAAGCCGTTTTAAAAGATTTTGTCCTTCGGCTAACTATCGATTAAATCGTGCTACTTTGCTTTCGGACTAATAACTAATCAAATAAGTCAATATGAATCACTTGTGATCCATGACAAATAGTTAAAAAATACTAGTAACCCATTTCTTTTCATAATAACTAGGATTGCGGAGAGAAAAAGTATTACACAATTTGGACGTATGAGTAGTGTTAGCATTGTGACTTGTACCAACAATGATCTCGTTTTTGCACTTAGCATGGAATGTATGACAATCAAGGATGACGAAGTTTACTCTAAGGGACATTTACTTGTTTCTACTCTTTGACTCTAAAAGTCACATTTGTGATGAAAATCATACATTATGTCTTTACACATCTTCGTAGTATTGTTGCAAGTCTTTTACTTTTCAATAAAGGGTAATAAAATTGAACTTTGGTGATGCTTAGATACTTTATTCTAGCATTGCGTGAGGGCACGACAATGGCTTAGTATGGGGGAGTGATGAGATGGCATTTATACATGATCTCATCGGTCTTTTCGGGCTTTAAATGCATAAAAATGTCATAAAATACCATATATATGCTTGTGTTTGTTTACTTGTGTATTTTAGGTATGGATATCATGAAAAAAGAAAAAAGATCACAAGAGACAAGGAAAAACGGACACGAGAAACGAAGCCGTACAAAGAACCGGGCCCTAGATCATGAATTATCCAACATTTACCCTTGAAGACTGAAGATATGCAAGATTGATCCTCAATGAATGAAGAAATGACACTTAAAGCCCTTGTGAATTCATAATTACAAGTTTGGTCCCTTAAGTTTGTCAAAATTACAAAAAGGCCCTCCAAGTTTGAAGAATTGGCAAGATTAGTCCTTCAACTAATCCAAAATGTCAAGAATGGCCCTTCATAAAGTCCAAGATCCAAAGAAGCCCATGAAGTTCAAGAATATTACATTTCTAGTCCTTGAATTATGGTTTAAATATCAAAAGGACTGAAATTGTAATTAGCCTAAAGTGTTAAAAGCTCTAAATCCTTTTTCCAAAACATCTTGTGGCCAATGTGGGAATTCAGAAACTTCAAAATACAAAGGAAACGAGTTTATAAGGAAAATAAACTTGTTATAAGGTTGAGGACCATAGTTGCCAAGTTCAAACATTGAAACCAAGAAATGCGCCAAACACTTTTACTTCCCCTAATATCGGATCAAAAGTGTTACTGTTTACCATTCTTCACCACAGAATTTACTCACTTAAAACAAAGGGTAAAATCTAATTACCCTGGCACATGTGTGATTCACACATGCAGAAATACATCCCACACCAAAAACCCTCACTCCCACTCACCATGGACCCCACCCCTAATTCCCTTTCAACCAATCAGAGAGCAACTTCACCTCCAAGTTATCCAACGTGTCAAGATCAACAGCTGAGAGCCTTTGCTTCACTCCAAAGCTATTTTGAACGTCTAGGATCATTTTGGACAGCTCATCAACAACAAACGGCCTCAAGTGCTCAAGGACATTATAGGAAATTCACTTCTAGGGTTTGTGAACAGTGATTAGCTAGCATTTGCCTATAAAAAGACTCCTCAACATGTAAGAGAGATTTTGTGTTAGGACCATTGTAATAGTTATATGTAATAGGTAGACTAGGAGGTATGTAGTTCCTCCTGGTCCTAGTAGTAGTAGGAGCAAGTCCTGCCCCTGGTCCTAGTCGAAGTCAAACTTTATTATTTACTTAATATTCTGTTAGGATATGCATGAGATATGTTAGGAAAGGATATGCATATCAGTTTTACACGTTTTCTTTAATGCTGTATTAGGGTTTCCTTGTAGTATAAAAGGAACCTTAGGCAGAAGGGTTATACACACCTTCACAAAACGTAGTTCTAGTCATTATCAATATTAAAAATCCTTAGAAAGGATCAAGTCTTTATAGTTATTCTGTTCTTCTTGATTATATTTATATTTTACATTCATATTGTATATAGAGTCTCTTTGTGATTTGACTTGTGATTACAGAAGTCATTCACCGGTCCTGACAGGCTGCAAGATCTACATCTGGTAGACCCAACAAGTGGTATCAGAGCCTGGGAGGGTCTCTATACAAGAAGAATCAAGTTTTCTTTTTACTGAAATTTTTTTTATTATGTCTGCCTCAACTTCTACTCAAACAGGAGAAGATAACACTCCTAAAATTGTGCAACCTCAGCAGATCCTGGCTACGGTCTCTAACACGAATGGTAAATTCCCTCTTCTGAAAAAGGGTGAATATGATAACTGGGCAATGAAGATGGAATGGTGGATCACCAACACTGATCAAGATCTTTGGAAGATCATTCTGAATGGGAACAGCAGGAAGCTTACTGGACGAGACAAGAATGGTAATATTACCCTTCTTGACCCTAAATCTCATGAGGAAATCATAGCTATTCAGAAGGAGGTAAAAGCAAAAACGATTTTGCTTCAATCTCTTCCTGAAGATCACATGGGTGACTTCTACCATTTGGATGATGCCAGAGAGATCTGGAATGGCATAAAAGCAAGGTTCGGTGGGAATGAGGAGTCAAAGAAAATGTGAAGGTCCATGCTGAGAGATGAATTCACAGAATTCAAAATCTTAGAAACTGAAGGTCTAAATCAAGGGTATGATAGGTTCCAGAAGATATTGAGCCAGTTGAATCAACTTCGGTCAAAGCCTGATGATGGTGATATTAATGCAAGGTTTCTTAAAGCCTTACCCTACTCATGGAATCAGGTGGTGATCTCTCTCAAAGCCAAAGGTGGGCTTGACTATCTCAACTTTGATGATTTGTTTCATAAGCTCAGAACTTTTGAACCTCATGTGAGAGGCTTTTCAAGCGACTCTTTTCCCACTCCTGCTAACTCGACCTTTGTGAGTTCTATGGCATCCAGTCCCATGTCATATGCAAGTAGCCCAAGCAATATTGTGTCCTCTCAGCACACTTTCCAGCATACTTCTGCTCCTGATCCTACTGCCAAGTCTGGTAATCATTCTTTTGTGGCTGATGTTAATGCTGAACAACAACTTGCTTTTGATGACTTCAAACAGGTCGATAAACTTGACCTGGATGAGATGGATCTTAAATGGCAGATGGCCATGCTTACTCTTAGGGTTCACAAGTTTGAGAAGGAAGCAGGAAGGAAATTTAATTACAACCCTCGGGAGCCAGCAAGATTCGATAGAAGCAAGGTGCGATGCTATAACTGCCAGCAACAGGGTCACTTTGCAAGGGAGTGTCCTAGCAAGAATGATCAGGAGAAGAGCAGGTACTCCGCTTTCAAGGTTCAGGAGATAAAAGATGACAAGAAGGCATTGGTATCTGTTGACTCTATGGTCAACTGGAATGATCATCAGGCTTCTACTCTGGAATCAGCTGAGTCCTCAACTGACGTGTTTGCAATGATTGCTGGGAATCTCTCTGATGCAGAAGAAGCTGACGAATTTGCTCTTATGGGCATTTCACCTCAGGTACAACATTGTCCTCTTGGTTGTCATGATAAGTACTCAGAATTGTTGTCCCAATTTAATGAAGTAAATGATCAAAATGATAAGTATTTTTTAGAGGTTCAAGCCTATAAGGCTTCATTAAACACATTAGAACAACAAAAGAGGTGGTTACAAGATACACAACGTGCGTATGAGGATAAAATCAGGATACTAAGCATTGATTTAGAAAACACGACAAATATGCTTAAATATACAGAAACAGAAAGAGATGCTAGTATCAAAGAAAAAGAGGAGATGCAAGCTAAATTAAATGCTACAATGCTAAGATTTGAAAAATGGCAAAAGGCACCTAAAAATCTTTCAAAATTAATTGATAGTAGCATGTCTGGCAGAACTAAAAGAGGCTTAGGATTTGAAAAATATATTGATTCAGAAGATGTATTTGATTTATCTTTTTCAAGTGTCTTTGATGCCGACAAAGAGGATGAGGGCAAACCTAGTTACAATAGGTTTAAACCCGCAGCAGAAATGCATGTTGTCCCTCCTCCTCTTACTGGAACTTTTATGCCCACTTCATGGCATAATAACTCGGATGGATCACAGATGCTTGAGTCCCCAACAAGTTCTACTAATACTAATGACTTTGTCTCATGTACTTTCAGTGACAAAGCCAGTGACTCTGCATCTAGTGGTTCAAGTGAAGAGTCAAGACCTACAAGTTCCAAGTTGAATGAACATGCTGCTACTGGTGCTAGGAAGTGTGAAGAAAAAGTTTCTGTCAAGTCAAGTGTGTCTGGTCCTAGTTTATTGAGTCCTAGGAAGAATGTTTTTCCTAGAAATGTGTGTAATAAAGTAGGCAGTATGAAACAATCTCATTCTAATAAAAGGTCTTTCAAAACATGTTTTGTTTGTGGCAGTGCCTTTCATTTAATTAAAGATTGTGATTATTATGACACACATGCTTCTGTTAGTCATGCTTTTCCTGCTCCTGGTCTACCAGGAGCTGCCTCATATGCTTCTAGAAGACTTAATCCTAGTGCTCCAACGTTTACTTCTTCTCGAGTATCCTCTACTTTAGCTTCTGATCATTGGAGAAATATTAGATTCCAAACAACCAATAATTATTTTCAACATTTTAATCCAATCTATCCACATAATTTGGACCACACGTATTTTGGTTTGGGAAATTTGGGAACTGCTGTTAAGCCCTCAGCAGGTTGTTCTTGGTCAAATAATAATACCCGTATGATGCATAGGCAACCAAGGAACAACGGTGGATCTCATCAATCTTCTTGGCACTCTTCTAGCGATCCACAAGGCAGGCTCAAACCTGAACAGGTTTGGGTCCCCTTAAGACACTGACTTTTGCATTGTTATTATCTTGTTGTTGTAGGTTACTCCATACCAGGATCCTAGTCTAGGCATTGTTGATAGTGGTTGCTCCAGGAGCATGACTGGAAATAAAAGTCTTCTCTCTAACTTTGTACCATTTCATGGAGGCAAGGTCTATTTTGGTGGGGGTGAAGGCAGAATCACAGGCAAAGGGACGATAAAGACTCCTAATCTAAATTTTGAGCAGGTCTACTATGTGGAAGCACTTCAACACTTCAACTTGATACCGGTCTCTCAGATTTGTGACAAGAAGCAGTTTGTTCTCTTCACCGATACTGATGCACTTGTGCTTTCCAAAGACTTTCAGCTTCCGGATGACTCACAAGTTCTACTCAGAATCCCTAGAAGACACAATCTCTATAGTATCAAGTTGAATGAAGTCAACCCTACTGGTCAACTAGCATGTCTAGTTGCTAAAGCCTCAGAAGATGAAGCCACTAAATGGCACCGAAGGATGGGGCATGTGAACTTCAAGACCATTCATAAACTTGCAAATCTGAATCTGGTCTCTGGTTTACCTCCCAAGACGTTTAGAAATGATATAAATTGTATTGCCTGCAGCAAAGGCAAACAGCACAAAGCATCCTTCAAGGCCATTACTGCTGTTAGTCTTATTACTGAACCATTGCAGCTTCTACACATGGACCTATTTGGTCCTACTTCCATTAGAAGCATTCACCACAAGCAATTCTGTCTGGTGGTAACTGATGGATATAGCAGGTTTACGTGGGTGTTCTTCATGGCTGCCAAGAGTGAGACCTACTCAATTCTTAGAGATTTTCTTATACTGATAGAGAACCAGTTGTCTAAGAAAGTTAAAGGTATTCGTTGCGACAATGAAACCGAGTTTAAAAATAAAGACCTCATCGCACTTTGCAATGCTAAGGGCATCAAAAGAGATTATAGTGCTGGAAGGACTCCTCAACAGAATGGTGTGGCAGAAAGAAAGAACAGGACACTAATAGAAGCAGCAAGAACTATGCTTGCCGATTCCAAGCTTCCAACCATGTTCTGGACATAAGCTGTTAATACTGCAAGTTATGTTTTGAATCGGGTTTCTATTACCAATCCTCACAAGAAGACTCCTTATGAGCTGCTCAGGGCAAAGTTCCAAATATTGCTCATTTGAAGCCTTTTGGGTGTCCAGTCACCATTCTGAATACTAGTGACTATTTGGGGAAGTTTGATGGCAAGGCAGATGAAGGATACATTGTGGGATATTCAGCTCATTCTCGGGCTTATCGTGTCTACAATCTTCAAGCCAAGCGGATCATTGAAACTATTAATCTCAGGTATTTTGAGGAGAAGTCAAACATCCAAGGCAAAGGTCCAGAATGGTATTTTGATCTTGATTATCTTAGTGATTCGTTAGGATATTTTCGTTTCAAAACTAACCATGATGCAGGACCACAAGTGTTTGCAACTTCGAGTACTGGTGTTCCTTCTAGTCTTTCGGATTCAGATGATGAGGATGACATTTTTGTGGTTCCATCCTATTCCACCACAGTTTCTCCTACTCCTCCTAGTGATGCAACTCCATTGGATGTACAGGATTCCCAAGCAGCTCTTGACACTCTTCTCAAACAACAACAAGAAGCTACTAAAGCGGCCGCTCAAGGTAGTTTTGAGTTTCCCTTGGTTGAGCCTACTGACAAAGCTGCTCCTGGTACTCCCGCTTCTGCTCCTAGTGCTAGCTTATCAACTACTGGTACTCCGGCTAGTGAGTCTGCTTCCAATACTCGTTTCTCCAGTCCTTCTGATTTGGGGAACCATCAAAAGAAGTCTTCTATCAAGCTGGATGATATTCATAAACAACCAGTAGATGGGATTTTCCAAAATGCTTCATATGATGCTGACTTTGTTGGTGATCTCAATAACTTGGCACCAGAAGTGGAGGTTTCTTCCAATCCTGTCTTGCAATCACGTAAAGATCATCCTACCACTCAAATAATTGGAGATCCTGGTTCTACTGTCAAGACACGCAGAATGCAGCAGAAGGCCTCGTCTGATCATCATGCTCTTGTGGGCTATATTGAGGATCAAAAGCGTAATAATCATACGGACTTTCAACACTGTTTGTTTGCTTGTTTTCTTTCACAGGTGGAACCTAGGTCTGTTTCTCATGCTCTTGAGGATCAAAGTTGGGTGGAAGCTATGCAGGAGGAAATGCAACAATTCTTGTTTCAGAATGTTTGGGTTCTGGTTGACTTACCAGATGGAAAGACAGCTATCAATACCAAATGGATTCTCAAGAATAAGAAGGATGCACGGGGAATTGTCGTAAGGAATAAAGCTAGGCTTGTCGCACAAGGACACACTCAAATTGAGGGCATTGACTATACTGAAGTTTTTGCTCCGGTTGCAAGGATAGAGGTCATTCGTCTGTTTTTGGCCTTTGCTTCTTATGTGGGCTTTACGGTGTTTCAAATGGATGTCAAGAGTGCATTTCTCTATGGCAAAATTGATGAGGAGGTGTATGTCACTCAACCTAAGGGCTTTGTTGATCCACTTCATCCCAAGAAAGTTTACAAGGTGGTCAAGGCTCTTTATGGGTTACATCAGGCTCCTAGAGCTTGGTATGAGCGTCTTTCAACTTTCTTGTTAAAGAATGGCTATCGAAGAGGTACTATTGACAAAACACTATTTCTTCGGAGAAATACCAAGGACATTATCCTTGTTCAGGTTTATGTGGACGACATTATCTTTGGTTCTACTAGGAAGGAGTGGTGTGTTGAGTTTGAACACTTGATGAAAGGCGAATTTCAGATGAGTGCGATGGGAGAACTGTCGTTCTTCCTTGGTCTTCAGGTCAAGCAACAATCGGATGGGATTTTCATCAGTCAAGATAAATATGTCCATGAGATTCTTCAGAAGTTTGACATGGATCCTCTTAGACCAGCAGCAACCCCTTATGAAGTTGCTAAAATCAAACTTAAGAATGAGCCAGACCCCCCGGTCAATGTTCACATGTACAGGTCTATGATTGGCTCCCTCATGTATTTGACTGCATCACGTCCGGACATCATGTTTGCAGTAAGTGCTTGTTCTAGACACCAGGTGACTCCAACGGTTTCGAACTTAAATGCAGTGAAGAAGATCTTCAAGTATATCAAGGCTCAACCTAAATTGGGTCTATGGTATCCTAGAGAATCTCCTTTTGTTCTAGAAGCCTATAGTGATAGTGACTATGCTGGTGCTAATAATGACAGGAAGTCTACTACTGGTGGTTGTCAGTTTTTGGGTCGTCGACTTATTTCATGGCAATGCAAGAAACAAACAATAGTAGCTACTTCTTCAACAGAAGCTGAATACGTTGCTGCTGCTAGTTGTTGTGGACAAGTTTTGTGGATCCAAAATCAGATGTTGGATTATGGTTTCAATTTTATGAATACCAAAATTTTTATTGACAATCAAAGCACTATTTGCATTGTGAAGAATCCTGTTTTTCATCAGCGGACGAAGCATATTGAGATTCGGCATCATTTTATACGTGATGCCAATGAGAAGAAGCTGATACAGGTTCTTAAAGTTCATACGGATGACAATGTTGCTGATTTGCTGACTAAAGCTTTTGATGGTCCTCGGTTTAACCACTTGGTGGTTCATATTGGGATGGTCAATCCTTGAGGTCTAGGATTGAGGGGAGGCAAAGCCTAAGGGGAGGCTTTGTGTACATATTAGGACAGACTAACGTATTGATAGATCTTAACAACATAGTTTCTTGGTTCTGATGGTGTGTGGTGCTTCTGATGGGGAATTTTGCTCTCTTCTGGTGGATATGGCCTTACATGACTGGCTTCTGGTCCTCCTTGGTCAGCTTCTAGTTATACTTGGTTGGCTTCTGGTGGTTTTAAATCCTTCCATGTTGAGTGGTGTTTGGCTCCTGGTACTGGTCTGACCATTGTGTGCTTTGACTTTTGGTCAACGCTCCCAATCCTGGTATTTACAGTTTTATATTACGCATGGTTAATTGGGAGTTGGTAATTATGTTAAAAAGGGAAAGTGGTTACTATGCAATTATGGTTTAATTTGAAAGGGCAACCCCCCATTAATAGAGGTCAATGAACAGTTACCACTTTCTCTATTTATGGTCAACATACACCCTTGACTCACTCATTACAATAAACACACACACAAAACCGCTCCTACTATCTTCACCCTGATCACAATCCTTCTTCCATCAATTCATCAAGATCCATGGCTGCTCTTGCTTACCAACCTGCTCACAACCGAGTTGCTTATCTGGGTGATGGTCCACATCGTGAACATTTTGCTGACATCTTGGATTTCATTGAAGCTTCCAACCTAAGGTTTGCATTTACTGTATGTCCCACCATATATGATAGTGTTATTCGTCAATTTTGGGCGTCTGCTCGACTTGTGGATGTGGTTGGTCGCCCACGTGCACTCCATGCTACCATAGATGGACGTGCATATGTGGTGACTGAGGCTTCTATTCACTCTTCTATTCATCTTCAGGATGAGGGTGGTGTTGAATCCATCCCCAATTCGGAGGTATTGGAGGGGATGGCTGCTTTAGGTTACGAACATGGGGGGAAGTTTAACTTCCAGAAAAATAGGTTTCCCCTCAATGGAAGCTTCTGGTCTACTTTCTAATCCATTGTATGAGTCCCAAGTCTGGGAGTTGGGATGCTTTCCCTACTCCTTTGGCTACTGGTCTTATTTGCTTAGCCCAGGGTAGAGTTTTTAACTTTTCTCATTATCTATTTGAGGGGATGGTTAGTAATTTGTCTAATGCTGGTTCGAGAAAGAAGTTTCTTATGTATCCTAGGTTTCTTCAACAAATTCTAGTTTGCATTCCTCGTGATAGGACTGAGCATGTGCCGTCTAAGCTTACAACAAAAGTGTATTACAATATGGTCAATGGGTTTACTGGGGAATGGAGGCCCCTGACTGAGGCCATGTTGGGATTGGCTCAGGGTCCTATGGGTGAGGAGGAGGAGGCTCCTGAGTTTGTTGTGATTGATGATGACCCCATGGAGGAGGAGGCTCCTACTGCTGGTGCCACTCATGTGGTTGAGGAGGAGCTGGTTGAGGAGGTGGTGGTTGAAAAACCTTCCCCTTCCAAGGCTGGTCCTTCTTCAGTCCCACAAAAGTCTCCATTTGTGGAGACTCCACCTCCTAGTCCTGCCCCACACTCGATTGATAAACCGTTTGGTGCTAGTACTCCACAGACTGACCCATATGTTGCTTCGGGCTCTAATGACGCTTTCCCTGATCCAAGTTCTCTTGGTGGGCAGGCGGAGGAGCATACTACACTTATATCTTTGCTTGATCTTATGCGCAGGTACCATGAGCGGATGATTTCTTTGGAAGCTGATTTGAACCAACATCGGAAACTTACTAGGGAGTTTGTTCTTCCTCTGGCTGATCGCATCAAAGCGTTGGAAACTCAGCAACGGCGTCGCAAGAAGCATGTGATCCATTCAGATTCTGATGAGGAGGGTATGGAGAATGTTGAGGATGGTTTGACATTATTGGCACAGGCTGCCTTTGCTGATAAAGTTTATGATGATTTGCCGGTTCCTCCAACGTCCTCTAGTGTTCCTTCTCCTGGTGCTATTCCCACTTCTATGGGTGGTGATTCTGATCCTGCTGATGGTTCTAATGCTGGTCCCTCTCATGATTCGAAGGGCAAGGCCCCAATGACTGATGCTCCATCCCCATCTCGCAAGCGTACCCGTCGCTAGCTTGAAGAGGAAAGGCTCGGTGAGGAGGCTGCTCGTCGGGTTCAGGCCGATCTTGATGAAGCTGATAGGGCTGCTGAGGAAGAGCTTCGGAAGCGAAGGCGTGAACAAATTCAGCATGATGCCATGCATTGGAGTGATAGTGAATGGATGCAAGTTTTGACTGTTCTCACCCGGGATTATGCTCAGTTTAAAGATCTTTTGGGTGACGATGTTGATGAGCACAATTGTATTCCGAGGGCTATGGTATTGATGCGTAAGCACCAGTTGGCCCTTGCTGCACAACTTAGGGAAAAGAGAAAGAACAGACCTTTATCTCGGACTGAGGAGCGCAAGCAGATGCAACGTTATATGAAATATCAGTCTGCTGCTCATTTTAATGCTCCTTGGATGTGGGACCGGGTGCGGGCTTTGACATTTGATGAGCTCAAGGCACTTTATGAAAAGATGGTTAAGCGTCAGAGTCAACCAATTCCGGAAAGATTTATTTACCATCCTCGTGGTGTGACTTCTTCTACGCCTGCTGTTTCTGCTGGTCCTTCATCTGCACCCACTCCTGGTTCTGCTGCTAGTCCATCTAGTTTTGTTGCTACTTCCGTTGGTCCTTCTACTTCACCTTTGGTTGCTCCTTTGGGTTCTACTGCTGGTCCTTCTACCACCACACCTGTTACTACCACCACCACACATGTTCCAACAACCACCTTTGTTACCACCACCACACCTACTGCTACTACACCTGATGTGCCATCTCCATCACCACCAGTTCCTGGAACTCAACCAAATCCTACTTCTGATGCAGCTCCTATTGGTCCATTGGGTGGGCACATTCATGAGTCTACTTCTACTGCTCCCCCTGCTGCTGCTGAGGTTAGGGTAAAGGTTGAACCCACACCTAGTGATCCCACACCGAGACCTTCTCTTCGTCCGAAACAAGCTCGTCGTGTTCGCCGTGGTAAGACAGTCCCTTATGAGAAGCGGGATCCTGAGAATTTGATTGATGCAGCTTCTGACAGCGATTCTGACTTACCTTTGGGCAATGGGAACATTACTGGTTATACGGTTAAACGTTCTACAACACTTCCTGGTGGCGTATCCCATCGGATTACTTTGAGTGATGGGTCTGTGCGTTTGGCAACGGGTTTGCAGGGTGTGTTGTCTTGGGCTGACCGTATGGATCTTATGGCGTTGTATGGACTTGTTGATTCTAGTATGCCGTTTGACCCAATGGCTGTGTCTTCATGGCCTGGTCTGCGTATCTGGGCTGATCTTAAGCTGATGTTGGATGCTCCTCCTAATGCTCCTATTTCGGGCATATGGAAGGATCAAATGCAATGGGTGATTCAGCGCTGGAAGCTATATGCTGGATGTGGTGTTCATATGTTGGAATTAGAATCTGGTCATATGGTTTTTATGCTGACGGATGTTGAGTATCCCTTGACAATTTCTTCGATGGAGGCGATGTTGGCTAGTCACTTGCAAATTTCTACTGCTCCATCTGGAAATGAGTCCTCTATGGCCACGGCATTGGTGGAAGGTATTCAGGCGCGGTTGATAGCAGATAAGAAGGCTGCTTCTGGTATGTGATGTGATTGGGTTGTAAGTGTTTACGCTTTGTATTTTTGTTCATTTGTTCTTATTCTCATTCTTTTCACCAATATGTACCGTGATTGGTGAACTTCATTCTTTATAGTTAAAAAAAAAATACAAAAACAAATAATCTAACATTTAAAAAAAAAAACTTTTTATATAATATCTGCTTATACTTTTAACACATTTTGGAATTTATACTTGTGCATAATATCCCTTGGCTGCTTCACATTGTGGGTTCTGGTTACTGATTTGTGCTTGTCCTGGTACTTGGCTTCACTTGGTGTTGGACGTGGTCCACACAACAAATGGTTCTCAACTTACCATGTCTAATCGACAAGAAAAAGTTGATTCACCTTGAGGGTACGGCTCCTGGTGCAATTCTCAAATCCGTTGATGGTTGCCAGGTTACCCAACACTAGATGGTTTTCACTTGCCATAGTCTTGGACTGAAAAGTGGCTAATCCAAGGGGGTACGGCTCTTGGTAAAGATCTTATCAAATCCGTTGATAGCTGTAATAGCTTGCTTAAAGCTATAGGGTGTTCAACTCACCGATGCTTCATTGCTAAGAGTTGGCGAGTCCAGAGGGGTACGGCTTCTGGTAAAGACGCATCAAATCCGTTGACGGCTGTGATGGTTTGCCTAAAATCATCAGGGTACTCCCACTCACCATTGATTCACGTTCTAAGAGTTGGGCTGGGTTCTAGTCTCCCAGGGTGATGCTTATTCCACCAGAATGACTAGCTAGCCCAAGAGCGAGCAGCTACTTGGTAAAGGCTCATCAAATCTGCTCATGTTGCTGAAAAGTTTCAACACGATGCTGATTTGTTACAAGCTTTGGAGAAGCTTCTAGTGTTTCATGTTGCGGCGGTTACTCTGATTCTTATCTTGTTGATGCTGCTATTTGTTTTGCTGATACAATCCTCGGGCTTTCTTTGCACGTTTTCCAGGAAACTTGAACTCAACAGGTCAAATTCAAGTTTAGGGGAGGATTGTTAGGACCATTGTAATAGTTATATGTAATAGGTAGACTAGGAGGTATGTAGTTCCTCCTGGTCCTAGTAGTAGTAGGATCAAGTCCTGCTCCTGGTCCTAGTCGAAGTCAAACTTTATTATTTACTTAATATTCTGTTAGGATATGCATGAGATATGTTAGGAAAGGATATGCATATCAGTTTTACACGTTTTCTTTAATGCTGTATTAGGGTTTCCTTGTAGTATAAAAGGAACCTTAGGCAGAAGGGTTATACACACCTTCACAAAACATAGTTCTAGTCATTATCAATATTAGAAATCCTTAGAAAGGATCAAGTTTTTATAGTTATTCTGTTCTTCTTGATTATATTTATATTTTACATTCATATTGTGTATATAGTCTCTTTGTGATTTGACTTGTGATTACAGAAGTCATTCACCGGTCCTGACAGGCTGCAAGATCTACATCTGGTAGACCCGACATTTTGTTCCAGTTTTACCTTTTAAACTTGTAATTCCTTTTTGAAATTTATAAAAGTTGGTATTTTGAGAAAATTGTAATTCCTTTTTATGTTTTTGAAAGTTGGTGTTGTTTAAAGGTGATTCTGAGTTCCATTTGTTGTTATAAGTGTGCTTGAATCTTTTGGTTCAAGGACGTTTATGTTTGGTAAGTTTTTCAAGTTTGAAAAAGCTTGAAAAGAGGTTTCTGAATTTGCTTATTTTTGTGTACTAATCCTTAACCAAAAGCTGTAAGCTCTTGCAAGCTTGTTGACACCAAGCTTGTGAAGGGATTAGGGTCTTTGGTTGGGCTGTTTGCTCATTGTGTTGAAGAAATCAAGCCCTTGAGTTTCTGCTTTGAAACATCAACCAAGGCATTTATTCATCTTTCTTATTGAAGTACCTTGGTCTTGTTCTAGTTGTTGAACAAGGTCCAAGGAGCATAGCTGGCCCTCCTAGGAGGTTGTGGAGGGCAGGTATAATCCTTTGATTAATTTTCCTCTAAAAATTTCATGTTATTGCCTGTTTTGCATTTTGGTATATGATTTGGTGATTCTGTGTTTATGCTTTGTGTTTTATGGTTGAAATCTGTTAGTTGTCACCTAGTGTAGCTGTTTGAATGATAAAATCAGTAGGTTGTGTTTAAAAATCACAAGTTGCTTTGAAAAGTGGTGGATTAAGGGCTGTTTGGGATTACTGGTTCATAAGGCCTTGTGGCCTTGTGCCCTTGGTTCTTAGGGTTTGGGTGGTCTAAACAAGTCATTTTGAACAAGTTTTAGTCATTGGTTAAGTCTCTAAAAGTTGGGAAAAAGGATTGGAAGTTTTGCTAAAATCTGATAAAAGTGCTTTTGAGATTGGTCAAACACATCAGATCCAATAACTTCTTTGTTACTTGGATCTAAGGTCTGAAATCAGGTTTGGGAATAGTTTAGGTGATAAGCTATCTATTGGTTATCTGGTTGTTGAATTTGGTGGCTTATTGTGTTTGTTATAGCTTATCAAAGTTGGCTGAAGTGGTCATTTGCATCAAGATTTCTAGTATAAGGATTGTTGTTTTGGTGCTTGGATCCTATTTGTGTGCTGTTTGTGAGGTTATTTGGCTATTTGGATTTATCTGTTGATAGCTTATAAGCCTACTGGCTTATTGGCTTATTTGTGCCAAAACACATCAAGTCTACCCAACTGGTAGGCTTTGATTCATAAGGTTTGCACTCAAACCTTGACCAGCAGGGTGAAAAACAAGTCTAAACACTTCATTAAGTCTGTCAACGTCCATTTTGCTCCTGTCAGCGTTTGAATTTCACTTATCAGCGTTTGACTTTTGGTCAAACTTGGTCATAAGCTTATTGAATCTTTTTTGCTTATTGGTACATGCAACAACTTAGTTTTTGTAATAGAACTCATTTTTCTCAGCTTAATATCAAGTCTGGAAGGTTACAAGTCTTTTGGTTAAGCTTTTGCTAGGAATCTAGCTTATTTGGCTTTTTTCAGAGTGCTTATTGGTTCTCACAGCTTATTCTACTTGGCTTTTTGTGATTTTCTTGATTGATTATTCTTAGTTAAGCTATTTGTGAGCTTTTGCAAGAAACTAGAGCTTCCGAGATGCCCTAAATCTCAAACCCGACTATTTTGTCGTTTTGTAGATTTGTACTTTGCTTATTTCTGGCTTATTGAGTGTGCTTTTTCAAAATTTCTTTTTACAGATCTCTTAAGCATCCCAAAAGAAGGTTGTGTGTCAATTTAGAGCTTATGGCATTAGCTTATTGCTTAATGGGCTTAATGGCCCAATAAGGATAAGCTGTTTGCTTAATAAGCTGTGATAAGTTCACTTTCAGCTTTTAGGCCTTTAGAGTTTTGTGTTTAGAATTAAATTCTGAGTCAGATTGGGCTCTTCCAAGTCAATTTGGCCAAGTTTGACTTTTTGGGCCCAATTAGCCCATTAGAGTTGACTGTTTTAGGTTTTGGCCCATTTGGAGGCCCAATAGGGGTATTCTGGTCATTTCACTTTCATTTTCTGTTTAATTAGGTTAAAATAAACTAGTTTGCAAGTTTTTAGAATTTTTTATAATTTTTGGATTTTTAATATTATTTTAATATTATTTTATTATTATTATTCAAATTTCACATTTTTCAACTTTTTACATTTTTCTTAGCTTAAATACATTAAAATAGGGTTTTTTCAACTCTTAGAATAATTTTATCACTTTTAGATTAATTTTTATAATTATTTTAAGTTTTAATAGTTTTTAAATCATTTTAAATAGTTTTTATTATTTTAAAAATTTCTAAAAATAGTTTTTAATCTTTTTAGGTCGTTTTAGAGGTTTACCAATTTAAAAATCTTTATTTGGGCTTTTTGATAATTTATTTGATTTTTAGGGCTTTAATTAGCCTTTAAAAATTGAATATTTAATTAATTAAAAGGTTTGAAAAACTTTTGATCATTGGTAAACTCTTAGTTTATTTATTTTGATTTTTGTGAATTTTTGGTAATTTTTAGAATAAATTTTTATTTTAGCTTATTTTACGGTTTTACGTTAAGTCGTTGTAGTAATTAATTTCACGTCTTCGTCATCCTCTTTTCTCATCTCCTTCTACACCAATATTAATCTCAAACCAATTACATCTTAGTCACACACATATACCTCCTTGGGAAACGAACTTTCACTTCATTGGGACATTAGTGCTTGATTTTCCTAAATCATTACTTAACACTTTCCGCTTTTACGCTCCTTTTCCTAAAGATCGTAATTTACTACAATCAGTGATTATGTTATTCCTCAAAGAGGTGGTCCGTGATGGTGGGAAAAAGTAATTAATGAACTTGGTCTCTAAATCAATCCATGTAGTAATACTTTGGGGTGGTTCCTTATCAAGCCAAATCCGGGCTTGTCCCTCGAGGGAAAAAGGAAAGAGTTGTAAACGAATGGCCTCTTGTGGCACCCCATTGTATTTTACCGTATTAGTCAAATGGATAAATCTCTTGATATGATCATGGGGGTCATCTTGGGAACGACCCAAAAATTGTGTAGCGGAAACCATTTTAATTAAATCCGATTTGAGTTCAAAATTATTTGCTCCAATTGCGGGGACAACGATAGCGTCATCGTTTCCCTCAACGCGTGATTGCAAAATATCGAGAATAGGTCGGTTATCCGTTTCCATCGTATTGTAGAAAGCACGATTCTCGGGATCGGCTTGAATGACGTTCTTTTTGTTTTTCTTCTTCTTCTTCTTTTTGGAGAAATTGGAAGAATTTGGTACACCAATCGGTATGTATGTATGCGCGCGAGTGCGCATACAATTAAAACTTGGAATGAGGTAGGTGACCTCGGTCGACTTTGAGAGGAAAAGGATTTTCCCTCTCGAGGTGCAATATTAAAAAGCTACAAAATATATACTTAATACTAACTGAGTTGGCAAACCAATAATCGGTCGTCCCTCTCAATATACGCACAAGAAAGCGGGGAAAAGAGGTGGCACAAAGCACTTAAAAACCTTTTTCCTTAGACGGCCTTTTATAGCGCGTCGCCTTATACCCCACCTTATAGTTTGTATATGTCGAGTTCAAACGTCTTATTAGTATTTATCTATTTTGCCCTTTTATTTCGTTTATGATTCGAATACAATAGTTAGGTGATGAAATCCCAACTAAGGCCTTATTTGAAAAGTAGTTAATTTAATGTTCTACGTAATATAATATAGTAAAAGAAAAATCTTTTTGTATTTTTTTTAAGAAAATATATATTCACAATAAAAACGAAAGAAATCGAAATAAGAAAAATAACACTAATACGTAATATTTTTGGTGTAATACTTTTAGGAAAAAGTATTACTTTTTGATTTTTTAATTTTTTTGGTGCAAATCTTAGGAATGAATTTGCATTTGTGGTTTTTTAATTTTTTTTTGTATTTTTAAATTTTTGATTTTTTTTTTGATTTTTGTGCAAGAAAAATAACGTTCAAAACGAACGGATCCCAAAATCCAAACGTCTCACGAAATCGTCAATCGTAACGAGCGCAGCGGCAGCGGCGCCATTTTAATGTAAGATTCTTTGCTAGATTTTTGCAAATCCTTTTTAGATCTATTTTTCCGTTCCACAAATCGACTCGCATTGAAATCGGACTAACATAAGATTTATTGTTTTTGGTGAATAAATTCTTTTTGGAATTTTAAACTAATTAAAAATTAAAGTTAAACAAAAGACTAGTTAAACTATTTAAAATTTAAATCTAATTTAATTAATAACTACTTAAAATTTAAACAAAATGAAAACTAATTTTGTAAATAAAAATAAAATTTAAACTTCTCTAATTAAAAACTTTTCTACTAATACTTTTAATGAAAAATATTTTTTTAAAACAAAACAAAACTATTTTAAAATAAAAATAAAATGAAAACTAATTTAAAATTATAAAAGTAATTAAAATTAAAATATTTTTTTATCTTTTTATTTTTTTATAAAAACTGAATTAAAGAAAATTAATATAAAACTTTTAATTAAATTTAACAAAACTAAAAACTTGATTTAAACTAATTTAAATAAAAATGCCACAGTTTAAGAAGCTATATTAATTAAATGACGAGACAATAAACAAAAATAAGGTTTAGAGCAGTTGGTACGGGCGTTAGGTTGATATGCAAGAGGTCAGGGGTTCGAGTCCCCTGACAGACGAATTTGCTAAATTTTTTTTATGACTTTTTGGAATTTGAAAAACTAACAGATCAATAGGATCTGTAGTCTAATCAGCAATAAGCAGGAAGCAACTTAACAAGACCCAAATAAGCTAAAACAGTCTAAATCAAAATAAGCAAATGAATAAAATCAAATAAGCACCAAAAGCGCAAAAAACTATGAAATAAGCAATGAACTAATAAGCTAAAACTATATAACCCAAATAAACCTAATTAACTAAACAAAAAGCACTAACAGCTAAAGCAACATAAAATACTGATAATAAGCAAAAGCAACTCCAAAAATCCTAAACACCAAAAGCAGATCTAATAAGCAGATTAACCAAATATAAAGCAAACCAAATAAATATATAAGCTAAAAAATAAGCAAACAATCCATACCAAACAAAACAATAAGCAGATTAAACCAATCCGAATAGATAAAATCAAACAGAAATATAAGCTAAATCGATTAATCATACACGAACCAAGATAATCTTAAACTAAAAACTGACTTAAACAAAAACTTAAACAAATCTGGACTAATTTAAACTACTCAGGCAGATAAGCAGAATCAAACAACATCAAATCAAAAACAACACAAGCAGATAAAACATGTAACATAAACCGAATCAAACAAACAGATTACTATTTAACTAAATTAAAACTAACAAAAAAATAAAAAGAGATTATAACCTTTTGATGATTTCCTTTGAGTAGAAGAGAAGTGCTGAACCCCCTTTGTCACCGAATCAAACACCACCTTTTTTACCCAAACATCATCATTCGCGATCCAACAAACCATCAACAGTAACAGTAACCGAACAGATTTAAATAAATCTCCCAGTTGGGAAATTTATGTACCACTTTCCTTTATTTATTTATTTATTTTTTATTTATCAATTATAATAAAACAAACAGTAATAATAAAAACAGATTTAAAGATTAAAATTAAACTTGACAGAAAATTTAAATTGAGACGAAATTAATAAAAAAACAACTTTTCATTAATAATAAAGAAAATTACAATTACTGAAAATTGAAAATTACATTTAACCTAAAACTAATTTTGCAAAAATTAAATAAAAGAAAAAGTGCTATCAATTACATCTTTGATGGGGGTTTTTATAGGCAAAACCCCAAAACCTTCTTGAATCTTCTTGAGGAAGAAATTGAATCTCAGCCGTTAAACACTTCTTTTACTATCTTCTCTCTCTTTATTTCTTGATCAAACTGCTAAAAATACACTACCCATCACACGGAGTGCCACAATGGATGGGTGGTGTGCTTCTTGTGCTAGTTCTATGCTGAGGTGGAGGATGTTTATTGGAGGGTTTGTGGAAATTGGCTGTCACAACCAATCAAATGAGGGTGAAAAGGCAACGTATGATTTGGACCACCACCTTCTACCTCCGAAATCTTGGGGGACTTATTTGTGTGCGTGTGAATCACACGATTTTGGTGAAACCCCCAATTTTCATTGGGTAATTTTTGTTTAAGGGTGAATTAGGGTTTGGGGAAGTTGGGTAAAAATGGGGGTTGTTTATTTGTTTGAGAGAGAGAAGGGTAACAGTGAGTGGAAGGTGGGTGAGTGGGGGTGACTTTCTAGTTATTTTCAAAAAGTAAATAAGGTGGGTGGGGTAAATGGGATACGTTTATGGGGTGTTGTGTGTTGACAGAAAAACTTGACTTAGCAAAAAAATTGTTTCCTCCGTCCCTTATTTGGTTAAATTGGGCTTGGCCCAATTGTTTAACTTAACCAAGATTCGTGTAATAATAAATTGGGCTTGGGCCCAATTTGTATAACACCATCCGTTTCACTTGATTTGGACTTATGGACCATATTGGGCTTTTGAGCCCATTTATCCAATGTGGGACCCACAAGACAAAAATTCTTCAAAGACTTGAATCCGTGAGCAAATTTGAACTTGATTTTTGGCTTCCTCGATTTTTCTTTAATCTCGTGACGGTTTAGCCGGTTTTTGTGAACATGGCACACTTTTGATCTTTTGACTTTGTCTTCGTCTCTTTTTTGGACTTTTCTTCAACATTTGACCGTGAAATCCCGTGTTTTCTTTCCTTTTGATCATTTGTACCTATTTTAACACAAAAACATAAAACCACGCGTAATTCCGACTTTCATGATATAAAACACATGATTAAGTCTTGTTTTTCCTTGATTTTAGTGGCAAAAGGATAAGTGTTTACACACTTATTACTGAACATCACACACAACACCACCAGTGGCTAGACCGACTAGCCGGTTGCCACTGGTGGCCTTCGGTTCCCACTCCCGAGCCACGGCTGCCACTGCCAAGCTCGGTTCACATCGGCTGAATGCCGGTTCCCACTGTTCTTGTCAAACCGAGCAACACCGAGACCCTAGTGGTCTCAGTTAGCCCCAAAACTAAACCAAACCCATCATCACCCATACCCTAACTCACGTCGGGGTCCCTTGTCGTGCGTCCTAGCCAAGCAAACCCCACACCGAGACCTTGAGGTCTCAGCTGGGCGTAACAAACACCACCGAGAGCCTTGAGGCTCTCAGTTAGGGTCTCGGCCGAACAAACCAACACCAAACACCCTTTAATTCTTGGTTTTAATTAATCTTACATGTTTTTCTTGATTGGTGTTAAGATTAATTACATGGATTCATAAAAGAATTAAAAAGAATTAAAACAAAAAGGGTTTTGATTATACCGAGTGATGATGAGACTGCTTTTATACATAGTCTCATCGTCCAAAATGGGCTTAAAATGCATTAAATATCATCAAATATGCCAAATATGTGCTTGTATTTGTTACATGTGTATTTTAGGTACGGATATTGAGAAAATGACAAAAGATCACAAGAAACAAGCAAAACGAACACGGGAAACGAAGCCACACAATGAACCAAGCCCTAATGGTGATTTTCCAAGAATAACCCATGAAGAATTGAAGATTGTACAAGAAGGGTCCTCCAATATTGAAGAATTGACACTTTAAACCCTTGTTTATTCATAATTACAAGTTTGGTCCTTAAAGTTTGTCAAATTTACAAAAAGGGCCCTCTACTTTGAAGAATTGGCAAGAATGGTCCCTCAAAAATGAAGAATTGTCAATATTAGTCCTCCAAGAAGTCAATCATACAAGTCAAGACCACAATGTTTGAAGAAAATGCCAAAACAGCCCTTCAAGAATCATGAATTGGCAAGAAATACCCCTGAAAATACTTTAGAAAAGTATTTGGGGCAAAAGTATGAAAATCAAAACTTCATTAACAAAAGGATTCGGGTTTTATGCTTATTAAACACAAAGTGAAAGGAACAAAGGAGTTAAGGGACTAAAGCTGGCAGACAACAAATCTTACCTAGTCCAACCATTGCATGACACCTGTCCCACTCACCCTCTCAACCAATGAGAACTCACCTCCTTGCAACCTCACAAATCCACTCAGCAATATTAAAATAATCTTAACTGATTAGTTAAATATTGGCGCCTAATACACATTTTAAACCCAAAATCAGATCAAACTTAGCACTATTCACTCAAGAACAAAGACTGGGGATTTTTGTTTAAGCCAAAATTAAGCCTCCAAACTATCCAGAATTATGATTAAGCCACCCTTAATCATAACCCAACTCACAAAACACTTGCCACCTCACTACAAGTTCACATGTTTACTACCCATGCACACGTTTTGGAGAAGATAACAAAAAGGTGACAACCAATCTACCATCCTCAAAGCTGCTTTGATCCTAAGCTCAATGTGAGCCCTTGATCAAATTCCACCACCTTTTACACCCTCACAAGATGCCGAAGATAATTTAAATGCTCAAGATAAATTCAAACCTCAAGGGCAATATTGGGACTTCACCAGCATTAGGGTTTACGTTTTTATGCTTTCTAGTTCTTCCATGTAGCCTATATAAGGCATAGGACCTCATACATTTAGCTTTTGCTCTTGGTTTTTCCTATTTCACAAATCTGTAAATCCTTGTTTCATTTTAATGAAAAAGTGTTTGATATTGCTGATGAAATCCAAGTGCCAATCTTATTCTAAGCTTGTTTATGTTTCATGTTTGTGATTTTGAAGTTTCAAAACCTGTTTTTAAACATTGTGCAAGAAATTGCATAATTTTCCAAATCTTGATATTTTGCTAAGTTCTTGGTTCGAACCCTTGGAATTTTTGCATTGCAAGTGATTATAACACCCTGATAAGAAGATTATCAAGGTGTTGTAAGCTTGTGGTTTGGGGATAATCAAGGAGTGGGAACAAGGTTGCATTAATCAAGCATTTTTCATCATTCTGTTTTATATATTTGTGTTCTAACCTTGTTGAATCTTAGCAGCTTTGTTGTGGAAGCTTGTGCCTTGTTTTGTTAGGCACATAAGCTCAAAAATTTGTGAGTGTGGATGTACATTCATGAGGTTTGAGCCCTTGTACCCAAAATCTGTCAAAAATACTTGATTTTTGTGATTTTGTGTTCTGCTGTTGTTCTTGTTGTTTTTGTGGCTTAAAATTGCTTGATACTGCGTAATATTGTTGTTATTGTGTTAGATTGGGCTTGGGTAACATTGAATCACACTTTTACTTTGTTAAATCTTGGATTGAAAAAGTTAAGGGGTGTTTGGGTTAACCTGTTTAAGTTTACAAAGTGATTTTGAGTTATTGTTTGTTGGTTATTTGTGTTGATATATGATATAAGCTTGGTTGAGTGCTAGTTGCTGCAAGTTCTTGGTTTTTAAACATAAAAATCTTGATTGTGCTATAAAAATTGGAAATCTGCTTGTTTTGACCTAAGATTTTGGTAACACTTAGTTTGTATGCATGTTTAGGGATAACAAGTGATTAAAACAAGTTTATATAACCTGTTAAGAATATTTGAGTGTTTGAAATTGGATTTGTGGTCAAGTATATCAGCAAAGTATCAAAACTGCTTGTTCCTTTTTCATCAGTAACATTTTTGAGCTTGAATGTTGATCTAGACCTTGAACCATTGCATGAAACCTGTTGATTTATGTTCATTTGAATTATTTATAACTTGTGTATGCATTTGGTGAAGTTTGGCTGTCTTATTCTTGCTAAAAGTGCTTATTGATTGAAAACTGCTTATTGTTCAAGTCTGGTACATATCTGTGGATGTTTTGATTAAACTATATTAATTGGCTTGGTGAATTTGTGTTTTTGTTGTTGTTATTGACTCCTTGTGATTAACTGATCACTTGGGTGCCTTTGCTTAACCTGAATCCAACAAAAAGTCACTAAAGACAAAAAGTCAAATTGGTCAAGCAGTGGGAACTCCTTTCCCCTGTTGCTAGCCACTACTAGTGTAATTTATCAAACAGATTACTCATAAGCCATTATAGCTTATTGGGACTTGCAACAACTTTGTTTTTGTAATCAATCTTCCTTATTTGACCCATTTAAGAGATCTGGAGCTTTGTGGACTTTAACTTTTAGGTTTGACTAGAAAACGAACTTAGTTGACTTTTACAAAATTGCTTATTGCTTATTCCAGCTTATTGAGTGGTGCTTTTTGAAAGATTTTTTATTATTAAGCTTAGTTAAGCTATTTGTGACTTATTGCAACTTGAGTCAGCTCTTGAAATAGCCTAGAACTCGAAAATGACTATTTTGTCGTTTTGTGTAGAAAGCTTTTGCTTATTTCAGGCTTATTCCTTGGGCTTATTTCAAGTTTCTTTTTGCAAATAGCTTATTTAGGTCAAGAGAAGGACGTGGGTAAAATTTTAGCTTATGGCATCAGCTTATAGCTTAATGGGCCAAAAAGCCCATTAAGAATAAGCTGTTTTGAAATAAGCTAACTTAAGCTCATTTTCAGCTTTTGGGCCTTTGGAAAACTGTGTTTAAAATCAGATTTTAAGCTTAACTGGAGCTTTTGGGTCATTTCTGTGGACTTTTTCTTATTGGGCCTATTTTATCCCATTAAGGGACTGTTTGGGTATTTGGCCCATTTGAAGGTCCCATAGGGGTAATTTTGTAATTTCAAGTTCATTTCTGTTTTATTTAGGTTAAAATAAACTAGTTTGTAACTTTTTAGAATTTTTTATAAATTTTGGATTTTTATTAATATTTTATTATTATTTTATTATTAAAAATTAAATTTTAGATTTTTCCAAGTTTTTCATTTTTCTAGTTCAAATACATTAAGTTAGGAATTTTAAAATTTTTAGATTAATTTTATTGTCATTAGATTAATTTTTAGAATTATTTTAAGTTTTAATAGTTTATAATTGTTTTTAAATAGTTTTATAATTTTAAAATTTTCAAAAATAGTTTTAAATTTAGTTAAGTCATTTTAGAGGTTTACAAGTTAAAAAATCTCATTTTGGGCTTCTTGTTAATTAAATTGATTTTTTGGGCTTTAATTAGCATTAAAAAATTATTATTTAATTAAATAAAAGGATTGGGTGATTTTTGATTTTTTGTAAACTCTAATTACATTTTTAGGATTTATTGTAATTTTTTAAGAATTTTTAGGGTAATTTTTTAGATTTAGTCACTTTTTACGGTTTTACGTGCACGACTTCGTCTTAGTGTAATTCATAATCGTAACCGTCATCCTTTTCTAATCTCTTTTCTATTTTCTTTCTTCATAAACATAATCACAATCATTAATCAATTCTTAACACAATACACAAGCCTCCTTGAGAACGAACTCACTTTTGGGTCATTTACTTGTGGTTTTCCTAAACTACTTGTGTACTTACCCTAATTACCTTGTTTTCCTAAACGAGTGTAAAAATTACAACTATCAAGTGCGCAGAGGGAAAAAGGTTTATGATCACGAACACGTACACGCAAAATCAAATAGCAAAAACGTCCCGAACACCCCTTGTGGTGATCTATAGCCGGCGGCATGGAAGAAAGGGAGGCAAGGGTTTTCTTATTTTTTTGTTAACCTAAATTATGAATAAAAGTTCCTTGTGTTTTTATTAAACATGGATTGGAATGGGTCATGGGCCAAAAGGCCCATTCCTTTCTTTCTTTGCTCTCTAGCCGCGGCTACCATGAAGCCCACGAGGAAACCCGTAGCTTTATATGTTAGTTAATATTCGTGTTCGTTCGTATTTTAATTATCGTGAATTATATATATCGTGAACACGTCACATTTATAATATACGTAAATACATGTTATTTAATGTCGTGACACGTGTAATATATTATAAATGGAAAGTTTTAATTTTATCGTATTTTCGTGTATTTACTGTTCATGTTTACTGTTCATGGTATTTTAATGCGGGTTTTACAACTCTTCCCCTCTAAATGAACAATTCGTCCTCGAATTGGAGAAAACATAAACTGAAAGAAACATAGCCGAATCAGAACTGGAAATGAGGGTAAGAAGTCCGTATAGAGTCCTCCGTCTCTGATGTTGAAGTTAAACTACACCTTTAGGAAAAGGATGCAATAAATAGGGCAAGTGAGCACGACGATTTAGGAAAACCGTGTGTGAATGACCCAATTAAGTTCGTTCTCAAGGAGGCTAGTGTGTTATGTGTGTAATGACTTGGATTAATTTGTGATTATATTTGAGAAAAGAAAAATAGAAAAGGGATTAGAAAAGAATGACGGTTATGAAGACGGATTAAACTAAGTCTAAAAAGGCGTACACGTAAAGTCGTAAAAACCACCAAAATTAAAAATTAACCCTAAAAATTCCTAAAAATCACCAAAAATCCTTAATAATGTTCTAAGAGTTTACAAAAAAATCAAAACTTGCAAAAACCTTTTAATTAATTAGATAATGACTTTTTAATGCTAATTAAAGCCCTAAAAATCAAAATTAATTATTAAAAAGCCCTAAACAAGATTTTCAAGTTTGTAAACCTCAAAAATACTCTAATTAAGCTAAAAACTATTTTTTAAAATTTTAAAACCAATTAAAACTATTTTTAAATAATTAAAAACTCCTAAAATCAATTAAATCTTAAATTAATTATAACAAATAATTAAAAGACCTAAAAATATTTGGAAAGTTGCAAAAATCCTAATTAAGTATTTAGAACCTAGGAAAAATATAAAAACCTAGAAAATCGGACTTTTAATTTTTAATAATAAAATAATATTAAAATAATATTAAAAATCCAAAAATTATAAAAAATTCTAAAAACTTGCAAACTAGCTTAATTTAACCTAAATAACTCAGAAATGAAAGTGAAATTACCTAAATACCCCTATTGGGCCTAGAAAATGGGCCAAACCCTAGACAGTCCCTTATTGGGCTTAATTAAGGCCCAATAAGAAAAAGTGCTCAAAATAAGCTCAAAAAGCACAGGTTGACTCAAAATTTGATTTTAAACAACTTTTTCCAAAGGCCCAAAAGCTGAAAATGTGAAATAAGCTAACTTATAATAAGCAGCTTATTCTTAATGGGCTTTTTGGCCCATTAAGCTATAAGCTGATGCCATAAGCTAAAATTTAACACACAACCTTCTTTTGACCTAACAAAGACTTCTGTAAAAAGAAATTTCAAATAAGACCACTCAATAAGCCAGAAACAAGTCAACAACTTATTCACAAAACGACAAAATAGTCGTTTTTATGATCTAGACCACCTCAGAAGCTGATTCAAGTTGCAAAATGTTTCTTTTGACAAAACTAAACTTAAAAACCAAAGAACTTTCAAATAAGCACACTCAATAAGCTGGAAAATCAAATAAGCACTTATCTTAAAAGTCAAACAAGTTGGTTTTCTAGTGAAAAGTCAAAGTCAAAGTCTGATAAGCTCCAGTTCACTTAAATGGGTCAAATAATGAAGATCTATTACAAAAAATAAGTTGTTGCAAGTCAGAATAAGCTAGAATAGCTTATTGATAAGCTGATGATAAAATTGCACTAGCAGGGGCTAGTTTTGGATGTTGAGCAGTGGGAACTTTTCCCACTGCTTGACTATTTTGACTTGTTGTCTTTAGTGACTTTTTCTTGGATTCAGTTTTCACAAAGGCACCCAATTGATCTTTGGATCAAAAGGAGTCAATAACAAGCAAAATAACACAATCACAAACAGCCAATTGATACAGTTTAATCAATTTATCACCAGATATAGCACAGACATGAACAATGAGCAGTTTAGCATTCAAGAGCAATTTTAGCACAAATCAGCCAACCAAATTCAACCAAATGCATACACAAGCAATAATAAACTCCAATAAGCAAGTCTAAACAGGTTTCATGCACTGGTTCAAAGAATTAAGCAAGATCCAAGCTATGAAAGTTACTGATGAACACTACACATGCAGATTTCTACTTTTGCTGATGTATTTGACACACAAGCCAATTTCAACACCTCAAATCTTTCAAACAGGTTATGTTAACTTTGTTTAAACCACTTTTATCCCTAAGCATGCATACACACTAAGTGTTTCCAAAATCCTAGGTCAAAATAAGCAGAAACAAGGTCTATATAGCAGATTGATCAATTCAAGTGTTCAAACCCAATAACTTGCAGCAAAACACTCTCAAACAAAGGTATATCAGATACAAAGCATGAACAACACTTTCCCTTAACACAAAATCAGATTACAAGCATAAACCAGTAGACCCAAACACCCCTTTAACTTTTTCAAATCAAGATTTTCAAAAGCAAAACAAGATTTCAGGCCAACCAAGCATCAATTAACACTCTAACAAGTCTAATAAACAGATTGAAGCAAGAACAAGCCACAAAATTCACAAGAACAACAGTTTCATACAAATATCACCAAAAATCACAATTTATGCAGATTTGGAGATTAAGTAAGCAAACCTCATGGATGTACATCCACACCCACGAATTTTGAGCTTATGTGCTAGCAAGAACAAGCACAAGCTTCCACAAAAGCCTGCTAAGATTCAACAAGGGTTAAGCACAATAACATGAAAAATCAGAAACTTGGAAAAATCTTGATTGATGCAAACTTGTTACCCCACACTTGATTATCCCCAAGTTATAAGCCTCACCACACCTTAACCAACTCAGTTAGGATGCTATGATCAGCCCTATAGCCCAAGAATTCCAAGATTGGAACAAGACTTAGCAAAATATCAAGAAAATGAGGAAAATATGCAAACTTGTGCACACTCCTCTTTTGAAAACAGGTTTTGAACTTTAAGAACTACAAAGCATATAACAAATGAAAGCAGTAAACAAGAGTGGCCAATGACTTTTCTTCAAGATTTCAAACTCAATTTCATTAAACTTGAAATAGGATTTACAGAAACTTGAACCAAGGAAAAATCAAAAGAAAACGTCTAATGAAGCACCCTAAGGCCTTTATATAGGCATACAAATGACTAAGGAACAGCTAAAAACTTAAAACCCTAGTGCTTGATCTTCCAAAAATGCCCTTGAGGTCTTTGTCTTCTTCTTGAATCATGTGACTGAATTTGGACCCTTGTGAAGATAGCTGGCATGAAGTTGTGATCTAATGGCTCATAAGATGCTTAGAAAGTAAGCATGAATGTGGGACGTTGGATTGTGGCCCTACTGTTTGTCTTCTTCCTCTCTTTGTAGCAGGGGAGGCATGTGTGGGACAAGTGAGTGATGTGGCAAGTAGTATTAAGGTTGGGATGTGATTAGGGGAAGCTTAATCAACATTCTGGAAGGTTTTAACACTTAATTGTTGATGATGAAGAAAAACCCAAATTGTGTGAAGAACACTAAGAACAGGTTTTTAATCTGTTTTGGGGTGGATTAAGTTTTAAAAACTTGTTTAGGCGCCAAGATTAATTTAATCTTAATCCTGGTGAGTGGGATTCTGAGGTGGAGGAAGGAAGGCTGGTGATTGGTGGAGAGTGTGAGTGGGACAGGTGTCACCCACTCACTGGCCTAGGTAAGAATAGTTGTCTGCCAGAAATAGTCCCTTATCTCCTTTCTTGTTTTCACTTTGTAAATAACCAGCCTAAAATTCGTTTCCTTTGTTAATGAAGTTTCAAACTTCACACTTTTGCCCCAAAAAGTTTTGTAAAATGATTTCAGGGGTATTTCTTGCCATATTTGAATTCTTCAAGGGCTGGTTTGGCATTTTCTTCAATGATAATGGTCTTGACTTGTATGATTGTCATCTTGGAGGACTGAAATTGCCAAGTCTTGATATATGAGGGACCATTTTTGCCAATTGTTGAAAGTTGAGGGTCCTTTTTGTAATTTTGGATTTTTCAAAGGACCAAACTTGTCATTTCTTGTTCTTTGAAGGACTTCATGATATATTTGACTTTGTGGATGATTTTGGTTGACAATTTAGCTTTGTTGAGGGGCTAAACTTGCCAATTCTTCAAAGTTAAGGGCCCTTTTGGTAATTTTGACAAACTTTAGGGACCAAACTTGTAATTATGAGGATACAAGGGTATAAAGTGTCAATTCTTCATAATTGGAGGACCCTTCTTCATAATTCTTCAAATCTTCAAGGGTTGATCTTGGGAAAGTCTTCACTAGGGCTTGGTTCATTGTGCGGCTTCGTTTCCCGTGTTCGTTTTTGCATGTTTCTTGTGATCTTTTGTCATTATCTCAATATCCGTACCTAAAATACACAAGCAACAAACACAAGCATATATTTGGGTATTTTGATGATATTTAATGCATTTCAAGCCCTATTTGGAAGATGAGACTATGTATAAAAGCAGTCTCATCACTCCCCCATACTAAACCATTGCCGTGCCCTCACGCAATGCTAGAATAAAGTATCAAAGCATCTCCAAAATTCATTTTATTCACTTTATTGGAATGATAAACTAGCTACACTACTACTATTACTACTACTTGTGTTATAGACATAATGTATGATTTTCATCGCAAAATGGGACGTTTAGGTTCATAGAATAAGAACACGTGAATGCTTCGTTAGAAATAATTTCGTCATCCTCGATTTTCACTCCAATTCCATGCTAAGCGTGCAACGAGATCATTGTCATTATAAGTTAGTAATGCTAACACTACTCATATGCCCTAATCACGTACTTATCCTCCCATTATTCCTAAGTTGTATCTCTTATATTTTATGATGTCTTGAATGTTTCACGAGGATACATTGTTTGACTTATGCGATATTAGAGATTTAGGTCTAAAAATAGAGTCCTAACGGTGTAACTAAGACCATCAAATCAATAATCCCTCCTAATAGACGACGATGTTAAAAAATTAAGTCGACAAGAAGAATCGATAAACACGGTTTTATAACGGTTTTGAACATGAGACTTATTACCAAGACTTTTATACGCCCCCTAACGGAAGGGCCTTATTATCTTTGGTTTACCTCCATCTTTTATTCAACTTCGCCATGAAGCTTTTATTATGACTTTGGTCTTGCCTTGCCTTTTATTATCCTCCTCATCGGTGGTTTTATTAGCCAAAGACGTATATCCTCACGCTAAGGCGAATTTTGGATCTTTAAAGCTTCGAAGATTAAGGCTTGATTCACTTTCAATTTTGCATAGATTTTTCGGCCTTGTGGGGCTTCAAATTGTTTGCTTGATTTAGGTGAGCACTTGAAATCTTATTATTGGGTGAAGCTTTCGATTATTAGGGTGCCAATACTTCAAAACCGTGACGCTGGCGATACCTTAATGTCTTCCCAATTTAATTACACGGAAGCTACTAGAAAAGACTAGAAACCCAACAATCCTAACTAAACCGCTAAGTCAATATTTATTAAGCAAAAAATATTTACATGCGAAGGGAGAATAAGCAAACAACGAGAACACATGAGTTTTTGAAAGAATACGAGTACTCTACGTTTAGCATAGTAACTTATAATTAACCCTATCATTTCTCGTCCTCATTTAAGAGACTTAGCCTAATGTGTAGTTAAGGAATCAAAGCTAAGTGCTCAACACGCACGGTCGAGTCAAAAATTACTCTTATTCTCGCCATCGGAAAACCTACATTCGTGTCTTTAAGCACTTATAAATCATAAGAAAAATTTTAAATTTGGCCATTTTTAGCCTTATTTTGCAAGAAAATGATAAACAAAACGATAAACTTTGGAAAGCGTGAAGGTTTGGCAAGGCAAGTATCTATTCACCCCCCCATACTAAAGTTAAACATTGTCCTCAATGTTTCGAGTCTAGGGGTGCAAACACCCCCATACTAGAGACGTAGTCGAATGCCTAATCTAGCATGGAAAGGGTGTAACCATTAAATTAATAGCCGTTTATGAAGTGTGCTAAAAACCTAAGGTTAGAACAATAAAGGATATATCATGGATATTGAGAAATGTCTCCAAAGCAAACGATCGAGTGCTCCCATAAAACGAACACGAGAGGCTCCAATCGTGAAGATCATGATCTAAAAACCACATATCACAAACAACCACGGAACAAAGGTTGGAAGGGCACAAATCCCCACACTAAAGCTACATTAGATTAAGAAAACGATAATATGTACATAGGATAAGCATGGGACTCCCCCACGAGGCTCCTCGTTTTTGATTACCGAGTCATGAGCTCGACTCGATCCCCTCAATACTAATTATCATTGGGGAAGGTGACTTGGTCGAGGTAGTTCAAGGATGGAACTTCCCCACCAAAGTAGTGCTTCAACCTATGTCCATTCACCTTGAAGTTAGGACCATCATCTTGAGCTAGCTCGATGGTCCCATACGGAAACACTTGAGTCACGGTGAATGGACCGGACCAACGGGATTTCAATTTACCGGAAAATATTTTCAATCTTGAATTAAAAAGCAATACTTGATCCCCAATGTTAAAAACCCGGTTTTTAATTTTTGAATCATGCAACTTTTTAGTTTTCTCTTTATAAATCAATGAATTTTCATAAGCAATGTCTCTCAATTCATCCAATTCATTTAATTGCATTTTCCGGTGTTTCCCCGCGGTCTCCATGTCATCATTACAATGCTTTAGGGCCCAATAAGCCTTGTGTTCTAACTCGATAGGCAAATGACAATTCTTTCCATACACAAGCTTATAGGGAGTGCACCCAATGGGTGTCTTATGAGCGGTCCTAAAAGCCCATAAAGCATCGTCTAACTTATCCGACCAAGATTGTCGGTTTTCCCCCACGGATCTCTCCAAGATCCTTTTCAATGCTCGGTTTGAAACCTCGACTTGCCCACTCGTTTGTGGGTGATAAGCCGTAGAAAGACGATGTGTAACCCCATATTTCCTTAAGACTCTTTCGAATTGGTCATTACAAAAATGGGTTCCACGATCGCTTATGATCGCACGAGGGGTTCCAAACCTAGCAAACAAACTTTTCAAGAACTTAACTACCACACGAGCATCATTAGTGGGCAAGGCCTTCGCCTCCACCCACTTAGATAGGTAGTCAACCGCAACAAGGATGTACTTATTACCACGAGATGATGGGAACGGCCCCATAAAGTCTATACCCCAAACGTCAAAGATCTCACATACTTGAATGATATTTTGTGGCATTTCATCTTTTTGTGAGGCTTTTCCTTGTCGTTGGCATGCATCACAAGACTTCACAAGGATTTGTGCATCTCGGTAAATAGTAGGCCAAAAGAAGCCGGCATCAAACACCTTCTTAGCCGTGAGATTAGCACCGTGGTGACCACCCGTGGGTCCCTCATGGCAAGCTCTAAGGATGTTAGAAGCTTCGGTGCCAAATACACAACGACGGATGATTTGATCCGCACAAGTTCGAAACAAGTAAGGGTCGTTCCAAAAGTAGAACTTGACATCACGAAAGAATTTTCGTTTTTCTTGAGTTGTCATACCCTTAACGATGAAGTTACCCGCATGGTAATTTGCAAAATCCGCAAACCATGGGGTAGAAGAATCAAGTTTGGAATTCACTAAACCAAGTGTCTCGAGCGGAAATGTTTCGGTGATTTCCTTGGGCTCGTAAACACTTTGGTGAGGATCTTCCAAACGAGAGAGATGATCGGCCGCTAGATTCTCGGCTCCTTTTTTGTCAACAATGGTGTGATCAAATTCTTGAAGGAGGAGAATCCAACGAAGTAATCTCGGCTTTGCAGCTTGTTTAGCCATGAGATACTTGATAGCCGAATGGTCCGTATACACTATGCATTTCGTCAAGACGAGATAAGGTCGGAATTTCTCAAATGCATACACCACGGCAAGGAACTCCTTTTCCGTTGTAGTGTATTTAAGTTGAGCCTCGGTCATCGTCTTGCTAGCATAGTGGATAGGCAAGAAGTGCTTTTCATGACGTTGCCCCAAAACGGCCCCAATAGCGTAATCACTTGCATCACACATAAGTTCAAAGGGGAGGTTCCAATTTGGAGCAACAAGAATGGGAGCTTTGGTAAGTTTCCTCTTAAGGATCTCAAAGGCTCGTACACAATCTTCGTCAAAGACAAAACGTGCCTCTTTTTCAAGAAGATGTGTAATGGGTCGAGAAATCTTCGAGAAATCCTTGATGAATCGTCGATAAAAGCCCGCGTGGCCTAGGAAACTCCTAACTCCCTTGACGGTTTTGGGATGAGGTAATTTGGCGATGACGTCTACCTTAGCTTGATCTACCTCAATCCCCACTTTCGAGACCTTGTGCCCTAAGACGATTCCACTCTTAACCATAAAATGACACTTTTCCCAATTTAGCACAAGGTTGGTTTCCTCACAACGTTTTAACATTCTCTCAAGGTTCGACAAACACGAAGTAAAGGAATCACCAAACACGGAAAAGTCATCCATGAAGACTTCCATCGTCTTTTCGATCATATCATGAAAAATAGCCATCATGCATCGTTGAAAAGTTCCCGGTGCATTGCAAAGTCCGAATGGCATTCTACGATAGGCAAACGTTCCATATGGACACGTAAACGTAGTTTTTTCTTGATCACGAGGATCGATGGGAATTTGGAAGTAACCGGAAAAACCATCTAGAAAGCAATAGAAATCGTTTCCCGCAAGACGCTCCAACATTTGGTCCATGAAGGGCAAGGGAAAATGGTCTTTTCGAGTGGCTTCATTCAACTTTCGATAGTCAATGCACACTCTCCATCCGGTCACGAGTCTCGTGGGAATTAACTCGTTGGCATCGTTTGGCACAACGGTCATCCCTCCCTTTTTAGGGACACAATGAATAGGACTCACCCAAGGGCTATCGGAAATAGGGTAAATCATTCCCGCGTCAAGGAGTTTAAGGACCTCCTTTTTGATGACGTCGTGAATTTTGGGGTTCACCCTCCTTTGGCTTTGGATTGTTGGCTTGAAATCCTCCTCCATTAAGATTTTGTGGGTACAAAACTTGGGATCGATCCCCTTAATGTCGGATAACTTCCACGCAATCGCCCCTTTGTGAGCCTTAAGAACATCGACAAGTGCGGTTTTTTCATCATTCGAAAGTTCCTTCGCAATAATAACCGGCAACTTGTCGTCCTCCTCCAAATAGACATACTCGAGGTGAGGAGGTAAATCTTTCAACTCGAGGATAGGTGGTTCCTCAAGTGAAGATTTGGGCTCGATACTCATAACCTCCTCGGGTGGAGGAAATGGGAAATCGTTAAGAAAATCCTTGATAATTGAGAAGTCCTCATCGTTGTCGAGGTCTTCGTCACAAGTACGTGGAACATTGCATTCTTCCAACGTTAAACCACCACCTTCAAAAGGAGTGAAGGTTGGTGTCGAATTATCAAGAATTGGATCTAACATAGTGGGATTGCCACTAGTTTCTTCATCACCAAAACCTAGAACTTCTTGTGAAAATTCCTCGCAAACCACGTCAATCATATCAACGAGGTTAATGGTAGCAACGGAATAAACATGAGAAATTTGAGAGTTTTGAGTTGCGTTTATAACAAGTTCCTCGTCGTTGAAACGTAAGGTGATCTTTCTAGCATGCACATCGATCAAAGCCATAGACGTATCTAAAAACGAACGACCTAAAATGAGAGGAACTTGAGGATCCGTGGGGATGTCAACAACAATGAAGTCTACGGGATAGTAGAACTTCCCCACTTTCACAAAAACGTCTTCCGCCAAACCACATGCAAGAATCGTGGAATGATCGGCCAACTCAATAGACATTCGTGAAGGAGTAAGATTAGGAAGATTGAGCGACTTGTAGATTGCAAGTGGCATCAAGTTAATGCTAGCACCAAGATCGGCCAAGGCATAGCATTCTTCCATATCTTGAATTGCACAAGGGATCAAAAATTTACCGGGATCACCGACTTTTTGAGGTATGCGATTAAGATAAACCGACGAACAACTAGACTTTTGGTGTAATTTCTCCTTGTTGTTCAACATACTCTTAAAGTTAGCGGCAAATCGAGGCATCATGACCAAGGCATCGGCGAAACTCACATTAAAGTGTAAATCACGAAACATTTTCATAAAAAGCTCAAATTGATAGTTGTCGCGCTCTTGACGTTTCTCCTTCCTAAGTCTCGATGGATAGGGCAAAGGTGGTGTGGGTTGAGGCATAGTAGGCATAGCCTTTGGAATCTCGGGTTCCAATGATGGTAATGGGTCAACCGTAGGTGTGGTATGAGCGGTACTTCGTGGGATTGGGACATGCTCCTTTTGGACCACCACCTCGGGTTCTTCCTCAATTGCTTCCTCCGTAGGAGCAATTGGTTGAGGAATCGGCTCCTTAAGTGTCTTACCACTACGTGTGGTAATCACTTTCATTTCACCCTTAGGGTTGGATATGGTGTTACTAGGAAGACCACTTGACGACGGTTTACACATTATTGCCTCAAACATAGACGAGATTTTATCTTCAAAATTAGATTGCCTCAATACGGCTTCGGTTTGCCTTTTCTCGGCCTTAAGCATCTCTTGTTTAATCTCATGTTGCCCTTGTTCCATCTTTTGTTGGTTTTGTTGCAACCTAGTGACATTTCCTTCCATCTTGTTGGTGTGGATTTTAAGTTCATTAGCTAACTCATTTTTCAACTCTTTCTTCAAGTCGTTTTTGAACTCGGATCTTAGGCTAATTATTTCTCTTTGAATGTTGTCAAACCTAGCATCATTACCACTAGCATATTCAACAAACTCACTTGGAAGATCTTTCAATGTTTGCAAACTCTTGTTGTTATTTTGAAAATCATTTTTGTTTGAAACTTGATTATTAGCCCCTTGATTCCCATAATTCCCCTTGTTGTAATTGTTCTTAAAACCAACTTGATTGTTGCGATAGTTGTTAGCATTTTGATTTGATCCAAAACCCGGTGGAGTCATTTGATTAGAGCGGGAAACTTGACCGTTTTGGTTGTAATTTCCCGTGGCCGCAAAGGCACTCGAAGTGTTACCACCGTTGGTAATGCACTCGGAGAAATCATGACCTCCACCACAATACATGCAAGAAACCTCAACCGCTTTGACCGTAGCGGGAGCACTTGGTTCACCAACTTTAAACTCAATCAAAAGTCCTTTCAACTTATCAAAAATCTTGTTTTCCAAGTTCGCCTCAATTTGGCAAGCATCGATGGTATTAGACAAAGAAGGTGAAGCCGAAGACGAAGCCTTACAAACACTAGACGTGCTACGAGGACTATACACCTTAGATCTATTTTCAATTATCACCAAAGCTTCCTCAACCGTTTTACACAAAAAATTTCCACCCGCGGCGGCATTCAAATAATCCCTTTCATGATCATTAAGTCCATTGTAAAACGTGTCAATTTGATGCAAATCGGAAAAACCGTGATGAGGACATTCATGTAACATTTCCTTAAACCTATTCCAAGCCGTTGAAAAACTTTCATTAAATTCTTGTGAAAACTTTGAAATCTCGTTTTTCAAGTGCGTAGTCTTAGAGGGCGGAAAAAATTGGTTCACAAACTTAGACACGAGATCCTTCCACGTCAATATAGAATTGGGTGGCTCTTTCTCTAACCAAATTTTTTCGGGCCCCGCTAAGGAATACGGAAAAAGCATCATCTTAATCGAGTCGTTTGAAACATCCTTAAACTTGCAAGTAGCGGTAAGACGATTGAATTGGCGGATATGGTTGTGTGGATTGTCCTTCTCATCACCACGGAATTTGTTGTTTTGAATCATGGACAACAAACCCGTCTTAACCTCAAAATTCTCCGCAAGGATAGCGGGAATTACAATAGCCTCTCCATAACCCTCGGTGGGTGCTTGAAGTAACTCCATCATAGTTCGATTCGCCATGGTTGGTGCTTCTCTTACAATGGGTTCGTCAATAGGAGACTCCTCACTAGAATTGTTTGGAGTGATAGATTTGTTTTTTCGTTTACGAGCACGTCTTGCTTGATTTCGAGTTAGCATAAACGTCACGTACAACGAGGGGATGAGCAAAGAAGATTCTTTTTGGTGTTTTGTATTTTTTCAATTTTTTTGTGGTTTTTGATTGTATTAACCTTTTTTGGAACTTGGTGAAATGTATTAAGTAGACAATGAGTCCACAAATCTCCTCACTAATCAAATCTCTTGATTAACGAAGCCTCAAGGAATGAAAACGAACACGTGGAGTGAACGCCTTCGATGACTTTAGAACGATGGTGGAACACCAAATCGTTCAAGAGGGTTTAATCAAATTGAAACCAAGAAAATATATATGATACTTAGTAATACTTTGGGCGGCAAAACCCTCGATTCACTCTCACAATCAAATACTCACAAGCAAGCGGGGAAACGAGGCGGCGCGAAGCACTTAAGAGCCTTTTTCCTTAGGATATATTTTATAATATCCGCCTTATACCCACCTTATAGTTTGTATTTTCAAGATTAAGCTTCACGAAAGTATTTATCTATTTTTGCCTTTTTCTTTGGTTTGAGATTCGAATACAATGATTGGGTAATGACCTCCCAAGTCAAGGTTGTGATTGCTCACGTATTTGGAGTACTTGTGTATTTATTGTTCTACGTATACAATATAGTAATAATATTCACACAAAAACCGAAAAACGATAATACGTATTAGTAGAGTGCTACTAATACAAATACTAATTATGGTTAGTATAAAAAACAACAATGCCAAATCAAAACACAACACGCCTCCCCGGCAGCGGCGCCAAAATGATGTTGAAGTTAAACTACACCTTTAGGAAAAGGATGCAATAAATAGGGCAAGTGAGCACGACGATTTAGGAAAACCGTGTGTGAATGACCCAATTAAGTTCGTTCTCAAGGAGGCTAGTGTGTTATGTGTGTAATGACTTGGATTAATTTGTGATTATATTTGAGAAAAGAAAAATAGAAAAGGGATTAGAAAAGAATGACGGTTATGAAGACGGATTAAACTAAGTCTAAAAAGGCGTACACGTAAAGTCGTAAAAACCACCAAAATTAAAAATTAACCCTAAAAATTCCTAAAAATCACCAAAAATCCTTAATAATGTTCTAAGAGTTTACAAAAAAATCAAAACTTGCAAAAACCTTTTAATTAATTAGATAATGACTTTTTAATGCTAATTAAAGCCCTAAAAATCAAAATTAATTATTAAAAAGCCCTAAACAAGATTTTCAAGTTTGTAAACCTCAAAAATACTCTAATTAAGCTAAAAACTATTTTTTAAAATTTTAAAACCAATTAAAACTATTTTTAAATAATTAAAAACTCCTAAAATCAATTAAATCTTAAATTAATTATAACAAATAATTAAAAGACCTAAAAATATTTGGAAAGTTGCAAAAATCCTAATTAAGTATTTAGAACCTAGGAAAAATATAAAAACCTAGAAAATCAGACTTTTAATTTTTAATAATAAAATAATATTAAAATAATATTAAAAATCCAAAAATTATAAAAAATTCTAAAAACTTGCAAACTAGCTTAATTTAACCTAAATAACTCAGAAATGAAAGTGAAATTACCTAAATACCCCTATTGGGCCTAGAAAATGGGCCAAACCCTAGACAGTCCCTTATTGGGCTTAATTAAGGCCCAATAAGAAAAAGTGCTCAAAATAAGCTCAAAAAGCACAGGTTGACTCAAAATTTGATTTTAAACAACTTTTTCCAAAGGCCCAAAAGCTGAAAATGTGAAATAAGCTAACTTATAATAAGCAGCTTATTCTTAATGGGCTTTTTGGCCCATTAAGCTATAAGCTGATGCCATAAGCTAAAATTTAACACACAACCTTCTTTTGACCTAACAAAGACTTCTGTAAAAAGAAATTTCAAATAAGACCACTCAATAAGCCAGAAACAAGTCAACAACTTATTCACAAAACGACAAAATAGTCGTTTTTATGATCTAGACCACCTCAGAAGCTGATTCAAGTTGCAAAATGTTTCTTTTGACAAAACTAAACTTAAAAACCAAAGAACTTTCAAATAAGCACACTCAATAAGCTGGAAAATCAAATAAGCACTTATCTTAAAAGTCAAACAAGTTGGTTTTCTAGTGAAAAGTCAAAGTCAAAGTCTGATAAGCTCCAGTTCACTTAAATGGGTCAAATAATGAAGATCTATTACAAAAAATAAGTTGTTGCAAGTCAGAATAAGCTAGAATAGCTTATTGATAAGCTGATGATAAAATTGCACTAGCAGGGGCTAGTTTTGGATGTTGAGCAGTGGGAACTTTTCCCACTGCTTGACTATTTTGACTTGTTGTCTTTAGTGACTTTTTCTTGGATTCAGTTTTCACAAAGGCACCCAATTGATCTTTGGATCAAAAGGAGTCAATAACAAGCAAAATAACACAATCACAAACAGCCAATTGATACAATTTAATCAATTTATCACCAGATATAGCACAGACATGAACAATGAGCAGTTTAGCATTCAAGAGCAATTTTAGCACAAATCAGCCAACCAAATTCAACCAAATGCATACACAAGCAATAATAAACTCCAATAAGCAAGTCTAAACAGGTTTCATGCACTGGTTCAAAGAATTAAGCAAGATCCAAGCTATGAAAGTTACTGATGAACACTACACATGCAGATTTCTACTTTTGCTGATGTATTTGACACACAAGCCAATTTCAACACCTCAAATCTTTCAAACAGGTTATGTTAACTTTGTTTAAACCACTTTTATCCCTAAGCATGCATACACACTAAGTGTTTCCAAAATCCTAGGTCAAAATAAGCAGAAACAAGGTCTATATAGCAGATTGATCAATTCAAGTGTTCAAACCCAATAACTTGCAGCAAAACACTCTCAAACAAAGGTATATCAGATACAAAGCATGAACAACACTTTCCCTTAACACAAAATCAGATTACAAGCATAAACCAGTAGACCCAAACACCCCTTTAACTTTTTCAAATCAAGATTTTCAAAAGCAAAACAAGATTTCAGGCCAACCAAGCATCAATTAACACTCTAACAAGTCTAATAAACAGATTCAAGCAAGAACAAGCCACAAAATTCACAAGAACAACAATTTCATACAAATATCACCAAAAATCACAATTTATGCAGATTTGGAGATTAAGTAAGCAAACCTCATGGATGTACATCCACACCCACGAATTTTGAGCTTATGTGCTAGCAAGAACAAGCACAAGCTTCCACAAAAGCCTGCTAAGATTCAACAAGGGTTAAGCACAATAACATGAAAAATCAGAAACTTGGAAAAATCTTGATTGATGCAAACTTGTTACCCCACACTTGATTATCCCCAAGTTATAAGCCTCACCACACCTTAACCAACTCAGTTAGGATGCTATGATCAGCCCTATAGCCCAAGAATTCCAAGATTGGAACAAGACTTAGCAAAATATCAAGAAAATGAGGAAAATATGCAAACTTGTGCACACTCCTCTTTTGAAAACAGGTTTTGAACTTTAAGAACTACAAAGCATATAACAAATGAAAGCAGTAAACAAGAGTGGCCAATGACTTTTCTTCAAGATTTCAAACTCAATTTCATTAAACTTGAAATAGGATTTACAGAAACTTGAACCAAGGAAAAATCAAAAGCAAACGTCTAATGAAGCACCCTAAGGCCTTTATATAGGCATACAAATGACTAAGGAACAGCTAAAAACTTAAAACCCTAGTGCTTGATCTTCCAAAAATGCCCTTGAGGTCTTTGTCTTCTTCTTGAATCATGTGACTGAATTTGGACCCTTGTGAAGATAGCTGGCATGAAGTTGTGATCTAATGGCTCATAAGATGCTTAGAAAGTAAGCATGAATGTGGGACGTTGGATTGTGGCCCTACTGTTTGTCTTCTTCCTCTCTTTGTAGCAGGGGAGGCATGTGTGGGACAAGTGAGTGATGTGGCAAGTAGTATTAAGGTTGGGATGTGATTAGGGGAAGCTTAATCAACATTCTGGAAGGTTTTAACACTTAATTGTTGATGATGAAGAAAAACCCAAATTGTGTGAAGAACACTAAGAACAGGTTTTTAATCTGTTTTGGGGTGGATTAAGTTTTAAAAACTTGTTTAGGCGCCAAGATTAATTTAATCTTAATCCTGGTGAGTGGGATTCTGAGGTGGAGGAAGGAAGGCTGGTGATTGGTGGAGAGTGTGAGTGGGACAGGTGTCACCCACTCACTGGCCTAGGTAAGAATAGTTGTCTGCCAGAAATAGTCCCTTATCTCCTTTCTTGTTTTCACTTTGTAAATAACCAGCCTAAAATTCGTTTCCTTTGTTAATGAAGTTTCAAACTTCACACTTTTGCCCCAAAAAGTTTTGTAAAATGATTTCAGGGGTATTTCTTGCCATATTTGAATTCTTCAAGGGCTGGTTTGGCATTTTCTTCAATGATAATGGTCTTGACTTGTATGATTGTCATCTTGGAGGACTGAAATTGCCAAGTCTTGATATATGAGGGACCATTTTTGCCAATTGTTGAAAGTTGAGGGTCCTTTTTGTAATTTTGGATTTTTCAAAGGACCAAACTTGTCATTTCTTGTTCTTTGAAGGACTTCATGATATATTTGACTTTGTGGATGATTTTGGTTGACAATTTAGCTTTGTTGAGGGGCTAAACTTGCCAATTCTTCAAAGTTAAGGGCCCTTTTGGTAATTTTGACAAACTTTAGGGACCAAACTTGTAATTATGAGGATACAAGGGTATAAAGTGTCAATTCTTCATAATTGGAGGACCCTTCTTCATAATTCTTCAAATCTTCAAGGGTTGATCTTGGGAAAGTCTTCACTAGGGCTTGGTTCATTGTGCGGCTTCGTTTCCCGTGTTCGTTTTTGCATGTTTCTTGTGATCTTTTGTCATTATCTCAATATCCGTACCTAAAATACACAAGCAACAAACACAAGCATATATTTGGGTATTTTGATGATATTTAATGCATTTCAAGCCCTATTTGGAAGATGAGACTATGTATAAAAGCAGTCTCATCAGTCTCCTAAGTGGCTTCCCGCTCAGGATGATCCCTCCAGAGGATTTTGACGAAAGGGATCGTCTTCCTCCGCATGACACGATCTTGTCGCTCAAGAACTCTCTCGGGTTCTTCGATATATGAAAGATCCTCTCGAATCTGATCAAGCGGATACTGAACAACATGAACGGGATGATAGTTGTATCCTCTGAGTAAAGACAGATGGAACACGTTGTGAACGTGTGATACCTGAGGCGGTAACGTTAAACGATATGACACTTCACCAACACATTCTATGATGTCGAACGGTCCGATGAAGCGAGGACTGAGCTTCCCGCTGATTCCAAAACGTTTAACTCCTCGTGCATGTGATACCTTGAGGAAAACGTGATCACCTACGTTGAAAGATACGTCTCTACAACGCTTATCAACATAGCTCTTCTAACGAGCACGAGCTTCCTGAAGCTTCACCTTGGCGACGGCGACCTTCTCATTAGTCACCTCAATCATTTCTGGACCCTCAATCAGTCATTCGCCCACCTGACCCCAGCAGATTAGGGCACGACACTTCCTACCATACAACATCTCAAACGGTGCACACTTGATGCTAGCGTTCCAGCTGTTGTTGTATGCAAACTCTACTAGAAAGATATAATCATCCCAACTTCATGTCCACTCTAGAGCACACGCTACAGCATGTCCTCCAATGTCTGAATGGTGCGTTCTGAATGTCCATCGGTCTGAGGATGAAAGGCAGTGTTGAGCTTAAGTCTAGTGCCCCAAGCTTTCTGCAGACTCTGCCAAAAACGTGATGTGAAACGAGGATCTCTGTCAGAGATGATTTCTGATAGAGTACCATGCAGTCTCATGATCTCCTTCTGAAAAGTGTCTGCCAATTTACTGACCGGATGCTCCTTGCGGATTGGCAAAAAATGAGCAGATTTGGTCAATCTATCCACAATAACCCAGATGGCGCCGTTCTTCCTCTGAGTCACAGGAAGACCAGTAACAAAATCCATGGAAATTTTGTCCCACTTCCATGTTGGAATATCTAATGGTTGTAGTAAACCACTAGCCCTTTGGTGTTCGATCTTAACCTGCTGGAAGATCGTACATTTAGAAACGAAGCTGGCAACATCCTGCTTCATACCACTCCACCAAAAATGCTGCTTGATGTCGTGGTACATCTTGGTAGAACCAGGATGTATGGTAAATGGAGAGCTGTGAGCTTCAGTCAGCACAACTTCCCTGAGTGTAGAGTCATCAGGAACCACTAGTCTTGTGCCCTGCCATAAGATACCGCCATTATCAACACGAAACTCCGTCTGCTGATCAAGGTTCTGAATGATAGCCCAAATCTCACCATCGTCTTTCTGAGCTTCCTTGATCCTAGAATGAAAGTCTGGTTCCACTCTAAGATTTTCCCAGTAACCGTGTTGTCCTTGTACACAAAATTCAATATTTGTCATCTCCATGTCACGGATGATCTCCTTTGCAATCCAGATGCCAGCATCATACCCGACCTTCTGCTTAGAGCATCTGCCACCACATTCGCCTTACCAGGATGGTACTGAATGTTGGTGTCGTAATCCTTCAGTAGCTGATAGGTGTGAAAACACCCATCCTTTTACCACTTATTTCTTACTAAAACAAGACCAAAACGCGTGTTTAATATCATTTGTTTGGAATTATGCGTGGTTTTTGTGTTTATTATGTTTTCTGAGCCAACCGGATGGATATTGGAGAAAACATGGGATTGCACGGGATTTATCGAAGAAAAAGACTCAAGACGAAGTCTATTGTCCAAGAGATGCAAAAGATTTGAAGTCAATGGGCCTGTTTGAAGATTTATCGAAGAAAAGGACCAAAGATGGAAGATTTACATATGTCGAAGAAACTCAAGTCTACTAAACGAAGAGATTAAAAGACGAGTTGAATTTAATCGTCGACAAATCCCGAATCAGAATAAAAAACGTCAACTTTTCTGAAAAGACGAGAACACAAGAAGAAAGGGAGAAAGCCCACTCACCAACCAAATGGAAGACCTATGTAAGGAGATCCCCTCACACAATTTAGCCGGTTTTTAGTTTCCCTTTTTCTTTCCTTCTTGTTCGTAGGTATCACCAACACCATTAGGGTGATTGGTGATTTTGATTCTTGTTTATTCATAAATTTTGTAGTTTTAATCCTTTCTTTTGATTGTTTAAACCTTAATCATCAATACAATCTTTTCATTCATCTTGTTCATCTTCATCTTTTTATTCAAAGTTCTAAAGTTCTTATTTAGTTGATTTTGATCTTCAAAAGTTATTTGGTTTTGTGTTTTTATGATTGGGATTTGATGTTTATGGTTAGTAGATGATTTGTTATTAGTTTTGTTTAAGATTTGGTTAAAGACTTGGTCGATTTTTGATAAATTCGTGTTCCCCTGTTTTAAGTTTCTGTCACTGTTCTTCGTACCCAGATTATTCCGCATAGCCATTATATTCCGAATAGCCCATTATTCCGCATAGCCATTTTATTCCGAATAGCCCATTATTCCGCATAGTCTTTTTATTCCGAATAGCCCATTATTCCGCATAGTCTTTTTATTCCGAGTAGCCATATTATTCCGCATAGCCCATTATTCCGAGTAGCATTTTTATTCCGCATAACCAAATATTCCGGATAGTTTCTTTATTCTGAATAGATATATATTCCGCATGGCTAGTTATTCCGAATAGCCATTTATTTCCGCATAAGCTTTTTATTCCTCATAGAACATTTATTCCGCATAGAGCTATTTATTCCGCATAGCACAATTATTCCGAATAGCTTACTTATTCCGCATAGAACTTTTTGTATGATTTATTCCAGATCAAGGATATTCCGAATGAAGCATTTTAAGGTTATTTTCAAGTTACTGTTTTATTTAAATTTTAATTCAAGTTTAACTGCTTCTAGTTTATCTTTTAGCTACTTCATTCATTTATCTTTTTAACAGAATAGAAAACCAAACCCCCTGTTTGTCACCAAGAACAATCATTCCACTTTTGGCTGTGATCAATTCGAGAATATACCGAGAGACTTAATCCGAACCCAAACAAAGCATTTGTATCAAATGGCGCCGCTGCCGGCTCTTCTCGTTAAGATTAATAGTTTTTTTGTGAGAACTTGGATTTTGGGATCCGTTCACCGTGAACGTTTCTTTTTCTTAAAAATTTTCAAAAATCCTAAAAATTAAAAAAAAAACATAAAAACCAAAAATATTTCTGCTTTGTTTTTGCTTTGTTAGTTCTTTTGCAGGTGCATGCGTACACGATCCACGTCTTATCAAGAGCCCGAGCCTCTCGAAGACTTAGACATGGCCGGTGTACAAAACAACAACAATAACCCACCTCTCAACAACAATAATAACAACAACAATAATCCACCTCTCAACAACAATAATAACAACAACAATGAGCCTCTACCGGATAATCGCCCGATGATTGAACTTCTGCAAGCACATGTAGATGGCAACAATGATCCAATTGTCATACCCGCGATTGCAGCCAACAACTTTGAGCTCAAATCCGATCCAGATGGTCTCTGCTCAACCATTCTTGGGGCGTACCATTGATGATCCACGTGACCACATCAAGAGGTTCATGCAACTCACGAATACGGTCAAATTCAATGGTGTTCCACAAGAGGTAATCCGTTTACAACTTTTTCCCTTTTCTTTAGAGGGAAAAGCCCGACATTGGCTTACTAAGGAACCGCCACAAAGTAATCTGACGTGGACGAATTTGGAGACCAAGTTTATAAACTACTTTTTCCCACCCTCTCGTACTACCGCTTTGCGGAATGAAATCATTAATTTTGAACAAAAGTACGATGAGTCTTTTAGTGAATCTTGGGATCGTTTTAAAGATCTTTTAAGAAAATGCCCACAACATGGTTTTACCAAAGTGCACCAAATTAATACTTTTTATAATGGTTTAAGCATGAATGACCAAGATTCACTAAACAGTGCCTCGGAGGGTAATATTTGGGTTAAGACTTCTAATGCCGCTTGGGATATCATTGACAATAAGTCTCGTGTGCAAACCAAGAGTGTTCGGACCAATGCCGCTAGTGCTAGTACTAGTGACAACGACAAGCGAATTGACAAAATCACTACGCTTCTTGAATCGCTTGCCGCCCACACCGCTAGTAAAACCAACAGCATCAACGCTAAAAACGCTCAAGTCAATGCTGTCAGCTAACCATGTGAAATCTGCGGGGGTCCTCACTCTTACACCACTTGTACCACCACCCAAGACTACCCTTCTGAGAATGTGAATGCAGCATACGGTACCTATCCTCCGGCCGCTTATCAAGCTCGTCCTCAAGGTGACCGCAACTTGCTTAGCTACCGCTCTAACAACTTTCTTTCCCTACCCGGTTTTCCTCCTAACAACCCAAACCAACAACAAAACCTCAATCGCCCTCCTCAACAAAAACAACCTCGTGCACCATACCTACCACCTCACAAACAACCATATCCACCTCAAAGAAACAACCAAGTTTACCAATAACCTGCTTATCAACCACCCGCATACCATGCTCCCCCTCCCAACCAACCCACCGCATTACACCAAGATGTTGAAACCTACATGAGGACCAATGATGTGATCGTGGAAAATCTCCAGCGGGAAGTGCTCAACTTGAAAGCAAACATGGTGAAACAAGGAAACGATCTGAGAGCTAATATGAGAAACACTTTGGCAGTCAAACGAATGACTTAAGGAACATGATGGCCGATTTCTTCCAAGGTAATCAATCCTCTCCTTCGGGTACTCTTCCGAGTAGCACCGTTGCGAATCCAAGAGGGGAGATGAAAGCAATCACCACTCGCAGTGGCCAAGGTACCAAGGAACCCGAGCTTCCTATACCTCCACCGGTGATTGTGACTAAGGAAAACGAGTCACCTGCTCCTATTCCTCATCCTTCTACTTCCCCAATTTCTCCACCTCTTACTTCTACCCCTCCTCCACCCAAGGATGTGAGTGATCCTTCGTTTCCAAAGCCTTCCTCTTCTTCCAATATACCTTATCCCTCAAGGTTGAGGAAAGAGAAGCTCAAAAGCAAGGACGATATTCAGGTTTCGAACTTTCTTAAAATGTTTAAACAATTGAATTTTAACATCTCCTTCGCTGAGGCTCTCGCTCACATGCCTAAGTATGCGAAAATGTTCAAAGATCTTCTTAGCGACAAGGAGAAGCTTCTTGATATTGCTAACACCCAACTTAATGAGAATTGCTCTGCAGTGCTCTTAAGGAAATTGCCAACCAAGCTTGGTGATCCGGGTCGTTTCTTAATCCCTTGCAACTTCTCGGGAGTAGAAAATTGCATGGCCCTAGCCGATCTAGGTGCCAGTATTAACTTAATGCTTCCAAGAGTTTGGAAGCAATTATCTCTCCCTGAGCTAGTCCCCACCAAAATGACTTTGGAATTAGCTAACCGTACGGTTGCTTATCCAGTGGGGATAGCCGAAGACGTCTTTGTAGGAGTCGACAAATTCACTTTTCCTGCCGATTTTGTTGTCGTTGACTACGACATGGACCCTCGTGTGCCACTGATCGTTGGTCGTCCATTCTTGAGGACCGGTCGCACTCTCATCGATGTTGAAGCGGGTGAGCTTATCATGAGAGTGGGTGACGATAAAATCGTTTTCAACATGGGAAAGCTTTCTAAACAGCCTTATTCATACGAGAGTGTTAATTGTATTGACGTTCTTGATGAGGCTTGTGAAGAACACTTCAAAGATGCTTGTAAAAGTATTCCTACCTCTCTTCCCAATGTTGAGACCGTTTCCTCTATTGATTCATCACTATCTCTATTTGGAGAAAGTGATTTCCTTTGGAAAGATTTGGAAGCCACCATGGGAGATGTGAACTTAGACCATGACGATTCTCCCACCAATTGGGATGAAGATCTCCGCCTCATTGAGAACCTTCTTAAAGAAGACCTTATTTCTCCACCATCTCCCAAGGCTACTGCTATCGATGAACCGAATTTGAATACGCCTCCCATCGAGAATCCTCCAGATTTAGACCTTAAGGAGTTGCCGCCCCATCTCGAGTACGTGTTCCTTGAAGATAAGAAGAAGTCGCCCGTCATCATCGCGAAGGACTTGAAAGAAGAAGAGAAATCTCGCCTCATCGCCGTGCTTAAAGCTCACAAGAAGGCAATTGCTTGGAAAATTTCCGATATCCGCGGAATTGATCCAAACTTTTCTACTCACAAGATTCTCATGGAAGATGACTTTAAACCCGCAATCCAGAGCCAAAGAAGGGTTAATCCTCGCATTCACGACGTCATCAAACAAGAAGTTATCAAACTTCTTGATGCCGGCTTAATTTACCCTATTTCGGATTCGCCATGGGTAAGTCCCGTCCATTGTGTGCCCAAGAAGGGCGGAATAACCGTTGTTCCCAATGAACACAACGAGTTGATTCCCACTCGTCTCGTTACTGGGTGGAGAGTTTGTATCGACTATCGCAAGCTCAATGATGCCACGAGAAAAGATCACTTTCCTCTTCCTTTCATGGTTCACATGCTCGAGCGTCTAGCTGGTAATGACTATTACTGCTTCTTAGACGGTTTCTCCGGGTATTTTCAAATTCCCATCGATCCCAAAGACCAAGAAAAGACCACATTCACTTGTCCCTACGGAACATTTGCTTACAAACGTATGCCTTTTGGTTTATGCAATGCTCCTGGGACGTTCCAAAGGTGTATGATGGCTATCTTCCATGACATGGTTGAAGAAACTATGGAAGTATTCATGGATGATTTCTCGGTTTATGGCGATTCTTTCTCTGCTTGCCTTGCCAATTTAGAACGTATGCTTAAGCGGTGTGAAGACACCCGTCTTGTTCTTAATTGGGAAAAATGCCCTTTTATGGTAAAAGAGGGCATCGTGCTAGGACAATAGATCTCCAAAGCCGGTCTTGAAGTAGACCGTGCTAAAGTCGATGTTATTTCTAAGTTGCCTCCACCTTCAACCGTGAAGGGTGTGAGAAGTTTCCTCGGTCATGCGGGCTTCTACCGTCGTTTTATCAAAGATTTTTCTAAAATCGCTCGCCCGATGACCCACCTCTTGGAAAAAGATACTCCTTTTATCTTCTCCAACGAGTGTACTGAAGCCTTCAACTTTCTTAAGGATAAGCTAACTAAGGCACCGGTCTTGGTTACCCCTAATTGGGAGCTTCCCTTCGAGTTGATGTGCGATGCTAGCGACTTTGCTATTGGAGCGGTTTTGGGCCAAAGAGTGAATAAACACTTCCAACCAATCCATTACGCTAGCAAGACAATGACTGGGGCTCAATTGCATTACACGACAACCGAAAAAGAGCTTTTAGCTGTTGTCTATGCTTTTGAAAAGTTCCGCCCCTATCTTGTCCTTTCCACCACAATCGTTTATACCGATCATTACGCGTTGAAGTACTTGTTGACTAAACAAGATTCCAAACCAAGACTTCTTCGCTGGGTTTTGCTACTCCAAGAATTTAAAATCGAAATTCGTGATAAGAAGGGAGCTGAAAACCTAGCCGCGGATCATCTCAGTAGACTTGAGGATCCTTACCAAGGGGAACATCCGAACAAAGAGATCAATGACTCTTTTCCCCTGGAGACCTTAATGTCTATCAACTCGACTTCTGATGAAACCCCGTGGTTTGCGGACATTGCAAACTACTTGGCGGGTGGAATTCTCGTCAACGGGTTAACATCCCAACAAAAGAAGAAGTTCTTCAAAGACATTAAGACTTACTTTTGGGATGACCCGTATCTATTAAAACAATATGCTGATTTGATTATTCGCCGATGTGTTGATGGATCGGCAGCTTTAGAAATCCTTGACGCTTGCCACAAAGAACCCACCGGTGGTCACTTTGGTCCCAACTACACCGCCAAAAAAGTGTTTGACTCGGGATTTTATTGGCCCACCATCTATCGTGACGCTCACGAGATGGTTAAACGTTGTGATGCTTGCCAAAAACAAGGCAAGATCACACATAAAGATGAGATGCCTCAAAATTTCATACAAGAATGTGAAATCTTTGATGTTTGGGGTATCGACTTTATGGGGCCATTCCCTTCATCTAAAGGAAACAAATACATCCTTGTAGCCGTTGACTACGTCTCCAAATGGGTTGAAGCCAAAGCTTTACCCACTAATGACGCAAGGGTGGTTTGTAACTTTTTAAAATCGCTGTTCGCTAGATTCGGTGTGCCTCGTGCCATTATTAGTGATCGCGGGACTCATTTTTGCAATGACCAATTCGCAAGAGTCATGGCTAAGTATGGAGTAAATCATCGTCTTTCCACCGCCTACCACCCACAAACTAATGGCCAGGCTGAAATCTCTAACCGAGGATTAAAGCGAATTCTTGAAAGAACCGTGGGAGAGCATCGTGCCTCATGGGCTGATAAACTTGATGATGCTTTGTGGGATTTTCGTACCGCTTACAAGACTCCGATTGGTTGTACACCATATCGTCTCCTGTACGGGAAAGCGTGCCACCTCCCCATTGAGTTGGAGCACAAGGCTTACTGGGCCTTGAAGTGGGCCAATTTTGATATCAACAAAGCCGGTGACCTACGCAAGATCCAACTCAATGAGCTGAATGAACTCCGGAATGAGGCTTATGAAAATTCCTTGATCTATAAGGATAAGACTAAGCTCATTCACGACTCTAAGATTAAAAACCGAGAGTTCCAAGTTGGAGACAAAGTTTTGCTCATTAACTCTCGATTGAAAATCTTTTCGGGCAAGCTGAAATCTCGTTGGTCCGGCCCATTCACCATTGCCTAAATTTTTCCATATGGTACTCTCGAGCTCGCTCAACCTAATGGACCTAATTTTAAGGTGAATGGCCAACGAGTGAAGTTGTACTTTGGTGAGGACATCTCTCATGAGATGATTCCATCCCTCACCACGTTCCACATGAACTAATTTTGGGTCGAGTCAGGCTCGTGACTCGGTTATCAAAAATACGCGCTCCTCGGGAGGCAGCCCGAGTATCTATCCCTTTTCGTTTTAACCTCCTAAGTGTAGGGGGACCTCTATAGGTTCTTTGTGTTTGTGTGGTGATGTGATTACAAGGATGACTGCACTCTTGGAATCTTTGAAGAACCGTGCTCCCGTGTTATCCGAAATCCGGTTCTATCTCTCAACTATCGTGATTCAATTTTCTTCATACTCACATTTGAAATTGATCACTTTAGTCGTCTCTTCCTTAACTTGATTTAACCAACGTGCACAATGTCATAAGTGTAGGGGAGATTTTTCCCACATGCTTAAACATTGAGTACAATGTTTATCTTAAGTGTAGGGGGGACTTCCATCGAAGTTTTAAGTGGACTTTTCCATGAAAATGCCTTCATTTAACCGGAAAATCATCTTTTTCAACATTTTTCAAATTTTTTTATTAACTTTGGCCATATAGTCGTAATTTTTAAATTTTTATCGTTGCTTGCATATGTATATATCCCGCAATAAAGTCAATTAATAAAGTGGTGTAACTAGTTTTGAAATCTTTGTCATATTAGGCCCGTTGCGATTATTTTGACTCAACCCGAATAGACTTATCCAAGTTTATTCTTGCTAGTATCCTTAACCATGTAGACCTTAATTGGTTTATTAGGCTAAGCATCCACGAGTTTCATTACTTGAGATTTTAAATTGTGGAGAACGAGAAATGATAGAGTCAATTATAAGTCGGCATTCTTGCACAAGCTCACTTAGTGTAATTATTTTCCTATTCTCCCATCACTTGCTAATAATTTATCTGCAATAAGTAAGGTCGTACGATTTGAAAAGTTACCTAGCTTCTAGCCCAAGATCGTTTAAAAGTTGCTCGGTAATGATAAGAGTTCATAGCCAAGGCATAACTTATGAAGCGGGGCGCGAAGATTGGCGAGTCCGAAAAGGCCCTAACAAGGCATGAGGATTCAATCTTATTGCTAAAGATCCAAAGTGATGTGAAAAGCATTATTCCCAAAATCAATATGAAGGATCAAGACTCACGACGAAAAGCAATCAACTCCCCTAAAGATCATGGAGAAGTCTATCCGAAAAGACCCTAACAAGGTATGAGGATAAATAGATCCAAGTCCGAAAAGGAGGCGGATCGTTGTATCTCAAAATCCCAATTAGAGATTGAAGAAATAATCATGAAGTCGTGGTCAACAAAGTTGGAGTACCCCTCAAAAGTCTCCAAGTGAAGAAACTCTATTAACGACGAGAAGACCATTATCTCAAGCATGTCTCTCAAGATATGAAGTATGAAGTACATGCCAAATATCGGCCTGAGAAAGGTCTCAAATCGTGAACCGAGTTATGCCAAGATATGAACTTTTTGATATCCCGAGAAGCAGTTTTAAGAGATTTTGTCCTTTAGCTAACTATTGATCAAATCGTCCTACTTTGCTTTCAGCCTTAATAAACTATCGAAATAAGTCCAAAAATGTATCTTCATGATCATTCTAAGACAAAAATAAAATATAAGAGATACAAGTAGGAATAAGGGAGTTTAAGCATTTAATTAAGCCATGTGTGTAAGTGTTTAATTTGCTAACTTATAATAACAATGATCTCGTTTTTAAGCTTAGTTTGGGGAACGTGAAACTTGAGGGTGATAAGTCTTCGCAGCACCAAAGCCCTAATGTAAGTCCTTGATCTCTTTGCAAGTTATTTCCATATAGCTATTTTCAAGTGGAAATGGATTTTCTATCCTTTTGTTTGCTTTAAATTTTTAATTTTCTTAGTACTTTAATTTTTGTTTAGTAGTATTTTAATAAGGCCAAGGTTGATTGATTATGAGAAAAATGTAAAATTGCTTTATCACTAAGCATTGCATGAGGGCATGGCAATGGTTAAGTGTAGGGGATTTGATAGGTGTGAAAACACCCATCCTTTTACCACTTATTTCTTACTAAAACAAGACCAAATCGCGTGTTTAATATCATTTGTTTGGAATTATGCGTGGTTTTTGTGTTTATTGTGTTTTCAGAGCCAACCGGATGGATATTGGAGAAAACATGGGATTTCACGGGATTTATCGAAGAAAAAGACTCAAGACGAAGTCTATTGTCCAAGAGATGCAAAAGATTTGAAGTCAATGGGCCTGTTTGAAGATTTATCGAAGAAAAGGACCAAAGATGGAAGATTTACATATGTCGAAGAAACTCAAGTCTACTAAACGAAGAGATTAAAAGACGAGTTGAATTTAATCGTCGACAAATCCCGAATCAGAATAAAAAACGTCAACTTTTCTGAAAAGACGAGAAGACAAGAAGAAAGGGAGAAAGCCCACTCACGAACCAAATGGAAGACCTATATAAGGAGATCCCCTCACACAATTTAGCCGGTTTTTAGTTTCCCTTTTTCTTTCCTTCTTGTTCGTAGGTATCACCAACACCATTAGGGTGATTGGTGATTTTGATTCTTGTTTATTCACAAATTTTGTAGTTTTAATCCTTTCTTTTGATTGTTTAAACCTTAATCATCAATACAATCTTTTCATTCATCTTGTTCATCTTCATCTTTTTATTCAAAGTTCTAAAGTTCTTATTTAGTTGATTTTGATCTTCAAAAGTTATTTGGTTTTGTGTTTTTATGATTGGGATTTGATGTTTATGGTTAGTAGATGATTTGTTATTAGTTTTGTTTAAGATTTGGTTAAAGACTTGGTCGATTTTTGATAAATTCGTGTTCCCCTGTTTTAAGTTTCTGTCACTGTTCTTCGTACCCAGATTATTCCGCATAGCCATTATATTCCGAATAGCCCATTATTCCGCATAGCCATTTTATTCCGAATAGCCCATTATTCCGCATAGTCTTTTTATTCCGAATAGCCCATTATTCCGCATAGTCTTTTTATTCCGAGTAGCCATATTATTCCGCATAGCCCATTATTCCGAGTAGCATTTTTATTCCGCATAACCAAATATTCCGGATAGTTTCTTTATTCCGAATAGATATATATTCCGCATGGCTAGTTATTCCGAATAGCCATTTATTTCCGCATAAGCTTTTTATTCCTCATAGAACATTTATTCCGCATAGAGCTATTTATTCCGCATAGCACAATTATTCCGAATAGCTTACTTATTCCGCATAGAACTTTTTGTCTGATTTATTCCAGATCAAGGATATTCTGAATGAAGCATTTTAAGGTTATTTTCAAGTTACTGTTTTATTTAAATTTTAATTCAAGTTTTATTTTTTATTGATTAATTGCTTCTAGTTTATCTTTTAGCTACTTCATTCATTTATCTTTTTAATAGAATAGAAAACCAAACCCCCTGTTTGTCACCAAGAACAATCATTCCACTTTTGGCTGTGATCAATTCGAGAAGATACCGAGAGACTTAATCCGAACCCAAACAAAGCATTTGTATCAGTAGCTCTAACCATCTTCTTTGTCTCATGTTTAGTTCCTTCTGGGTGAAGATGTACTTGAGACTCTTGTGATATGTGAAGATGTCACATGATTCACCATACAAATAATACCTCCAGATCTTTAACGCGAAAACAACTGTTGCAAGCTCCAAATCATGAGTAGGATAGTTTTCTTCATAAGGTTTAAACTGCCATGATGCGTATGCAATAACCTTCCCATGTTTCATGAGCACACAACCTAGACCCTTTCCTGAAGCATCACTATAGATCTGAAATCCACCTGTACTAGATGGGAGAGTAAGAATCAGTGTAGTCACTAACTTCTACTTAAGGTCTTCAAAGCTCTTCTCTCGTTTCTCAGTCCAGACGAATTTCTCTCATTTCCTCATCAGCTTAGTCAAAGGTAAGGCTAACCGGAAAAGTTCTCTACAAACCTGCGGTAGTAGCCAGCTAAACCCAGAAACTTCTGACCTCTGCTACAGAGAGTAATTTCTCTTAAGGTTAGTTAATGGCTTTCAAGGGCTGAATGTTGGTCTCGGCCATTTAGTGATGGCTTCAACCTTTGCAGGCTCCATGGTGATCCCCTCTACAGATACAATATGGCCCAGAAATGCCACCTTGCTTAACCAGAACTCACACTTGGAGAACTTGGCATACAACTACTTCTGACGGAGAATCTGCAAGACTGTACGAAGGTGTTCCTCATGTTCCTCCTTGTATATGGATAAAATCAGGATGTCATCAATGAAAACGATAACGAACTTGTCCAGAAACTCATGGAAGACACGGTTCATCAAATCTATGAAGACTGCTGGAGCATTTGTGAGTCCGAATGGAATGACTACGAACTCGTAGTGCCCATACCGTGTACGGAAAGTAGTCTTAGAAATATCCTGCTCTTTAACCCGTAAATGATGGTAGCCGAAACTCAGATCGATCTTCGAAAAATACTTGGCGCCCTGAAGTTGATCGAACAGGTCATCAGTACGCGGCAAAGGATAACGATTCCTGATCGTGATCTTGTTCAGCTCACGATAATCTATACACAAACGTATGCTACCGTCTTTCTTCTTCACGAATAGTACCGGTGTAACCCATGGCGATGCACTGGGACGGATGAAACCTCGCTCCAGAAGTTCCTACAGCGGATCTTTTAACTCCTTAAGCTCGATGGGAGCCATGCGGTAAGGAGCTTTGGAAATTGGCTCTGCTCCTGGAATGAGCTCAATTCCAAACTCGACTTCACGAACAGGTGGTATGCCTGGAAGTTCATCAGGAAATACTTCAGGAAATTCTGACACAATAGGCTGATCTTGAATCGATGGAGACTCGGCAGAAATATCATGAATGTTGGCTATGAAGCACTGACATCCGTATGATAGTAATGCACGCGCCTCCATGGATGAAATAATTTGTACATACCTCCCTGGCAGAAAACCATGGTGTATGTACTCTGGAGATTTAACATCACCGAAGATAACCTGATAAGTGTGGCAATCTATCGTAGCCTGGTGTTTAGATAACCAGTCCATGCCCAATATCATGTCAAATTCGCACATGTCCAAAGGAAGTGCGTCAACTCTGCGGATTCTATCATCAAATTCTAAAAGAAGATCTCTATACAACTGGGTGATTCGCACAGAGTCCCTAAGTGGCGTGGAAATGCATAAGGCATTATCTAATGGCATAGGGTAAATCCTAACACGTGTAGCAAAAGTAGTGGAAATGATTGAATGAGTCGCTCTAGTATCAAACAAGACGCATGCTGCCAGACCATTCATAAAGAGATTTCCAGTGATGGTACCTGAAGTCTTGTTCGCCTGATCTCTAGTAGTAGTGAACACGCGACCTGAAGTAGGAGGTGGTTTGGAGTCGGCATGTCCAGAGGTGCCTTCTATCTCACCCTGGCGACAGTCCTTCTGCTGATGGCCTTGCTGGCCACACTTGAAACAACCACCAGTACCTCGGCGACAAACACCAGAATGTCTGCGCGAACAAGTAGTGCAAATAGGATGCGTGAACCCTCCAACAAGCGTCCTAGCTACCTAAGAGCCTGTTTCAGGAGTACCTGCATGAGACAGGTTCATGGAACATAAGCTTGATTACATAGAAGGTTTAAAAATTTACTAGATGAAATAGAACGGTTAGGATGCGAACCTCTACGGTCCTGATCCCTGCTGTTACCATTGTTCTTGAATATGAGTTGCTGGAGTGTCAGAATATCATAACATAAAATAGTTTAACATGAAAGAAGGTCAATGTAGGGACCTGCTGTTGTTCGAGTTATTGGCATTATTACGGTAATTATCATTACCGCCACACCTATCTGAACCAGAACGGTTGTTGGTCTGATCGTTTCCCTTAGATGATTGCTGTTGAGCAACCGCAGGTTTCCGGTCGTCAGTCTTCTGTCTGAAAGATAAAGTTGAACAGAGGATGATATAAAAATAGAAAATACTGAAAGAATGAACGGTTTACATTTGGTGATTGAAGATACCTCTTCACTGATCGGTCATCACCAAACTCCTCTCGTTCCTGAAGCATCTCAAGCTTACGGGCTGCATCGGCCACCTGTGCCACTGTAGTGAGCATAGGACAAACCAAGTTGTTGGCAACCGAAGTGCGAAGAGCCCAGTAAAACTTCTCAGCTTACTCCTCAGCAATACCAGCTGCTGTACCCAGAAATCCAGCCAAACGGAGAAACCTCTGTATAAACTCATTGTTGTTCTCACCAGCAACCTGCCGGATATTATGATAATCCCTCTTGAGCTTCTCCTGTTCAGCATATGGAAAGTACTGATTAAGGAAGAGCTCCTAAAACTGGTCCCATGTCAGCAGTGCAACCCAATCATCACCACCGTTGGACTGCTTGACTGACTTCCACCACTACAACACATCACCTTCAAACTTATAGTAAGCCAGCCTTGCCTTGAAGACACTATCACAACCCAACGCATCAAATATCTTCTCAGTGTGAGAAATCCAAGCTTCAGCCTCGTTGGGGCTATCCGTCTGCTCGAACGAACGGGGTCTCTGTTTGTTGAATTGCTCCAACCAAGTCATAAGGGTGACAGGTGGTGGAGGTGGAGGATTGTTGCGATTATGAGGATGAGGGCCGAACTGAACGCCCTGAGCCTGGACTTCGGCATGAACTTCATCCCTGATTTCATTGCGAAGTTGGGGAAGGAGGGCTTGCAAAGCTGCATTGACAGTTGCAGCCAATTCTTGAGCATCGCGTGTGTTCACCATCTGACAGTTTAAAACAAAATTCAACATAAATAATGAGTCTGATAAAATATGACATGAATATAAATGCATGAACAGTGAATAAAACATGAAATGATTTATGATGCATAAAACAGTTTTAAAATGCAAGGTTAATTAAATATGATGACATGTCCATGAGTGAACGCATATGGGTCGGTTCACAAAACAAAAGGCAAATGTGGACGCCTATGGGTTAGTCCACTAAACAAACAAAAATGTTTCGATAAAAGCACATGCGACTAAATAGGGTCAGTCTTGTACCAACCATTACTTAGTCAAAATTCCTGCGACAATGAGATGAATGCATGAAACAAATACATGAAATGAAAATGAAATGAATGCATGAAAACCAACTGTCAGTTCTAGGAAGACGCTGGTGACTACCCGTAAGTCACAGGTCATGTTTTATAGAGCTACATGTCGAAACCGTGGCTCTGATACCATAATTGTAACACCCCATTTGTTAAAATGTAATATCACAATAATATATGACGTGTCATCAAAGCATGCAATGTAAATGTCTAAACATTCATGACCATAAAAGGAAATACCGGAAACAAACTGTAAAACCCGTATTTTAAATCGAGAATTTATAAATACGCGGTTTATTATTATTTTACGCGGGATATTTTTCCTTAAAACGTACACGTGGAAAATCTCAAACAAACGCGAGAAATTTATTACAAAGTACTATTTATTAAAAGTGTTATTAAATAAAGACACAATTTCGTAACTGCCAGCAGCATCTGTTGCGCCGCAACTCATATGTCTTGCGCCGCAACTCGTGATCCGCAGCACCATGAGCTGTAGCCCTTCAATTGCGCCGCAACTCAGGTGTCTTGCGCCGCAACTCGTGAAAATAAATTTGGGCCAAGCCCGTGTGAAGAAATAAAAGAGACGGGGGTTCCTTTTGTTTTCTTTTCCTGCCGACACAAACACACAAACAGAAACCCTAATTTAGGAAGTAAAGAGCAGCCGCCAGTTTTGTATTAATCTTTCTCTCCCATGCCGCGACCTACATCAAGAGCACGAGGACTGATCAGGATTGAGTGTACCTCGTGTTTCAGAGCATAACGGGAACAAGAAAACAAGTAATCCTTTTCTTCTTGCTGTTTTTCGAATTAATTATGTAAATGGGGTAAACCCTAAATTAAAAAAACGTGACAAACCGAACGGATTGAAGGGTTGGAAATCGTTTTAGTGTCATGTGTTTAGATCACATGCTAACCGAGACTCATATGAGTCTCGGTGGTAATCGATTTTCCACCAGCCGCAACCCAATTAAGGGTGCTGGCCGGTTTTGCACTAACAGTGGGAACACCCACAGGGTGTTGTACTAACAGTGGGAACCGGGACCTGGGTGGTCTCGGTGGGATCATTATAATTAGCAGGGGAAACGGATCATAGACAGGGGGAAATCCCGACTGCCAGTGGGAAAACTGGCAGTAAAGGGGCGTTTGGCAGTGGGTTTAAGGACAGTTATGGGTGCGTTTGGTTAACAGTTTAAAAGACAATAAGGGACTGTTTGGCTAGACTTATCTTAAAACTTAGCACGAGTTTTTGGAATCGCTTATAATAATCATTGCACGGGATTATTTAAATGCTTTAAATCATTTTAAAAGGGATTTATAAATAAAGAAATTTAATTGTCGATTTTATTATCTTATTAATAAAATTATATCGATATCGTTTTGTTATGTTAATTGTTTAAAACATAGGATTTATCAAGGGTTTAAATTAAAGGAACTATTTTGAAAACGTTCTATTTCAGGAAACTTTCTAATTCGGGAAACTTTCTAGTTATGGCAAGTTACTAATTATAGTAATAGTATAATAACATGCTACAGTACAATATACAGTATTCAGGAACACAGGTTATACGTTATTTAGCAAATATTTAAAGACCAGTCAGATCATCAGAAATACACCGGACTATCAGATTAATCAGATTATACATAAATAGTAATACAAGAATAAATTAAATTAAAAACTAGAACATATAAGAATCAGTAACAGCAAACGGTATTTAGACGACTTATTTTCCGTCCGTATTTATGTAGTATCCGTGAAGTCAGAGTCGATCCTTCAGCTTTCATTCTTATTTTATTTCTGGACACGAGGTACGGATTTCCGTCCTTTCAGTAAGGACTTCCTTTCCTATGCATGATTAGGATTCCCCGTCTGCAGCCAAATGTTTTCCCCAGTATATGTTTAAGTTTATCAGTAATCATGTTAATAACTAAATAAATTGCCTGAGCATTATATACAAGCACGACCAGTTTATGTACTAGTTACGGAGGTACCGTAACCACGGCACTAGAGGCACCGGTGTCGTGACTCACATGCAGGAGAGTGATATCCTGCATCGTCCCACTCAGCTCAGCTTGGCCATTTTATCAGTATTATTATTAGTGGGGCGTATGGATGCATCCTAGGCTTATAAGTGTTTCATGTTTATCAGAGTGAATGTGGTGTGTGCTCTACATCCTTCACACTGGAGCTGATCCCTCCACCCAGCACAGTTATTTAGAGGTCACCCCTCTACAGCATGATGAGGTCACCCCTCCAGTTATTCATGCACGGTTGTTACAGCACGTGACCTATATAAGCTCTGGCAAATAAAATACAGTAAATGCATGTTTTCAGAATTAATAGCTATATTTCAGTATCAGTTTATATGAACCAGGTTTCTCAGATTTTACGCAGAGTTCTACCACATGTTACATATCAGTCTTACAGTTTCTGTATTCTATCGCCTGTTTCATTCAGTATATTCTTATCATGTTTTATATCCGTTCACTGAGTGTTATGCTCAGCCGTAGTTCCTTTCATGTTCTAACGGCAGGTACATCAGGATGCTTTTAGGATTCTAAGAGCATGTGCATTTGGAGGGAAGCTATCCAGACTTCTTACATTATGCCTTTCTTATATTATTCTGCTTATCTTGGACATTGTTTAGTCCTTCCATTCAGTATTTTATATTTCATGTTTTGGGCTTATGTTTGGATTGCCGAAGTTTGATTCCGGTATTTCCTTTATGGTCAGTTAATGTTCTAGGACATTTACCTTATGCTTTGATGACACGCCATAAATACACGTAACGGTCCATTTATCCAAGTGGGGTGTTACAATTATGGTATCAGAGCCTGAGGTTCGACCTGTAGGCTCTAAAACTTGACCTGTGACTAGTGGGTAGTCACCAGGAACTTTCCAGATTTTGGCGTTGTTATCTTTCATGTTTCTCATGCATTAATCAGTCAGTTTTCTTCAATTATCAGTCGTTTTCTTAAAGTTTTTGACTAAGTAAAAGGTTGGTACAGGACTGGCCATATTTAGTCGCATGTGCTTTTCATTCGAATTTTGTTTTGGTGAACCGACCCATAGGCGTTCACCCTTGCCCGTTCAGATTTTGTATTGGTAAACCGATCCATAGGCGTTTACCCTTACTCATGTCAGATTCATGTCTTCAGTCAAATATTACTTAGTGAACCAGCCATAATCGTTCCTTGTTTCTCAAGTCAAATTTCATGCTCTTCAGTCAAATGTTGTTTTGTGAACCGATCCATAGTTGTTCACGTTTGTGATATCATGACATTTTATAAATTTTGACAAGTATGGATTGGACTACAGCCATCCATATTTAATACCAGATTATAAATTTCTATACATGACAGTTCTCAGGAAATTTTGACCAGTATGGATCAAACCAGAATAGCCCATACTTGGTCTCATGTTTTCTTCTTTGAAGTACGTGGATTGAACCATAGCCGTCCACATCAGTTAATATTACACCTCGGTTGATTTAACTTTTTGTGTTCCTTATAACAGTCAAATTTTATACCCTCACGTTGATGTCATCTACATGATGATTCAGTTTCATGTCTCCTTACGAGGATTATGTTTTCAGCAAAGTGATGATGCCTTCAGGCTAAAATATAGAAGGATTACAGTAAAATCCTATTTCGTGATAAATCATGTTCTGGTCTTTATCAATCATGTCTTCTATCTTTATACTGAACATCGATGAAACCCCGTTTTAATCATACTTTTCAGCCTCTATACAACCATCATTAAGTCTACACAGGAATTACCAGGCTATCACGTTACCCACTTCAGTTCAGTTTACTACAGTTTAAATCAATTTATTTCTTTGATAATGTCAGACAAGCGACACTAGTATCGATCATCCCAAAATTTCCACCAGCTCCATGTACAGTATTCCATATGTACCCCATGTACAGTGTCTCAGTTATACTCCATGCATAATATTTCACGTGTACTCCAGGTACAACGTCTCAGATATGCTCCATGTGCAGTATTCATTTTGTACTTCATGTACAGTAGTTCAGGTGTACTCCAGGTACCCTACCCCATGGATATTGCAAATCGATCCTTAATCATCTCAGGCGTTTCCACTTGTCGATATTCTACCAGGTGCTGATACTGCTCGTGAGTTGAAGATTTTACCAGATGCTGATGCTGCTAACACTCTGAAGACCACACCGATGCTGATGCTGCTGAACTTTGGAGATTCCTCAAGATGCTGATGCCGCGGAACGAGGACGAAAACTATAAATTGAAATTTCTGACAAGAATAATTTCAACCATCAGACACTACCATCCTATTCCATGTTTTTACTTCCTCAGTTAGACGTCACACTTCACTCAACTAATCTTTCTGTCAGAAGAGTGGGAACTGGCAACCAGCCGGCCACTCAGCAGAAATAATTACATGAATCACGGTCATGATAATGACCGTCAAATTGACAGACAAAGCAGTAGTGACAACCACCGTACTTATAAATAATCAGTCAGTACCATCGGAACTCCGGAACGGACGTGACCGAAAATACAGAGGTCAGCAGTCTAACCGGTCCGCCAATCCTAGCAGTTACCAAAATTTTTCAGCCTTGTTCATATTCACCTATTAAAAACACGTGCCAAGACATCAGTCACGAAATAGTTCCCAGGTATCAATTCGGAAGACACATATCAGGGCACCAGTCATGATACACATCATACGAATATCTTCTCAGAGTACGAGTCCGAGCTCCTAGTTCCAGTATGTTCCAGGCAAGACCCTCAGTGATTCAGGGTATCTTTTAGAAAGGGGTATACTCGTTCTGTTATGCCACGCATAAAATCAGACCATTAAAATTCAGTTACCACCACTAGATTATTACTCAGGTAAAACACGCAGTATTCACTCTATGAGGTTACAGACGAACCCATTCAGTGAAAAGTCTCCATGTCCACTTCATGTATCCCTATGTCAGCTTTATCTCAAACCAGGTAGTTATCTGCCTCTCACCCAGAAAGGACTCAACAGTACCACCATATTTATTAAAGTTTTCCCTTCAGTTAACGACGAGATCCGTCTTATTAAATCCCAAATATATTCATTATATACTTTGCCAGAAAAATCAGTACAAGCTGTTTCTTCCTTACGAGCGCGTGACTTACCAATACATAGTTACGAAGACTTTTGGCTATCAGTTATAAATTCACTTCTGAAATTCCTCGAATCCATGACCAGCAGATTATCCTAAAATTTCCAGATGTCATTCCAGAAGGTGTTCCAGAAATTCATGCCTACCCATGAGACATAATTTAACATCGAGCTTGCCTCAAGAACAGAACCTGTTTTCAAACTCTTTATTACAGGGCTCTAGCTACGATTAAAAGAGTTGCAGCAATTGCTGCAAGAGTTACCAAAACTAGGCTTTATTCGCCCTAGCGCACCATTGAAAAATTTATCAGATCACCATTCCAAATCGATATTCATTCCACGAATAGAAAGTTTAATTGACCTACTACGAGGTGTCTTAAACATTCTTCCAGGAAAAAAATTCAAGATCATGCTACCATCAGTGATGAGGGAAGAACATGATGATCTTCAGACCGTTGTTGCACATATTATAGCCACTCTAAAAATTTTTGAATTTTACTTCTGAGCTCCCTAATGCTCCAACTATAGTATGAAAAGGTATGAATAAATTTTTCCTTGAATTCTCAGACAAATTTGGCAGTACATTCGTTGACAAGATTTTGATCTCCTAAATTCTAGAGAAGGACATGGGAATCATCTTTTCACGACCCCGCAGATTCTCCGATAGGAGAAAATTATATACGCAAGCTTTCTAGATGTATGGTTCAGATGAACAAGGTGGCATATCTGAACCACCCTATTTCAACAGAAAGAAATTCCAGACAAATCCTGCGAAGGTGAAGGCCATCACCTGATGGTCCCGACTGACGACTATGAACGTAGTATAAAATTTCTAGAACTCAATTGACTGCTACCGCAGAAATTGCCGACAGTCATCACTAGAAATTCTTCTATGACTATTCAACAAGATTTCCACCAGAATGTTCCATAATCCCAGACAAACACTGATAGAATCCGCATCACACATTAATGCAACTATGTTCATATCTAGATGCCTGACCTACTGCAGGTTCAAGATAGAACATCGACATGCTATCACTACAAGTAGAAATTCTAGACCGAAAAGAGACAAGACTCCATGGAGATTGTAATCAGTTTACCACAGACTCAGAGAAATTATGATGCTATCTAAGTTATCATCAACCATGTAATCAGCCTGCGCGTCCCTTTCATCCGAAAGGAGCACGTAGTAGCAGATCTGCAGAAAATTTTAAAATTCAGCAATAAATCGTACGAATTCAAGGCATTCCATCGACCATCATATCAAACAGAATACATGTTCACGATCAAGTGTATGTTTACGTCTACTTTAAGTTCATGTTTATTTTCACTTCCACGTTTACGTCTCATTCGCAGTATGATGCTGTTCAGTTCATCTTTTATGCCATCTCATAATTTAAGCTCACGTTTGTGTTCATAACATTGTTCACGTTCATGTTCGGGTACCATTTCCGATACACGTTTCTCAGTTCCTTACCGTATACGGTTACAGAAAGCTTGAGAGACCAGACTCAAGTTTAGCACAACTATTCCATGACCAGGCAGACGTTTCACATCTCAGGCCGTATCGTTTGGCATTCATTCCTCAGGCAGCATACGTTCATGATATGTTCCAGTATCACGTTCACAGTATGATTCGCTTATCATATTCTAATTCCATACCAGCGCTCCTCATATAATTATGAACCACGTTCACAATTGCTCACTTAGCATGTTCACAATTGTTCACGTAGTTCATCCCTATATATACTCTCAACAGCTTTCTCAGAGATATAAATATTATCTTTCAGAATAATTACACGTATCGTTTCATGTATCATACATGTTATAGTTATTCAGTTTATTAGATTTAGTAAATCCATCTTAAAAATGGAACCAGAAACTATTCAGCATCATCAGGACAGGGTCATCAGGACCAAGATTTTAATTATTATGTTAGATCTTTGGAGGAATCGTTTCGAGCGGGAGGCCACTCGAAACAGAGGAGTCCATCCGGACCTCTCATCCTTTTCTTTAATAAATTCAGTTATGTTCTTTTAGTCATGACAGGTTTATACCTAACAACAGCATTAGGTCTTAATTAGAAGACAATTCATCCTTCAGCTTAATTGTCTTTTCAGTCTACGTGTTCTTTCAGTTCTTATAACTTCGTCAGCTTATCATCTTTAATTCGAGGACGAATTCTTCTTTTAGAGGAGAAGAATTGTAAAACCCGGTACGCCGCATTTTAATTCGGGGACGAATTATTTCTTTTAGAGGGGAAGAATTGTAAAACCCGTATTTTAAATCGAGAATTTATAAATACGCGGTTTATTATTATTTTACGCGGGATATTTTTCCTTAAAACGTACACGTGGAAAATCTCAAACAAACGCGAGAAATTTATTACAAAGTACTATTTATTAAAAGTGTTATTAAATAAAGACACAATTTCGTAACTGCCAGCAGCATCTGTTGCGCCGCAACTCATATGTCTTGCGCCGCAACTCGTGATCCGCAGCACCATGAGCTGTAGCCCTTCAATTGCGCCGCAACTCAGGTGTCTTGCGCCGCAACTCGTGAAAATAAATTTGGGCCAAGCCCGTGTGAAGAAATAAAAGAGACGGGGGTTCCTTTTGTTTTCTTTTCCTGCCGACACAAACACACAAACAGAAACCCTAATTTAGGAAGTAAAGAGCAGCCGCCAGTTTTGTATTAATCTTTCTCTCCCATGCCGCGACCTACATCAAGAGCACGAGGACTGATCAGGATTGAGTGTACCTCGTGTTTCAGAGCATAACGGGAACAAGAAAACAAGTAATCCTTTTCTTCTTGCTGTTTTTCGAATTAATTATGTAAATGGGGTAAACCCTAAATTAAAAAAACGTGACAAACCGAACGGATTGAAGGGTTGGAAATCGTTTTAGTGTCATGTGTTTAGATCACATGCTAACCGAGACTCATATGAGTCTCGGTGGTAATCGATTTTCCACCAGCCGCAACCCAATTAAGGGTGCTGGCCGGTTTTGCACTAACAGTGGGAACACCCACAGGGTGTTGTACTAACAGTGGGAACCGGGACCTGGGTGGTCTCGGTGGGATCATTATAATTAGCAGGGGAAACGGATCATAGACAGGGGGAAATCCCGACTGCCAGTGGGAAAACTGGCAGTAAAGGGGCGTTTGGCAGTGGGTTTAAGGACAGTTATGGGTGCGTTTGGTTAACAGTTTAAAAGACAATAAGGGACTGTTTGGCTAGACTTATCTTAAAACTTAGCACGAGTTTTTGGAATCGCTTATAATAATCATTGCACGGGATTATTTAAATGCTTTAAATCATTTTAAAAGGGATTTATAAATAAAGAAATTTAATTGTCGATTTTATTATCTTATTAATAAAATTATATCGATATCGTTTTGTTATGTTAATTGTTTAAAACATAGGATTTATCAAGGGTTTAAATTAAAGGAACTATTTTGAAAACGTTCTATTTCAGGAAACTTTCTAATTCGGGAAACTTTCTAGTTATGGCAAGTTACTAATTATAGTAATAGTATAATAACATGCTACAGTACAATATATAGTATTCAGGAACACAGGTTATACGTTATTTAGCAAATATTTAAAGACCAGTCAGATCATCAGAAATACACCGGACTATCAGATTAATCAGATTATACATAAATAGTAATACAAGAATAAATTAAATTAAAAACTAGAACATATAAGAATCAGTAACAGCAAACGGTATTTAGACGACTTATTTTCCGTCCGTATTTATGTAGTATCCGTGAAGTCAGAGTCGATCCTTCAGCTTTCATTCTTATTTTATTTCTGGACACGAGGTACGGATTTCCGTCCTTTCAGTAAGGACTTCCTTTCCTATGCATGATTAGGATTCCCCGTCTGCAGCCAAATGTTTTCCCCAGTATATGTTTAAGTTTATCAGTAATCATGTTAATAACTAAATAAATTGCCTGAGCATTATATACAAGCACGACCAGTTTATGTACTAGTTACGGAGGTACCGTAACCACGGCACTAGAGGCACCGGTGTCGTGACTCACATGCAGGAGAGTGATATCCTGCATCGTCCCACTCAGCTCAGCTTGGCCATTTTATCAGTATTATTATTAGTGGGGCGTATGGATGCATCCTAGGCTTATAAGTGTTTCATGTTTATCAGAGTGAATGTGGTGTGTGCTCTACATCCTTCACATTGGAGCTGATCCCTCCACCCAGCACAGTTATTTAGAGGTCACCCCTCTACAGCATGATGAGGTCACCCCTCCAGTTATTCATGCACGGTTGTTACAGCACGTGACCTATATAAGCTCTGGCAAATAAAATACAGTAAATGCATGTTTTCAGAATTAATAGCTATATTTCAGTATCAGTTTATATGAACCAGGTTTCTCAGATTTTACGCAGAGTTCTACCACATGTTACATATCAGTCTTACAGTTTCTGTATTCTATCGCCTGTTTCATTCAGTATATTCTTATCATGTTTTATATCCGTTCACTGAGTGTTATGCTCAGCCGTAGTTCCTTTCATGTTCTAACGGCAGGTACATCAGGATGCTTTTAGGATTCTAAGAGCATGTGCATTTGGAGGGAAGCTATCCAGACTTCTTACATTATGCCTTTCTTATATTATTCTGCTTATCTTGGACATTGTTTAGTCCTTCCATTCAGTATTTTATATTTCATGTTTTGGGCTTATGTTTGGATTGCCGAAGTTTGATTCCGGTATTTCCTTTATGGTCAGTTAATGTTCTAGGACATTTACCTTATGCTTTGATGACACGCCATAAATACACGTAACGGTCCATTTATCCAAGTGGGGTGTTACACAAACATCGGTAGTCCAAGTAACTCAAGACAAGCAAATATAAATACTGAAAAGGAAAAGGACTAAACAATGTCCAACATGAAATAAAGTAAGATAAAGTATGATAAATGCATAAGATATAGAAGGCTGGATAGCTTCCATCCGAATGCACATACTCTTAAGATCTTACTTGCGACCTTGGGTACCTGCCGTTTGGGAACATGGAAAAGGGAAAACGGCTAAACATAAAGCCCAGTGAACGGATATACAATAAAGCATGGAAGAAATAGCATAATGAAAGCATATAAAGAGCATAAAAAGCATGAAAGGCAGCGAAGATGAATAAGTCCTAGGAAACCTAGATGTATAACATGTTTACTAGTTTTAGTTCTGAAAATATAGCTTATGTTTACTTATGAAAATATGTTATTAGTTTAATATACCAAAAGCCAATATAGGTCATGAGGTCAATAACGTGCATGAATACTTGGAGGGGTGACCTCGTCATGCAATTAGACGGGATGCCTCTAATTAATATGGTAATGGGTAGGAGGGATCAGCTCCTTGTGAAGGATGCAAGGCACACACCACATTCACCATGAAATCCTGACTGAAACTATACCTAGGATGCACCCATACGCCCCACATGATAACAATAATATAATAATGGCCAAATAAACTGAAAGGGATGCCTAATACATAGCTTTTCACTAAGTATCAAAGTTCGTTGTTCCGATTCTCTTCGAATTGATTATTGGTAGAAAGTGTGACTCAATTGTTCTTGGTGGAAGATAAATGGTTTGGTTGATTATCTATTTTAAACTAATAGCAAATATGTAAATGTCTTTGAGTAAAATAAGAGCTTTAAAGATTAAACTTAAAAAGGACGAGTTAAAAATAAATGCTTGAAAACGTAAAGACAAGATTAGAAAAATACTTGAACACTTAATAAATCTAAAACTTGAAAACTTTGTAAAAAATAAGAAATTAAGTCCGTCGGAATCCCTGGTCGGAATCCCGTCGGAATACAGCTGATCGGAAAGATTAATAGGAATGTCTAAAAAATGCTTCAATCGGAATGTAAGGTCGGAATGAGGCCAAATCGGAATGCTTAATCGGAATAATGACAAGGCAAGGTTATCGGAATGTAAAAGGGGACACAATCGGAATATTTGAAATCAAAACCAATCGGAATAACCAATAAGTCCTTCAGTCGGAATACAAATAAGGGATCCAGATAGGAATACATTAAAATGATACAATCAGAATGCACGAAAGGAATCCAAATCGGAATCCTGAAACCCTAATCCGATCAAGTGATCGGAATACCAAGGGTGCCAATCGGAATGCCAAATCGGAAAAGGGTTTACCCTTTTCCGATTATGTGTGATTCGAAAATAAGCTAGTGATAAGCTATATTGATAAGCTAACACCAAGACTTAACCAAATCAGTAATGAAATAGACTAAATAAGCACAAGTAACAACTTCTCCAAACTTTAAATAAGCAATCTTTTAAATCAAATTATAAAAGATGAAACTTTTTAAGAAAACTTTCAAAAAGTAAATAAGCTAAACATACAAATAAGCCAATAAGCACAAAGATCTTAAAGCTTAACCGTATGAAATCTTAAGTATGATAAAAATATGAACTTTTTAATCCTTAAAACATCAAGATCAAACACGGATCATCAACATTTCGGATCAAAATTAACAAAAATAAAGAAAGGTAGAAAGAGATTAAAGATTAAAAGCTTAAACTTGAATTTGATTAATGAAATTAAAAATACAAAAAGGTTTAAACTTGAAAGATTAAAAGAAAGAAAAGATGAAAACTTAGTGAGAGAAAGTTTGGAACTTTCTCTCTCTAAAAACTAGAAAGGAAAAAATTAAAAGTGAAACTAGCTAACTCCCATCCTAATGTGATTAGGAGGGTATTTATAGGCTAAGTGGGAGGTGCATGTGTGGTGTGCTTCCTTCTTTCTTTTCTTCTCGACTCGATTTAATTCTTTGTCTTTTCTCGACGTCGTATCGGGATTTGAACTTGTCTTAATAATTTTCTTCTTTAATTTAGACTTAAGTTCTTCGACTTCATTAAACTTCCGTCTTTATACTTTTTCTTCGATAAATCTTCAGAATAGGTCTTGGACATCCGTTCTTTAATCACTCTTGATCTCTTGACTTCGTCTTTTCTCGTTTTCTTTGATAAAAGCCCGTGAAAGCCCGTGTTTTCTTCCTTTTTCATCTTTTGGTCCTAAAACACAATAAAAACACAAACCACGCATAATTCCGACTTTTACGACATAAAATACACGTTTTGGTCTTGTTATTATTGGAAATAAGTGGTAAAAGAATAAGTGTTTTCACACTTATTAAATCCCCTACACTTGACCATTGCAATGCCCTCATGCAATGCTTTAATTTTAAAGCACGGTTTACATTTTCCATCATAAATAACCCACCTTGGCCTATATTAAATACTAAACATAAAAAGATAGAAACAAGTAAAGAAATCAAAGACTTACATTGGGTTTTGGCTGCCATGAACGTTTATCATCCTCAAGTTTCACGTTCCCCATACCAAGCTTAAAAACGAGATCATTGTTATTATAAGTTAGCAAACTAACACGAATTCATGTGGGCCAATTATTTACTTAGACTCCCTTATTCCTAGGTGTATCTCTTATATTTTATTTTTGTCTTGAATGATCACGAGGATGCATTGTTTGACTTATTTCGATAGTTATTTAGGCCGAAAATAAAGTGAACGATTTAATCAATAGTTAGCTAAAGGACAAAATATTTTAAAACTGCTTCTCGGGACCTCATAAAGTTCATATCTTGGCATAACTCGCTTCACGATTTGAGACCTTTCTCGGACCGATATTTGGCAGCGACTTCATACTTCGAATCTTTGAGAGACATTCTTGAAATTATGGTCTTCTCTTCACAATAGGAATTTCTTCACTTGAAGTTTTGAGAGATTCTTCATATTCAGATCACGACTTCTTCATTTTTCTCCAATCTTTATTTTGGACTTTGATATACAATGATCCGCCTCCTTTTAGGACTTGGATCTATTTATCCTCATACCTTGCTAGGGTCTTTTCGGATAGACTTCTCCATGATCTTTTGGGGAGTTTTTGCTTTTCGTCGTGTGTCTCGATCCTTCATATTGATTTTCGATAAATGATTCTTCACATCACTTTTGGATCTTTAGCAACAAAATGTAGCCCTCATGCCTTGTTAGGGCCTTTTTGGACTCGCCAATCTTCGCATCTCGCTTCAATAAGTTACGCCTTGGCTATGAACTCTAATTAATACCGAGCAACTTTTAAACGATCTTGGGCTAGAAGCTAAGTAACTTTTCAAATCGTACAACCTTATTTATTGCAGATAAATTTATTAACAAGCGATGGGAGAATAGGCTCATAATTAACTCACATAAATTCACGAAAGAATACCAAACTTATAATTGACTCTATCATCTCTCGTCCTCCACAGTTTAAAATCCCAAGGAATGAGACTCGTGGATGCTTAGCCTATTAAATCAAAGTTTTGGGTTTTCGAGTCATCTATAGGATCTTGCAAATTCTTAGACTTTTTCAAGTTTAGAAATCGCATTTTAAAGTTCCCTTGATAAACAACTCTCTAGGATCAATTATAGGAACTTGCGAAAAGTTCTTGTTCTTAACCCGTGAGAATTAAGACTTTCGCGTTTTAAAGTTCCCTATATAAAAGCCTAGCAAAACTTGACTTAAACACGTTAAGGATACTAGCTAGAGTAAACTTAGATAAGTAAACTCGGGTTGAGTCAAAAGATTCACAACGTTTGAAATTAAAACCAATTTATTAAAATTTATTCTAGTAAAGGAAGAAAATAACTATACAAAGGGAAAAACTAATAGGCCAAAATAGATCAAAAATTTTGAAAAATGTCGAAAATTTGATTTTCCGGTTAAAATGAGGACAAATACAAGGAAAAGGCCACTTAACTTCGATAGAAGTCCCCCTACACTTGATATGAACATTGTCCTTAATGTTTAAGCATGTGGGAGTATACTCCCCTACACTTATGATATTGTGCACTTTGTTTAAATCTTGCTAAGGAAAGGACAACTATAGTGAATTCAATGTGAACATATAAAATATGAAAAAAAATTGAATCACGACAGTTTAGGATAGAACCAGGAAGACGGGTACACGGTTCGTCAAAAGTCATCGAGGTTCTCTTTGAAGCTAGAATCCCTGTAGAGAATAAGAAACAAGACAACAAACACATACGGGGCTCCCCTACACTTATTATGAAAACGATAAAGGATAGATCACGGGTTGCCTCCCGAGAAGCGCTTGTTTTTGATTACCGAGTCACGAGCCTGACTCGACCCAAAATTAGTTCATGGGAAACGTGGTGAGGGATGGAATCATCTAATGAGAGATGTCCTCACCAAAGTACAGCTTCAAACGCTGGCCATTCACCTTGAAATTAGGCCCATTTGGCTGAGAAAGCTCAATGGTGCCATATGGAAAGACTTTGGTGACGGTGAATGGACCAGACCAGCGGCTCTTCAACTTGCCCGAGAAGATCTTCAACCGAGAGTTAAAAAGTAAGACTTGATCACCAATGTGGAACTCTCGGTTCTTAATCCTTGCATCGTGGATGATCTTGGTCTTCTCCTTGTAGATCAATGAGTTCTCGTAAGCTTCATTCCTCAGTTCATTTAGCTCGTTGAGTTGAATCTTCCGAAGATCACCGGCTTGGTTGATGTCGAAGTTAGCCCACTTCAAGGCCCAGTATGCCTTATGTTCCAGCTCGATAGGGAGGTGGCATGCTTTCCCGTACACAAGACGATAAGGTGTACAACCAATCGGGGTCTTATAAGCAGTACGGAAAGCCCACAAAGCATCGTCTAACTTATCGGCCCACGCGGCACAATGCTCTCCCACAGTACGTTCCAGAACTCGCTTCAATCCACGGTTGGAAATCTCGGCTTGCCCATTGGTTTGGGGATGATAGGCGGTGGAAAGACGATGATTAACACCATACTTAGCCATGACTCTTGCAAATTGATCATTGCAAAAATGAGTCCTGCGGTCACTGATGATAGCACGAGGAACACCGAATCGAGCAAAAAGCTGCTTCAAAAAGTTCACAACCACCCTCGCATCGTTCGTAGGGAGAGCCTTAGCTTCAACCCATTTAGAAACGTAGTCAACAGCTACGAGGATGTACTTGTTCCCTTTAGATGATGGAAATGGCCCCATAAAGTCGATACCCCAGACATCAAAGATTTCACATTCTTGTATGAAATTTTGAGGCATCTCATCTTTATGTGTGATCTTTCCTTGTCTTTGGCAAGCATCACAATGCTTAACCATTTCGTGAGCGTCACGATAAATGGTGGGCCAATAGAATCCTGAGTCAAACAATTTCTTAGCGGTGTAGTTGGGACCAACGTGACCACCGGTGGGTCCTTTATGGCAAGCGTCAAGGATTTGTACCGCTGCCGGCCCATCAACACATCGACGAATGACAAGATCCGTACATTGTTTGAAGAGGTAAGGGTCGTCCCAGAAATAATGTTCAATATCTTTAAAGAACTTTTTCTTTTGTTGGGACGTGAACCCTTCCTTGAGAATTCCACCCGCTAAGTAGTTTGCAATGTCCGTAAACCACGGGGTGTCATCGAGATTTGGATTGATAGACATTAAGGCCTCATGGGGAAAAGAGTCATTGATCTCTTTGTTCGGATGATTCCCTTGATAAGGATCCTCAAGTCTACTGAGATGATCCGTGGCTAGGTTTTCAGCTCCCTTTTTGTCACGAATTTCAATATTGAATTCTTGAAGGTGCAAAACCCAACGAAGAAGTCTTGGCTTAGAATCTTTCTTAGTCATCAAGTACTTCAACGCGGAATGATCGGTATACACGATGGTGGTAGAAAGGACAAGATAGGGGCGGAATTTTTCAAAAGCATACACTACAGCTAAAAGCTCTTTTTCGGTAGTGGTATAATGCAGTTTAGCCCCCGTCATTGTCTTGCTAGCGTAATGGTTTGGTTGGAAGTGTTTGTTCACTCTTTGGCCCAAAACCGCTCCAATAGCAAAGTCGCTAGCATCACACATCAACTCAAAAGGTAGCTCCCAATTAGGGGTAACCAAGACCGGTGCCTTAGTTAGCTTATCCTTAAGAAGATTGAAGGATTCTAGACACTCTTTGGAAAAGATGAAAGGGGTACCTTTTTCCAGAAGGTGGGTCATCGGGCGAGCAATTTTAGAGAAATCTTGGATGAATCGACGATAGAAGCCCGCATGACCAAGGAAACTTCTCACACCCTTCACGGTTGAAGGTGGAGGAAATTTTGCAATAACATCGACTTTAGCACGGTCCACTTCAAGACCGGCTTTGGAGATTTTGTGTCCTAGCACGATGCCTTCTTTTACCATGAAATGGTATTTTTCCCAATTTAGAACAAGGCGAGTGTCTTCACACCGCTTAAGCATACGTTCTAAATTGGCAAGGCAAGCAGAGAAAGAATCGCCATAAACCGAGAAATCATCCATGAAGACTTCCATAGTTTCTTCAACCATGTCATGGAAGATAGCCATCATACACCTTTGGAAAGTCCCAGGAGCATTGCATAAGCCGAAAGGCATTCTTTTGTAGGCAAATGTTCCATAAGGACAAGTGAATGTGGTTTTCTTTTGGTCTTTGGGATCGATGGGAATTTGAAAATACCCGGAGAAACCATCTAAAAAGCAGTAATAGTCATTACCCGCTAGACGTTCAAGCATTTGGTCCATGAAAGTAAGGGGAAAATGATCCTTTCTCGTAGCATCATTGAGTTTGCGATAGTCTATACAAACTCTCCACCCTGTAACGAGACGAGTAGGAATCAACTCGTTGTTTTCATTGGGAACAACGGTGATTCCGCCTTTCTTAGGCACACAATGGACGGGACTAACCCACGGTGAATCCGAGATAGGATAGATCATGCCCGCATCAAGAAGTTTGATAACCTCTTTTTTGATTACGTCATGGATCTTAGGATTCACCCTTCTTTGGCTTTGAATAGTGGGTTTAAAGTTGTCCTCCATGAGAATTTTATGTATGCAAAAGTGAGGATCAATTCCACGAATATCGGAGATCTTCCAAGCAATAGCTTTCTTGTGATTCTTCAACACGACGATAAGTCGGGATTTTTCTTCTTTCAAGTCCTTAGCGATGATGACGGGTGACTTCTTGTTGTCTTCAAGGAAAACGTACTCGAGATGAGACGGTAGGTCCTTAAGCTCTAAATCCGAAGGATTTTCGATGGAAGGCGTAGTCAAATTCGGTTCATCGATAGAAATATCCTTAGGAGATGGTGGAGAATTATGGTCCTTATTGAGAAGTTTCTCAATGGTACGAATGTCTTCATCTCAAATGGAGGGAGAATCGTCATATTGCAAGTCCACATCTCCCAAAGTTGCTTCAAATTCTTTCAAGATGAAATCACTTTCTCCAAATGAAGTTAGTGATAGATCAATAGAGGCAACGGTCTCAACAGTGGGTAGAGAAGAAGAACAACTTTTACAAGCGTCTTTGAAATGTTCTTCACAAGCCTCATCAAGAACGTCAATAAAATTAACACTCTCGTTTTCCGAAGGCTGCTTAGAAAGTTTACCCATGTTGAAGACGATTTTATCGTCACCAACTCTCATGATTAATTCGCCCGCGGCTACATCGATGAGAGTGCGACCGGTCCTCAAGAACGGACGTCCAACGATTAATGGAACACGGGGATCCATCTCGTAGTCAACGAAAACAAAATCCACCGGGAAGGTGAATTTGTCAACGCCAACGAAGACGTCTTCGGCTATCCCCACTGGATAAGCAACCATACGGTTAGCTAATTCCAAAGTCATTTTGGTGGGGACTAGCTCGGGGAGAGATAATTGTTCCAAACACTTAAAGGCATTAAGTTTATACTAGCACCTAGATCGGCTAGGCCATACAATTCTCTACCCCAGGGAAGTTGCAAGGAATCAAGAAGCGACCCGGATCACCAAGTTTGGTTGGTAATTTCCTTAAGAGCACTGCGGAGCAATTCTTATTAAGTTGGGTCTGAGCGATGTCGAGGAGTTTCTCCTTATCACTGAGAAGATCTTTAAACATTTTAGCATATTTGGGCATGTGAGCGAGAGCCTCAGCAAAGGAGTTATTGAAATTCAGTTGTTTGAACATTTTAAGAAAGTTCGAAACCTGAATATCATCCTTGTTCTTCAATTTCTCTTTCCACAACCTCGAAGGATAAGGTATATTGGGTTGAGATGAAGGCTTTGGGATAGAATTCGCACTCACATCCTTGGGTGGTGGAGGGGTAGAAGTAGAAGGTGGTGGAATTGGAGAAGTAGAAGTTGGAGGAATAGAAAATGGAGGATTTGGAGAAGGAGACTCGTTTTCCTTTGTCACAATCACCGGTGTAGGTGTAGGAAGCTCGGGTTCCTTTAAACCTTTTCCACTGCGAGTGGTGATTGCTTTCATCTCCCCTCTTGGATTAGCAACGGTGTTACTCGGAAGAGAACCCGATCCAGAGGCTTGATTACTAGGGAAGAAACTAGCCATCATATTTCTCAAGTCATTCGTTTGACTTGCCAAAGTGTTTCGCATATCAGCTCGAAGATCATTCCCTTGCTTCACCATATCTGCTTTCATTTTGGCCATTTCCCGCTGAAGGTTTTACACTATCTCATCATTAGTCCTCATGTAGGTTTCAACCTCTTGGTATAATGCAGTGGGTTGGTTGGGAGGAGCATTGTAGGCGGGTGGTTGATAAGCAGGTTGTTGGTAAACTTGGTTGTTTCTTTGAGGTGGATATGGGTTTCTTTGGTTTGGATATTGATTTGGAGCACGAGGTTGGTTTTGATTGTTGCGATTGAGGTTGTTTGGGTTTTGTGGGGGAAAACCAGGAGGTGAAAGAAAGTTGTTTGAGCGATAGCTGAGCAAATTGCGGTCACCTTGAGGACGTGCTTGATAGCTTCCTGTAGCATAGGTACCGTTGGCGGCATACACATTTTCCGGATTGTCGTGAGTTGAAGGACAATCGACGTATGAGTGAGATCCCCCGCATATATCACATGATTGAGTCATAGCATTGGCTTGGGCAGTGATAGCTTTGGTATTATTGGCGGCTTGGAGGGCAAGTGATTCAACAAGCAAAGTAAGCTTATCAAGTCTCTTGTCGCTCTCATTAGTGCTAGCACTAGCCACATTGGTCCGAACACTCTTGGTTTGCACTCTAGACTTGTTCTCAATAATATCCCAAGCGGCATTAGAAGACTTAACCAAAAGATTACCCCCCGAGGCACTATTTAGTGAATCTTGGTCATTCATGCTTAAACCATTGTAAAAAGTATTAATTTGGTGCACTTTGGTAAAACCATGTTGTGGACACTTTCTTAAAAGTTCTTTAAAACGATCCCATGATTCACTAAAAGTCTCATCGTACTTTTGTTCAAAAGTAATGATTTCATTCCGCAAAGCGGTAGTACGAGAGGGTGGGAAAAAGTAGTTTATGAATTTGGTCTCTAAGTCCGTCCACGTAAGAATACTTTGTGGCAGTTCCTTATCAAGCCAATGCAGGGCTTGTCCCTCTAAGGAGAAAGGAAAAAGTTGCAAGCGAATTACCTCTTGTGAAGCCCCATTGAATTTGACCGTATTCGTGAGTTGAAGGAACCTTTTGATGTGGTCATGAGGATCATCAATGGTACGCCCCAAGAATGGTTGAGCAGAGACCATTTGAATAAAGCCGGATTTGAGCTCAAAGTTGTTGGCTCCAATCGCGGGTATGACAATAGCATCATGGTTGCCCTCTACATGTGCTTGCAAGAGTTTGATCATAGGGCGATTGTCCGGTAGAGGTTCATTGTTGTTATTATTCATGTTGTTTTGAGGTGGATTATTATTGTTGTTGTGTACACCGGCCATGTCTAAGTTATCGAGAGTCTCAGGCTCTTGATAAGACGTTGATCGAGTGCGCATACACCTGCAAAAGAACTAACAAAGCAGAAATATTTTTGGTTTTTTATGTTTTTTAATTTTTTTTGTATTTTTGAAAATTTTATATTTTTTTAGGATTTTTGAAAATTTTAAAGCATGGAAAATAACGTTCAAAGATGAACGGATCCCAAAATCCAACGTGTCTCTCACTTAAAACCTTTAATCTTAACGAAAAGAGTCGGCAGCGGCGCCATTTAATACATAGCTTTTCACTAAGTATCAAAGTTCGTTGTTCCGATTCTCTTCGAATTGATTATTGGTAGAAAGTGTGACTCAATTGTTCTTGGTGGAAGATAAATGGTTTGGTTGATTATCTATTTTAAACTAATAGCAAATATGTAAATGTCGTTGAGTAAAATAAGAGCTTTAAAGATTAAACTTAAAAGGACGAGTTAAAAATAAATGCTTGAAAACTTAAAGACAGGATTAGAAAAATACTTGAACACTTAATAAATCTAAAACTTGAAAACTTTGTAAAAAACAAGAAATTAAGTCCGTCGGAATCCCTGGTCAGAATCCCGTCGGAATACAGCTGATCGGAAAGATTAATAGGAATGTCTAAAAAAATGCTTCAATCGGAATGTAAGGTCGGAATGAGGCCAAATCGGAATGCTTAATCGGAATGATTACAAGGCAAGGTTATCGGAATGTAAAAGGGGACACAATAGGAATATTTGAAATTAAAACCAATCGGAATAACCAATAACTCCTTCAGTCGGAATACAAATAAGGGATCCAGATCGGAATACGTTAAAATGATACAATCGGAATGCACGAAAGGAATCCAAATCAGAATCCTGAAACCCTAATCCGATCAAGTGATCGGAATACCAAGGGTGCCAATCGGAATGCCAAATCGGAAAAGGGTTTACCCTTTTCCGATTATTGTGTGATTCGAAAATAAGGTAGTGATAAGCTATATTGATAAGCTAACACCAACACTTAACCAAATTAGTAATGAAATAGACTAAATAAGCACAAGTAACAACTTCTCTAAACTTTAAATAAGCAATCTTTTAAATCAAACTATAAAAGATGAAACTTTTTAAGAAAACTTTCAAAAAGTAAATAAGCTAAACATACAAATAAGCCAATAAGCACAAAGATCTTAAAGCTTAACCGTATGAAAGCTTAAGTATGATATAAATATGAACTTTTTAATCCTTAAAACATCGAGATCAAACACGGATCATCAACATTTGGGATCAAAATTAACTAAAAATAAAGAAAGGTAGAAAGAGATTAAAGATTAAAAGCTTAAACTTGAATTTGATTAATGAAATCAAAAATACAAAAAGGTTTAAACTTGAAAGATTAAAAGAAAGAAAAGATGAAAACTTAGTGAGAGAAAGTTTGGAACTTTCTCTCTCTAAAAACTAGAAAGGAAAAAATTAAAAGTGAAACTAGCTAACTCCCCTCCTAATGTGATTAGGAGGGTATTTATAGGCTAAGTGGGAGGTGCATGTGTGGTGTGCTTCCTTGTTTCTTTTCTTCTCGACTCGATTTAATTCCTTGTCTTTTCTCGACGTCGTCTCAGGATTTGAACTTGTCTTAATAATTTTCTTCTTTAATTTAGACTTAAGTTCTTCGACTTCATTAAACTTCCGTCTTTAGACTTTTTCTTCGATAAATCTTCATAATTGGTCTTGGACATCCGTTCTTTAAGCACTCTTGATCTCTTGACTTCGTCTTTTCTCGTTTTCTTCGATAAAAGCCCGTGAAAGCCCGTGTTTTCTTCCTTTTTCGTCTTTTGGTCCTAAAACACAATAAAAACACAAACCACGCATAATTCCGACTTTTACGACATAAAATACACGTTTTGGTCTTGTTATTATTGGAAATAAGTGGTAAAAGGATAAGTGTTTTCACACTTATTAATGCCACGAGATAACACTCCGTCGTGGTGAAGTCATAACACTAGTGCCTACTGTGTTATGGTTATGGTACCTCCATAACTAGGTGAAACTGGTCATGCATGTATATGGCTAAGGTAACTAATAAAACATAAGCATTTAATCTGTAACTACTGGGAAAACAGTTGGCTGCATACGGGAAATCCTAATAAAAGAAGAGATTGTCCTTACTGAAGGACGAGAAATCTGTACCTTGTGTCCAGTAGAAGTTAACGGAAAAGCTGAAGAACCTACTCCGCCTTGACGAATAATACTACATAAGAATAGGGACGTGTATGAGTTGTCTGAGATACATGTATTTTACTGGTTCTGTCTGTTCTTAGTTTATTATTCATGTTCTGTCATGTTTTAACTGTTTTAAGTATTAACTGTAGTTATTCTTGTATTATGTTGTTTAATATGCATGTAGTATGGTAATATAATACTTGTATTGTAATACTAAGTAACTTTCTAAAAATAGTAGGTTTCCATAAATAGTAAGTTTCTAAATATAAAAAGTTTCCAAAAATAGTAAGTTTCCAAAATTAGAAATGAGTTGGATTATTAATGTCAAGTAAAGTTTATTTAGTAAAATACAAGTCAGGGTTCAAGTATAATAGCTTATTAGATAATTAACTTGGTTAAACTAGTAAACTATACATTATAACGATTTAATTAAAAATATCATGTTTTAATTAAATTAAACTAAGTAAATACTTAGGTTAGTCATGAAATATAAATTTTAATATTTTAACCTAAGTCATGTATTTAATTAAATTAAATAGTCTTGAAAATAATTTCCTTAAACTATTAAACTTGCTTTAAAAATTCCCGAGCCCGAACCCGTGTTTAAAAATTACCCCGAGCCCAAAATATGCCTAGCCGACACCACATAGCCGGCAGCTAGTGGTGTCAGCCGACGGCTGAACATCACACGCACCACCACCAGTGGCTAGACCGGCTAGTCGGTTGCCACTGGTGGCCTTCGGTTCCCACTGTCGAGCCACGTCTGCCACTGCCGAGCCCGGTTCACACAGGCTAAATGCCGGTTCCCGCTATTCTTGTCAAACCGAGCCACACCGAGACCCTAGTGATCTCGGTTAGCCCCGAAACCAAACCAAACCAAACTCATCATCACCCATACCCCGACTCACGTCGGGGTCCCTTGTCGTGCGTCCGAGCCAAGCAAACCCCACACCGAGACCTTGAGGTCTCGGCTGGGCGTAACAAACACCACCGAGAGCCTTGAGGCTCTCGGTTTGGGTGTTGGCCGGACAAACCAACACCAAACACCCTTTAATTCTTTTTTTAATTAATCTTACATGTTTTTCTTGATTGGTTTTAAGATTAATTACATGGATTCATAAAAGAATTAAAAATAATTAAAACGAAAAGGGTTTTGATTATAGCGAGTGCGTAAAGGGAAAAAAGTTTATGATCACGAACACGTACACGCAAAATCAAAGAGCAAAAACGTCCCGAAAACCCCATGTGGTGATCTACAGCAGGCGGCAAGGAAGAAAGGGAGGCAAGGGTTTTCTTATTTTTTTGTTAACCTAAATTATGAATAAAAGTTCCCTGTGTATTTATTAAACATGGATTGGAATGGGTCATGGGCCAAAAGGCCCATTCCTTTCTTTCTTTGCACTCTAGCCACGGCTACCATGAAGCCCACGAGGAAACCCGTAGCTTTTTATTTTAAGTTAATATTCGTGTTCGTTAGTGTTTTAATTATCGTGAATTATATATATAGTGAACACGTCACATTTATAATATACGTAAATACATGTTAGTTAATGTCGTGACACATGTAATATATTATAAATGGAAACTTTTTATTTTATCGTATTTTCGTGTATTTACTGTTCATGGTATTTTAATGCGGGTTTTACACCTTTCATTAATCATTCTGTTTCTCGTTCATCGGATTCAAGCAAGATTAACAAAACTTCTAAACATAGTTTAGAAAGACTATGGGTACGACCATACAAACATCTTACTAATCCCACGAGGCCCCCAGCTGTATTAAACTCCAATATAAATTTGAAGGAAACAAATTCCGTATTGACTACAAGCAAAACTTATGAACTTTGCAACACTTTTGAAAATAACCCTTATAGCTACCAGTTACGTTTAGCATTAGATTATTTCATAGAAATGCACTAGATCCACGACAGTTTCCTGGTATCTCAGGTCTGAGGATAACTATTTATGATTTACTTGATGACAAAGATCCACAAAGTATAATCATATAGTTGGGATAAGTCCAATACTCGATTCATCGAATATCATCCAAAATTGATCAATATACTTTCAAGTATACTCTATCACTATTTTGATTTGTCTTAATTTAATAATACTCCCATACTATTAATCGACAACAGACATTTAGAATAATTACATTAATATTCATGGATTAAACATACAAATATAGGATACAATGTATTATAAATAAACTTACCAAGTAATTTATTTTATTATAATAATTGTCTAACATCCCTTATCCAAATACCAAATAGATCAATGCATAAAACTGGTACATGCATCATGCCTATAGTAATGACATTCATACTTGTTTGGCAAAGCATAAAAAACAACCAATCTTGACCTATTGGAATTTTGAGAATATTTTCTTCAAGAATTCAATTCATTGAAGCTCTTGTACTTGTGCATTCAAATAGTTTGATATTGTCACATAGTATCAAAATTGTGAAACATCCTTGATCACCAATTTACTAAACTTCCAAAAACACATTTGAAGTTCAAAGTATTCTAATTCTTTAATGTATAATGCAACATGTCATCCACAAAAATACCATGACTAATATTGAGTGTTACCTCAATTATATCTTTCAAGTTTGTCAACTTGTCATAAATATATAAATACGTTACCTATAATATCTATTATGTAATGTTTGATTCCAACCAAACATCCAAGTTTATTGGCTATGATAATTTGCACAACTATTGACAAATTACTCATCTATAGAATACGGAAGTTGATCCAAGACAGGGATGTTATTCTATTTCCAAACATATTCCTTGAGAATATTCATTACAGAAGTTATTTAATAACTTTCAAATAGATTAATATATTCAAATCATCTTGCATTTTAAGCATGATATAAATACAACACGATACACATGAAAATTTCTCAAACCGGATTTAGATTTCTTCATGTTCTAAATATCCATATAAACTTACTACATGGCATATTATGTTGTATTTCCACCGGATAAATAAATAAATTTATTTGTTCCAAGGTTATGTATATCTTATTCCTAAATCATCAAAGTAAAGTTTCAATTCAAATCTAAACTAAATCATCATTTAATTTGAATGAAATCTTACTTTCTTATATGTCTATTTGACACATATAATTTAAGAAAATAATCATAATACTCCCACTAGCTTTTAGGAATACTCAGAAGTTATCTTATTTAAAATTTAAATCTAATCTTTAATTTCAAATTAAACATAAGAATAATCTCCTAGATGCCCGCTTTTATCCATTCATGGATAATTACATTTTGTACTTTTCCAAAGATTTATCTTTGAACTAATAAACTCCTTTCGATTACTTAAGCCATTTCTTAAGTAGTCATTCAAGAAAGAGTTCATATATATTCAATTTGTCAATTAAAATATGACCAATAAAATCCTTATATATTTAATGTGTTTAGGAAAGAATATTCAATCATAATTAATTGCTTAAGTGTGATTAATAATCTATTCACAATATATACATTAAATATGTGTACAATCTCGTCCATATAATTTTGATACAAGGGTTTCAACTACCACTATGGGCGTTTTTTCTTTCTTTGACGAAACTCATCTTCAATTTCTAGTCAAACTATTTAAGATAAACCAAATCTAAAATTGATTAGCTTGTTGGACAACATCTATAACATTCATAGTATTAGTAGTTTACCCAAGACAATATTTTGGTAACAAATCATAACGATTACTTGCAACTCATAATTCTTAGCATATTACTCGTATATCCGAGATATCCTTGCAGACCTATGACTCAAATTCCTTTATATTGAGGGTTAGTACCCTCATGATAATTACTAGTGTATTTTAGAAGATTATGTATCTTGTAATTTTATCTTTCAAGATCAAAACTCCCACTTGCTTTTAGTAACTACATAGCAAATAGATGAACACTCCAACGTTATCTATATGGGACATTACAAAATACAATGAAAGTTCCTAACTCTTTATTTTCTAAATAACCCACTTCATAAGCAGTTTAGCAAAATCTAAACTTTATTTAAGATATAACGTGATTCATCACATTCCATATATAATGGTATCTTATTAATCTTCTTAGATTAAGTCATACTCAACTTTCTAACCTTGATATCTTTTGGAAGAAAGAAAGATATAGTTATCTTGAATCAATCATCATTTTTATTTTCCTAATGAACATACCATAACAATATTGTATTTCATTTGGGTTAATATTGTAAGTCAATCTAACAACATTTAAGATAAATATATATCTTTCGGCTTACCTATATACCAACTAAATCATCTCAATGGTATAATATATTTGCTAACCATTTTGCATGCTTTATAACTCAAGTACTTCTAATACAAAGTCACTTTATTTCCATATCCTTAAAACATAAAAGTTAAAATTCCATTATGCGTTTTAAGTCATTCGAAAATGACTCCATGTATATGTCTTAGCGAACAGAGATAATACATTAACGTCTTTACTTTATATTATATGTCTTTCAAGACTTTATGTTTGTGACTTTATACAAGAAATCATAAACATGTATAATTAAAGTAACCATGAACACCACAAAGGTTTCAATAATCTTTTCAAGTTAATTTACTACTATGTCTATTTATGTAATTCCAAGAATACACAAATATTTACTTTAGTAGTATAAGATTACTCTATGTATTTATGTCATTCAAGGAATTGTCCATCTTAAGAAACTACAAAATATTCCATGCCTGATCTCACGACATGTGGATATTTTACCCTTGTGTTTACAATTTAGTCCAAGCTCTCACATGACTAAATCAAAACAACAAGTGTTTCTTAATGTCAATGATATATATATATATATACTTTTAAGTAGTCTTTTAATCATACTGACACATGATCAAACTTTCATTAGATGGTTAGTCTCTTATCTTGAAGAGAAGAGAATCATTTAAATCATATCTTTATGAGTTGTTTCTTGCACACAATATTCATTTCTCCCACTTGTGCACGGAACAACCTCATATATTAGATAAACATCACGTCTAACATTCGTCTATACAAAATATGATTGTGTCATATATATTAAGTAGATGTAGAACCACTTAATCAACAAGAATCAATACATGACTATCCTTTGAAGATAATAGTGTCAACAATTCGAAAGTAATTATCTTAGGACATACTAAAGATAACATGGGTTATTACCAAGACAACAAAGCTTGTAACTCCCACTGAATTAGAGAATATTTTAATAGACTCAAATTCAGTAATACAACATTGTAAATGTTTTATAATCGGTGAAACATATTAGTGTGTTGTTTACTTTCTTACTCCTTTGTTAGCCTCAAAATAGAGTCAAACAAGAATGCTCGGTCATATGTTTATTATGTATCGTATTTTAGAACATTGTAATAGGTAGTAGATTAGTCGTGTTTTATGGGCTTAACTTTAAGCTAAAGTTCATTCATAAGTAACTAAAGCCCAAAAGATAAGCCCGACCCATTATCATATAGCCCATTATGCCACATGTAGTCAAGGCTATAAATACCTCTCCTTGCATGTAATGAGAGGTTGGTTGGTTCATTATTCATTCTCTCTAATCTAATATTCACTAAGTTTGACACAATTCTCTCTCTTTTCTCTCTCTACTTTATCTCTCTAGAATTCATCTATCTTCTACCTTTCTTTCTTGTTTAATCATCATATATTATATGGGACAACAATTGGTATCAATCGCCATGGGGTAGATTTGTGATTGGTTGTTGTGCTTTTTATTTGATTCGAATGATTTGATCCATATTTCATCTCTCGAATTCAAATTTTTTTGTGTTTTCCATGCTCTAAATCTTGATATACATCTCCTACATAGTTATGGTAGGGATTTGGTTGCTTTCGGTTGGTTAAAATCACGGATTTCTTGTCAAAAATCTTACTTTTTTACCTAAAGTTTCGGAACAGCACAAGTATTCCGACAGAATTCCATCGGAAAAGGGTTTTACTATTCTGACAGATATTCCGATTGAGTACTCTGATAGGATATTCCGATTGTGTATTCCGATAGGATATTCCGATAGGATATTCCGATTGTGTATTCAGATAGGATATTTTGATAGTACATTCCGAGAGCATTCCGATAGAACATTCTGACAGCATTCCGATAGTACATTTCGACAGCATTCCGATAGTACATTCCGACAACATTCCGATATAACATTCTGGCAGCATTCCGATATTACATTCCGATAGCATTCCGATCGATATTGCGATGGGTATTCCGATGGATTAAAGATTTTTTTTTCAAAAACGTGTTTTCGAAATATTTTAACTCGTGTGTTTTCTGGCCTTGGAGAATTTTTTGATTTTTGAAGAACATTTTTTAAGGGATTTCAACACTTTTTCTCTTCAACAACAATCACTATAACATCTACTTAAGATCCATATTCACTTTATCATTTCAGAGAAAATTGAGATGGATTCTACTACAGAATATCGTGTGACGAATAACAACATAATGGTGGCGGGTAACAAAGAGAGACCACCAATGCTTGTGTCGGGTCGATATGATCAATGGCAATCCTGTTTTCTACGTTATCTTGACACAAAACCTAACGGTGATGCTTTAAGGCAATGTATTTTTGATGGACCCTATAAACTCTCAAGGATTCAAGTTCCTGGAGTACCAGTTGATTGTAGTAAAATACGACCTTTTAGGAAAAAGGCGTAAAAGCGGTAAGTACTAAGTGTCGGTTTAGGAAAACCAAGCACTAATGAACCTTAAAGGTGAAAGTTCGTTTCTCAAGGAGGCTAGTGTGTTGTGTTAAAGACTTGATTAAATGTTTGTGATTATGATTATGAGCAAAGAAAAGAGAAAAGGATGACGGTTACGATTTAAAATTAAACTAAGACGAAAAGTCGTGCACGTAAAACCGTAAAATACGAAGAAATTTAAAAATTAACCTAAGATTTCCTAGAAAATTGCAATAAATCCAAAAAATGTAATTAGAGTTTACAAAAATTAAAATCACTCAAACCTTTTATTTAATTAAATATTATTTTTTTAATGCTAACTAAAGCCCAACAAATCAATTTAATTAACAAAAAGCCCAAAATGAGATTTTTCACTTTCTAAACTCGAAGATAACTTAACTGAATCAAAAACTATTTTTGAAAATTTTAAAATTAATTAAAACTATTTAAAAATGATTAAAAACTATAGAAATATTAAAATAATTCTAAAAATTAATTGAAAGACAATAAAATTAATCTAAAAGTTTAAAAATTCCTAACTTAATGTATTTAAACGAAGAAAAATGAAAAAGTTACAAAAATCTTAAATTTAACTTTTAATAATAAAATAATATTAAAATTCCAAAATTTATAAAAAATTGTAAAAAGTTGCAAACTAGTTTATTTTAACCTAATTAACAAAGAAATGAACTTGAAATTATAAAATACCCCTATTGGGCCTCCAAATGGGCTGAAATGAAAAACAATCCACCTAATTTGGCTTTTTGGCCCAATAAGCAAAAGGTTGTCCAAATAAGCCCAAAATCACCTATCTGACTCAAAATTCAATTTTAAACACAAAATTTCAAAGGCCCAAAAGCTGAAAGTGAGCTTATCACAGCTTATTTGAAAGCAGCTTATTCTTAATGGGCTTTTAGCCCATTAAGCTATAAGCTGAAATTTGACACACAACCTTCTCTTGACCTAATTAGTATGTTTGTAAAAAGAAATTTGGAATAAGCCCAAGAAATAAGCCTGATATAAGCAAAAGCTCTCTATAGAAAACGACAAAATAATCGTTTTTAAGTTCTAGGCCACTTCAAAAGCTGATTGAACTTGCAAATGGTTTTAAATGACAAAACAAAGCTTAATAATCAAAAAGATTTCAAAAAGAACCAATGAATAAGTTGGAACAAGCAATAAGTACTTAATGTAAAAGTTAACTTGTTTGGTTTTCTAGTCAAACCTAAAAGTCAAAACCTAAAAAACTCCAAATTAGTTCAATGGGTCAAATAAGGAAGATTGATTACAAAAACAAAGTTGTTGCAAGTCTGGATAAGCTAATATAGCTTATGAATAAGCTGTTTGAAAATTAACACTAGTAGTGGCTTGTTTTGGGTGTCCAGCAGTGGGAAAAGTTTCCACTGCTTGACTTGTTTGACTTTTTGTCTTTTGTGGATTTTTGTTGGATTCAAGGCACAAAAAGGCACCTTTATAACCAGTGGGTTATAAGGAGTCAATAGCAATCACAAAATCACAAATCCTAACAGCCAATTAGTACAGTTAATTAAAAAGATCACCAAACATTGCACAGACATGAACATAAGCAGTTATGAACCAGATAAGCAGATTTAACAAGATTCAGCCAACCAAATTCAACCAAATGCATACAACAGCTATAATAAATTCAAATGAACACAAATCAACTGGTTTCATTCAATGATTCAAGGTTTAGAACAAGATTCAAGCTTAAAAAGTTACTAATGAACAATGAACAAGCAGAATATGAACTTTGCTGATGTACTTGACCACAAATCCTATTTCAAACACTCAAATCACCTAAACAGGTTACAAAAACTTTGATTTAACACTTGTTAGCCCTAAACATGCATAGACTCTAGGTGTTTCCAAAATATTAGGTCAAAATATGCAAAATCAAGTGAGTTATACACAATATAGGATTTGATGTTTAAAAGATGAAAACTTGCAGATAATAGCACACAACCAAGTAATAATCAGATACAAGCACAAACCAACACTTAACAATAACTCAAATTCAATTTGCAAGCTTATATCAGTAAACCCAAACACCCCTTAAACTTTTCAATCCAAGATTTAAACAAGTAAATGTGTGTTTCAGTTTAACCCAAGCCTAATCTAGCATCATAACAACAATATCATGCAGTATTAAGAAGATTCAAGCCACAAGAACAACACTTATAACAGCAGAACACAAAAATCACAAAATCAAGTATTTTTAACAGATTTTGGGTAAGAAGGCTCAAACCTCATGAATGTACATCCACACTCACGAAGTTTTGAGCTTATGTGCCTAGCTTAACAAGTTACAAGCCTTCCACAAAGCTACTAAGAGTAACAAGGTTAGAACAAGCAATATATAAAACTGAAAATTGAAAAACAAAGCTGATTAATGCAACATTTGTACCCACTCCTTGATTATCCCCAAACCACAAGCTCACAACACCTTGATAATCTTCTTATCAGTGTGCTATGATCACTTGTAATCCAAAAATTCCAAGGATGTATGAAAGAACTTAGCAAAATATCAGTTTTGAGAAAACTTGGCAATTTCTTGCACAAGGATTAAAAACAGGTTTTGAGATTCAACAAACACAAACATGTAACAATAATAAGAAAGGAATAAAGTTGGCACTTGGATTTCTTCAACAATTCAAACACGTTTTCATTAAACTTGAAAAACGCTTTACAGAAAGTTGAACAAGGAAAAACCAAGAGCAAATGTAAATGAAGGACCCTATACCCTTTATATAGAGGGTGTACATGGTCTGAATAAGCTAAAAATTCAAAACCCCAAGTTGTAGAAGTCCTAAAATACCCTTACTGAATTTTAAAAACTTTGAACTCATGTGATGTTATCTTGGCATCTTGTAGAGGTGTAAAGGGTGGAATTTGATCAAGGGGCTCCCATTGAGCTTAAAGTGCAAGCAACTTTGTGGATGGTTGATTTGTTGGCACTTTTTGGCTTCATCCTCAAAAATGTATGCATGGGATAAAACATGTGAACTTTGGGGTGAGGTGGCAAAGTAAAAGTGAGTTGGGTTTTGTTCATAAGCACCTTAATCATAAATTTGGAGGTTTTGGGGTTTTAATTTTTGCTTAATCATAAACCCCTAATCTTGTGTTCTTGGTGAATAGTGGGTTGTTTAATCTAGTTTATGTTTTGAAAACATGTTAACCGCCCAAATTAGTTAACTAATTAAATTAGTTAAAAATCTGGTGTGGTGGGTGATGTGGTGTAAAATACGTCTTTTAGGAAAAAGAACGTAATTAGGGTAAGTATTAACAAGTAGTTTAGGAAAACCACAAGTTATGAACCAAAAGTGGGGATCGTTCTCAAGGAGGCTAGTGTGTTGTGTAGAGATGATTAACTTTTGTGATTATAATTTATGAAGAAAGAAAATAGAAGAGAGATTAGAAGAGAACGACGGTTACGATTGCGGATTACACTAAGACGAATAGTCGTACACGTAAATCTTAAAAAGTGACAAAATTAAAAATTTAACCTAAAAATTCCTTGAATATTTCAATAAATCCTAAAAAATGTAATTAGAGTTTACAGAAAATCAAAAATCACTCAAACCTTTTATTTAATTAAATAATAATTTTTTAATGATAATTAAAGCCCAAAAAATCAATTTAATTAACAAAAAGCCCAAAATGAGATTTTTTCAATTGTAAACCTATAAAATGACTTAACTAAATTTAAAACTATTTTTGAAAATTTTAAAATTAATTAAAACTATTTAAAAACAGTTAAAAACTATTTAAACATAAAATAATTCTAAAAATTAATCTAATGACAATAAAAATATTCTAAAAATTGTAAAATTCCTAACTTAATGTTTTGAACTAAGAAAAATATAAAAACTTGAAAAATCTAAATTTTAATTTTTAATAATCAAATAATAATAAAATATTAATTAAAATCCAAAAGTTAGAAAAAATTTTAAAAAGTTGCAAACTAGCTTATTTTAACCTAAATCATACAGAAATAAAGTTGAAATTACAAAATACCCCTATTGGGTCTAGAAATGGGCTAAAAGTCCAAACAGACCCCTTAATGGGCTCAAATAGGCCCAATAAGAAAAATGTTGTCCAATTAAGCCTAAAAGCTCCTATCTGACTCAAAATTTGATTTTAAGAAGAAAACTCGGAAGGCCCAAAAGCTGAAAATATGTTTAAGCTAGCTTATTTCAAAGCAGCTTATTCTTAATGGGCTTATTGGCCCATTAAGCTATAAGCCGATGCCATAAGCTCAAATTTGACACACAAGCTTCTTTTGAGTTACTTAAGAGATCTGTTAAAAGAACTTTGAAATAAGCAGAAGGAATAAGCCTGAATAAGCTAAAATCTATCTTCACAAAATGACAAAATAGTCGTTTTCGAGTTCTAGGCTACCCCAAGAGCTGATTCAACTTTCAAAAGCTTTTAAATGACTTAATTAAGCTTAATCAACAAAATGTTTTCCAATAAGCACACTCAATAAGCTGAAATAAGCAAATAAGCACTTAATTAAAAGTCAACCTTATGAGTTTTCTAGCAAAAAGTCAAAGCCAAGGTCTGATAAGCTCTAGATCAAATAAATGGGTCAAATGAGGAAGATCTATCACAAAAAATAAGTTGCTGCAAGTCTGGATAAGCCAATTTGGCTTATTAATAAGCTGAAAGAGAATTAACACTAGCAGGGGCTAGTTTTGGGTGTTGAGCAGTGGGAACTTTTCCCACTGCTTGACTTTCTTGACTTTTTGTCTTTAGTGACTTTTTGTTGGAATCAAGTTACAAACAAGGCACCCTTGTGATCAGTGAATCACAAGGAGTCAGAAACAACAAAGAAATCACACTTCCAATCAGCCAAATAGTGCAGTTAATTCAAAAGATCACCAGATCTCACACAGACATGAACATAAGCAGTTATGAACTTAATAAGCTGTTTTAGCAAAATTCAGCCAACCAAATTGCACCAAAAGCATACACAAGCTATATTTAATTCAAATGAACATAAATTAACAAGTTACATGCATTGGTTCAAGGCCTAAATCAAGATTCAAGCACAAAATAGTTACTGATGAACTAAGAACATGCAGTCATGAACACTTGCTGATATACTTGACCAACAAGCCAAATTCAAACACTTAAATCTTGTTATCAGGTTATATAAACTATGATCTAACACTTTTTATCCCTAAGCATGCATATACTCTAGGTATTACCAAAATCTTAGGTCAAAATTAGGCAAAACAAGTGAGATATAGCACAATCTAGGATTTGATGTTTTAAAGCCAATAACTTGCAGAAACTAGCATACAACCAAGTGAATAGCAGATACAAAGCATAAACAACAACTTCTAACAACAAAATAAAAAGCTATGATCTTAAACAGATAATCCCAAACACCCATTATCTTTTTCAAATCATAATTTAAACAAGTATAAGTGTATTCCAAGGTTACCCAAGCCCAATCAAACACAATATCAGTTATATCATGCAGTATCAAGCAAGATTAGACCATAAAAACAACAAGAACATAAGCAATGCACCAAATCACCAAAAATCAATTTTTTAAGCCGATTTTGGGTAGAAAGGTTCAAACCTCATGGATGTACATCCACACCCACGAATTTTGAGCTTATGTGCTAGTAAGAACAAGCACAAGCTTCCACAAACAACCCTGCTAAGATTCAACAAAGTTAGAAGCAAATATCATAAACAGAAAGGTAAAAATGGCAAAACAAATCTGATTGATGCAACCTTGTTCCCACACTTGATTATCCCTAAACTATAAGCTCACAACACCTTGATAAGCTCCTTATCAGGGTGTATAGATCACTTATAGCCCAAGAATTTCAAGGTTAAACCAAGCCTTAGCAAAATATCAGATTTTTCACTCTTGTGCAATTTCTTGCACAAGGTTTGAAAACAAGTTTTGAGATTCAAGATTAGCAAACATTAAACATAAACAAGCAGTAATAAGGATTGGCACTTGACTTTTCTTCACAAATTTCAAACACATTTCATTAACTTGAAAATGAGATTTACAGAATTGTGAACTAGGAAAAATTCAAGAGCAGTGCTCAAAGTGAAACCCTAATGCCTTTATATAGGCTACAAACAAATGCTAAGAAGCTAAAAAACGTAAACCCTAAAGCTGTGAAGTCCCCAATTTTCCCTTTGAAAGTTTGAATATCTTGGAATCATGTGATGAAATTTTGGCTGTTTGTTGATGTATGAGCTGTTGGAATTGCATCAAAGGCTCAAAATAAGCTTAAGTTTCAAGCTTCAATCTTGGACGTTGGATGTGGCAGAGTTTTTGGCAGTATCTTCAAAACGTATGCATGGGGGTTATTCATGTGACCTTGTGGGTGATGAGGTGTCATGTTTAAGGGTTAGGTTGTGATTAGGTTAGGTTAATCATAATTCTGGAGGGAATTAGGGTTTAATTCACAGTAATTAGGGAATACCCAAATTCATGAAGAACATGATGAACATGGTTGTTTAATCCGTTTTTGGTTTTAAATGGATGTTAGGCGCCTAAATTAACTAATCAGTTATGATTAGTTTAATTAGGGTGAGTGGATTGGTGAGGTGGAAGCAGGGAGAGTGGTGATTGGTTGGTTTTGGTGAGTGGGCTACGTGTCACATGGTGGTTGGTCTAGGTAAGATATGTTGTCTGCCAAGATTAACCCCTCAACTCTTTAACTCCTTTCAATTCAATTTAAATAGCCAAAAACCTGAATTCCTTTGTTCGCAAAGTTTCATTTTTCATACTTTTGCCCCAAATACTTTTCCAAAGTATTTTCAGGGGTATTTCTTGCCAATTGTTGATACTTGAAGGGCTGATTTGGCAATTTCTTCATAGATAATGGTCTTAACTTGTATGGTTGACTTCTTGGAGGACAGAAATTAACGAGTCATGTTAATGAGGGACCATTTTTGCCATTTCTTCAAAGTTAAGGGTCCTTTTTGCAGTTTGACATATTCAAAGGACCAAACTTGTTCTTTCTTGTAAATTGAAGGTCTTTATAGCATGTTTGACTTTGAGGAGGACTAATATTGACAATTTAGTTTTGTTGAGGACTAAATTTGCCAATTCTTCAAAGTTAAAGGACCTTTTTGTAAATTTGACAAACTTTAAGGACCAAACTTGTAATTATGAATATACAAGGGTTTAAAGTGTCAATTCTTTAATATTGGAGGACCCTTCTTGCATAATCTTCAAATCTTCAAGGGTTTTTCTTGGAAAATCTTCATTAGGGCTTGGTTCATTGCGCGGCTTCATTCCCCGTGTTCGCTTTTGCATGATTCTTGTGATCTTTTGTCATTTTCTCAATATCCGTACCTAAAATACACAAGTAACAAACACAAACATTTATTTGGCCATTTTCATGATATTTAATGCATTTAAAGCCCTTTTTGGACGATGAGACTATGTATAAAAGCAGTCTCATCACTCCCCCATACTAAATCATTGTTGTGCCCTCACGGAATGCTAGAATAAAGTATCGTAGCACCTCCAAAATTCATTTGTATTCACTTTATTGAATGATAAACCAGCTACACTACTACTATTGCTACTACTTGCGTTTTAGACATAATGTATGATTTTCATCTCAAAATGGGACGTTTAGGTTCATAGAATAAGAACACGTGAATGCTTCGTTAGAAATAATTTCATCGTCCTCGATTTTCACCCCAATTCCATGCCAAGCGTGCAACGAGGTCATTGTCATTATAAGTTAGTAATGCTAACACTACTTATATGCCCTAATCACGTACTTATCCTCCCATTTTCCTAAGTTGTATCTCTTATATTTTATTTTGTCTTGAATGTTTCACGAGGATACATTGTTTGACTTATGTGATAATAGAGATTTTGGTCTAAAAATAGTGTCCCATCGGTGTAACCAAGACCATCGATTTAATAACCCCTCCTAATAGCAACGATGTCAAAAAATTAAGTTAACAAGAAGGATCGATAAACACGGTTTTATAACGGTTTTGAACATGAGACTTATTACCAAAACTTTTATACGCCCCCTAACGGAAGGGCCTTATTATCATAGGTTTACCTCCATATTTTATTCAACTTCACAATGAAGCTTTTATTATGACTTCGGTCTTGCCTTGCCTTTTATTTAACCTCGCCATGAGGTGTTTATTGTGGCCAAAGACGTATATCCTCACGCTAAGGCGAATTTTGGATCTTTAAAGCTTCAAAGATTAAGGCTTGATTCACTTTCAGTTTTGCATAGATTTTTCGGCCTTGTGAGCTTCAAATTGTTTTCTTGATTTAGGTGAGCACTTGAAATCTTATTATTGGGTGAAGCTTTCGATTATTCGGGTTGCCAATACTTCAAAACCGTGACGCTGGCGATACCTTAATGTCTTCCCAGTTTAATTACATGGAAGCTACTAGAAAAGACTAGAAACCAACAATCAAGACTAAACCGCTAAGTCAATATTTATTAAGCAAAAAATATTTACAAGCGAAGGGAGAATAAGCAAACAACGAGAACACATGAGTTTTTGAAAGAATACGAGTACTCTACGTTTAGCATAGTAACTTATAATTAACTCTATCATTTCTCGTCCTCATTTAAGAGACTTAGCCTAATATAAAGTTAAGGAATCAAAGCTAAGTGCTCAACACTTACGGTCGAGTAAAAAATTACTCTTATTCTCGCCATCGAAAAACCTACATTCGTGTCTTCAAACACTTATAAAACATGAGAAAATTTTTAAAATTTGCCCATTTTAGCCTTATTTTGCAACAAAACGATAAACAAAAAGGTAAATTTTGGAAAGCGTGAAGGTTTAGCAAGGCAAGTATCTATTCACCCTCCATACTAAAGTTAAACATTGTCCTCAATGTTTCGAGTCTAGGGGTGCAAACACCCCCATACTAGAGACGTAGTCGAATGCATAATCTAGCATGGAAAGGGTGTAACCGTTAAATTTAAAGCCGTTTATAAAGTGTGCTAAAAACCTAAGGTTAGAACATCAAAGGATATATCAAGGATATTGAGAAAGTCTTCAAAGCAAACGATCGAGTGCTCCCATAAAACGAACACGAGAGGCTCCAATCGTGAAGATAATGATCATCTAAAATCCACAATTCACAAACAACCACGGAACAAAGGTAGGAAGGGCACAAATCCCCACACGTTACTACATTAGAAATCGATAATATATTCATAGGATAAGCATGGGACTCCCCCACGAGGCACCTCGTTTTTGATTACCGAGTCATGAGCTCGACTCTATCCCCTCAATACTAATTATCATTGGGGAAGGTGATTTGGTCGAGGTAGTTCAAGGATGGAACTTCCCTGCCAAAGTAGTGCTTCAACCTATGTCAATTCACCTAGAAATTGGGGCCATCATTTTGAGCTAGCTCGATGGTCCCATATGGAAAAACTTGAGTCACGGTGAATGGACCGGACCAACGGGATTTCAACTTACCAGAAAAGATTTTCAAACGAGAGGCTAAAAGCAACACTTGATCTCCAATGTTAAAAACCCGGTTTTTAATTTTTGAATCATGAAACTTTTTAGTCTTTTCTTTATAAATCAATGAATTTTCATAAGCAATGTCCCTTAATTCATCCAATTCATTTAATTTCATTTTTCGGTGTTTTCCCGCGGTCTCCATATCATCATTACAATGCTTAAGGGCCCAATAAGCTTTGTGTTCAAGGTCAATTGGCAAGTGACAATTGTTCCCGTACAGAAGCTTATAGGGAGTGCACCCGATGGGCGTCTTATGAGTGGTCCTAAAGGCCCATAAAGCATCGTCCAACTTATCCGACCAAGATTGTCGGTTTTCCCCAATATATCTCTCCAAGATCCTTTTCAATGCTCGGTTTGAAACCTCAACTTGCCCACTCGTTTGTGGGTGATAAGCCGTAGAAAGCCGATGTGTAACCCCATATTTCCTTAGGACCCTTTCGAATTGGTCGTTACAAAAATAGGTTCCACGATCGCTTAAGATCGCACGAGGGGTTCCAAACCGAGAAAACAAGCTTTTCAAAAACTTGACTACCACACGAGCATCATTGGTGAGCAAAGCCTTAGCTTCCACTCACTTAGATAGGTAGTCAACGGCGACAAGGATGTACTTATTACCACGAGATGATGGGAACGACCCCATAAAGTCAATGCCCCAAACGTCAAAGATCTCACACACTTGGATGATATTTTGTGGCGTTTCATCTTTTTGTGAGGATTTTCCTTGTCGTTGGCATGAGTCACACGACTTCACAAGCTCATGTGCATCTCGGTAAACAGTAGGCCAAAAGAAACCGGCATAAAAACCTTCTTAGCCGTGAGATTAGCACCGTGGGTCCCTCGTGAAAAGCTCTAAGGATGTTAGAAGCTTCGGTACCAAAGACACAACGTCTAATAATTTGATCCGCATAAGTTCGAAACAAGTAAGGGTCGTTCCAAAAATAGAACTTGACATCACGAAAGAATTTTCGTTTTTCTTGAGTCGTCATACCCTTGATGATGAAGTTGCCCGCATGGTAATTTGCGATGTCCGCAAACCATGGGGTAGAAGAATCAAGCTTAGAATTCACTACACCAAGTGTCTCGAGCGGAAATGTTTCAGTGATTTCCTTGGGCTCGTAAACACTTTGGTGAGGATCTTCCAAACGAGAAAGATGATCGGCCGCTAGATTCTTGGCTCCTTTTTTGTCAACGATTTTGTGATCAAATTATTGAAGGAGGAGAATCCGACGAAGTAATCTTGGCTTAGCATATTATTTAGCCATAAGATACTTGATAGCCGAATGATCCGTATACACTATGCATTTCATCAAGACGAGATAAGGTCGGAATTTCTCAAATGCATACACCACGGCAAGGAATTCCTTCTCCGTTGTAGTGTATTTTAGTTGAGCCTCGGTCATCATCTTACTAGCATAGTGAATAGGCAAGAAGTGTTTTTCATGACGTTGCCCCAATACGGCCCCAATAGCGTAGTCACTAGCATCACACATGAGCTCAAAGGGGAGGTTCCAATTGGGAGCAACAAGAATGGGAGCTTCGGTAAGTTTCCTCTTAAGGATTTCAAAGGCTCGTACACAATCTTCGTCAAAGACAAAACGTGCATCTTTTTTGAGGAGATGTGTAATAGGTCGAGAGATCTTTGAAAAATCCTTGATGAATCGACGATAAAATCCTGTGTGGCCTAGAAAACTCCTAACTCCCTTAACGGTTTTGGGATGAGGTAATTTGGCGATGACGTCTATCTTAGCTTGATCTACCTCAATCCCCGCTTTCGAAACCTTGTGCCCTAAGACGATTCCACTTTTAACCATAAAATGACATTTTTCGCAATTTAGCACAAGGTTGGTTTCCTCACAACGCTTCAACATTCTCTCAAGATTCGACAAACACGAAGTGAACGAAGTACCAAACACGGAAAAGTCATCCATGAAGACTTCCATCGTCTTCTCGATCATATCATGAAAAATAGCCATCATGCACCTTTGAAAGGTTCCTGGTGCATGGCAAAGTCCGAATGGCATTCTATGATAGGCAAACGTTCGATATGGACACGTAAACGTTGTTTTTTCTTGATCACGAGGATCGATGGGAATTTGGAAGTAACAGGAAAAACCATCTAAAAAGCAATAGAATCGTTTCCCGCAAGACGCTCCAACATTTGGTCCATGAAGGGAAAGGGAAAATGGTCTTTTCGAGTGGCGTCATTCAACTTACGATAGTCAATGCACACTCTCCATCCGGTCACGAGTCTAGTGGGAATTAACTCGTTGGCATCATTTGGCACAACGGTCATTCCTCCCTTTTTAGGGACACAATGAATAGGACTCACCCAAGGGCTATCGGAAATAGGGTAAGTCATTCCCGCGTCAAGGAGTTTTAGGACTTCCTTTTTTATGACGTCATGAATTTTGGGGTTCACCCTCGTTGGATTGCGGGCTTGTAATCCTCCTCCATTAAGATTTTGTGGGTATAAAATTTGGGATCGATCCCCTTAATGTCGGATAACTTCCACGCAATTGCCCCTTTTTGATCCTTTAGAACATCGACAAGTGCGGTTTTTTCATCATCCGAAAGATCTTTCGCAATAATAATCGGCAAATCGTCGTCCTCCTCCAAAAATACATATTCGAGATGAGGAGGTAAATCTTTCAACTCGAGGATAGGTGGTTCCTCAATTAAAGATTTGGGCTCGATACTCATAACCTCCTCGGGTGGAGGAAATGGGAAATTGTTAAGAAAATCCTTGATAATCGAGAAGTCCTCATCATTGTCGAGGTATTCGTCACAAGTACGTGGAACATCGAATTCTTCCAACGTAAAACCACCACCTTCAAATGGAGTGAAGGTTGGTGTCGAATTATCAAGAATGGGATCAAACATAGTGGGATTGCCAGTATTTTCATCATCACCAAAACCTAGACCTTCTTGTGAAAATTCCTCGCAAACAACGTCGATCATATCAACGAGGTTTATGGTTGCAACGGAATAAACATGAGAAATTTGAGAATTTTGAGTTGCGTTTATAACAAGTTCCTCGTCGTTGAAACGTATGGTGATCTTTCTAGCATGCACATCAATTAAAGCCATTGACGTATCTAAAAACGGACGACCTAAAATGAGAGGAACTTGAGGATCCGTGGGAATATCGACAACGATAAAGTCTACCGGATAATAGAACTTTCCCACTTTCACAAAAACGTCTTCCGCCAATCCACATGCGGGAATCGTGGAATGGTCGGCCAAATCGATAGACATTAGTGAAGGAGTAAGATTAGGAAGGTTGAGCGACTTGAAGATTGCAAGTGGCATCAAGTTAATACTAGCACCAAGATCGGCCAAGGCATAGCATTCCTCCATATCTTGATTGCACAAGGAATCAAGAATTTACCGGGATCACCGACTTTTTTAGGTATGCGGTTAAGATAAACCGATGAACAACTAGACAATTGTTGCAATTTCTCCTTGTTGTTCAACATACTCTTAAAGTTAGCGGCAAATCGAGGCATCATGACCAAAGCATCGACAAAACTCACATTAAAATGAACGTCACGAAACATTTTCATAAAAAGCTCAAATTGGTAATTATCGCGCTCTTAACATTTCTCCTTTCTAAGTCTCGATGGATAGGGAAAAGGTGGTGTGGGTTGAGGCATAGGCATAGCCTTTGGAATCTCGGGTTCCAAATGTGGTAATGGGTCAATCGTAGGTGTGGTATGAGCGGTACTTCGTGGGATTGGGACATGCTCCTTTTCGACCACCACCTCGGGTTCTTCCTCAATTGCATCCTCCGTAGGAGCAATTGGTTGAGGAGTCGGTTCCTTAAGTGTCTTACCACTACGTGTGGTAATCACTTTCATCTCTCCCTTAGGGTTCAATATGGTGTTACTAGGAAGACTACTAGGAAGACTACTCGAAGACGGTTTGCACATAATGGCCTCAAACATAGATGAAATTTTATCCTCAAACATGGATCGCCTCTTCTCGGCCTTAATCATCTCTTGTTTTATTTCATGTTGCCCTTGTTCCATTTTTTGTTGGTTTTGTGGTAACCTAGTTACATTTCCTTCCATTTTGTTTGTATGGATTTTAAGCTCATTTGCTAACTCATTTTTCAACTCCTTCTTCAAGTCGTTCTTAAACTCGGATCTTAGGCTAATGATTTCTCTTTGAATGTTGTCAAACCTAGCATCGTTTCCATTAGCGTATTCAACAAATTCATTTGAAAGATCTTTCAAAGTTTGCAAACCCTTGTTGTTGTTTTGAAAATCATTATTTTGATTTTTGTTTGAAACTTGATTATTAGCCCCTTGATTCCCATAATTTTCTTTGTAATTATTTTTAAAACCAACTTGATTGTTTCGATAGTTATTGTTAGCATTTTGATTGGGACCAAAACACGATGGAGTCAATTGATTGGAGCGGGTAACTTGATCGTTTTGGTTGTAAGTTCCCGTGGCCGCGTAGGCACTCGAAGTGTTACCACCGTTGGTAACGCACTCAGAGAAATCATGACCACCACCACAATACACACATGAAGCCTCAACCGCTTTAGCCGTAGCGGGATCACTTTGTTCTCCAACTTTGAATTCAATTAAAAGTCCTTTAAGCTTATCAAAGATTTTGTTTTCCAAGTTCGCCTCAATTTGGCAAGCATCGATAATATTAGTCAAAGAAGGTGAAGCCGAAGACGAAGCCTTACGAACACTCGATGTGTTACGAGGACTATACACCTTAGATCTATTCTCAACTATCAACAACGCTTCCTCAACCGTTTTACACAAAAAATTACCACCTGCGGCGGCATTTACATAATCCCTTTCATTATCATTCAAACCATTGTAAAACGTGTCAATTTGATGCAAGTCGGAAAAACCGTGACGAGGACACTCATGTAACATTTCCTTAAACCTATTCCAAGCCGTTGAAAAACTCTCATTAAATTCTTGTGAAAATGTTGAAATCTCGTTTTTCAAGTGCGTAGTCTTAGAGGGCGGGAAAAATTGGTTCACAAACTTAGAAACGAGATCCTTCCACGTCAACATAGATTTGGGTGGCTCTTTCTCTAACCATATTTTAGCGGGCCCTGCTAAGGAATACGGAAAAAGCATCATCTTAATCGAGTCATTAGCAACATCCTTAAATTTGCAAGTGGTGGTAAGACGATTGAATTGGCGGATATGGTTGTGCGGGTTGTCCTTTTCATCACCACGTAATTTGTTGTTTTGGATCACCGACAACAAACCCGTTTTCACTTCAAAATTCTCCACAAGGATAACGGGAATTACAATAGCCTCTCCACAACCCTCGGTGGGTGCTTGAAGTAACTCCATCATAGTTCGATTCGCCATGGTTGGTTCTTCTCTTACGATAGGTTCGTCAATAGGAGACTCCTCACTAGAAAGATTAGGAGTAGGTGTTGACTCCTTTCGGTTTTTTCGTTTACGTGCACGTCTTGCTTGGTTGCGAGTTTGCATAAACTTCACGTACAACGTGGGGATGAGCAAAGAAGATTCTTTTTGGTGTTCTGTATTTTTCCAATTTTTTTGTGGTTTTTGATTGTTTTTACTTTTTTTGGATTTTTGTGATTGTATTAAGTAGACAAAAATCTACAAATCTCCTCCTTAATAAAATCTCTTGATTAAAGAAGACTCAAGGAATGAAAACGATCACGTGAAGTGAACGCCTTCGATGACTTTAGAACGTTGGTGGAACACCAAAACGTTCAAGAGGGTTTAATCAAATGAAACTAAGAAAATATATATGATAATTAGATAACACTTTGGTTAGCAAACCCTCGATTAGCCCTTTTTATCTAAACACTCAGAAGCAAGCGGGGAAACGAGGCGGCGCGAAGCACTTAAGAGCCTTTTTCCTTAGGGTATATTTTATAATACCCGCCTTATACCCACCTTATAGTTTGTGTTTTTCAAAATTAAGCTTCACGAAAGTATTTATCTATTTTGCCTTTGATTTCTTGTTTGAGATTCGAATACAATGATTGAGTAATGACCTCCCAATCATGGTTGTGTTTTCACACTTTTGGAGTACTTGTGAATTTATTGTTCTACGTTATAGTAATAGTATTCACAAAAAACGAAAAACCGATAATACGTAATAGTATAGTGCTACTAATACAATAGATATTATGGCTATATATAAAAACAACAATTTCCAAATCAAAACACAACACGCCTCCCCGGTAGCGGCGCAAATATATGGTGTAAAATACGACTTTTAGGAAAAAGAACATAATTAGGGTAAGTATTAACAAGTAGTTTAGGAAAACCACAAGTTATGACCCAAAAGTGGGGATCGTTCTCAAGGAGGCTAGTATGTTGTGTAGAGAGATGATTAATTTTTGTGATTATAATTTATGAAGAAAGAAAATAGAAGAGAGATTAGAAGAGAATGACGGTTACGATTGCGGATTACACTAAGACGAATAGTCGTACACGTAAACCTTAAAAATACAAAATTAAAAATTTACCCTAAAAATTCCTAGAAAATTGCAATAAATCCTAAAAAATGTAATTAGAGTTTACAAAAAATCAAAAATCACTCAAACATTTTATTTAATTAAATAATAGTTTTTTAATGCTAATTAAAGCCCAAAATTTCAATTTAATTAACAAAAAGCCCAAAATGAGATTTTTTCAATTGTAAACCTCTAAAATGACTTGACTAAATTTAAAAATATTTTTGAAAAATTTAAAATTAATTAAAACTATTTAAAAACAATTAAAAACTATTTAAACTTAAAATAATTCTAAAAATTAATCTAATGACAATAAAAATATTCTAAAAATTTTAAAACTCCTAAATTAAATTATTTGAACTAAGAAAAATATAAAAACTTGAAAAATCTAAATTTTAATTTTTAATAATAAAATAATAATAAAATATTAATAAAAATCCAAAATTTAGAAAAAATTCTAAAAAGTTGCAAACTAGCTTATTTTAACCTAAATAATACAGAAATAAAGTTGAAATTACAAAAATACCCCTATTGGGCCTAGAAATGGGCTAAAAGTCCAAACAGACCCCTTAATGGGCTCAAATAGGCCCAATAAGAAAAATGTTGTCCAATTAAGCCCAAAAGCTCCTATCTGACTCAAAATTTGATCTTAAGAACAAAACTCTGAATGCCCAAAAGCTGAAAATGTGTTTAAGCTAGCTTATTTCAAAGCAGCTTATTCTTAATGGGCTTTTTGCCCATTAAGCTATAAGCTGATGCCATAAGCTCAAATTTGACACAAGAGCTTCTTTTGAGTTACTTAAGAGATCTGTAAAAAGAAATTTGAAATAAGCACAAGGAATAAGCCTGAATAAGCTAAAAGCTATCTTCACAAAATGACAAAATAGTCGTTTTCGAGTTCTAGGCCACCCCAAGAGTTGATTCGACTTTCAAAAGCTTTTAAATGACTTAATTAAGCTTAATCAACAAAAAGTTTTCCAATAAGCACACTCAATAAGCTGAAATACGCAAATAAGCACTTAATTAAAAGTCAACCTTATGAGTTTTCTAGCAAAAAGTCAAAGCCAAGGTCTGATAAGCTCCAGATCAAATAAATGGGTCAAATGAGGAAGATATATCACAAAAAATAAGTTGTTGCAAGTCTAGATAAGCCAATTTGGCTTATAAATAAGCTGAAAGAGAATTAACACTAGTAGGGGCTAGTTTTGGGTGTTGAGCAGTGGGAATTTTCCCACTGCTTGACTTTCTTGACTTTTTGTCTTTAGTGACTTTTTGTTGGAATCAAGTTACAAACAAGGCACCCTTGTGATCAATGAATCACAAGGAGTCAGAAACAACAAAGAAATCACACTTCCAATCAGCCAATTAGTGCAGTTAATTCAAAAGATCACCAGATCTCACACAGACATGAACATAAGCAGTTATGAACTTAATAAGCTGTTTTAGCAAAATTCAGCCAACCAAATTGCACCAAAACCATACACAAGCTATATTTAATTCAAATGAACATAAATTAACAAGTTACATGCATTGGTTCAAGGCCTAAATCAAGATTCAAGCACAAAATAGTTACTGATGAACTAAGAACATGCAGTCATGAACACTTGCTGATACACTTGACCAACAAGCCAAATTCAAACACTCAAATCTTGTTATCAGGTTATATAAACTATGATTTAACACTTTTTATCCCTAAGCATGCATATACTCTAGGTATTACCAAAATATTAGGTCAAAATCAGTCAAAACAAGTGAGATATAGCACAATCTAGGATTTGATGTTTTAAAGCCAATAACTTGCAGAAACTAGCATACAACCAAGTGAATAGCAGATACAAAGCATAAACAACAACTTCCAACAACAAAATAAAAAGCTATGATCTTAAACAGATAATCCCAAACACCCCTTATCTTTTTCAAATCATAATTTAAACAAGTATAAGTGTATTCTAAGGTTACCCAAGCCCAATCAAACACAATATCAGTTATATCATGCAGTATCAAGCAAGATTAGACCATAAAAACAACAAGAACATAAGCAATGCACCAAATCACCAAAAATCAAATTTTTAAGCCGATTTTGGGTAGAAAGGTTCAAACCTCATGGATGTACATCCACACCCACGAATTTTGAGCTTATGTGCTAGCAAGAACAAGCACAAGCTTCCACAAACAACCCTGCTAAGATTCAACAAAGTTAGAAGCAAATATCATAAACAGAAAGGTGAAAATGGCAAAACAAATCTGATTGATGCAACCTTGTTCCCACACTTGATTATCCCCAAACTATAAGCTCACAACACCTTGATAAGCTCCTTATCAGGGTGTATAGATCACTTATAGCCCAAGAATTCCAAGGTTAAACCAAGTCTTAGCAAAATATCAGATTTTTCACTCTTGTGCAATTTCTTGCACAAGGTTTAAAAACAAGTTTTGAGATTCAAGATTAGCAAACATTAAACATATACAAGCAGTAATAAGGAATGGCACTTGACTTTTCTTCACAAATTTCAAACACATTTCATTAACTTGAACATGAGATTTTACATAATTGTGAACTAGGAAAATTTCAAGAGCGGGGCTCAAAGTGAAACCCTAATGCCTTTATATAGGCTACAAACTAATGCTAAGAATCTAAAAAACGTAAACCCTAAAGTTGTGAAGTCCCCAATTTGCCCTTTGAAAGTTTGAATATCTTGGAATCATGTGATGAAATTTTGGCTGTTTGTTGATGTATGAGCTGTTGGAATTGCATCAAAGGCTCAAAATAAGCTTAAGTTTCAAGCTTCAATCTTGGACGTTGGATGTGGCAGAGTTTTTGGCAGTATCTTCAAAACGTATGCATGGGGGTTATTCATGTGACCTTGTGGGTGATGAGGTGTCATGTTTAAGGGTTGGGTTGTGATTAGGGTTAGGTTAATCATAACTTTGGAGGGAATTAGGGTTTAATTCATAGTAATTAGGGAATACCCAATTTCATGAAGAACATGAAGAACATGGTTGTTTAATCCATTTTTGGTTTTAAATGGATGTTAGGCACCTAAATTAACTAATCAGTTATGATTAGTTTAATTAGGGTGAGTGGATTGGTGAGGTGGAAGCAGGGAGAGTGGTGATTGGTTGGTTTTGGTGAGTGGGCTACGTGTCACATGGTGGTTGGTCTAGGTAAGATATGTTGTCTGCCAAGATTAACCCCTCAACTCTTTAACTCCTTTCACTTCAGTTTAAATAGCCAAAATCCGGAATTCCTTTGTTAGCAAAGTTTCATTTTTCATACTTTTGCCCCAAATACTTTTCCAAAGTATTTTCAGGGGTATTTCTTGCCAATTGTTGATACTTGAAGGGCTGATTTGGCAATTTCTTTATAGATAATGGTCTTGAAATGTATGGTTGACTTCTTGGAGGACTGAAATTGACAAGTCATGATTAATGAGGGACCATTTTTCCATTTCTTCAAAGTTAAGGGTCCTTTTTGCAATTTGACATATTCAAAGGACCAAACTTGTTCTTTCTTGTAAATTGAAGGTCTTCATGGCATGTTTGACTTTGAGGAGGACTAATATTAAAAATCTAGTTTTGTTGAGGGACTAAATTTGCCAATTCTTCAAAGTTAAGGGCCCTTTTTGTAAATTTGACAAACTTTAAGGACCAAACTTGTAATAATGAATATACAAGGGTTTAAAGTGTCAATTATTCAATATTGGAGGACCCTTCTTGCATAATCTTCAAATCTTCAAGGGTTTTTGTTAGAAAATCTTCATTAGGGCTTGGTTCATTGTGCGGCTTCGTTTCCCGTGTTCGTTTTTTGCATGATTCTTGTGATCTTTTGTCATTTTCTCAATATCCGTACCTAAAATACACAAGTAACAAACACAAGCATATATTTGGCCATTTTAATGTTATTTAATGCATTTAAAGCCCTTTTTGGACGATGAGACTATGTATAAAAGTAGTCTCATCAATGGGAAGTGACATGGCAGAATGGTGAGTTATGATTGGTGGAAAATGTGAGTGGGACACATGGCAGCCATTGGTTGGTCTAGGTAAGGTTTATGTCTTGGCAGAAATAACCCCTCTTCTTCCATTCTTCTTTCATTTCAGTTTTAAACAAGTATAATCTGAATCCCTTTGTAAATGAAGTTTCATTTTTCATACTTTTACCCCAAAAAGTTTTGTAATGGTATTTCAAGGGTATTTCTTCTAATTTCATGATTCTTGAAGGGTTGCTTTTGGCATTTCTTCATTCTTCAATGTCTTGACTTGTATGATTGACTTCTTGGAGGACTAAAAATGACAAGTCTTCATTTGTGAGGGACCATTCTTGCCAATTCTTCAAAGTGGAGGGTCCTTTTTGCAATTTGACAAACTTTAGGGACCAAACTTGTAATTATGAATAAACAAGGGTTTAAAGTGTCAATTCTTCAATATTGGAGGACCCTTCTTGTACAATCTTTAATTCTTCAAGGTTTATTCTTGGAAAATCAACACTAGGGCTTGGTTCATTGTGCGGCTTCGTTTCCCGTGTTCGTTTTTACTTGTTTCTTGTGATCTTTTATCATTTTCTAAAATATCCGTAACTAAAATACAAATTGAACAAACACAAGCATATATTTGGCATATTTCATGATATTTAATGCATTTTAAGCCCATTTTGGACGATGAGACTATGTATAAAAGCAGTCTCATCACTCCGCCATACTAAACCATTGCCGTGCCCTCACACAATGCTAGAATAAAGTATCTTAGCACCTCCAAAATTCATTTTTATGCACTTTTATTGAATGATAAACTTACTACACTACTACTACTTGCTACTACTTGTGTTTTAGACATAATGTATGATTTTCATCGCGAAATGGGACGTTTAGGTTCACAGAACAAGAACACGTGAATGCTTCGTTAGAAATAATTTCATCGTCCTCGATTTTCACCCCAATTCCATGCCAAGTGTGTAACGAGATCATTGTCATTATAAGTTAGTAATGCTAACACTACTCATATGCCCTAATCACGTACTTAGACTCCCATTTTCCTAAGTGGTATCTCTTATATTTTATTTTTGTCTTGAATGTTCACGAGGATACATTTTTGACTTATGCGATGATAGAGATTTAGGTCTAAAAATAGAGTCTTAAAGGTGTAACCAAGACCATCGAATTAATAACCCCCACTAATAGACAACGATGTCAAAAAGTTAAGTCAACAAGAAGGATCGATAAACACGGTTTTATAACGGTTTTGAACATGAGACTTATTACCAAGACTTTTATACTCCCCCTAACGGATGGGCCTTATTATCATAGGTTTACCTCCATCTTTTATTCAACTTCATCATGAAGCTTTTATTATGACTTCGGTCTTGCCTTGCCTTTTATTTAACCTCGCCATGAGGTGTTTATTATGGCCAAAGACGTATATCCTCACGCTAAAAGCGAATTTTGGATCTTTATAGCTTCAAAGATTAAGTCATAATTCACTTTCAATTTCGCATAAATTTTTCGGCCTTGTGAGCTTCAAATTGTTTGCTTGATTTAGGTGAGCACTTGAAATCTTATTATTAGGTGAAGCTTTCGATTATTCGGGTTGCCAAGTCTTCAAAACCGTGACGCTGGCGATACCTTAATGTCTTCCCAATTTAATTACATGGAAGCTACTAGAAAAGACTAGAAACCAACAATCAAGACTAAAACGCTAAGACAATACTTATTAAGCAAAATATATATACAAGCAAAGGGTGAATAAGCAAACAACGAGAACACATGAGTTTTTGAAAGAATACGAGTACTCTACGTTTAGCATAGTAACTTATTATTAACTCTATCATTTCTCGTCCTCATTGGACTTAGCCTAATATAAAGTTAAGGAATCAAAGCTAAGTGCTCAACATGCACGGCCGAGTCAAAAATTACTCTTATTCTCGCCATCGGAAAATCTACATTCGTGTTTTCAAACACTTATAAAACATGAGAAAATTTTTAAAATTTGGCCATTTTTAGCCTTATTTTGCAACAAAAAGATAAACTTTGGAAAGCGTGAAGGTTGGAAAGGCAAGTATCTATTTACCCCCCCCATACTAAAGTTAAATATTGTCCTCAATGTTTCGAGTCTATGGGTATGATACCCCCATACTAGAGACGAAGTCGAATGCATAATATAGCATGGACAAGGTGTAACGATTAAATTTAAAGCCGTTTATGAAGTGTGCTAAAAACCTAAGGTTAGAACATATAAGGATATATCATGTGTGGATATCGATAAATTATTCAAAGCAAACGATCGAGTGCTCCCATAAAACTAACACGAGAGGCTCCAATAGTGAAGATCATGATCATCTAAAAATCACAATGCACAAACAACCACATAACAAAGGTTGGAAGGGCACAAATCCCCTCACGTAAGCTACATTAGAAAGCGATAATATGTACATGGATAAGCATAGGACTCCCCCACGAGGCACCTCATTTTTTATTACCGAGTCATGAGCTCGACTCGATACCCTCAATAGTAATTATCATTGAGGAAGGTGACTTGGTCGAGGTAGTTCAAAGAGGGAACTTCCCCGCCAAAGTAGTGCTTCAACCTATGTCCATTCACCTTGAAATTGGGGCCATCATTTTGAGCTAGCTCGATGGTCCCATAAGGAAAAACTTGGGTAACGGTGAATGGACCCGACCAACGGGATTTCAACTTGCCAGAAAAGATTTTCAAACGTGAGTTAAAAAGTAACACTTGATCTCCAATGTTAAAAACCCGGTTTTTAATTTCAGAATCATGAAACTTTTTAGTTTTTTCTTTAGAAATCAATGAATTTTCATAAGCAATGTCTCTCAATTCATCCAATTCATTTAATTGCATTTTCCGGTGTTTTCTCGCGGTCTCAATGTCATCATTACAATGCTTAAGGGCCCAATAAGCTTTGTGTTGGAGTTCAGTTGGCAAGTGACAATTCTTCCCATACACAAGCTTATAAGGAGTGCACCCGATGGGCGTCTTATGAGCGGTACGAAAGGCCCATAAAGCATCGTCTAACTTATCCGACCATGATTGTCGGTTTTCTCCAATCGATCTCTCCAAGATCCTCTTCAACGCTCGATTTGAAACCTCGACTTGCCCACTCGTTTGTGGGTGATAAGCCGTAGAAAGCCGATGTGTAACCCCATATTTCCTTAGGACCCTTTCGAATTGGTCATTAAAAAAATGGGTTCCACGATCACTTATGATCGCACGAGGGGTTCCAAATCGAGAAAACAAACTCTTCAAAAACTTGACTAACATACGAGCATCGTTCGTGGGCAAAGCCTTAGCTTCCACCCACTTGGATAGGTAGTCAACGACGACAAGGATGTACTTATTACCACGAGATGATGGGAACGACCCCATAAAATCAATTCCCCAAACGTCAAACATCTCACACACTTGGATGATGTTTTGTGGCATTTCATCGTTTTGTGAGGCTTTTCCTTGTCGTTGGCATGAGTCACACGACTTTACAAGTGCGTGTGCATCTCGGTAAATAGTAGGCCAAAAGAAACCAAAATCAAAGACCTTCTTCGCCGTGAGATTAGCACCATGGTGACCACCCGTGGGTCCCTCGTGACAAGCTCTAAGGATATTAGAAGCTTCGGTGCCAAATACACAATGTCAAATAATTTGATCCGCACAAGTCCGACAGAGGTAAGGGTCGTTCCAAAAGTAGAACTTGACGTCACGAAAGAATTTTCGTTTTTGTTGAGTCGTCATACCCTTAATGATGAAGTTCCCCGCATGGTAATTTGCGATGTCCGCAAACCATGGGGTGGATGAGTCAAGCTTCGAATTCACTACACCAAGTGTCTCGAGAGGAAATGTCTCGGTGATTTCCTTGTTCTCGTACACACTTTGGTGAGGATCTTCCAAGCGGGAAAGATGATCGGCCTCTAGATTCTCGGCTCCTTTTTTGTCAAGGATTTCGACATCAAATTCTTGTAGGAGGAGAATCCAACGAAGCAATCTCGGCATCTTGTTTAGCCAAGAGATACTTGATTGCCGAGTGATCCGTATACACTATGCGTTGGGTCAAGACGAGGTAAGGTCGGAATTTCTCAAATGCATACACCACGGCAAGGAATTCCTTTTCCGTTGTAGTATATTTAAGTTGAGCCTCGGTCATCGTCTTGCTAGCATAGTGAATAGGCAAGAAATTCTTATCATAACGTTGCCCCAAAACGGCCCCAATAGCGTAATCACTTGCATCACACATGAGCTCAAAGGAGAGGTTCCAATTGGGAGCAACAAGAATGGGAGCTTCGGTAAGTTTCCTCTTAAGGATTTCAAAGGCTCGTACACAATCTTCGTTAAAGACAAAAGGAGCATCTTTTTCGAGGAGATGTGTAATAGGTCGAGAAATCTTTGAAAAATCCTTGATGAATCGACGATAAAAGCCCGCATAGCCTAGGAAACTCCTAACTCCCTTAACGATTTTGGGATGAGGTAATTTGGCGATGACGTCTACCTTAGCTTTGTCTACCTCAATCCCCGCTTTCGAGACCTTGTGCCCTAAGACGATTCCTCCCTTAACCATAAAATGACATTTTTCCCAATTGAGCACAAGGTTGGTTTCCTCACAAAGTTTTAACATTCTCTCAAGATTTAACAAACACGAAGTGAACGAACAACCAAACACGGAAAAATCATCCATAAAGATTTCCATCGTCTTCTCGATCATGTCATGAAAAATAGCCATCATGCACCTTTGAAAGGTTCACGGTGCATTGCAAAGTCTGAATGGAATTCTATGATAGGCAAACGTTCCATATGGACACGTAAACGTAATTTTTTCTTGATCACGAGGATCGATGGGGATTTGGAAGTAACCGGAAAAACCATCTAAAAAGCAATAGAAATCGTTTCCCGCAAGACGCTCCAACATTTGGTCCTTGAAGGGCAAGGGAAAGTGGTCTTTACGAGTGGCATCATTCAAGTTACGATAGTCGATACACACCCTCCAACCGATCACGAGTCGAGTTGGAATTAACTATTTGGCATCGTTTGGCACAACGGTCATTCCTCCCTTCTTAGAGACACAATGAATAGGACTCAGCCAAGAGCTATCGGAAATAGGGTAAATCATTCCCGCGTCAAGGAGTTTAAGGACCTACTTTTTGATGACGTCGTGAATTTTAGGGTTCACCCTCCTTTGGCATTGGATTGCGGGTTTGTAGTCCTCCTCCATTAAGATTTTGTGGGTATAAAATTTGGGATCGATCCCCTTAATGTCGGATAATTTCCACGTAATTGCCCCTTTGTGGTCCTTCAGAACATCGACAAGCGCGGTTTTTTCATCATTCGAAAGATCTTTCGCAATAATAACCGGCAACTTGTCGTCTCCTTCCAAGAATACGTATTCAATATGAGGAGGTAAATCTTTCAACTCGAGGATTGGTGTTTCCTCAATTGAAGATTTGGGCTCGATACCTCATAACCTCCTCGGGTGGAGGAAATGGGAAATCATTAAGAAAATCCTTGATAATCGAGAAGTCCTCATCGTTGTCGAGGTCTTCGTCACAAGTACGAGGACATTAAATTCTTCCAACGTAAAACCACCACCTTCAAATGGAGTGAAGGATGGTGTCGAATTATCAAGAATGGGATCAAGCATAGTGGGATTGCCACTATTCTCATCGTCACCAAAACCTAAAACTTCTTGTGAAAATTCCTCGCAAACGACGTCGATCATATCAACAAGGTTTATGGTCGCGACGGAGTTAACATGAGAAATTGGAGAGTTTTGCGTTGCGTTTATAACAAGTTCCCTGTCGTTGAAACATAAGGTGATTTTTCTAGCATGCACATCAATCAACGCCATAGACGTATCCATAAACGAACGACCTAAAATAAGAGGAACTTGAGGATCTGTGGGAATATCGACAACTATAAAGTCTACCGGATAATAGAACTTTCTCACTTTCACAAAAACATCTTCGGCCAATCCACATGCGGGAATAGTGGATTAATAGGCCAACTCGATAGACATTAGTGAAGGTGTAAGATTAGGAAGATTGAGCGACTTGAAGATTACAAGTGGCATCAAGTTAATACTAGCACCAAGATCGGCCAAGGCATAGCATTCTTCCATATCTGGATAGCACATGGAATCAAGAATTTACCGGGATCACCGACTTTTTGAGGTATGCGGTTAAGATAAACCGATGAACAACTAGATAATTGTTGCAATTTCTCCTTGTTGTTTAGCATACTCTTAAAGTTAGCGGCAAATCGAGGCATCATACCAAAGCGTCGGCAAAACTTACATTGAAATGCACATCACGAAACATTTTCATAAAAAGCTCAAATTGGTAATTGTCGCGCTCTTGACGTTTCTCCTTTCTAAGTCTCGATGGGTAGGGCAAAGGTGCTGTGGGTTGAGGCATAGGCATAGCCGTTGTAATCTCGGGTTCCAATGTTGGTAATGGGTCAACCGTAGGTGTGGCATGAGCGGTACTTCGTGGGATTGGGATATGCTCCTTTTAAACCACCACCTCGGATTCTTCCTCAATTTCCTCCATCGTTGGAGTAATTGGTTAAGGAGTCGGTTCCTCAAGTATCTTACCACTTCGTGTGGTAATCACTTTCATATCTCCCTTAGGGTTCGATATGGTGTTGCTAGGAAGACTACTCGAAGACGGTTTACACATTATAGCCTCAAACATTGATGTAATTTTATCCTCAAATATAGATTGCCTCTTATCAGCCTTAAGCATCTCTTGTTTTATTTCATGTTGCCCTTGTTCCATCTTTTGTTGGTTTTGTTGTAACCTAGTTACATTATCCTCCATTTTGTTGGTGTGGATCTTAACCTCATTTGCTAACTCATTTTTCAACTCCTTTTTCAAGTCATTCTTAAACTCGGATCTTAAACTCGAAATCATGACCTCCACAACAATACATGCAAGAAACCTCAACCGCTTTAGCCGTAGCGGGAGCACTTTGTTCACCAACTTTAAATTCAATCAAAAGACCCTTAAGCTTATCAAAGATTTTGTTCTCCAAATTTGCCTCAATTTGGCAAGAATCGATGGTATGAGACAATGAAGGTGAAGCCGAAGACTAAGCCTTACGAACACTCGATGTACTACGAGGACTATAGACCTTAGACCTATTCTCAATAATCAACAACGCTTCCTCGACGGTTTTACACAAAAAATTACCACCTGCGGCGGCATTAAGATAATTCCTCTCATGATCGTTCAATCCATTGTAAAACGTGTCAATTTGATGCAAGTCGGAAAAACCATGATGAGGACACTCGTGCAACATTTCCTTAAGCCGATTCTAAGCCGTAGAAAAACTCTCATTAATTTCTTGTGAAAACTTTGAAATCTCATTTTTCAAATGCGTAGTCTTAGAGGGCGGGAAAAATTGGTTCACAAACTTCGAAACGAGATCCTTCCACGTCAATATAGAATTGGGTGGCTCTTTCTCTAACCAAATTTTAGCGGGCCCGCTAAGGAATACAGAAAAAGCATCATCTTAATCGAGTCATTAGCAACGTCCTTAAACTTGCAAGTGGCGGTAAGACGATTGAATTGGCGGATATGGTTGTGCGGGTTGTCCTTTTCATCACCACGAAATTTGTTGTTTTGGATCATCGATAACAAACCCGTTTTAACTTCAAAATTCTCCGCAAGGATTGCGGGAATCACAATAGCCTCTCCATAACCCTCGGTGGGTGCTTGAAGTAATTCCATCATAGTTCTATTAGACATGGTTGCTTCTTGTTCTACAATAGGTTCGTCAATAGGAGACTCCTCACATGAAAGGTTAGGTGTGGTTTCCTTTCGGTTTCTTCGTTTACGTGCACGTCTTGCTTGGTTGTGAGTTTGCATAAACGTCATGTACAACATGGGGATGAGCAAAGAAGATTCTTTTTGGTGTTTTTGACTTTTTCAATTTTCTTTGTGGTTTTTGATTGTTTTTACTTTTTTTTGGATTTTGTGATGTATTATGTAGACAAAAATCTACAAATCTCTCCTCAAATCAAATCTCTCGATTAAAGCAGCCTCAAGGAATGAAAACGATCACGTGAAGTGAACGCCTTCGATGACTTTAGAACGTTGGTAGAACACCAAGAAAATATATAAGATATGTAGATAATACTTTGGTTGGGAAACCCTCGATTAGCCCTTTTTATCTAAACACGCACAAGCTAGCGGAGGAACGAGGCGGCGCGAAACACTTAAGAGCCTTTTTCTTTAGGGTATATTTTATAATACCCGCCTTATATCCACCTTATAGTTTGTGTTTTTCAAAATTAAGCTTCACGAAAGTAATTATCTATTTTGCCTTTTTTCTTTGTTTGAGATTCTAATACAATGATCGAGTGATGAAATCCCAAATCAAGGTTGTGTTTTCACACTATTGTAGTACTTGTAAATTTATTATTCTACGTATACAATATAGTAATAATATTCACACAAAAGACGAAAAACCGATAATACGTATTAGTAGAGTGCTACTAATACAATTATATTTATGGATAATATAAAAACAACAGTTGTTCAAATAAAAACACAACACGCCTCCCCGGCAGCGGCGCTAAAATGATTGTAGTAAAATACGGCCTTTTAGGAAAAAGGCGTAAAAGCGGCAAGTATTAAGTGTCGGTTTAGGAAAACCAAGCACTAATGACCCTTAAAGGTGAAAGTTCGTTTCTCAAGGAGGCTAGTGTGTTGTGTTAAAGTCTTGATTAAATGTTTGTGATTATGATTATAAGAAAAGAAAAGAGAAAAGGATGACGGTTACGATTCTAAATTAAACTAAGACGAAAAGTCGTGCACGTAAAACCGTACAGTATGACGAAATTTAAAAATTAACCTAAAAATTCCTAGAAAATAGCAATAAATCTTAAAAAATGTAATTAGAGTTTACAAAAAATCAAAAATCACTCAAACCTTTTATTTAATTAAATATTAATTTTTTAATGCTAGTTAAAGCCCAAAAATTAATTTAATTAACAAAAAGCCTAAAATGAGATTTTTCACTTTTTAAACCTCTAAGATAACTTAACTAAATTAAAAACTATTTTTGAGAAATTTAATCTTAATTAAAACTATTTAAAAATGATTAAAAACTATAAAAATATTAAAATAATTCTAAGAATTAATTGAAAGACAATAAAATTAATCTAAAAGTTTTCAAATTCCAACTTAATGTATTTAAACTAGGAAAAATGAAAGTTGCAAAAATCTTAAATTTAATTATTAATAATATAATAATAATAAAATAATATTATAATTCTGAAATTTATAAAAAATTCTAAAAAGTTGCAAACTAGTTTATTTTAACCTAATTAACACAAAAATGAACTTGAAATTACAAAATACCCCTATTGGGCCTCCAAATGGGCTGAAATGAAAAACAGACCACCTAATTGGGCTTTTTAGCCCAATAAGCAAAAAGTTGTCCAAATAAGCCCAAAATGACATATCTGACTCAAAATTCAATTTTAAACACAAAAATTCAAAGGCCCAAAAGCTGAAAGTGAGCTTATCATAGCTTATTTCAAAGCAACTTATTCTTAATGGGCTTTTTGGCCCATTAAGCTATAAGCTGATGTCATAAGCTGAAATTTGACACACAACCTTCTCTTGACCTAATTAAGATGTTTGTAAAAAGAAATTTGGAATAAGCCCAAGAAATAAGCCTAAAATAAGCAAAAGCTCTCTATAGAAAACGACAAAATAGTCGTTTTTGAGTTCTAGGCCACTTCAAAAGCTGATTCAACTTGCAAAAGGTTTTAAATGACAAAACTAAGCTTAATAATAAAAAAGATTTCAAAAAGAACCAATGAATAAGCTAGAATAAGCAATAAGCACTTAATGTAAAAGTCAACTTGTTTGGTTTTCTAGTCAAACCTAAAAGTCAAACCCTAAAAAACTCCAGATTAGTTCAATGGGTCAAATAAGGAAGATTGATTACAGAAACAGAGTTGTTGCAAGTCTGGATAAGCTAATACAGCTTATGAATAAGCTGTTTGAAAATTAACACTAGTAGTGGCTAGTTTTGGGTGTCCAGCAGTGGGAAAAGTTTCCACTGCTTGACTTGTTTGACTTTTTGTCTTTTGTGGATTTTTGTTAGATTCAAGGCACAAAAAGGCACCCTTATAACCAGTGGGTTATAAGGAGTCAATAGCAATCACAAAATCACAAATCCTAACAGCCAATTAGTACAGTTAATTCAAAAGATCACCAAACATTGCACAGACATGAACATAAGCAGTTATGAACAAGATAAGCAGATTTAACAAGATTCAGCCAACCAAATTCAACCAAATGCATACAACAGCTATAATAAATTCAAATGAACATAAATCAACTGGTTTCATGCAATGATTCAAGGTTTAGAACAAGATTCAAGCTTAAAAAGTTACTGATGAACAATGAACAAACATAATATGAACTTTGCTGATGTACTTTACCACAAATCCAATTTCAAACACTCAAATCTCCTAAACAGGTTACACAAACTTTGATTTAACACTTGTTAGCCCTAAACATGCATACACTCTAGGTGTTTCCAAAATCTTAGGTCAAAATATGCAAAATCAAGTGAGTTATACACAATATAGGATTTGATGTTTAAAAGCTGAAAACTTGTAGATAATAGCACACAACCAAGTAATAATCAGATACAAGCACAAACCAACACTTAACAATAACTCAAACTCAATTTGCAAGCTTAAATCATTAAACCCAAACACCCCTTAAACTTTTAAATCCAAGATTTAAACAAGTAAATGTGTGTTTCAGTTTAACCCAAGCCTAATCTAGCATCATAACAATAATATCATGCAGTATTAACCAGATTCAAGCCACAAGAACAACACTTATAACAGCAGAACACAAAAATCACAAAATCAAGTATTTCTAACAGATTTTGGGTAAGAAGGCTCAAACCTCATGGATGTACATCCACACTCATGAATTTTTGAGCTTATGTGCCTAGCTTAACAAGACACAAGGTTCCACAAAGCTGCTAAGAGTAACAAGGTTAGAACAAGCAATATATAAAGTTTAAAATTCAAAAACAAAGCTGATTAATGCAACCTTTGTACCCACTCCTTGATTATCCTCAAATCACAAGCTCACAACACCTTGATAATCTTCTTACCTGTGTGCTATGATCACTTGTAATCCAAAAATTTCAAGGATGTACCAAAGAACCTAGCAAAATATCAGTTTTGAGAAAACTTGGCAATTTCTTGCACAAGGTTTAAAAACAGGTTTTGAGATTCAACAAACACAAACATGTAACAATAATAAGCAAGGAATAAAGTTGGCACTTGGACTTCTTCAACAATTCAAACACGTTTTCATTAAACTTGAAAAAGGCTTTACAGAAAGTTGAACAAGGAAAAACCAAGAGCAAATGTAAATGAAGGACCCTATACCCTTTATATAGTGGGTGTACATGGTATTCATAAGCTAAAAATTCAAAACCCTAAGTTGTAGAAGTCCCAAAATACCCTTGCTGAATTTTGAAAACTTTGAACTCATGTGATGTTATCTTGGCGTCTTGTGGAGGTGTAAAGGGTGGAATTTGATCAAAGGGATCCCATTGAGCTTAAAGTGCAAGCAACTTTGTGGATGGTTGATTTCCTGGCACTTTTTGGCTTCATCCTCAAAAAATTATGCATGGGATAGAACATGTGAACTTTGGGGTGAGGTGGCAAAGTAAAAGTGAGTTGGGTTTTATTCATAAGCACCTTAATCATAAATCTGGAGGTTTTAGGGTTTTAATTTTTGCTTAATCATAAACCCCTAATCTTGTGTTCTTGGTGAATAGTGGGTTGTTTAATCCAGTTTATGTTTTGAAAACATGTTAACCGCCCAAATTAGTTAACTAATTAAATTAGTTAAAAATCTGGTGTGAGTGGGAAGTGACATGGCAGAATGGTGAGTTATGATTGGTGGAAAATGTGAGTGAGACACATGGCAGCCATTGGTTGGTCTAGGTAAGGTTTATGTCTTGGCAGAAATAACCCCTCTTCTTCCATTCTTCTCGCATTTCAGTTTTAAACAAGTATAATCCGAATCCCTTTGTAAATGAAGTTTCATTTTTCATACTTTTGCCCCAAAAAGTTTTGTAAAGGTATTTCAAGGGTATTTCTTGTAATTTCATGATTCTTGATGGGTTGTTTTTCGCATTTCTTCATTCTTCAATGTATTGACTTGTATGATTGACTTCTTGGAGGGCTAAAAATGATAGGTCTTCATTTGGGAGGGACCATTCTTGCCAATTCTTCAAAGTGGAGGGTCCTTTTTGCAATTTGACAAACTTTAGGACCAAACTTGTAATTATGAACAAACAAGGGTTTAAAGTGTCAATTCTTCAATATTGGAGGACCCTTCTTGTACAATCTTCAATTCTTCAAGGTTTATTCTTGGAAAATCAACACTAGGGCTTGGTTCATTGTGCGGCTTCGTTTCCCGTGTTCGTTTTTGCTTGTTTCTTGTGATCTTTTATCATTTTCTCAATGTCCGTACCTAAAATACACATGGAGCAAACAAAAGCATATATTTGGCATATTTCATGATATTTAATGCATTTTAAGCCCATTTTGGATGAGGAGACTATGTATAAAAGCAGTCTCATCACCAGCCACAGACACAACTGACGAACAACTCGCATATGAACGTGATGAAAAGAGAAACGACCTTACATCAGAGAACCGTGCTTGGTTTGATGCCGAGAAGGAAGCAATTTACTTAATTCTTAGTGGCATTGGAGATGATATTTATTCCACGGTTGATGCATGCCCTACTACTAAAGAAATGTGGACGGTTATTGAAAAATTGTAACAAGGTGAATCACTTAACAAACAAGACATGAAAACTAAGATGTTTTGGAACTTTGGCAAGTTTATATCAAAGGATGGATAATCAATTGATTCTTATTACTCCCGATTCTACAAAATGATGAATGACATGACCTGAAACAACTTGCAAGTTTCCACCATGCAAGTCAATGTCCAGTGTTGGGAATTATTTGTAAGTGTCAAGTACCATTAGTGTTATTGAAGTACTGTTAGTATCTTTCAAGTACCGTTAGTGTTAACGCGGTACATAGTAAGTACTACTACTTATAAAGTAAGTACTGCTATATTGATTAGGACGAATATATCTTTGTATAAGATATTTCATAGTTATAGTTAGAGTATATCTTATGTGATATACTTAAATAGTTAGAATATTGATAATATATCGTCTGTGATATAGTTATCTTTATAGAATATTCTATGGTTTCTAGGGTTCCTTACTCTATAAAAGGAACATAGGTACAATGTCATTCATGTACCTCATTCAAGTCGATTAATAAGAAAATCGAATAGTTAAACGTAATTCTGTTCTTCTGTGCTTTATAAGTTATATTCCGTATAACTTATTTAGCTTGAGTAAGAGTTCTCAAAGTGTTTTAGTTTGATTACAAACTACTATACTAGTTCTTAACAGAATATAGATCTAATCAAAGGGATCAACAAGTGGTATCAAAGCTTGTTGAGAAACTCTGAAAAAGAAGAACACAACCCCAAACACTCCACTCACACTAAAACTCAATGTCTCAACCTGGTGATGACCCTCACTTGGAAGATATTCTAGATCCTGATCCAATACCACAGGGACAACCTCAAGTTGTGCATCCTGTACCAGCATAAGGTGTTCAACGTGAATGTTTTAGTTACCTCTACAACTACAACACCTTCTCATACTCTTTCTGTTGTCAAACTCCCAGTTCTCAAAGGTGACAACTATGAGACATGGGCTATGCAGATGAACATTACTTGAATCACATAGATCACACTGTGTGGCAAGTTATAAAGAATGGTAATACACCTAAGAAGCTATACTGGTTGCCTGATGGTACATGCTATGATCTACCTGCTGTGACTACTGAGGAGGTACAAGCAGAGATCAGAGAAAGAAAGGCCAGAACTGCTTTCGCTATGGCTCTTTTAGAAGACATCTTACCTAGCTTTCATCACTATAAGGATGCAAAGGCTATGTGGGAGGCTATCAAACTTAGATTTGGAGGTAATGACAAATCTAAGAAGATAAAGAAGATTGTTCTGAAACAAGAATTCGATAACTTCTCAATATCCAGTATAGAAGGGATCCATGGTGTCTATGGAAGGTTCAATAAGCTGCTCATTCAATTGGCAGGTTATGGACAAATTATTCCCAATGAAGAAGCTAATCTGAAATTCGTACGGAGTGTTCCACAAGAGTGGAAAACAATGGCTATGCACTTCATCACAAGAGATGATCTGGATGAAATTACTTTTGATCATATCTACAACAATCTTAGAGCGTAGGAGATGGATGTAAAAGGCATTGAGGTGACCAAGTCAGCAGCAACAACAAAGTCTAACTTGGCTTTTGTGTCAGAAGGTAATAGCGGTACTTACTTTCATAATACCGCTAGTGGATCAAATATCGGTACATACTTCACGAATACCGCTTGGGGACTTACAAGCGGTACTTACCCACAAAGTACTGAAGGCAGCCCTATAGTCTCTCAAAATCAACAAGGAAGATCTTCACCATTGTTTAGTGACAATGATGCCTTCTCATTCTTTGTTGGACAAGAAAACAGGCCAAGACTAACACTCAGTGACTTATTCCAAATGGATGATGCTGATGTTGAAGAGATGGATCTCAAATGGCAAGCTGCTATGGTGTCAATAAGATCTAATAGGTTCTTCAAGAAGACTGGAAGGAAGATGACTATTGATCCTAATGAGCCATAAGGATATGACGAGTCTAAAGTTAAATGCTATAACTGTGGAAGGAATGGACACTTTGCAAGGGAATGCACTAGAGACAAGGCTGAGAGTAGCAGTCAAAAGTCCAAGAACAGCTATAGAACCAGTCCAAGAATCACTAAAATCTTTCCAAAAGGAAACAGCAAGAGTCCAAAGGAAACAAAGCATTTGTGACTGTAGATGGATTGGTGAACTGGACTCAAGATGAAGAAGAAGAAGAGCTTGGTTTGATGGATCTCTCACATGAAGATACTGAGGTACATCCTTGTTCTAAAGACTCTGTTCTTAAATTTAATAGCTTAAAAGTAGAACTAGATGAACAGTATCAAAAAGTCAACACATGTACTGTATAATTAAATGATTTTAAATAGGGTGTTGCTAAGTTAGAAGAAAATATAGTTTTGTATAGGGTCAACAAAACTATGAAGAGAAAGTAAGAATTTTAACTCTTCGAATGAGGAAAAAAGATATGGAAATTAAAGCTTTTGAAAGACAACTTTTGAAAGTATCAGCACAAAATGAAGCTTTAAAAGCCAGTCTTAATAATGAAAGGGAAGTGATTAATCATTGGCAAAAGTCCTCTAAAGGATTGGGTAAACTGATTAATTCACAAATGGGGTATTATGATAAGTCGGGCCTAGGATATATTGAGGACCAACCTGGGATAACTTTAACTAACAAGGACTTATCAAATGGGATTTTTGATAGTTCTAGTGAATCAGATAATACACCTGATAATAATAGATATGTTGAATGAATGAAGGCAGTTCCTCCACCATTATCAGGAATTTTCATGCCCCCTTGTAATGATACAAGTATAGAGTTAGAATAACCAAAGGTTGTTAATACTTCAAACTCTAGTACTTTGTCCCAAGATAAGACTGTTGTGACCAAGAACATTGTTTATCCACCTTTAATGAACAATTTTGTTTCTGATGAGTCTAAAACTATTTCTGCTCCCAAGCAGGTAAAAACTCCTACCAAGACATTGGATAATAGTGTAAAACATAATAAAACCAAGAGGGGTGGGGTATGTTTTGAGAAAGTTAAGTCAAAACAATCTTTTGGGTCTTCTTTGAGAAGAAAAAGATGTTATGTTTGTGGTAGTCTAAATCATTTTATCAAAGATTGTACTTTACATGAAGATAAAATTATGAAACAAAAGGCTGCACAAAAGGTCATGAGAAACAGTAATGGGAAAATGCACAGGTTAATAGGCAACAGAGATTTAAATATGACAAACCTAAGTTTGATCATTCAAAAGGGGTAGCTAAAAAGGTTAAAAATAACTCTGCCAAAAATGTTGTTCCTAGAGCAGTACTTATGAAACAAGGTCTAGTACCTTTGAAGTTTGGTAAACCAAGTACCGGCAAGTCTAGAACTGCAAGTACTGCTAGACCAAACTCAAGTACCGTTGGTTAAAGTTTGTTAAACCAAAGTTTCCCAAGACTTCTGAGAATGTTATTGAGAAAGACAAAACATCTAGAAGTAAGCCTAATAACAAACCAGTACAAATGTGGGTTCCTAAAAGAGAAAAACCATGTGTTAAAGCAAGTACTACTAAAGCAGTACTTAAGGCAAAGAAGTCTGAGCACATAGAGTCACCCTATGTCTTTGACTACATAACTGAAACCATGAAGTATAAGAGCAAAAGCAGCATTACTAGAAATGCTTCTGAACAGACTCTTAAGTGTGTAGGTCCTACAAGATCTGAGCCAAATGTGGCTTGGGTCCCTGTTAAAAACTAATAAGTTTTGCTTATGTGCAGGGGCATCTAATTGATGAATTGAAAGATAAAGGTATATTAGATAGTGGATGCTCAAGACACATGACAAGAAATAAAGATTTCCTTGCTGAGTTTGAAGAATTCAGAGGTGGACCAGTAGCCTTTAGAGGTAGAAAAGGAAGAATTAATGGCAAAGGGAAAATCAATATAGGAAAGATGGAATTTGAAGATGTGTTCTTTGTGAAAGAATTAAATGAATTCAATCTCTTTTTTGTGTCACAAATGTGTGATAAGAAGAACAAGGTGCTGTTCACAGACACAGACTGCTTGGTGTTGTCCAAAGACTTTGAGATGGCTAAAGAATCTCAAGTACTGCTTAAAGTACCCAGGCAATAAAATATGTACACCTTTAATCTTCATACTATTACTCCAACAGGTGGTATTACATGTTTGCTAGCTAAGGCTTCTTATTATGAGTCTAATTTATGGCATAGAAGGTTAGGTCATGTGAATTTCAAGAATCTTAACAGATTAGTGAATTGGAATTTGGTTAGAGGGTTACCTAACAAATCTTTTCAAAATGATTTCACATGTGCTGCTTGTCAAAAAGGTAAACATAGAGCCTCTTGTAAGACCAAGACTGTCAATACTGTGACAAAGCCTTTGCAACTTTTGCATATGGATTTGTTTGGTCCAGTTTCTATAAGAAGCATTAGTCATAAGACCTTTTGTCTAGTCATAATTGATGATTATAGTAGATTCAGTTGGGTTTTCTTTTTAGCTCTTAAGAGTGAAACCAATGAATTACTTAAGGATTTTATCACTTTAGTTGAAAAATAGTTCACTAAACAAGTCTTAATCATTAGGACAGATAATGGGACATAATTCAAGAATGCTGAATTTGATGAATTTTGTAGGTCTAAAGGCATTAAGAGACAATTTAGTAATCCTAGGACTCCACAACAAAATGGAGTAGCTAAAAGGAAGAATAGGACACTAATTGAGGCTGCTAGAACTATGCTGGCTGATTCTCTTTTGCCAAATACATTTTGTGCAGAAGCAATCAATACTGCATGTTATGTGTTAAATAGAGTCTTAGTGACCAAACCTCAAAACAAAACACCTTATGAATTTTTGGCTGGTATTAAGCCAACCATAAGTCATTTAAGACCTTTTGGGTGTCATGTGTCTATACTAAATACTCTTGATCATTTGGGGAAGTTTGATGGAAAATCTGATCCAGGATATCTTGTAGTATATTCATTGCAAAGTAAAGCATATAAGGTTTATAATTTGGCATCTAAAAAGGTTGAAGAAAATGCCCATGTTAATTTCTTAGAAAATAAACCCAATGTCCCAGGAATAGGTTATGCTTGGATTTTTGATTTAGATTATCTAACTATTTCCATGGATTGCTATTCTGTGCAAAAGGATTGTCAAACTAACAATGCAGGTGAGGAGTCTGGTACAACTAATTCAGGTACTCAAGAAGAAGCTTCTTCATCAGATGATGATGTTCACATCTATGTACCTAGTATGCCTATTGTTACTCCCATGTCAGCTACTCCCAAGAAGCAAACAATGCCATCAACAAATGATCAAGCCTCCCAAGAGCTTCAGAGGCTTCAAGATCAAGAAAAGAGTGCTACATCTGCTAATAAGCATTCAGGAGAAGAATCTTTTGAGTCACAACACTCAGTAGTACATACTACACCTAGCGGTACCTCATCTGCTAGTACTGCTAAGTTAAAATCTGCAAAGTCTGTTGATTCATTAGAAGATATTTTACAAGCTATGGACGATGAAGACATGTATGCTAGTCCAGCTGAAGGAATCTTCTCCAAAGCTTCCTATGATAAGCAGGGTGCAATAACTGATTTCAACAATTTGGAAACTGAAATTCCAGTCAGTTCTATTCCTACTCATAGAGTCAACAACAACCATCCTACTACACAGATCATTGGAAATCCCAAGTCTGCTATGCAAACTAGAAGACAACTTCAAGCTAATACTAAAACTCATGCACTTGTGAGTTATGTCAAACAACAGCAGAGAACTAATCATAAGGATACTCAACATTGTTTATTTGCCTGTTTCTTATCACAAGTAGAGCCCAAAAACATTTCTCAGGCTCTTGATGAAGAAAGTTGGGTATATGCCATGCAAGAAGAATTAACACAATTTGAGCTACAAAAGGTTTGCATTCTTGTGGATCTTCCCTCGGGTAAGAGAGTTATTGGTACTAGATGGGTTTTCAGGAACAAGAAGGATGAAAGAGGAGTTTTTGTGAGAAAAAAGGCAAGGCTTGTTGCTCAAGGCTATAGACAGGAAGAAGGGATAGACTATGATGTGGTTTTTGCACCAGTGGCAAGGATTGAAGCCATTAGGTTATTTTTGGCCTTTGCATCATATATGGGTTTTATAGTCTATCAGATGGATGTGAAAAGTGCCTTTCTTTATGGTACTATTTTAGAGGAGGTATATGTTTCACAACCTCCAGGTTTTGTAGATTATAAGGTTCCCCAACAGAGTCTACAAGGTTATCAAAGCACTTTATGGTCTGCATCAAGCTCCAAAGGCTTGGTATGCAACTTTATTCAATTTTCTGTTAGAGCATGGATATAGGAGAGGGACCATTGACCAAACTCTATTCATCAAGAAGAATGCTGATGTTCGTTTGCAAGTCTTAATTTTTATTCAAGATATTACCACACAAATGACTAGAAACATAAACACGGGCAAGTATACCCTTTCATGTATAGCATAGCTTAATGGTAAAGTCCAGTTCATTCCACGGGATTGTTGTTATCAAAATATAAAACAATTACCTCTAGAGTGTCACAAGTTCTAAAGATATACTTAACAATTGATATTAAAGGGTGTGTTTGGCTAAGGTCATAACCATATGATAGATAGGTAGCAATGATGAATATAAGCACATAAACAATGTAAGACAACATACCGATTACTAGTCATGCATCCAACATCTAATTGATATGACAAGAATCCGACTAAAGACTTTGTTATATCAACAGCATTAAGAAAGGTTTATGCTTGATTTCGATAACTAAGGTAGTACATGAGGTTATGCAAGAGTTGGTATATGTTTTAATCCACTAATCGGGACAAAAGTGATTAGCAAGATTCATTTACTAGATGACATGAAACTCATCCATACACATGAGTACTATTCAATGATCATGGATGAATCCAACGTATAAAAATGGTCTTACATAATAACATATAATACATGAGCATCCAAATCACACTTATAGTCAAGAACCCAGGGAAAAAGTGCGCCGCACAAAACTAATTGTGCGCCGCACTTTGCCCCAGCAAAGCTAAAAATAATATCTAATCATAAGGCTATTAAATCTTAACCAAGTGCACATCACACTACTCCATAATAACAGTAAACAAGATCATTTCAACAATATGTAAATCAAAGTAAGAGATTAACATAAATGAAATAAGAATTATACCACAAGGTTTATTCAATAATTGCCCCAAAGGTTTTATAAGCTTTTGAACTAATTACAAATGGCTAGCAACACTTCTGAGTTCCTTGTTCCAACACCAATAACATAAACCAACTAAGGTTTACCAACTCTAGTAACTATGATCAAGGATTTGGAGAAATCCTTGATTATTATATTCTCCTAAACAATGGAGAAAGTAAGGAATGATATAATTTATGCCTGGCCTAAAGGTCCTATTTATAATTGCATTTTCGTAGGTTAGAAACTTTGGAAGTATATCAAAGGTTCTCCCATAATAGCCATGCATAATTGCACTTATTTATGTAACTACAGCAAAATGTGCGCCGCACTTTTCCAATTGTGCGCCACACTTCTTCAGGTGTAAATGTGCGCCGCACTTTCCAGTTTCTGCGCCGCACTTCTTGTAATTCTCCAAAATCGAGGTACTTTGAATGTGCGCCGCACTTTTCCAATTGTGCGCCGCACTTTGGCTCCATATCAGCATAATTCCATCTTTAGCCCCTTTATTCTTTATTTCTTCATTATTTTTCTTCATGGTTTCTTTCTTAGCTACAATACAAACAATATCCTTTATTAGTATCAATTCAACACATAATTTATTTATTTACATAACAAACAAGGACAAATGCATCATTACAAACATGTATAAATGAGGCGTTATCACATTCCCCCATACTTAACTTCTTGCTTGTCCTCAAGTAAGGTAAAAATATATTTTTAATAAGTGTCGAACGAATAGATAAAGTCAACAATTGAAAACAAAGATAACGCCATAAAACACCTCACGAAGTAGATATTTTTATTTCACACACTCTCCTTATTATGGGTAGATTATCGCTCAATAGCACGATCATGAAAAGTAAATTACCATATGCTTGTACAAGGAACTAAACTAAACCAAATTTGGTGTAAGCACCAAGTAAAATATCAAAAGAGGTCTTTTTCAAAAACTTTTATTACCACCGCGTGTTTAAAGAATAAATAATACATCATTTTTTATCATGTTGTTGCTTCGCGAATTCATAACTCAAAACTTCTTAGGCTTCCTTTTGCCTTTTGGTCTTCTCTTTTTTTCGACGATCTTTTGGGAGAACATGCTTTCTCCCATACTTATGATTTACGATCATTTCACAATATGGTTTCCAACAATATATAATCATCTTATAACATCGGCAAAACTTTCAATCTTTTCTCTTTTTCTTTATTTTGCCTCTTTATCATTTAAAATAACTTTTATCATACAAGAATGATCCCACTATGGTCTTGTAAATATTACCAAGCACAAGTTCTACAATTAAACTAATAGTCGGCACACACAATTTGAAATGTAGGAATGCTTACGGAAAAAGATCCTCACAATTATGAATAAAGTATTGTGTAAATAACGTTATCAATTCTGAGTCAAAATAGCTTTACAATTATAAGAATTATCAATCCTTCGACAAAAACTCTCTTTTTTTTCTTTTTTTTACTGTACAAAAATTTAAAATTCGCCCAGAAAGTGCGGCGCACTTTTTGAAATGTGCGGCGTACTTCTGGGTAAAGAAAATTCAGAAAACTCAAATTTTTAAAAACAAGCTTTTATTCGATCTTATTTTCACTCAATCACCCCGCATACTTATTATGAGCATTGTCCCTAATGCTAAACATAAGGAAAAAGTAAAAATTAGATTAAAATAAGAATAATACTCCCCTTTTATTCCAAGTCGTGAGCGAAGCCGAGAGCTTAAACCTTCTCCTAAGTTCGCCTTGACTCGCTTATTTTCTGTATTAACACAAATAATATATACAAACATATTTCATATACCAAATAAAAAATAAAAATCCACACATAAAGTATTAAGTTATCCTAAATGCCAACAAAGTCATATTACAAAGCCCAAATAAATTGTTTTTAAATTGTTTTGAAATGTGACTAACACATAAGTTACACACATACGAGGCTTCACACATCCTCTTCAGTTTCATCATTCCTTAGAGCTTGAGATGGGTGAAAATGTGGTGGATAGTGTGGTGGTTGTTGGGTGTAGTAGAATGGCTCGTGGTGATATCCGGGTGGTCCATAAGGTCCACTCATTGGAACATGATATTGTTCCGCCATCCTCTCAGAAACTGGAGCGTATCGATCCATACTATAGCATTGGAGCTTCATCATAGACCCAAGTTGGTCTTGCCTAACCTCCATCCTTCCCATTCTATCACAAATGTCTTAGAGTGATGCACGAGGAGCCCGCGCCATACCTACACGAGGTGCTTTAACAGGCGTGTCTTCTCGGATCAACCTTCCATCCGCTCCAATGAAATTTCTCAAGGTAATTTGATCAATGGTATCACACAAAATCGATGGACTAAGACTACTCACAACTGGATCACTTAAAAGCCCCATTCTTCGAGCTAACCTAGTCACAAATTGTCCACTCACAATCATACTACACACTTGACTACCATGACCATTCCTTTTCATCCATTTTGCTATCACCCAAGCCACATTAACGTATTGCTCACGGTTCTTGTCCCTAAACATGCTCAATAACCACAAATCATTCTTTTGTATTTTATCATACCCAGTGGTTCTTTGGCAAATGGCATAAGGAATCATCTTTTGAAGCACTCTCAAAAGTGGACTAGAAATTCTAGTGGCCGAGCTCCTAGATAAGCTCAATGAATCCTCAGCCGGGCAAATTGATGCCCAAAATTCATTAGCATTAAAATTTCCATGATCACGGTCCCCTCCTTGGAAATATACCTCAAATCCTTCCTCCCTTCACTCGTCCCTATTATACAACTCCAAGTACTTAGCAAATTCTTTCAAAGTCAAAGAATGTCCCTTCCCACAAAGTCTAAAAATCAAAATCTTCTTAGTCATCAACTCATCTCCTTCGGCATCTTCATCAAAATGAAAAGTAGAGAAAAACTCGAGAACAAGCTCCACATAGATCTTCTCCCTACAACTAAAATCACGTATCCAAGCATTGGATTCAAATAGGACTTCATTACCTCCAGCCTCTATCACTACTATCTTAAGCATCTCCCTTATTTGAGCTTCACAACCAAGCTCGTTCAAAACTCCAAAATCCACAATGCTAGGTGCAAAAATTTGTTTTGGCAATAAAAGACTAAGATCATTATTGTAGATGGTTTTGGTATCATTAGTACATCCAGGCCAGTTCAAAAATTAGTGGTTCAGTGTTCCCATGAGTGTGGCACTTACCGATTCGGTAGGCCTTCGCTTCTTTCCTCGGCTAGACGAGTCAGTTTCATAATTTCCAGAACTTGTATTCTGAAAAATTTCATCACATAACAAACATGTGTTAACATTAGAAAAGCGTTAGGGGTCAACGGTGTCCCTATGCTTGTGTTCTGATCATTCTGTTTGTTTTACAGACGAAAAGTATGGCGTACAACTTGGGATGTGCGGCGTACTTTCTGGGGAAATTTCATAAAAGTGCGGCACACAATATGGGAAGTGCGGTGCACATTCTGGGTGTTACAGCATATGTCGGGGTAACACTAGTAGCTAACCAAATCCGCAAACAAAATGGTTACAAACTAATAACAATGGCTAGAATTGAGCACTAACCCATTCCCAATTCGTGCTAATCCATGAAATTTCTTCATCTCTAAGGTTTTCAAAAACCCTCTTTTTTAGGTTTTATGTTTTTCAATTTTACCTAATAATAATCTAATCATTCTCTTAATCTATTTCCACATTCCTAATTCCTAATTGAATTATAATTCGTTCTTCAATTACCAAGAACCCTAATTGAAAATTAATCAAAAATTAAAAACAAATTAAATTAAACAAATATGAATAAAGTATAAGAACTTACGCTATACATGATCTCGAATGTGAAATTTGAGCAAAGACTCGAAAATATTTTGGTAATGATTCAAATCGTCAGGTGGTTTTTGTTGTTTTTGTATGTTTTTTTTAGTTTCTAATGAGAAAACAGGATATATACAAAAAAATCCGCCCAGAAGTGCGGCGTACTTTTTGAAATGTGCGGCGCACATTCTGTGCATCCAGACATGTTCACTGTATTTTACTTTTTAAGTATACAAAACACAAAATTTAAAAAGAAAACCTCCAATTCCATTCGATAGAAATAAAAAAGCACTAGGGAGAACATTCCCTACTTCTCAGACCATCCCAAAACTTCTAGGACTCTTAGATATTACTTTGTTTTATTGATTATCTACATACAAAAAGATAAAAATGCATAAAAGTAACTAGGAGCCAATGATGCACTCCTCTTTTCTTCATTTCCTCTTAGTTGTAGCAGAAATTTAGAGGTGACATGATATCACTCTCCGTGTAACGTCCCGAGACCTCTCTATTGGTGTCCTTTGTCTCGTACACTTTTTCGTACCTCTTTCCACATGGATCAACAATGACTATGGCAACATGCCATTCACTATCTCCATCTTTAGCAATATTCTCAAATTCTCGCTTGTTCCCTACTTGCCAATCTTTGTATTTCAATGATACGGGAAGTACTCCAAGCATCCCCACAATTTTTGTATACACACAAATATCAAAGAAAGGGTCTGGTAGCTCCTTTGACTTAGTGAAGCATCAAATAGTTCTTCCGGTTCCGTCCATGGTTGCAAATGTGGACCATAAATCGGCATACCATTTTCATCTCTTTTCATGGTGTAGTACTTATCATCTTCATCATCACTATCATCATGTTTTTTCGCTTTTAGCACATTATATGTTTGATGGACAACCCCATCAAAGCTAGTCATGATAGCTTTTCCAACATCTACCTTTACACCAACGGTGTGCAAAAACATCCTTCCAACCACTAGTTGAATGTCTCGATCAATAGGAATATCGAGAAGCATAAAATCGGCTAGTATTGTGGTTGTCCCTATTTGGCATAGAACTCCAAGCAAACGCCCAAATCCCTCCGCGTAGGAGTGATCAAGCATTTTTGTTCGATTAAACCTTGGTTTGACTCTTCCAACATCTAAAATTTTGAAGATTCCAAGTGGCATGATATTAACATTCGAACTGGTGTCTACCAAAGCATTGTATGTAGTTTTACCTTCCAACCTTATAGGTAGGATAAAATAACCCGGATCTTCTTTTCTTTCATTACTTTGTTTTCACGGAGCATTTGGATTGCCACATCCTCATATTCCGAGGTTAATCCATCTTCAATCTTCAACTTATCAAGCAAGACCTCATCGACAATCATTTTATACTTATCACTATATTTTAATGTTTCAATGATTGGTCGATTCATGTTTAACAAGATCACTCGTTCTTCAACGTCTTCCCTTAATTCTTCCATTGTTAGTTCTACTCTAGTTAAGGGTTTAACAATGGTGAGAGAATGTCCTTCACCATTATAGTTCAACTTGTAAGCATGAGCGGGCTGTTTTCCTTTGTTTCTTTTGCCTTTTCCCATATTAAAAACAAATCTAGGAGCATCAACTCCCTCGTTTTCAATAGGTGCTAATTCATTAATGTCGAGATTATCAAGTATCTCGTCAATTTCTTCTAAGTCCAAATACACTTTTGGCCATAATGTGAGTATGCCACAAGTGATATCACTTTGTGCATTGGATTGCTTTAGGAAAGATCTCCCAAATATTGCACACGGTTCACAGTCATCTTCTTCTGGATTGACAAAGAAGTCGACGAAAAACAATTCGTCCTTGATCATAACAATGAGCTTCTTATCTATTTCTTTGTCCCAATTATGATGCGTTTTGTAGGTTAAGCCAAGCTCCACTACAAATTCATTGCTAACAAAACTTCTCTCCATTTCCAAGTCAACTTGCCCATCATAGGCAAATTTACCTTCCATATGACAAGGCATTGAGTATTTTTCGCTAGGTGTCAAGTCTTCCAAACGATAGAAAGTTAGGACCTTTTGAATCCCGCTATCGGTTGAGTCTGTTGATCCCGAACTTAGATCGATTAAGCTTGTGTAAACGAGATTAGATCAAGTTATACACGTAGAGAAACTTTGTTTATGTATAAAGTAATCTAAGTGTTATGCGGAATTAACACTTAAACAAGAACACACAAAGATGTAAACAAACTTTCACTTGATTGATAATAACAAACTTGCTTACAATGAAAGTGTTTAACATATGAAAACTTATTATGAAACATAAGCTAAAGGTCTTCTTTTATAGACATAAGAAGCCGTGTACAAGAGTCTACGTATCAACTATTCTAGGTAAAGATAATTATAGAAAATACAATGTTGAACTTATCTTTACTAGAAACAAACTAGAAACAAAATACGCGTAGACTATATCTTTCTATCAGTGCTTATCTTCAACCTATCAACGCTTGACTTCTTCTTGTCAGCTTGATCTGTCAGCGTTTGTTTTCTTCTTATCAACGCTTGTTTTCCTCTTGTCAGCGCTCAAGTGAACTGGCTACATTTTATTCCCAACAATCCTCCCCTAAACTTGATATCTATTCTAGTAATCAAGTTTCTGAATAAAAATTAAGAACTAGGAGGAATCTTACAAATCTTATCATATTGGTAATAAACATGTCTGATCAAATCTTTGGCCACATCACTTGAATAGTCAATCTCCAGCTGTGTTGTCTTCATCTTCTCCAAAACTTCTTTGGACATGGAATACTGACCATCTACAAGAAGATACTCAACAAACTTTGTAGAGCTCAAATAATACACACCAGCAGCTGAATACAAACGCCATTGAAGACCACTGAGATCATCCTCAAGATCCTTCCAAACAACAGGATCTTCTTCTTTTGGTCCACACATTCTCTTGAATGTTGACCAAAGTTTTATTCCATTGACTGAAGTAGGAGCTTCAGTCTCATACTTGGCTTCCAAAAACCTCCAAAGGTCTACCAAGTCTTCTCTGTCCACACTTGCAAAGAGAGATACAAGAGTAGTAAAAGTGTGTACCTCTTTCCCATACCTGCCAAACTTCCAAAACCCACTTTCATCTTCTTCATAGCTTATAATAGGGTTTCTGGCATCAAGAGGTAACACTTGTACCATATCTGAAGCTTCCAATGGTGAGAGATTGATGCTCCTTCTTATAACAGCTTCACTAGGCTTTAGTCTATCCATATCTTTAGGAAACTCAAGAGGAACTCCCTTCTTCAAAGGTCTTGGAACAATCATTGCCTTCTTAAGCTCCATCTCTTCTGCAAGTTCTTCTTTCCTTTCATCTGAAAGAAGTCTTAGAATGTTCATCTCCTGCACTTTTACCCAAATAGGATAAGCCTTGTACTCCAACTCTTCAAAGGATAATCCCAACAATTTCTTATAGGTCCATCCTGTTCCATGACATCTGAGTAGCATGTAGTAAAGCTCCCTTCTATCTCTCTTCAGCAGTGAAAGAACATTGCTAGCTTTGTGTTTCAGAATTACCTTGCAGTCTTTTTGAACTCTTAGAAGAATCTCCAAACCCCAAATTTGGTCTGAAATAGTCAAATCTGGATTCTCCATACACCTATCCTCCCAAACATGGTACATCTGAACAACTTCTGGCATATCAAAATCTACTTGCAATTTCAACTCTCTAAGCTTTTCTCTTGCCAAATCATCACCATATTCAAGTCTCTCAGGTTGCTCAATTATCATCACACTTGAATCTGAACTGGCTTCATCACTTCCTTCTTGTTCCTCTGAAGTGACAACAAATGGTGATTCACCAACCTTCTTCCTTTCTTGTTCCACAAGTTGTGCAGCCAACCTTCTATCAAACTCTACATGTGCTGCATCCTTTGGAACTTCTACTTCTACCATAATTCCTTTACCCTTATCTAATGGATCAATGATGGGTAAGGATGATGGTAATACCTGTGAAGATACTTCTTTGATAATAGCTGATGACTGGAATACATCAACTTCATCTGTAGGTCTATCAACGCTCAATTTGCTTGTGTCAGCGCCCAATTTGCTCATGTCAGCGCTTGGTGTGTCAACGTTCAGACTTTGCTTGTCAACGCCCAAATTACTTGTCTCAGCGCCTCTTGTAAATTGCTCCAACATAGTTGTAAAAGACAAGTTTAAATTGGTAGGAGTTACCAGAGATCTGTCAAAACCTGGTTGCTTCTTCAATTCAGTTAGGGCCTCAGCAATACCCAAAGATTCTCCATCATGTGAGCCTTTATCACTCACATTAATCTGCTCATCCTCCCCTTTGGAAGATTCCTCCATCCCACGCCTTGTGCTAGCATTCTCCAAAATAAAAATCCTCTTCCTCAATTGCTTGAGTTCAAGGCCTTGTGTACTGACAATTTGTACCAAGTCTGCATTTTGCTTTTGCAAGCTAATGCAGACAGCCGTCAATTCCATTAATGTGTATGGTTCCAATCTGCCCTCCTCTAAAATGGGTATTTGACCTCCCAAGTTAGATTCATGGGGCATGGATGAGGTCTTAAGATGTTAGGACTGTCTTGGCCTGCATCTAAGCCAGAACCAATAGTCCCAGCCTCATCCATAGCACCAACCACACTTGTGGTGGTGGTTCTCTCTGCTACATGGCTAGGACCACTAGAGGAGAACACTCTAGTAGTCCTTTGGCGTTTATGCAACCTATATTGTAGTGGGGTAGAAGATGATGTGGATTGGGTGGATGTGGGAAGGTTAAGGGGTGTTTGGGTCTGTGAAGGAAAGGTGTCAACGTCTGGATTAGGTGTGTCAACGCCAACATTTAATGTGTTAGCGTTGAAGGGTTCTTGGTCAATTTCCATGTGTTGAGGTGAAGGTAAAGGTTCAGGTATTGGGTCAAGTTGTGGTTGTGGGTCTGGTTGGGGTTGTGCTGCTGCAATAACAGCAAGCATAGCTGGGGTGAGGGGTAAGTCACGGTGAGGGGGTGAGTTTATCTTGGTAAAAATAGCTTTCTTTTGCACAGGATCTCATAAAAATCATCATGATCCCTTGTGCAGTAATTTTGCACATCAAAAACCATTTGTAAAAATCTGGGATAAGCCAAAGTCATCTTATTCCCTTTGTTTTTACACATGACATCAAAAATCATTTTAGAATAATTAAACTTTTGCCCAGTTGCAATGCACACAATAGCACTAGCAATTGATCTATTAATCTCATTGTGTGCAGTACACTTGGGACTCAAACATTACAAGATGACATGTATGAGGTACTTCCAGGCTGGGGGAAACTCCTGTTTATGATATTTGTTTAAAGTTCCCTCATCAGGGAAAGGATAACCCAAAGCCCTTTGTCCTTGTTCTATTTCATTAATGGGAAGGGTGGTTATACCATCTGCATCATCAAGATGCAAAGCCTGGCGAACCAAGGCTTCAGTAACCACCCAAGCACGCCCATGAACAATAGATGATAATGTAGTCACATTATTAACTGTTGAGGAACTGACAGTGTTCCAAAACTGCTTAATATGTGTGACAGAGATGAGAGGAGCATGAGAAAGAGCATACCTAATTGGGGATGCATTCAAATACGCCACCATCTGGGTGTATTGGGGAAACAGAGCATCATCAGCGTCCAAATATGCAATCATGTTGTGTTGACTCCTGAATCTCAATACCAAATCACTTGGTTTAAATTTTGGTGCCATTGTAGAAGAAAGCTGTTTGTGAATATTTAGAAAGATGAAGTATAGGAGAAAATTGGTAGACAAGAATATGAGGTACCCTGTTTAAAAATAGGAGCCAAATATATAGGAGAGATAGCTGCATGTGATTGGTAAAAAATGAGGCAACTATTTTCAAAATATAATGATGAAAATATTGAAAAGAAAATAAGTTATCTCATGCATTAATTAAAAGTTATCTGCTCCCAAAATTACGGCCCCAAAATTCGTCAAAAATAACAACTGGGTAGGTCCCAATGAGTGTCAACGATCAAAAATAACCCATCAACGCCCAACGGCTATATTCTTGTCAACGTTTGCCAAAGCCATGTCAGCGTCTAAATTGGTCATAACAACGCTAGGAAAAATACTTGTCAGCGTCCGAAAATAAAAGTAATAAAAAATGAAAAAAGGACCTTAACAAAGTAATTTAGCCTAGTGAAGATAACCTATAAGTTGATAATTATTATAGGGCGGCAAGCACTGTCCAGTTATGCACACTTGCTTATGCAAGATAGACATAACAGTCCTCTAGTGTCCCTTGCTAACCAATACTCTTAACAACTAAGTTACCTTATAAAATTCCTTGTAACTCCCAGGTAAACCCATGATAAAATCATTCCCAAGTCTCCCAACAGACCCCAACCAATTCTAGGCCAAAAATGTCTTGGCAGCATGCATAGTATATCAACTTTGCATGCTACAGTGCCTCATGATTTAGTAAAACTAACTCATACTCACCTGTGGACACAATCTAGAATTGTGATAAGAGTATTATAAGAATACCCAAAAGTCCTAAAGGTTCCTAAAACCTCCCCTTAAACTGTGATACATATGTTGCCCAAAAATATGCATGAACATAAAAACTTATGTCAAGATAGGAATATAAATATTCCAACCATCATCCATAAAGAAAAACATGCTCAAATGATTCTCCAAGGATCCATAAGCAACTCTGTATCCAATGGTACAATGCTAACACCACCTGCACACTTAGATTAAAAATCACAAAACTAACATTGTTGCTGACAACGCCACGATAATACTTGTCAGCGTTAAGGTAACCTTTGTCAGCGTTAGAAAAATATAGTGGAAAATCTGACTTCAAAAAGACCAATAACAATGCATTATCATGTACATACTTTTACAATTTGATCCCAAAACACATATTAAGTGAGACTCATCATTCCAATACTTGTTACCAAGTATTGAAACCTTCCAGCATCAAAAGGTTTAGTTAATAAATCAGACACATTTTCTTCTGTGTCAACCCTATCTGGTTGTATTAAACCCTTTTCAAAACAATCCTTTATAAAATGATGTCTAATTTCTATGTGTTTTGTCTTAGAATGATGTACAGGATTTTTGATAATGCATAAAGTGCTGTTATTGTCAACAAAAATCTTGGTATGCATGAAATTATACCCATAATCCAACAGCTGGTTCTGAATCCATAAGACTTGTCCACAACAAGCAGCTGCAGCAACATACTCTGCTTCAGTTGTAGAATTGGCCACCACTGTTTGTTTCTTGCATTGCCAAGAGATCAACCTACTCCCAAGAAACTGACATCCACTAGTTGTGGATTTTCTATCAAACTTATCACCACCATAGTCACTGTCTGAATATGCAATAAGCTCCAATGGTGAATCTTTTGGGTACCACAAGCCAAGATCTGGATAACATCTAAGGTACCTAAAGATTCTCTTGACAACATAAAGTTGACATTCTTTGGGAGTCACTTGATGGCGTGCACATGCACACACAGCAAACATGATGTCAGGTCTTGAGGCTGTGAGATACATCAATGAACCAATCATTGATCTATAGTGCCTGACATCCACTTCTTTTCCATCTCCAACTTTTCCCCAAGGGTGTTCTCTATCCATAGGAGTAGTAGCCCTCTTTTCATGTGGAGAAAAGCCAAACTTCTTCAAGATCTCTGCTACATACTTATCCTGAGAGATGAAGATACCATCTTCTTTCTGCTGAACTTGTAACCCTAGAAAGAAGTTCATCTCCCCGATTGCACTCATCTTGAATTTGTCTGTCATAAGCTTGGAAAAGTCTTCACTCATCTTTGGATTTGTAGAACCAAAGATGATATCATCAACATAAACCTGGACAAGTAAGACATCCTTACCAGCCTTCTTTGTAAATAATGTCTGGTCTATGGTGCCCCTTTTGAATCCATTTTCCACCAAATAAATGGACAATGTGTCATACCATGCTCTTGGGGCTTGATGAAGTCCATACATAGCTTTCTTGACTCTATACACCTTGTCTGGATTCTCTGGATCTTCAAAACCAGGAGGCTGCATAACATATACCTCCTCAACAATTGTGCCATAGAGGAAAGCACTCTTCACATCCATTTGATAGACATTGAAGCCCATGCAGGAGGCATAGGCTAGAAATATCCTTATAGCTTCAATCCTTGCAAGTGGTGCAAAGACCTCCTTATAGTCTATCCATTCCTCTTGTGTATATCCCTGAGCCACTAAACGTGCCTTATTTCTGACCACAATGCCTCTTTCATATTTCTTGTTTCTTAGAACCCATCTTGTCACAATAGGACTGACATACCTGGGACAATCAACCAGCTCTTAAACATCCTGAATAGCAAATTGGTGAAGATCATCCTGCATTGCTTCCACCCAACTTGGTTCTTTGAGAGCATCAAAGATCTTCTTGGGTTCCTGTTGTGACAGAAAACAGGCAAACAAACATGCTTGAACAAGAGGGGTATCAACCTTCTTGTGTATATTGGTAATAAATCCACCAAGACTCTGATGAGATCTTCTAGTCTGAATAGGAGACATGACATCCCCAATAATTTGAGAAGTAGGGTGATTCTTCATAGTAGAAGTGAGAACTCCTCCCTCAAAAAGTCTGTTGTCTTCAATCTCATCTTCCAAGTTGCCAATATCTTCTTCAGACTCTCTTCCATCAATATTTGTATGAACCTCTTCATTCCTGCTTGAAGGTTCACCTTGTTCAAAATTTGAAGAGAAAATATGCTCAAAAGTGTTGTCAACGCCTAAACAAGGTTGTCAGCGTTTGGATCATCAACGCCTGAAATGGTGTTGCCAATGTTTGAGCTATCAACGCCTGAATTTGTCCTGTCAGCGCCAGATTTTCCTTTGTCAGTGCCTGAAGGACCATGCATATTGTTGAGTGGTGATACTTGGGGACCACCATTATCCTTACCAGCAGCAGCAGCAGCAGCACCAAAAGCATCTGTCCATATGGGAATAGTGACATACTCTTGTGTGGGAGATGACTTGTCTACTTGTGATCCAACCTCTTCATTAACCAGTGTACCTGAAACATCAACAACAGGTTCTTCCACAACATTTGAAGTTACCTTCACAATGTCTGGATCAATAACAGGCATATAATTCAAAGTCCTAGATAGAGGTTCCAAGTCAAACAACCAATTTGGACCACTTTCAGGATCACTAGGTTTACTCTCTAAAAACCTAACATGTACTTTCTCAAGTATACGTTTTTCCTTCTTAAGGTAAACCCTATATCCCTTACCCTGCACTCAATAACCCATGAAATAGCCTTCATCACCTTTAGCACTAAACTTACCTAAGGCATCACTAGTATCTAAGACAACTACATGACAGCCAAAAGGTTTAAGAAAACCAATATTAAGTTTCCTTCCCCAAAGTAATTCATAAGGTGTTTTGTTATGTATCTTGTTGACCAATGCTCTATTTTGAACATAACAAGCTGTATTCACAGCCTCAGCCCAAAAAGCTATGGGAAAGTGAGCATCAGCCAACATAGTCCTGGCTGCTTCAATTAGGGTTCTATTCTTTCTCTCAACAACCCCATTTTGCTGTGGGGTTTTGGCAACACTAAACTGCCTAGTAATCCCTTTCTTAGCACAAAAATCATCCAACATTTTATTTCTAAACTCACCACCATTATCACTTCTAAGCATTTTAACTTCATTACCAGTTTTCTTCTCAATCTGAGTAATAAAGCTAATTAAAGTATCAGAAGTGTCACTTTTCATGGCTAAAAAGAAAGTCCAAGTAAACCTAGAAAAGTCATCTGTGATGACAAAGCAGTATGATTTACCATTCAAACTCTCTATATTAGTTGGACCAAATAGGTCCATATGCAGCAAGTGAAGTGGTTTAGAACTAGAGTGCACCTGTTTAGACTAAAATGAGACCTTGTGCTGCTTGCCTTTAAGGCATGCAACACAAGAGTGGTCATTGTGGAAAGCCTTTTCAGGCAAACCATCAACCAAACCAAGTCTCACAAGCCTGTTTATATTCTTAAAGTTAATGTGCCCTAGTCTCTTGTGCCATAGATTACTCTCATCAACTGAAGCTTTAGCATAAAAACATGACATATTATTATTCATCCTAATACCATTAAGATTCACATTATAAATGTCTTTATGCCTAGGTGTTCTATAGTCAATATATTTTTCATCTGGAATTTTAAAATCCTTGCTCAACACCAAACATTCAGTATCAGTAAAAAGAACCTTATTTTTGTTATCACAAACTTGTGATACACTAAAAAGATTGTAATCAAGTTCTTTTACCAGAAACACGTTTTCAAAACGCAAGTTCTTGGTGAGAAGAGTTCCTTTGCCTGTGATAGTTCCATATCCGCCTCCAAAGTAAACCTTATCACCATCCTTAATGGGAGTGAAGTTAGTGAGATAATCTTCCTTCCCAGTCATGTGCCTAGAGCATCCACTATCCTAATATCCATAATCATTTACATGTTTTTGAATGCCCTGCACATAAAGAAAACAAATTAGTTTTCTTTGGGAACCCAAGCCTGAGCAGACTTGGATTCATCTGGTTGTTCAACAAGAACATACTTAGTTCTCATAACAACCCCTTGTTCATCCCTTTTTGGATGAAATACCCAGTTAACCCCAATTTGTTTTGTGATGACCTTTGAAATATAATTAAATCTGTTATAGGTCATAGAAATCCCATTAGAATTAGGGTTTTGATCTTGCTTAGGTCTCCATGTCAAGCTAGAAGAAGCTTTAGACCCCTTTCCCCGTGGTTGCAAATATTTAGGTCTGGCAACGTTTCTGTCAGCGTTGGATTTGGTCTTGTCAACGCTGAAATTACCCTTATCATCGTTGAACCTAGGGTTTGCTACAGAAACCCATTGCCTATTAGACCAGGTATTGGTCTTTTGAAAAGGTCTTTGTCCATGAGTGTTAGAACCTTTGGTGAAGAATGGGGCTGGTCTAACAACTTGTGGACTTTGCTCCACAAAAGTTTTGGGTCTGACAATGTTTGACCTTTTGACAGCGTTGACCTTGGAAGCATTGACACACTTATATGCTAAATGTGAAAAGCTACCACAAGTGTAACAGGATTTTCTAGACACAACTCTAGGTCTAGAAGAAAAGAAACCTGTTCCTTTATCACTTACTTGGCTTTTTGGTGACCTAGTATTCCTATACAATTCTGCATACTTAATGCTAGGTTTCTTAACAGTGTTTGAGCCAAGGTCAACAGTCTTGCAAGTGATTGGGTTTTAACTTTGATATGGGTCGACTCATTTGGACTATCACAAAGCATGCCACCCTTGGCAAACAAGGTAGGGTTGGCTTTCTTCCATTCATTCAAGTTAGTCAACTTTTGCCTGTATTCCTCAACTGGGGTAAGGACTCTTGGTGGAGGAATAAATTCCTCTTCTTGGAGTTATGGTAAACTGATGTAGTGTTTTTACACACCTTTAGGAAAAGGAGGTAAAATAGTGGTAAGCGTTAAGTGTCGGTTTAGGAAAACCGAGCACTAATGACCCAAATGAAGTCCAAGTTCGTTCTCGAGGAGGCTAGTGCGTTGTGTAATGAATGATTGATTTATGTTTTTGATTATTAATGAGAAGAAAAGAAGAAAAAATGACGAAGACGAAAAAATTAGAAAAATAAGGCAAAAACACTATTAGAAAGTTACGACGAAGAACGTGAAAAAACACAAAATTTAAAATTTTAATCTAAAAATTCCTAAAAATTACTAAAAATCCCAAATAATATTCTAAGAGTTTACAAAAAAATCCAAACTTGCTAAAACCTTTTAATTAATTTAATAATGACTTTTTAATGCTAATTAAAGCCCTAAAAATCACTTTTAAATATTATAAAGCCCTAAACAAGATTTAATAGTTTGTAAACCTCAAAAATGACTTAACTAAACTAAAAACTATTTTTAAAAATTTTAAAACCCAATTAAACTATTTTTAAACTCCTAAAAACTATTAAAATCTATTAAATCTTAAATTAATTCTAAAAATTAATTGAAAAGCCTAAAAATTATTCTACAAATGGGAAAAGTCTTAATTAATGCTATAGAATCTAGGAAAAATGAAAATTAAAGAAAAATAAAACTTTTTATTTTAATGAATAAAATAATATTAAAATATTCTAAAAAATTAAAAGTCCTCAAATAAATTCTAAAAAATTCTCAAAAATCCTAAATATTCTAACTAAGAAGAAAATGTAAATTAAAGTTTCTAAAACCTCTTAATTAATTTTATATTAATTTTTAATGTTTAATAAAAAACCTAAAATCAAATAAAATCAAAAATTAAAGTTTTTGAAAACTTTTTCACATGTAAACCTCAAAAATACAAATTAAAACCTAAAAACTATTTTTTTGTGTTTTTATACTACTGTTCACTATTTTTTAAAGACTTTTTAAATTTAAAAAAAAAATAATCCTAAAAATTAATTAAATAAAAGGAAAAATGAAATTTTTGAACAGAAAAATCCTAAAGCCTACTTAAAACCTAGGAAAAATGGAAAGAAGCTAAGGGGCTTAATAAATAAGCTAGAATAAGCCAAACAGGTCACGACTTATTTATATAAGCCAAACTCAAACACTCCTTAAGTACAATTCAAAATCAAACTTATCAGTCAAAGTCCCCAGGGCGCAATTGGTTAGCACGTTTGGTTGTGAGAGGAGTGGCGCAGGTTCGAGTCCTGGCCACGTCCTTTTTGGAATTTATATTTTTTTTTTTTTTAAAGTTTAAAAACTTAATCCAGTAACTTATAAGCTCACAAACACAAATTCAAATCCAATTTTTAACCAAGATTAAGCCAAATAAATGGCAAAACGTGCCCAGGTCTGGGCAAGTTTCTGATAAACAAGTGACTTTGGTCACTTGTCAAATTTTGAGCCAAGAGGACTTGGTGTATGCCTTGTTTGTGGATGTTTTTGGAACAAGAGGGCACCCTTGTGCTCTTTCTGAGCACAAGGAGTCAACACAAGCAAGTAAACAACACACTTAGCACACAAGATAAACCAAATCAATCAAAAACATGCACATCTAGTTGCTGATGTAAAAAATGAAGGTCTGGGGACTGTTTAGGCTAGCAGATTGCACAAATGTGACTTTCAAAGGTCCATATCATGCACACAATAGCACCAAGTAGCACACAACATGCATACAATCCTAACCATCACTAACACTTAGCAGATTTGAAGAATCAAGTACCAAAATTGCATGAAACTCAAACAGAAAGTGATTAAGCAGATTTCAGACTCACTCTTCACTTTTTAACACACCATATGCTTCAAAACTTGTTCAAATATACTTACCAACTATTTAACAACCTGTCTCAACCTATTCTTCCACTCTAACACGTTTTAATTTTCAAAATCTAACAATCTTACTTTCTAAAACTGGTATCCAAACACTCCTTTAAATCCTAGAAACTAAGATTTTTCAAAACAAACCCTTTTAAAACTCAATGAAACTGGTTCATATAGCATCAAGCATGCATATAACTTCACAAAAACACAATTCAAGCAGCTTTCCACATTTAGAACTCCTAAACATGCAAAGATCACAAAAACTCACTTTTTTCTGAAATTTCAACAAGGTAAGAATGTTTTACCTTAGGGCCTTACATCCAAGGCCCTAGTGGTTGCACAACCACCTCCAAACCAACACGGGTTGGTGCTGAACTTAATCTACAACAGTTCTTTAAACCTGCCAAATAGAAAAACAAAAATACAAGCATATACTATATTCTGTTTATCTTTTTCTTCCTTAAAAAACTTACTCAAATCTTTTTAATCCTCACAAACACGTTTTAAAACCTTTCAAAATCACAAAACACAAACCTGTATTCCACTTTCACTTCATACAGGTTTGTGATTTCTAGATTCTAAACAAACTTTTTATAAAACTTTTTGAAACTCAAACTTCTCAAACCTTCACAATTTAATGGAACTCAGTTTCTTAGCTTATACTCAATACACAAACTTTTTTAAATTCAATAAAAGGAATTATAGTTGTAAAAACAAACACCAAACTTTATTAATTTAAAAAAAGGGATTACAAGAGAAAAAATGCTAAGAAAACTGGAACAAAGGGATATGAACATGCTCATTCTCCTTTTATAGACTGAAAAGAACCTTCTAGTGCTAAAAACCCTAGCTAATGGAATTCCAGGAATGCCCTTGAGGAATCTTGAGTTTATGCTCTTTTGATGCCCTTTTTAAAATCGTCTCATGTGAATTATTGGAGTCTTGTGTATGCCAGCAGGTTACAAATGATCAGGGACGTCCAAAATAGCTTTGGGAGCAAGCCAATACATCTAAATCGTTGATGTGGTCAAGCATGAACAGTGACACGTGAGTTGTGTAGCAGGGGAGGGGACAATGGAATGATAGGTCGTTTTCTGGGTTGTGGGGTATGTTGGGTGAGGGGTAAAGAGTAAAACCCCTATGGTTAATTAGGGTTTAGGTAAAAAACGAAGGTAATTAAATCTGGGGTGGTTAGGGTTCTAAGTGGATTAAGAACAGGTTTTGATTTGTTTTGGGTTTAAACACGTTTTAAAAATGTGTTATGGGGGGAAAATTAATTAGTGGGTGGGGTGTTGACCTTTGACTGGGGTTTTTTAATAAACCGGTTTAAATGGGATTGGGTAGGGTCGGTTTTGGGTAAGGGTTATGGGTAAATGGGTGGGTAGGGTTGACGTGTCACACCCTGGTTGGGAGAAGGAGTTTGGTGGTTTGGCAGGTTAAGTCCCCAAGGTTTTAACTTTCCTTCACTTTGTAAATAAAGTTATCAGCGCCTGATTTAGCCTTATCAACTTTTGCCAAGTTGTCAAAACTGGCACAAAACTTTCTAAAACTTTTCCAAAGGGTTTAACTTGTATATTCTTGATTCCCAAGGGCTGATCTTGTAATATCTTCAATCATAAAGGATCATACTTGTACATTTGATATTTTGAGGGTCAAATGTGACAAGTTCTTCAAAGATGAGGGGCCATTTTTGCCAATCTTCAATTCTTCAAGGGTCTTTTTGCAAATTTCCAAACTTGGTCCCGGTTCATTGTGCGACTTCATTTCCCGTGTTCGTTTTTGAATGATTCTTGTTGTCTTTTGCCAATTCCTCAATATCCGTACCTAAAAATACACAAGTAACAAACACGAGCATATATTTGGTCTATTTTATGATATTTTATGCAGTTTAAGGCCGTTTTGGACGATGAGACCATGTATAAAAGCAGTCTCATCACTCCCCCATACTAAACCATTGCCGTGCCCTCACGCAATGCTAAGAATAAAGTATCAAAGCATCTCCAAAATTTAATTTTATTTACTTTTATTGAAATGATAAACTAGCTACTATAACTACTACATGTGTTTTGGACATAATGTATGATTTTCATCGCAAAATGGGACGTTTAGGTTCATAGAATAAGAACACGTGAATGCTTCGTTAGAAATAATTTCGTCGTCCTCGATTTTCACCTCAATTCCATGCCAAGCGTGCAACGAGATCATTGTCATTATAAGTTAGTAATGCTAACACTACTCATATGCCCTAATCACGTACTTATTCTCCCATTATTCCTAAGTTGTATCTCTTATATTTTATTATGTCTTAATGATCACGAGGATACATTATTGACTTATGCGATAATAGAGATTTAGGTCTAAAAATAGAGTCCTAACGGTGTAACTAAGACCATCAAATCAATAACCCCTCCTAATAGACAACGATGTTAAAAAATTAAGTTGACAAGAAGAATCGATAAACACGGTTTTATAACGGTTTTGAACATGAGACTTATTACCAAGACTTTTATACGCCCCCTAACGGAAGGGCCTTATTATCTTTGGTTTACCTCCATCTTTTATTCAACTTCGCCATGAAGCTTTTATTATGACTTCGGTCTTGCCTTGCCTTTTATTATCCTCCTCATCGGTGGTTTTATTAGCCAAAGACGTATATCCTCACGCTAAAGCGAATTTTGGATCTTTAAAGCTTCGAAGATTAAGGCTTGATTCACTTTCAACTTTGCATAGATTTTAGGCCTTGTGGGGCTTCAAATTGTTTGCTAGATTTAGGTGAGCACTTGAAATCTTATTATTGGGTGAAGCTTTCGATTATTAGGGTGCCAATACTTCAAAACCGTGACGCTGGCGATACCTTAATGTCTTCCCAATTTAATTACACGGAAGCTACTAGAAAAGACTAGAAACCCAACAATCAAAACTAAACCGCTAAATCAATATTTATTAAGCAAAAAATATTTACATGCGAAGGGAGAATAAGCAAACAACGAGAACACATGAGTTTTTGAAAGAATACGAGTACTCTACGTTTAGCATAGTAACTTATAATTAACTCTATCATTTCTCGTCCTCATTTAAGAGACTTAGCCTAATGTGTAGTTAAGGAATCAAAGCTAAGTGCTCAACACGCACGGTCGAGTCAAAAATTACTCTCATTCTCGCCATCGGAAAATCTACATTCGTGTCTTCAAACACTTATAAAACATGAGAAAAATTTTAAAATTTGGCCATTTTTAGCCTTATTTTGCAAGAAAACGATAACAAAACGATAAACTTTGGAAAGCGTGAAGGTTTGGCAAGGCAAGTATCTATTCACCCCCCCATACTAAAGTTAAACATTGTCCTCAATGTTTCGAGTCTAGGGGTGCAAACACCCCCATACTAGAGACGTAGTCGAATGCCTAATCTAGCATGGAAAGGGTGTAACCAATAAGTTTAAAGCCGTTTATGAAGTGTGCTAAAAACCTAAGGTTAGAACATAAAAGGATATATCATGATGTGGATATTGGGAATGGCCTCCAAAGCAAACGATCGAGTGCTCCCATGAAACGAACACGAGAGGCTCCAATCGTGAAGATGATGATCTAAAAGACACAATTCACAAACAACCACGGAACAAAGGTTGGAAGGGCACAAATCCCCTCACATTAAACTAATTAGAAAGCAATAATATGTACATGGATAAGCATGGGTCTCCCCCACGAGGCACCTTGTTTTTGATAACCGAGTCAAAAGCTCGACTCGAATCCCCATAAATGTGATCATTTAGGGATAATCATGGTATGGTCAATTTTTGGTGGGGCTTACATGATAAACAAGGCCCAAAAGTACGTGGAGTACTTTAAAAATCCGATAAACGTATACCGGGGTCAAAGATAGCGTCCTCGTTTTCGGATGAAAGACGAGACAACACAACTCCAACACAAATCCCAATGGGATAGAAGAAAATAGGAGAGAAGAAATAGAAGGGTGGGACAATGGGTAAGTCAAAACATTGAGCTACTCGAGGTAGACTCGCACCAATCAAATGAAAAGATTTTCCATTTATTGCATCGGTGGAAGACCGAGATTTCCCTATATAAGCAATTCCAGAATCAAATATCTCGTCCTCGGTGGAGAAAGGGGAGGGAACATAAGGGGCTTCCCCCACACTAGGTCCACACAAAGCATCGTCAAAAGGGGAAGACGAGCTTGTAGTACTCAAGACACGCGGTGATGACGGAGTTAGAATTGTAGAAAAATCTTTTAAATTAGATTCAAAATCTTTTCCTTTTTCATCTTTAACACTCTCCTTGTGAAAACCCGATTTAATTATGTCAAAAATATTTGGTGTATCTAAAACAATATTAGTCACACTAAAAATTCTCACATTTTGAAAGCGTTTTGGTTTAGGTGGTGGCAAGTTTTCAAATCTTTTGTCAACAAAGAAAACCTCCCCATCGGGATCAACGTATTCATCATCCGAAGAATCACTCGAGATTGGTATCAAAGGCTTAACACTCTTAACCTCCATCGGCGGAGGGGACGGAACTTCATTTTTATCAACTCCTAAAACTCTATTAGAAATCTTTTGACAAATGCTTTTGATAGGATTGACATTGTACAAAGATGTGATCGAATAAACATGAGAAAGAGTGGAGTTTTGGGTTGCATTAATGACGAGTTCTTCCTCATTGAAACGAAGAGTGATTTTTCTAGCATGCACATGGATAAGCGCTCTCGAGGTATCCAAAAAAGATCGACCTAAAATTAACGGAACTTTAGGATCGATGGGAATATCAACAACAATGAAGTCCACGGGATAATAGAATTTCCCAACTTTCACAAAGACGTCCTCGGCTACTCCACAAGCTAGAATCGTAGAATGATCGGCCATTTTGATTGACATTCTTGAAGGAGTAAGATTTGGAAGATTGAGTGATTTAAAAATCTCGAGAGGCATCAAATTAATACTAGCACCAAGATCGGCCAAGGCGTAGCATTCTTCCATGTCTTGGATAGCACATGGGATTAAAAACTTTCCAGGATCACCGACTTTTTGAGGTATGCGGCTTAGAAAAACCGAAGAACAACTAGACGATTTTTGCAATTTCTCTTTGTTATTCAACATACTTTTGAAGTTCGCGGCAAATCGAGGCATCATGACTAAGGCGTCGGCAAAACTTATATTAAAATGCAAGTCACGAAACATTTTCATAAAGAGTTCAAATTGATAATTATTTTGTTCTTGTGCCTTTTCCTTGTCTCGTCTTGATGGGTAAGGTAAAGGTGGTGTGGGTTTGGGCAAATTAGGCATAGGCATCAGCCTTGGAATCTCGGGTTCCATAATGGGTATTGGTTCAACCGTAGGTGTGGTTTGAGCGGTACTTCGTGGGCTCGTAATGTGCTCCTTTTCAACCACGACCTCGGGTTCTTTCTCTTTTTCCTTCTCCATAGAAGTACTTGGACGAGAAATGGGTTCTTTGAAAGTTTTACCACTACGAGTGGTAATAACCTTCAATTCTCCTTTCGGGTTCACGATGGTATCACTAGGAAGACCACCCGAAGAAGAGGGCTTACACATGATAGCTTCAAACATTTTAGCCATACGGTCTTCAAACTTAGATTGCCTAGCATCCGCTTTCAACAATTCTTGCTTAATCTCATGTTGTCCTTGCTCCATTTTTTGTTGATTTTGTTGGAGTCGTGTGACATTTCCTTCCATTTTATTAGCATGAGTTTTAAGTTCATTAGCAAGTTCGGTTTTAAGCTCATTTTTCAATTCGGACCTTAAGCTAATCATCTCACGTTGCATGTTGTCAAACTTAGCATCATTAGCCATAGCATAATCTAAAAATTCTCCTTGCAAATTTTTAGTGTGAGCATTTTGAAAACCTTGAGTAGGAGTTTGAAAATCACGGTTTTGGTTTTGATTAGAAACTTGCCCATTACCACTTTGGTAATTACCCTTGTTATAATTTCTTTGATTTCCTTGGTAATTTCCACCTTGATTGTTGTTGTTGCGATAATTATTAGCATTTTGATTGGGTGGAGCTTGATTTGAACGTGAACCTTGACCGATTTGGTTATAAGTTCCCGTGGCTACAAAAGCATTCGAAGTGTTACCATCCGCGGTAATGCACTCGGAAAGATCATGAGCTCCCCCACACGACAAACAACTTTTAGAAACCGCTTTAACCGAAGCGGTGTTGGAAGCTTCTTGAGCCTTCCAATGGGACATAAGGTTTGCAAATCTATCGAAAAATCGGTTTTCTTCATTTGCTTCATCATGTAATGCATTGATACTTTGAGACGATGATGAGCCCCTTTTGGCAACACTCGGTGTGTGACGAGGGCTATAAACCTTAGACCTATTCTCGATTATGACCAAAGCTTCTTCAACCGTTTTACACAAAAAATTACCACCCGCGGCGGCATTTAAATAATCTCTTTCATGATCGTTAAGTCCATTGTAAAACGTGTCGATTTGGTGCAAATCGGAAAAACCATGATGAGGACATTCGTGTAACATCTCCTTAAACCTATTCCAAGCCGTAGAAAAACTTTCATTTGATTCTTGTGAAAATTTAGAAATCTCGTTCTTCAAATGCGTAGTCTTAGAGGGCGGAAAAAATTGGTTCACGAACTTTGAAACGAGATCCTTCCACGTCAATATAGAATTGGGTGGCTCTTTCTCTAACCAAATTTTAGCGGGCCCCGCTAAGGAATACGGAAATAACATCATCTTAATCGAGTCATTCGAGACATCCTTGAATTTGCACGTGGCGGTAAGACGATTAAATTGGCGGATATGGTTGTGGGGATTGTCCTTCTCATCACCACGGAATTTGTTGTTTTGGATCATCGACAACAAACCCGTTTTCACCTCAAAATTCTCCGCAAGGATTGCGGGAATCACAATAGCTTCTCCATAACCCTCGGTGGGTGCTTGAAGTAACTCCATCATAGTTCGATTCGCCATGGTAGGTTCTTCTCGTACAATGGGTTCGTCAATAGGAGACTCCTCACTAGAAAGAGTGAGTGATTTGTTTCTTCGTTTACGTGCACGTCTAGCTTTAGAGCGAGTTTGCATAAACGTCACGTACAACGAGAAGGCGAGCAAAGAAGATTCTTTTTGGTATTTTGTGTTTTTTCAATTTTTTTTTTGTGGTTTTTGATTGTATTAACCTTTTTTGGAATTGGTGAATGTATTAAGTAGACAACAAGTCCACAAATCTCCTCACTAATCAAATCTCTTGATTAAAAAGGCCTCAAGGAATGAAAACGATCACGTGGAGTGAACGCCTTCGATGACTTTAGAACGATGGTGGAACACCAAATCGTTCAAGAGGGTTTAATCAAATGGAAACCAAGAAAATATATATGATATGTAATAATACTTTGGGCGGCAAAACCCTCGATTCACTCTCAAAATCAAATACGCACAAGCAAGCGGAGGAAACGAGGCGGCGCTAAGCACTTAAGAGCCTTTTTCCTTTAGGTTGTGAAATACAACCGCCTTATACCCACCTTATAGTTTGTATTATCAAAATCAAGCTTCACGAAAGTATTTATCTATTTTTGCCTCTTTCTTTGGTTTGAGATTCGAATACAATGATCGAGTGATGAAATCCCGAATCAAGGTTGTGATTGCTCACGTATTTGGAGTACTTGTGTATTTATTGTTCTACGTATACAATATAGTAATAATATTCACACAAAAACCGAAAAACGATAATACGTATTAATAGAGTGCTATTAATACAATTATATTTATGGCTAATATAGAAAAACAACAATTGTCAATCAAAACACAACACGCCTCCCCGGCAGCGGCGCCAAAAAAAATGATGTAGTGTTTTTACACACCTTTAGGAAAAGGAGGTAAAATAGTGGTAAGCGTTAAGTGTCGGTTTAGGAAAACCGAGCACTAATGACCCAAATGAAGTCCAAGTTCGTTCTCGAGGAGGCTAGTGCGTTGTGTAATGAATGATTGATTTATGTTTTTGATTATTAATGAGAAGAAAAGAAGAAAAAATGACGAAGACGAAAAAATTAGAAAAATAAGGCAAAAACACTATTAGAAAGTTACGACGAAGAACGTGAAAAAACACAAAATTTAAAATTTTAATCTAAAAATTCCTAAAAATTACTAAAAATCCCAAATAATATTCTAAGAGTTTACAAAAAAATCCAAACTTGCTAAAACCTTTTAATTAATTTAATAATGACTTTTTAATGCTAATTAAAGCCCTAAAAATCACTTTTAAATATTAAAAAGCCCTAAACAAGATTTAATAGTTTGTGAACCTCAAAAATGACTTAACTAAACTAAAAACTATTTTTAAAAATTTTAAAACCCAATTAAACTATTTTTAAACTCCTAAAAACTATTAAAATCTATTAAATCTTAAATTAATTCTAAAAATTAATTGAAAAGCCTAAAAATTATTCTACAAATGGGAAAAGTCTTAATTAATGCTATAGAATCTAGGAAAAATGAAAATTAAAGAAAAATAAAACTTTTTATAATAATGAATAAAATAATATTAAAATATTCTAAAAAATTAAAAGTCCTCAAATAAATTCTCAAAAATTCTCAAAAATCCTAAATATTCTAACTAAGAAGAAAATGTAAATTAAAGTTTCTAAAACCTCTTAATTAATTTTATATTAATTTTTAATGTTTAATAAAAAACCTAAAATCAAATAAAATCAAAAATTAAAGTTTTTGAAAACTTTTTCACATGTAAACCTCAAAAATACAAATTAAAACCTAAAAACTATTTTTTTGTGTTTTTATACTACTGTTCACTATTTTTTAAAGACTTTTTAAATTTAAAAAAAAAAATAATCCTAAAAATTAATTAAATAAAAGGAAAAATGAAATTTTTGAACAGAAAAATCCTAAAGCCTACTTAAAACCTAGGAAAAATGGAAAGAAGCTAAGGGGCTTAATAAATAAGCTAGAATAAGCCAAACAGGTCACGGCTTATTTATATAAGCCAAACTCAAACACTCCTTAAGTACAATTCAAAATCAAACTTATCAGTCAAAGTCCCCAGGGCGCAATTGGTTAACACGTTTGGTTGTGAGAGGAGTGGCGCAGGTTCGAGTCCTGGCCACGTCCTTTTGGGAATTTATATATTTTTTTTTTAAAAGTTTAAAAACTTAATCCAGTAACTTATAAGCTCACAAACACAAATTCAAATCCAATTTTTAACCAAGATTAAGCCAAATAAATGGCAAAACGTGCCCAGGTCTGGGCAAGTTTCTGATAAACAAGTGACTTTGGTCACTTGTCAAATTTTGAGCCAAGAGGACTTGGTGTATGCCTTGTTTGTGGATGTTTTTGGAACAAGAGGGCACCCTTGTGCTCTTTCTGAGCACAAGGAGTCAACACAAGCAAGTAAACAACACACTTAGCACACAAAATAAACCAAATCAATCAAAAACATGCATATCTAGTTGCTGATGTAAAAAATGAAGGTCTGGGGACTGTTTAGGCTAGCAGATTGCACAAATGTGACTTTCAAAGGTCCATATCATGCACACAATAGCACCAAGTAGCACACAACATGCATACAATCCTAACCATCACTAACACTTAGCAGATTTGAAGAATCAAGTACCAAAATTGCATGAAACTCAAACAGAAAGTGATTAAGCAGATTTCAGACTCACTCTTCACTTTTTAACACACCATATGCTTCAAAACTTGTTCAAATATACTTACCAACTATTTAACAACCTGTCTCAACCTATTCTTCCACTCTAACACGTTTTAATTTTCAAAATCTAACAATCTTACTTTCTAAAACTGGTATCCAAACACTCCTTTAAATCCTAGAAACTAAGATTTTTCAAAACAAACCCTTTTAAAACTCAATGAAACTGGTTCATATAGCATCAAGCATGCATATAACTTCACAAAAACACAATTCAAGCAGCTTTCCACATTTAGAACTCCTAAACATGCAAAGATCACAAAAACTCACTTTTTTCTGAAATTTCAACAAGGTAAGAATGTTTTACCTTAGGGCCTTACATCCAAGGCCCTAGTGGTTGCACAACCACCTCCAAACCAACACGGGTTGGTGCTGAACTTAATCTACAACAGTTCTTTAAACCTGCCAAATAGAAAAACAAAAATACAAGCATATACTATATTCTGTTTATCTTTTTCTTCCTTAAAAAACTTACTCAAATCTTTTTAATCCTCACAAACACGTTTTAAAACCTTTCAAAATCACAAAACACAAACCTGTATTCCACTTTCACTTCATACAGGTTTGTGATTTCTAGATTCTAAACAAACTTTTTATAAAACTTTTTGAAACTCAAACTTCTCAAACCTTCACAATTTAATGGAACTCAGTTTCTTAGCTTATACTCAATACACAAACTTTTTTAAATTCAATAAAAGGAATTATAGTTGTAAAAACAAACACCAAACTTTATTAATTTAAAAAAAGGGATTACAAGAGAAAAAATGCTAAGAAAACTGGAACAAAGGGATATGAACATGCTCATTCTCCTTTTATAGACTGAAAAGAACCTTCTAGTGCTAAAAACCCTAGCTAATGGAATTCCAGGAATGCCCTTGAGGAATCTTGAGTTTATGCTCTTTTGATGCCCTTTTTAAAATCGTCTCATGTGAATTGTTGGAGTCTTGTGTATGCCAGCAGGTTACAAATGATCAGGGACGTCCAAAATAGCTTTGGGAGCAAGTCAATGCATCTAAATCGTTGATGTGGTCAAGCATGAACAGTGACACGTGAGTTGTGTAGCAGGGGAGGGGACAATGGAATGATAGGTCGTTTTCTGGGTTGTGGGGTATGTTGGGTGAGGGGTAAAGAGTAAAACCCCTATGGTTAATTAGGGTTTAGGTAAAAAACGAAGGTAAATAAATCTGGGGTGGTTAGGGTTCTAAGTGGATTAAGAACAGGTTTTGATTTGTTTTGGGTTTAAACACGTCTTAAAAATGTGTTATGGGGGGAAAATTAATTAGTGGGTGGGGTGTTGACCTTTGACTGGGGTTTATTTAATAAACCGGTTTAAATGGGATTGGGTAGGGTCGGTTTTGGGTAAGGGTTATGGGTAAATGGGTGGGTAGGGTTGACGTGTCACACCCTGGTTGGGAGAAGGAGTTTGGTGGTTTGGCAGGTTAAGTCCCCAAGGTTTTAACTTTCCTTCACTTTGTAAATAAAGTTATCAGCGCCTGATTTAGCCTTATCAACTTTTGCCAAGTTGTCAAAACTGGCACAAAACTTTCTAAAACTTTTCCAAAGGGTTTAACTTGTATATTCTTGATTCCCAAGGGCTGATCTTGTAATATCTTCAATCATAAAGGATCATACTTGTACATTTGATATTTTGAGTGTCAAATGTGACAAGTTCTTCAAAGATGAGGGGCCATTTTTGCCAATCTTCAATTCTTCAAGGGTCTTTTTGCAAATTTCCAAACTTGGGCCCGGTTCATTGTGCGACTTCATTTCCCGTGTTCGTTTTTGAATGATTCTTGTTGTCTTTTGCCAATTCCTCAATATCCGTACCTAAAAATACACAAGTAACAAACACGAGCATATATTTGGTCTATTTTATGATATTTTATGCAGTTTAAGGCCGTTTTGGACGATGAGACCATGTATAAAAGCAGTCTCATCATAAACCAGTCCAAGATAAGTCCTTTCTTTAGACACCATAGAAGTCCCCAACTGATGGTGGAACAACAGAATAGTCATTCATCCCAATCCCAGTCATGTCCTTATGATCCCTCTGTTTACTAACACATTCTCCTAGGGTTTGTGAGGCCTTATCAAATCTCTGAATTTTAAGGTCTACATTATCCTTATTCTTGATAGCCTCATCTAACTTAGCCTGTAATTCAGCATTGACCCTTTCCATGATGTTTCTAACATCATTACTAGCATTTAAATCATGTTTTAAGATATTTATTTGATCTTTTAGGTCAAACTCCATTTTCTTATACTCAAAAACTGTCTTATCAGTTTGAGTGAGAGCAATTTGATAGTTAGACAACTTGCATCTCTCAGTACTCACATCACTTAATAATCTTAAAACCTCTTTGTTAAGCTTTTCAGTATTTAAACGACAACCCTTACTACAAAAAGCATCATCGTATACCTCATTGTCTGATGAAGAGGAGGAGTGTGCCATGAGAGCATATTGAATTGCTCTTCTTCTTCTATTTCAGCAACCAAAGCTTTATCCTCTTCCTCATCCTTAGCCAAATAGCTCCAGTCCCATCCAATGCCATCAATTTCTTGCACAGCCACCATGACCTTAGGATCCTGAGCCTTAACAATTTGGCTTGAGGGTTTTCCAGCATCAGATCTTCTTGGAGATCTGCATTCCCTCATAAAGTGCCCTATACGATGACAATTGTAGCACTCAACCTTAGATTTATCAAATCCAGCAGTGTCCTTTGCATTAAAGGTCATCTTCTTCTTAAACCTTCTATTCAATCTGTTTGCTCTTATATTTGCAAGAGCCATGTTCCACTTTATATCCATCTCCTCCAAGTGCTCATCACTTATTTGCTCAAGGTCCTCATATGTAATCACGGATCCAAACCAGCAGGCTTAACTCTTGGTGAGTCATTTTTGTATGTGTCAGCGTCTGAATGTGAGGCGTTGACAGGATATGATCCAGCGTTGACACATGTTGATCTAGTAACTGGGTGCATGTATGAGTCCTTCTGATCGAATTGACCTTCACTATGTGAGAAGAAGGCTATGTTACTACTGGTAGACTTACTTCCATGCTCCAAAAGAGTTTCATTCTCCAACAGCCTCAGTTTGTTGTAGATATCATCAAAAGTAGAACTTTTGTGAGTGTTATTGGCAAGTATAGATCTTGCCTCAATCTTCCACACATCACCAAGGCTTTTAAGGAAAGTGGCAATAATGTCAACATCACCAACTTGTGTCCACATGAAGGACAGCTTGCTTGTAATGTCAAGCAGTCTGCTTCTCACACTGCTAAGCTTCTCATTAGGTTTTGCCTTAAAATAGCATACTCATGCATGAGGTGCTTCTTCTTCTCTTCCTTAGTATCAGCATTACCACCATATGCAACTTCAAGGGCTGCCCAAAGGTCTTTTGCAGACTCATAACCTCTGTATTTGTGCTGATTTTCTTGTCCCAAGGAGAGTTTCAGAATGTTTAGGGTTTTCATATCAACCCTTTTCTTTGCTATGTCTTCAGCAGACACAGCTCTACCATCATCAGGTTTTTCTTTCTTATCTTCTTCTGAACATCCTTGAACAGCTGATCTTGTAGCAATGGCATTAGCAATCTTTGCAGCCTTATCGAATGTGTTTCTATATTCAATAATCTCCCAGAGAGTGTAGTCATAGATCCCCAGATATTGCTCAAAGTTGAATTTCCACAGCTCAAAGTTGTTTGCATCAAGCATGGGAATCTTGATGTTGTGGTTTGATGTAAAACCCGTAAAAATAAGGTCATAATTTAATTCTATTTTCAATTATTTTGAAGTATTTTATAACGTTAAATATTATTATGTTTAACGGTTTAAGTTGAAACCGATATTGAATATTATATTTTAATATTTTGACGAGCAACGAAGACTACTAGTGATCGCGATACCGACGGATGCCAAAATTTTTATATTTTATTATCGATCGTTTCGATATTTAATACTTTTGACGATATCGTTTTAATTACATATCGAGTCGTTATATTATTATTTTTCGTGTGCGTTTAAACTTTTAAAAAGTATTTTTACGAAACCCGAGTCTCGTAAATATTTAAAAATTTGCAATTTACATTTTTACCCTTTTAAACTATTTTATTACATTTTGGACCAAAACTATCACAAATTGGCAAAAACTACCCTAACCTTACACTATATATATGTTTTCCACTAACACAATTCATTTAAAAAAATTCATTAAAACAAAAACACCATCTTTCTTCTTTCTTTTCCATTTTGGCCTACACCACCACCATCCATTCCATCAATTTTTTTTTATGATCAACTTTGATCCATCCAAAAACAAAACAAGTCCCATTCCTATTTTTGAAAGGTGATTCTAATGATACCATTTTTACTTACATGCATTGAGTTTTGAATTTTGATAAGAAAACTAGGCTTGTTAGGTGGTGATTTTGATCATGCATGTGTTAGAGATGATGATCAAATGATGTTTATGTAATGTTTTGGTTAAAAAGTTGAATTTTAATTTTTGGGTTTTTGATTTTGATGATGATACAAGTGTTATGATTGGTTTATGGTGATGTTAGGATGTTAGAATGATGATAAAAGTTGTTGGTTTTGATCAAAAACTTGATTTTGTAAGAGATTTTTATAGTCAATTTTAGGCAGTAGGTTTGAGGCCATTTTCGAGGGTCTTAAGTCTGAATATAGGATGATATGATGGGATTATGTTGTAGAGAATTTCGTTAGCTTCGATTTGATATAAAGTAGGCCTTCCAACTCCAAACGAGGTGGAGGTTACACTAGTTTGATTTTCGTGTACCGGGAGACGAGTGTTGACACAATCCGAAAATTGTTGTCGATATTTGGATCGAATCTCGGGGACTATAAAATGAGTTTCAAAATGATTCAAGGGCTGTTCTCAGGCTCCAAGTTTTGCATTTTGAGTCTATTTTTAGAATCAAGTGGCGGTTTTACAAATGGAGTTGTTTAGAATGGTCAAAATGGTTTCGTAAGTCAAGGTCGCTAAACTGTCCGGATTTTGTGATTCAAAGATGAGTCGGGCAGGGAACTTTAGAAGTAAAATCTTTTAATGGGCTCTTGGGAGGACTTTCTACATATAGTAAGTGAGTTCTCTGAGTAGTATCATAAAAAGTTGATATTTCTAAGTATGGGAAAACGGCTTGGACATTCGGTATGTTCCGGCAGATTTTTATTAAAGGCATAGAATAATAAAATGAATATATAGGAGAGTGTAATAGTATCACTTGTATCGTTTTCTCTCGAGTTTATCGTGATTTTATGAGTCGAGTTTTATATTATTATGCATGGTTTATTTCTCGAGTCAATTATTAATGAACGCACCTCATTTGATAGGTTGCGGTTCTCGTGTTTGAAAGGCATCATCTATCGTCGGCGATCGTCTCATTACCACTATCGGCTAAGGTGAGTCTATAGCCTCGCTTTATACTAATTATTAAATGATTTTAAACCCGCGAGGGGGAATACATGTTTTATAAACTTAGAACACAAGATTTTTATGGTATGCTTTGTCCCTTTATGAATGGACCCGTGGTTGCCTTTAAATTGCATTAAGTGATTGCCTTTGTTAAAACCTCAATTATGGACCGTTAATTAACCTATGATGGGTTAACCGCTAGTACAATTAATAGATCTATGGGGGAAGCCGCCCCGGTTCAGTTTTTGTGGACTTGTCATAGAAGCTTAGGCCCGACCTCCACACCGTTTGAACATATTGTATTGAGAAGTCAGGTATACGGCAATGTACCAATAATCTGGAGGTAACCGACAATTAATAAATCTCTCGTCTTATTAGACTGATATGGGAGTGTCTAAGGGCTCGGTTCCATGAGCTTATTGCAATTTATGCTATATACAATTATCATTGTTGATGCAAATTATTATTTGATGCTTATAAGCATGCCACAAACTTATAATATTTGCTTGTGTTCAAATTGATTTCATAAACCTATAGATTCACTCGGCATTTTTGCTGATTGTTTTACTCACATGTATTTCAGGTAATCATGAAGTGGAAGCTTGGAGGTCACGGGAATGAAGTTGTGCACTGCTTTTGTTGTTCAAACTCTTTGATTCATTTATCGTTCCATTTTTTAAAACAAACTAATATGTTGTTTTAACTTATCTTTTGGTAACGATTACTTGGGACTACGCTACTCTGATAAATTTTTTAGGAACGATAAATTTGAAACGTCTCTTTTCGAGTCGTTCTTTATAAATTATGTGTTGTTGTATCATTGTTTAGCACCCAAAGATGTATTCCGCTGCGTATAAATTTCGGGGTGTTAAAGATTGGTACCAGAGCCATGAGTTATAGAGAACTAGGTCTTTATTTTAAAAACCTAAACTATAACTATCAGTTTTTATTTTTCAAAGAGTCATGTGCACCGGATTTCGCGTGACTTCAGGTTCAAGCTACTTCTGGGATTACAACTTTAGTATACATTATTATGTATGCCTTATTGCTAAGTATTTCTAAATAAATACTATAATCCTTTATCGATATATATTTATGTCGTTAAACTTTTCGATAAAAGTTTATCATTTATTAATGATTAACTTAAATAAATACAATGAATTTTCAAGATCTTTCTATATATTTTTGAATTTATTTTTGAAGTATTTAAATTGCCTTTATTGCAAAATTTTTATATTATGACCTTACATAACTTCATCTACGCGCGTTACTTTCATTGTTTAACTCTTTGAGATATCTATATAGATATTCAAATCGTCTTCCGGCTATTTGTGCTTGGACGTCTTTTAACGTAATCTCTAGACCATTGTGTAGCTCAATGTGTTCTTGGATTAGACTAACCGCTATTTATTGACATTTATATGTATCGACTCCGAAGTGTATTGTTCACTTATATCTCGGTAACGTCATCGTTATTTTATAAATCATCGTCTAGATTATGGCACTAGAATTGGAATACGATTTTACTTATATAAAATTTTATCATTTGTTTTTCATTAACCTTCTCGCTCCCGGAGTGTAGCATGTTAATGTTCCATTCTTTTCTTGCTATGTTTTGTGTTTTTGACAATCGTGGCACCAAGGAGATTTGCCTACATTGCATTTTGAAATCTAAATTACGAACGTCTTTCATCGTTTTGCTTCCTAAATTTTGTGTTGGATACCTTGAAGCATCTTTTGTTATTTATTATACTATATTTTTATTTAATGCTCATATTGAGATTTATTTTTCGTTGTTATAAAATCCACAAGACATGTATGTATATATGTATATATTTTGAGCCGTTAAGAAGTGTCAAAAATACACTTTATGCAGAAACTGTAGGGGCAGTATAAACAGGTCAAAACTTAAAAGTAAAACTTGCGTTTTTTAAAAATAAAATAGTCAAACCTGCACAGAACTTGCAGGGGTATTTTGGTCATTTTACATTTGTTTTCAGGTCTCGGGTAAAACTAGAAAGTCGTTTGAAACGTCGTTTTGCATCAAAATGCTTTAGACTCCGAGTCTTGGAAATGTCGTTTATTGGGTCAATTAATCGGCTCATATTTAAAGTTAAATCTGATAGAAAATTCAGAACATGAGTTTTAAATGTTTCTAAGCTGTTTTGATTTCATTTGAGATCGTAAAATTTTAACAAATATTATTTTACAACTAACGAATACACATGTGGATTGTTTTATTCTTTTTATATATATGACTCAATTGTCATTCGATTTTATTTTATTTTTATTTTATTTTTTTTTCTTCTCTAACCTTCCACTGATTTGGGTTGAGTTTTGAAGTTTTGCCTTCATATTCTTCGTTGACATTCTTATCGCGTATCGCATGACGTTTTCATCTAAACCTTATAACCCTTTGAAAACTTAACAACTTGTAACCATTTCATTGGTTGTTTTATGAGCTACTATTTGCCATTTTTTGCAAAACTTTGACTACTTTATACGTTGTCATAATGTCATATTATAAATAAATCTGATATTGTTTTACGATTATTTTCACCAATTATTTTTACTTTGGTCTTATAAAATACTTTTCGTAAGATTAAAAGTTGCTTATTAAGTATCTCACAAATTACTTGTATCTTATAAATTTATAAACTATTTTTAAAATTCCATTTTACAAATGGCATGGTTTATATAAACATAAGAAACGTAATACTTTTCGACGAAACTGAGCACTGCATTGCTATTCCTAAATTATACATGGCCTGATCACCTATGTTTAATTTAGAAGGAGCCATGCTAGGCTGAATAGTAGTCAACTTAAAAATCTTGATAATAAAGAACTTTTTACTTGTATTTATGATAAAGATAAATAAAATGAAATAAAGTGAAAAGAAGTTTTGAAAACCTTCATATTTTATGCAAGTAGCACAATTTCTATGCATCCGCATATGTTTTCTTACCTTTTCTTGAACGAATTACGCGCTTACGAATACGTTTTTACTCGAAATCGTTTTTCCACTTGTTACTTCATTTTGTCTTATAACTGATTTCTTTTGACCGTTCGTCTAATTACTGACTGTTGATAAATGACTTGAAAGTCTCAATGTTTTATCCTTCCTTCTCGTCCAATCTTCTTTATGCGACTGGGTAGATCTTTGGAATGTCTCCGCACGTGAATAATGAATTATCACTAGAGTGATTTCCGTATATCCGTGATGACGTCCGTCACTCTCGTTTGTCTCGAAATCCACTCTTGTGAACCGTGTTTGACTTCTCTCTTTAAACACTAACATCATTCATTTGATTTGTTTTAATTACAAGTGATTATTAGGAATTTTATTTATTAAAACTTTTGTATGGATCTTCTTTCCGATCATGTATCGACCACCGCTAAGTTAAAGAGCTGATATTGGTGAACCATCAACCGCACTAACAAAATTGACAACTTGTTTAATCTATTATTTCTTATCGTCTTACCATCAACACCTTTATTTTATTATTCTCTTTATGAATTCATACGACATTTGCTTCGTCCTCTTTTGTACCGTTGATTTCGTATTAACTGTTGACTATTATTTTCATTCGTATTCGTTTGTTATCTTGTCACATTTCGAATAACCGAATATATCCCATACTTATTTTGAAATAATAAACACCTTTATGTATTTCTACAAAGTATTATAAAAAAATTTTTTTATGGAACTTGTCTACATTTTCAAATGATTTTCAATTATCAAAATAACCATTACAAGTAAAAGGTCAAATTTATACATTATATTTTGTATAACTAAAACTAATGTTTAAAATGAAATTATCTCTATCTTTGAAGTAATTGACTTATCATACTTTACTTTTAATGTAATAAAATTACCTGTTTAATTTATATTTCTAATAATGATATAATTTGGAAATTATATTTTCTAATTGTAACCATCAATATGAGTTTAATTAATAAATTCATGTCATTCTTTCAAAGCTTCTCAAGACGACCAAATAAATTTTGAAACTATTTTACTTCTATTTTTGATGTATCATCTTTATCGAGAAAGTACCTCAACTGCGTTTTAAGGTAATACCAAAACTGGGATGGATGATTGTGAAAAACGTTATTTTAATGTTAATATTTAATTCATTCTTCGCTCTCATTTTTCTAGTATTGTGAATAATTATGTTTTACGGTTACGTGAGTCGAGATCCCTCGTCGATCGTTAATCTTAAATCATTTTACCACATCTTGTTCGTTTATGTGTTTATTGAATTCATTTTTATCTCGTTCTGTTCCTCGTATTGAAGATCACTATTTTATTCTGAGTTTAAAATGAATCTCGGGAAGCAGTGTATAAGAAGAAACGATAAGTGTCACCAGGATTTATGTGTGTACTCGTGGAATGATTGAGGACCGAATCTCTTAATGAATGGAGTTAATAAATTTGTTACAACCTCGAGGAGCATGTTGAAGCCGACCCCGCAAGTGGAAAGACTCTTTGATCAAGTGGTTATTATCAAGGGTTCGTTCAAGGTTTTCTCGATGATTAACGATGGAAATCTATACTTGATGTTATTGTTCGACCTTTTATTTTTATGTACTTATGTGGTATGTGATCTAGTCAAACGATCGTAAGTTGTGAGAACTTGAGACGGCATCATCTGATGACGTCCGATCATGTAGAACATATATTATGTAATATCTTTTTGACTTTCAACAACGATGTTTATTGAGACTTTAATGCGCGTTGGCGAAAGTGAGATGGTGTCTTTGTATTATCTTTTGAGTGAGGACCCGCGTGTGAGCACCCTCCGATGACGAAAATGTTTTTCTTGTTAGTTCTTTTTGATGTGTGTCCATGGCTATCCGGCCAGTGGCTATCCTTTAAATTTCAACATTCTTTTTTTAACTGGACATACCCGAAAAATCCTGTCACCTATTCTTGTCGTCGAATGAGCTTCGTGTGATTCATAAAATTTTCATGTGTCGAGCTTGACGAGTGACTGGTGGATAAGGATTTATTTATTCCTTTTTGGTGAGATACAACTTGACGACAAGTTGTGTTTTGTAAAAGAACCAGTGGAGATCGTGGATCGAGATTCACGTGGGAACGTGAAGACTTCTTTATAAGGAATGCCCTCATCCTTCCGGGTAGTGAACAACTCGTGTATGAGGCGAGTTGAGCGCCGGGACGTCGCTCCCTTAAGGTGGTGAGGATGTAAAACCCGTAAAAATAAGGTCATAATTTAATTCTATTTTCAATTATTTTGAAGTATTTTATAACGTTAAATATTATTATGTTTAATGGTTTAAGTTGAAACCGATATTGAATATTATATTTTAATATTTTGACGAGCAACGAAGACTACTAGTGATCACGATACCGACGGATGCCAAAATTTTTATATTTTATTATCGATCGTTTCGATATTTAATACTTTTGACGATATCGTTTTAATTACATATCGAGTCGTTATATTATTATTTTTCGTGTGCGTTTAAACTTTTAAAAAGTATTTTTACGAAACCCGAGTCTCGTAAATATTTAAAAATTTGCAATTTACATTTTTACCCTTTTAAACTATTTTATTACATTTTGGACCAAAACTATCACAAATTGGCAAAAACTACCCTAACCTTACACTATATATATGTTTTCCACTAACACAATTCATTTAAAAAATTTCATTAAAACAAAAACACCATCTTTCTTCTTTCTTTTCCATTTTGGCCTACACCACCACCATCCATTCCATCAATTTTTTTTGATGATCAACTTTGATCCATCCAAAAACAAAACAAGTCCCATTCCTATTTTTGAAAGGTGATTCTAATGATACCATTTTTACTTACATGCATTGAGTTTTGAATTTTGATAAGAAAACTAGGCTTGTTAGGTGGTGATTTTGATCATGCATGTGTTAGAGATGATGATCAAATGATGTTTATGTAATGTTTTGGTTAAAAAGTTGAATTTTAATTTTTGGGTTTTTGATTTTGATGATGATACAAGTGTTATGATTGGTTTATGGTGATGTTAGGATGTTAGAATGATGATAAAAGTTGTTGGTTTTGATCAAAAACTTGATTTTGTAAGAGATTTTTATAGTCAATTTTAGGCAGTAGGTTTGAGGCCATTTTCGAGGGTCTTAAGTCTGAATATAGGATGATATGATGGGATTATGTTGTAGAGAATTTCGTTAGCTTCGATTTGATATAAAGTAGGCCTTCCAACTCCAAACGAGGTGGAAGTTACACTAGTTTGATTTTCGTGTACCGGGAGACGAGTGTTGACACAATCCGAAAATTGTTGTCGATATTTGGATCGAATCTCGGGGACTATAAAATGAGTTTCAAAATGATTCAAGGGCTGTTCTCAGGCTCCAAGTTTAGCATTTTGAGTCTATTTTTAGAATCAAGTGGCGGTTTTACAAATGGAGTTGTTTAGAATGGTCAAAATGGTTTCGTAAGTCAAGGTCGCTAAACTGTCCGGATTTTGTGATTCAAAGATGAGTCGGGCAGGGAACTTTAGAAGTAAAATCTTTTAATGGGATCTTGGGAGGACCTTCTACATATAGTAAGTGAGTTCTCTGAGTAGTATCATAAAAAGTTGATATTTCTAAGTATGGGAAAACGGCTTGGACATTCGGTATGTTCCGGCAGATTTTTATTAATGGCATAGAATAATAAAATGAATATATAGGAGAGTGTAATAGTATCACTTGTATCATTTTCTCTCGAGTTTATTGTGATTTTATGAGTCGAGTTTTATATTCTTATGTATGGTTTATTTCTCGAGTCAATTATTAATGAACGCACCTCATTTGATAGGTTGCGGTTCTCGTGTTTGAAAGGCATCATCTATCGTCGGCGATCGTCTCATTACCACTATCGGCTAAGGTGAGTCTATAGCCTCGCTTTATACTAATTATTAAATGATTTTAAACCCGCGAGGGGGAATACATGTTTTATAAACTTAGAACACAAGATTTTTATGGTATGCTTTGTCCCTTTATGAATGGACCCGTGGTTGCCTTTAAATTGCATTAAGTGATTGCCTTTGTTAAAACCTCAATTATGGACCGTTAATTAACCTATGATGGGTTAACCGCTAGTACAATTAATAGATCTATGGGGGAAGCCGCCCCGGTTCAGTTTTTGTGGACTTGTCATAGAAGCTTAGGCCCGACCCCCACACCGTTTGAACATATTGTATTGAGAAGTCAGGTATACGGCAATGTACCAATAATCTGGAGGTAACCGACAATTAATAAATCTCTCGTCTTATTAGACTGATATGGGAGTGTCTAAGGGCTCGGTTCCATGAGCTTATTGCAATTTATGCTATATACAATTATCATTGTTGATGCAAATTATTATTTGATGCTTATAAGCATGCCACAAACTTATAATATTTGCTTGTGTTCAAATTGATTTCATAAACCTATAGATTCACTCGGCATTTTTGCTGATTGTTTTACTCACATGTATTTCAGGTAATCATGAAGTGGAAGCTTGGAGGTCACGGGAATGAAGTTGTGCACTGCTTTTGTTGTTCAAACTCTTTGATTCATTTATCGTTCCATTTTTTAAAACAAACTAATATGTTGTTTTAACTTATCTTTTGGTAACGATTACTTGGGACTACGCTACTCTGATAAATTTTTTAGGAACGATAAATTTGAAACGTCTCTTTTCGAGTCGTTCTTTATAAATTATGTGTTGTTGTATCATTGTTTAGCACCCAAAGATGTATTCCGCTGCGTATAAATTTGGAGGTGTTAAATTTGAGGAGGAGGAGGTTGTTTCTGGAGTGGACATGATGTTTTTAGGGTTTTGTGAAAATTAGGGTTTTGGTGATTTTAGGGTTCTTGTACAATGAAAGTGTTTAACGTATGAAAACTTATTATGAAACATAACCTAAAGGTCTTCTTTTATAGACATAAGAAGCCTTGTAAAAGAGTCTACGTATCAACTATTCTAGGTAAAGATAATTATAGAAAATACAATGTTGAACTTATCTTTACTAGAAACAAACTAGAAACAAAATACGCGTAGACTATATCTTTCTATCAGTGCTTGTCTTCAACCTATCAATGCTTGACTTCTTCTTGTCAACGCTTGATCTGTCAGCGTTTGTTTTCTTCTTATCAACGCTTGTTTTCCTCTTGTCAGCGCTCAAGTGAACTGGCTACATTTTATTCGCAACAGAGTCCTTATATTCAGATCCTGTCCATTCTCCGTCCGATTCAATCTTATCATTTAGGATAATATGCTCATCTACTCCTAAGCATAGCCTACCCAAGCTAGTGTTTGGATCCATCTTAAAACAACAACACATCAAAGGAAACATTAGTATGTTAGTGCCATAAAATCCAAATGACATTTCATATCCTGTAGTCTTAAGGCAAATTATTAGTTTTGACAAAAATCTCTTTTTAAATGTGTTAAAATCAAATTTTGCGTTCTGCTTTCCCAGTTGTGCGGCGCACATTTGAGAAGTGCTGCGCACTTTTGCGCGACACAGAAAAGCCGACGCACTTTTTGGAATGTGCGGCGCACTTTCTGCAAAGAATTTTTTGTTCACAACTGTATGATCTATATACCAATCAAACAATGTTATAAGATTTTTTTCATAATACTTCCTTAACAAGTAGTCAAAATAAGAAATAGTGACCAAATTTTGTAAGATATTCTCAAGTCTTTTGTAAGAAATAGCTATTTTGTCATTTCCGCTTGTTTCCTCATTTTCTTGTATCTCAAGATTTAAAAATTCCAAACAAATTACCACAAATCATGATAAATATCAAATAATACATACCAAAGCAAATTATTCTACCAAATAGTAAATTAAATAGAAAATAAAATTTTGAAAGAAAATATTTTTGGTTTTTCTTGAGATGCAATATTAACAAACACAAAAGCTCAAAAAACATAAGCACACATAAAACAATTCTCATGTTTTCAGCAGTAAGTGTTGAGAGTAAAATGTTTTGGTGGTGTTTTGGATTGTTTCTACCAACATTTTATAAATTCATCCAAATGTGCGGCGCACTTTTTTAATTTTTTCGTTAAAAACTTTTTCAGATTTCCAGAAATCTGGACGGCGATTTAGATTTTTTGTTTACCAAGTATTTCAGAATGTTTCAAAATAAATAACTAATCATTCCCCGGTAGCGGCGTCAAAAACTTGATGTTCGTTTGCAAGTCTTAATTTTTATTCAAGATATTACCACACAAATGACTAGAAACATAAACACGGGTAAGTATACCCTTTCATGTATAGAATAGCTTAATGGTAAAGTCCAGTTCGTTCCACGGGATTGTTGTTATCAAAATATAAAACAATTACCTCTAGAGTGTCACAAGTTCTAAAGATATACTTAACAATTGGTATTAAAGGGTGCGTTTGGCTAAGGTCATAACCATATGATAGATAGCAGCAATGATGAATATAAGAACATAAACAATGTAAGACAACATACCGATTACTAGTCGTGCATGCAACATCTAATTGATATGACAAGAATCCGACTAAAGACTTTGTTATATCAACATCATTAAGAAAGGTTTATGCTTGATTTCGATAATTAAGGTAGTACATGAGATTATGCAAGAGTTGGTATATGTTTTAATCCACTAATCGCGACAAAAGTGATTAACAAGATTCATTTACTAGATGACATGAAACTCATCCATTCACATGAGTGCTAGTCAATGATCATAGATGAATCCAACGTATAACAACGGTCTTACATAACAACATATAATACATGAGCATCCAAATCACACTTATATTCAAGAACCCAGGGAAAAAGTACGCCACACAAAACTAATTGTGCGTCGTACTTTGCCCTAGCAAAGCTAAAAATAACATCTAATCATAAGGCTATTAAACCTTAACCAAGTGCACATCACACTACTCTATAATAACAGTAAACAAGATCATTTCAACAACATGTAAATCAAAGTAAGAGATTAACATAAATGAAATAAGAATTATACCACAAGGTTTATTCAATAATTGCCCAAAGGTTTATAAGCTTTTGAACTTATTACAAATGGCTAGCAACACTTCTGAGTTCCTTGTTCCAGCACCAATAACATAAACCAACTAAGGTTTACCAACTCTAGTAACTATGATCAAGGATTTGAAGAAATCCTTGATTATTATATTCTCCTAAACAATGGAGAAAGTAAGGAATGATATGATTTATGCCTGGCCTATGGGTCCTATTTATAGTTTCATTTCCGTAGGTTAGAAACTCTGGAAGTATATCAAAGGTTCTCCCATAATAGCCATGCATAATTGCACTTAATTATGTAACTGTAGCAAAATGTGCGTCACACTTTTCCAATTGTGCGCCACACTTCTTCAGGTGTAAATGTGCGCCGCACTTTCCAGTTTGTGCGCCGCACTTCTTGTAATTCTCCAAAATCGGGGTACTTTGAATGTGCGCCGCACTTTTCCAATTGTGCGCCGCACTTTGGCTCCATTTTAGCATAATTCCATCTTTAGCCCCTTTATTCTTTATTTTTTCATTCTTTTCCTTCATGGTTTCTTTCTTAGCTACAATATAAACAATATCCTTTATTAGTATCAATTCAACACATAATTTATTTATTTACATAGCAAACAAGGACAAATGCATCATTACAAACACGTATAAATGAGGCGTTATCAAATGCTAAGAATATTATTCTAGTACAAGTCTATGTTGATGACATCATTTTTGGTTCTACCAAGAAATCATGGTGTGAAGAGTTTGAGGATTTGATGAAAGGAAGATTTCAGATGAGTTATATGGGAGAACTGTAAGATTGATTCACACGACTTATAAGAACAATAAATATAGATGAATAAGATCAAGATTAAAACTAAGAATGGAATATTAGATTAGATGAAGAAGAACTAGAAAGATACAAGGTAGATGATTCTAGTGAGAGAAACTAAGGAGAGTTTCTCTCTCTAAAACAAGAAGAAGAGAAAAGATACAATGGGAGACATACCCACAAATGAGGATGGTGATGCCTTTTATACTAAGGCTTACATGAATAGGAGGCCTTCCTCATTTGTGTGTTCGGGACTAGTTCCCGTTTCATGCATAATAATGACATAGAACTCTCGACACTGTTGAATAGCATTTTCCACGAGCTTCGCAACGGTATATTATATGACCATCACTTTAAATACTTCTAACAATCTCCCCCTAAGGGGTGGTCATATAATATGTGACTTCACTTCTTTGACCATCACTTTAAATACTTCTAACAATCTCCCCCTAAGTGGTGGTCATGTATTATGTGACTTCACTTCTTTGTTGTTGCAGACTTTGAAGCTCGTTGTCTTGAGAGTTATTTCATCGATCCTTTCATGACTTGTGATCTTGGATCTTTGATCTTTGCCTTGACTTGATCTTGTAACTTTTCCAGCTTGTGTTCTTGTGTCTTTACCCACATACTCATGTTTTGAGTTGTCATGAAAGCTTGTTAACAATCTCCCTTGATCATCAGAGTAGCGGAAGTCTTTGTCTTTAGATGTTCTTGAGCTTTCTTCAATAATCCTGAATATGTGGCCTTGAATTGCGACTCTTGAGATAACGCCACCGTTTGCATTCCACCGATTTCCCGTTATACAGTACGAATACTGTACCTGTGATCAGGTAAGTTCAAAGAACTTCCTTGACAGGATTTCCAGCTGTGGTAGCCGTTCTCAATACTTGAATATATCGAAAGATAATTCAAAGTAAGGAGTGAATCATGAAGTTCCATTCTGCTGATTAGGTCGTCAATTCACTTTCCTGGAACAAGTCTGAATCAATTAAGAATCAAACCATCGTTGCTTTCCAGTTGACACAAGTTTGATTCATATAGAATCGCACAAGTTACCTACCGCAGTGCTGTTTGATGATGACACTGGAAGGATTTCCATTCGTCACTGTAAATACTGAAAAGTATTACTCTGAATGTTCTGGCAAGATCATAAAGATATTGCGTCGAGACCTGGAACGAGTTTGAATCAATTAAGAATCAAACCACTGTTGCTTTCCAGTTATCATATGTTTAATTCAAGTGAATCTTAAATATGACCTACCGCAGTGCTGTTTGATGTTAACACTGGAAGGATTTCCATTCATCACTGTGAATACTAAAGAGTATCACTCTGAATGTCTTAGCAATACCACAAGGATAGAGCGTAGGACTCTGTAAATCATCGCTTGTGTTCTAATGATGAACAACAATTGATCTATGGAATAAGTGTCCTAATGAGATTTTTGATGAATCTCGTTGGCTCTAGACTCTATAAGTGCATGTTTATTTGGTGATCGGAGGCTGGAGCAGACTGCCACCTATTCAATATCTACTATCTCGGAGTGAGAAAGTTGATAGAAATGAGTTGAACTCCGTGACAATAAAACAAACTTCTTTTGAGAGAAGCTTGAGTAGGCTGGGAAGGGTTGTGCATTGCATCACTGGGTCCATGATGCTTTGTCTTCAGTATCAGAAATCATCAAAGTGATTCTGATAATAGATGTATTGACCCGGTTTCTGCCTAAGTTGTATGGAGGGCTTCTTTCTTTACACCCTTTATCCTTACATTTCTTTTTCATTCTTCAACCCCTTCAATGCTTACCAAGACGTCATAACTAACACCTTGTTGTGATTGTTCCAGTGCTAGCTTAAGTCATTAGTCGGCATTATTCCCGTACACTCAACTACTCCATCTTTCCTAAGGACTTCTAAGTTCTAATGGATTGTCCCTGGGAAGATCCCTCCGGTTCTAGTTGGATCATAGGACGAATACCTAACCACCTTTTGACACCAATACCATCGTGAATTTATGTGTTGAAGGGTATAGATATCGTAACCAGAAAAATCAATTGAAAATGCAGTCAAGGTGTTGAAGAAATCAATGTTTACACCTTGAAAGTTTTCTATATCACCAAAAATGCTCCCCCTACATATGTGCATCATAAAAGGAGAGATTTTTGCACATATTAGGAAGAGAAAGCACTTATATCAAAGATCTTATTCAAGATAACACATTTTAATCACTATTCTCCCCCTCAAAAATTGCATGAAATTGAAATTTTTGTGAAACTAGTGATGAAACATGGAGAGAATAATGTGTCATGAAACTTTGGAACAGATGTTTATGAAATCATTATACTCCCCCTCGAAAAGAGATTCTATTTAAATAGGGGAGTATATGAGCACATTGTTTTGAAATACTTTGAAAAATTGTGCTCAAAAGTCCGAGAAAAATTTGTGTTCATGAGCTTAAAACTTTGAATGTTTTGATATAAGCTCATGACCAAGAAAAATGAATTTCTCGTTGTTGAGGATAAGTCAAAGACTTTCCTTTATTTAGGGACCGGGTTATAGTCTGACATGTGACTATAAGCCATTATGTTGAGCTCAAAACGTTGAATGTTTTGTGACAAGCTCAACCCGAGATAGATTGCTCTACCCGTTATTAGGATAAGTTATCTTTAAAAATACACTCTCCTTTATTTGAAGTTCGAGTTACAGTCTGACATTTAACTGTAAGTCGTTTACATGAGCTTAAAACATGGAATGTTTTTATCGGAAGCTCATGACCGAGAAAAATGAATTTCTCGTTGTTAAGGATAAGTTATCATCCGTGATCAACTTTCCTTTATTTGAGGCACGAGTCACAATCTGAGGTAATTGCAAATCATATGAAGAAAGGGGAAATGACATGTTTTGAAAAACATTTGAACTTTCATTCGAGCTATATGTACACACCCGTGTCGTTATTGAGCGACATTTCTAGGCACGTCCATATTATCGAAACTGAAAGACATGTCGAGAAGAGTATTTTTGGTATTTTTGAAAGATTTTTTCGTTTTTTGTTTTGTTTTTATAGGTTTTATATTTTTGTATTTTGATTTTCAATGTTTTTTAAAATAATCCAAAATAGACCTTTGTACAACAGAAGAGGGTGATGTTGTATGTACAGAATTGGAACCCTTTGAAGAAATGGATTCAGAATCCGCTGAAGTACCTGCAATGACAGAAGAAGAATTTGCACAAATACTAGTGTTAGGAGTAACAAATGCATTTTCTACATTCAAGACACTCGCATTAGTGCTGGAGCAGGTGTCATCACTCTTCTTGATGGGAATCCACTTAAGACCGACTTCCTTAAAGATCCTACCCGTGGGTTTCCACTGAAGACTAGATCGAGGATTAGTGTTCTCTTGCACAGCGGAAGACTTCTTTGGAGAGAAACTAGATCCTGCATTGATCCGCCTTGAGGATTTATTGTCATTGCTTTTCTTTGTGACGGGTGGGAATCTCCTTGTTGGCTTATGGGATTCTGCATTCTTTCTCTGTGTGAAAGCACGAGAGTTTACCTCATAGAGGTATTGAAGAATGCAATGAGCATGATTTCCATGGTGAATGCCCTTTTTGCACGTGGGGCATACAGGGAGTTTGGGATTCTCGAAAGGTCTTGTGTACCTAGGGTTTGCTGACCGTTCAGGCACTATGTTCGAAACACGGCTACGCATTGGTGATTGCCAATTCCTAGGTTGTTGGGAAGGGGTCCTAGGTTTTGGTTGATTACCATTAGGTGTGTGTTGAACTCTAGCGGTTGTTGGTTTACTAGGTTTTGAATACACATGGTTTACTTTCTGAATGTTCCCTTTTTGCTTACCATCCCCTAGGTTTTTGGTTTGACCAACGTCATTTGAACCATTAGATTCCTTTGTGGGCGTAAGAGTCACACACTTGGGAGTACTCTTAGGAGTAGTGCAAGGTGCATTCACAGAGTTGTGTTTAGCAAGAGTGGGTTTTCTAAATGGAGGAACATAGGGTGAGATGGCTGGTTTTGGTACAGTCGATAGCACATCGGTATTAGGAGGTAACCTAGAAACGTTAGAAGGTGGTTTTCCTAAGATAGATGGCTTTGGTACTTTGTACGCGTTGGGTTGTCTAACAACTGATTTTACAGCCTTAGGTTCCACAGTTTTTCCACCCATCTTTCCAACAAGTTTCTGCAACTCAGCAATCGCGATGTCTTTGTCTTGCAACTGAGCTTTCAGATCAGAAATATCCTTACTTTTTTCATTCAATTCACGAAATGATTCAGAGAGTTTTACTTGTAAATTATTATCATCAGGAACTTTTCCAACTTTGGTTTGCAAAGCAAGTTCAAGAGAATGACAATGTTTCTGAAGAAAATCATATCGGTGTTGAAGAATCGTGAACTCTTTTTGATTAACATTTGTTGAATGCTCACTGTCGCGACATTCACCTCCTAACTGAGCTCGTAGTTGTTTGATTGTTTGTTGTAGTTCATTGTAAGCTTTATCATACGAGAGTTTGTCATCCTTACATTCATCACATTTTTTGACATATTTATTCCAAAGATCGGTGAATTCGTTGTCCTTTTTGATGACATAAGACTCCATTTTCTCTTTCGTACGATCAAGCTCATTTTGGAGGGTTTCATTGTCTGACACAGAGATGTTTACCGCAACGGGGTTACTATCAACACAATCACCACTGTCACTTGATTTCGAGAGACATGCGAGGTTGCTTTCCAAAACTTTAATTCTATCAAGAGATTCATCAGCCTCCTTCGCCAAAGATTTAAAGTCTTCAACAAATTTGGCTAGTTCTTTTAGAAAAGCGTTCTCAAGATTGCCTATCCTCGCATCAACTTGATTAATAATCGGATTGATTTCAGTATGAAGCACTTTTTGTAACTCGACATGAACGGGTGATGTAAAGTTTCCTCCAGTCATTTTGGCGTTAACAACCCGTTTGAGAATGACAAAATTATCTTTGAGTTCGTTAAGAAATCGTCGTGCAACACTCGGTTTAGGAGGATCCTCTGTCAATTCCTCACTAGGTAGCAAAAGCAATTCGGTACTAGTTTTAGATCGAACAAAAACCGTTGGAGGATTAACTTTTGGATAGTAAACAGGTGTCACTTCTTTATCAAGCTTTTTCATTCTTAAACGAGTTTCTTCAGCAAGTTCAGTAGTTTCCTCAGAATCATGCACACTAGGAGGATCATGCTCATCAGACAGGAGCACACTACCATTATATAGAGTTTGATTTGTGGCCTGAACCTGCTTAAGATATTCTGGATTGGGAGGAAGAGGACAACCTAAAGCCATTTTGTAACGGGTCTAATTTATCTCATTCACTTTAGGTGCGAGCATATTTATCGTCTGCATAGATTGTCCACGTTTTACCAAAAGGTTGTCTAAGTCCCTAATCCTATCCTGAGCATTGCAAAAATCCTCAAGAAGCCCATCTTCTCGAATTTTGAAATCATGTTTCAGCTTTTTTATTTCTCCTTTTAAATCAGAAACGATAGATTTTTCAGTTGAAAGCTTTTTATTAAGAGAGGTGATTTCATCATTCAATTCGCTTATCTTTTTTGCACTACTTAAATGTAAGGCATTTAATTTCTTAGTGGTGCATTTTTCTTGATAAACCGATGTAGCATGAGCTTGTTCAAGTTCCTTGATTTTAGCATGATGAATCTCAAAACTTTTCTCCCGTTCCTTATATCCCATAAGCTCAGTGGTCAATTTGCAATTAGTTTCTCTAAACTTATTATTAACCACATTCGCATGAGCAACATCCTTGGCAAGCTTATCAAATAATGATTTATAATACGCATGCGTCTCGTCAGGAAGGGTTGTAGGTTGCGCTACTTGATCCCCACTAAGGTCCACACTGGGTGCATTAGAAATAATATTGCTATTATTCGTTTGAACCCCGTGTGTCTCAGTGGAAGGCTCAAGTGACTCAGTATACTCTTCCTCCTGATTAGACATATTATATAACTCATTAGCATTGAGACGTGGGTGTACCTCAGAGGAACCGTCTGAATCATACACAGGAGCTCTGTCAAGTTGAACTACCGATGTGGATGATTGCTACGAATTATCCATCAAAATGGAGTCAGAAGTCACCTCTACTTCCTCCTCATATGCTGCTGCAGATGCCATGAGATCAAACTCTTCAGCTAGAAGTGGAATTCCTGCTTCTTCCTTTTGTGCTATAAGAAGCTGAGACTGGAGATGAGCAACATTCCTCTTCTTTATTACATGTCTATCACGATGCTCAATATCCGCAGCATCATTGTCTTGTTGATAAGTCATAGTAGAAGTCGTGTGAAAAACAGGATCTCAATTCGTAGAAAGCGTGTGTTGGGGTGTCAACAAAATCAAAGTTTGCCAAAATTTTCCAGCCCGACAAAAAATTCCTCAGTCCGACAAAACGGTAATCCGAAAAAATTTTGAAACACTAAAATGTGAAATCGAGTTAGAAATAGCCAATAACTAGTAGGGAAAAAACTTGGAAAAAATGAAATTTTTAACAAAAATAAAACCTAAAAATTTGAAATTTGGCCTAAAAATTTGAATTTTGGTCCGAAAATTTGAATTTTTGGTCGAAATTTTTTTCGCATAGCCAAAATTTGAAATTGAAGCTTAAATGGCCTAAAAATGGTCTAGGAAAAATTAAAATTAAATGTTCTTTTTTTTTTCTTTTTTTTTTTTTTTTTTTTTTTGATCTTCGTGTAAAGTATGTTCCGAGACTAGTCTAGATAGTGGCTAAGTCTAAAAATTACTCAAACAGAATTTCCATCGGAATGTTGATCGGAATGATCAATCGGAATGTCCCTCTATCGGAATGTCCCTCTATCGGAATGTGCAGATCGGAATCCTAGATCGGAATGTGTTGATCGGAATCCTAGATCGGAATGTGCTTCTATCGGAATGTCCTACTATCGGAATCCTAGATCGCAATGATGACCTGTCGGAATGCTTAGATCGGAATGTTCAGATCGGAATCTTCAGATCGGAATGTGGCTAAGATCAATTTGGCAGAGTAGCGTCTCAAAGTTCCTTAAAAACCGTCAGAATCCCAGATCGCAAAGAACGATCGGAATGTCCAGATCGGAATAAGGTATCGAAATGTTTAGATCGCAAAGTGGAACCTAGAGGTTATTGCGATCTGGCCACACTCCCTTTGTACTTTCCGATGGTGAAACTTGCAAGAATTTCGGAAAGATGAAAAAACAAGAAATTTCTCAACTTTTGATCCAAAAGACTTGTTTTTAAGCCAAAACCAAGATGCCCAAATCACTACTACACGATTAAGGAAGGTATACGACTTGAAGAACACCAACGAGCTATCCACGAATCCCTTGGCGAATGATACCACTTGTAAGATTGATTCACACGACTTATAAGAACAATAAATATAGATGAATAAGATCAAGATTAAAACTAAGAATGGAATATTAGATTAGATGAAGAAGAACTAGAAAGATACAAGGTAGATGATTCTAGTGAGAGAAACTAAGGAGAGTTTCTCTCTCTAAAACAAGAAGAAGAGAAAAGATACAATGGGAGACACACCCACAAATGAGGATGGTGATGCCTTTTATACTAAGGCTTACATGAATAGGAGGCCTTCCTCATTTGTGTGTTCGGGACTAGTTCCCGTTTCATGCATAATAATGACATAGAACTCTCGACACTGTTGAATAGCATTTTCCACGAGCTTCGCAACGGTATATTATATGACCATCACTTTAAATACTTCTAACAATCTCCCCCTAAGGGGTGGTCATATAATATGTGACTTCACTTCTTTGACCATCACTTTAAATACTTCTAACAAGAACTTACTTTCTTTTTAGGACTACAAGTCAAACAAAAGAAAGATGGAATATTTATCAGCCAAGATAAGTATGTTCTGAAATCTTGAAGAAATTTTCATGTATGGATACAAGGAGTACAAGCACACCTTTTGAAGCTAAGAAGTCTTTGTTAAAAGATGAATATGGTGAAAATGTCGATATTCATCTATACAGGTCAATTATTGGTTCACTGATGTATCGTACTGCTTCAAGGCCAGATATTATGTTTGCTGTGTGTGCCTGTTCAAGTTTCCAAGTTAATCCAAAGGTGTCACATCTACATGCTGTGAAAAGGATTTTTAAGTATCTTAAAAGTCAACCTACTTTAAGATTATGGTATCCTAGATATTCAACCTTTAAATTGGAAGCTTACTCAGATAGTGATTATGCTGGAGCTAATCATGATAGGAAATCCACAACAGGAGGTTGTCAATTCCTAGGCAGAAGACTCATATCATGGCAGTGTAAGAAGTAAACCATTGTTGTTACTGCTACAACTGAAGTTGAATATGTAGCTGCTGCTCATTGCTGTGGACAAGTACTTTGGATTCAAAATCAGTTGTTGGATTATGGGTTGAACTTCATGAACACCAAGATTTACATTGATAATGAGAGTACTATATGCATTGTCAAGAATCCAGTATTTCACTCCAAGACTAAGCATATTGAAATAAGACATCACTTCATAAGAGATGCCTATGACAAGAAGCTTATTCAAGTCTTGAAGATTAATACAGACAACAATGTATTGACCAAGGCATTTGATGCAAAGAGATTTGAATTCGTGGTTACACATATTGGTATGCTCAACCAATAGACTGCTACATATGTTGAGGGGAGGTAACAGCTGTATAATTTTTATGCTAATTTTTATTGTATAGTCTATGTTTTTGTGTTTTTGATGTGATTACAGGTTGATAGAATAAGTTAAAAGAGTTTATTATGATAGTGGAATGCATGAACTGGTCAACATTGTGAGGTACCGTTATGGATCCAAGTACCGCTAGCACAAGTCCAAGTACCGAGTATGTTCCATGTACCACTACATGTCCGTTGTACCGTTAAGGGTCTCTTTTTGTAAATTTGGCGATTTCTTCGCGCTTGGTTTTGTTATTTACTTAAATACTTACTCCAATGACACAACTGATTCACTTAATCTTTTATTTTTATCTCTTGATTCTATAACCTTCTCTCTAATTTTTCGTTCATCAAATATACTAATGGATGCTTTACAAGTGATCTCTAAGCATAATTTGGTTGCGAATCTTGCTCTAAATGATGACTCTCTTGGATTCCATGAGATTCTTGGATTCTTATCTCAAAGTCATGTTCGTTTTGCACTCACTGTAAGTCCCATTGTCTCTGTTTCAATTGTTGAACGATTTTGGAACACTGCTGTGTTAGTTACTCGGTTTGATCAACCTTACATTAAGGCTAGGGTAAATCATAGAAATATATATGTCACTGAGGTACTGCTAAGAGCTAGTTTGAGATTAAATGGTGAAAATGGACTTAGTATGCTTAATAATACAGAGATACATGATGGCCTTGCAGCCATGGGCTATGAGGGTGGTAGGGAAAGTCTTACTTTCTTTAAATCTTTGTTTTCACCTAAATGGAAATTGCTTTTTCATGCCATTATTCACTGTTTAAGCTCTAAAAGTACTTCTTTTGATCAAATTCCTGCTGCATTGGCATCAGGTGGTATTTGTCTAGCAAATAACAGGGTTTTTAATTTTTCAAGATTAATTTTTGAAGGCATGACTAGGAATTTGGAAGGAACTAAATTTTTTTAATGTATCCTAGATTCATTCAGACTTTAGTTAGTGACCAAATCCCTAACCTACCAGAGTTAACTGATACATGGTATGTTCCTACATTCACAAAGAGAACTTTCTCTTTCTTGACCAAACAAGGCAATGCCTTTACAGGAACTGTTACACAATTGTTTGCTCACATGTTAGCCCAACCTGCCAACCAAGAAGGTGAGGAACCTAGCAATGCTAGTGCTTCTCAGCAAACTCCTTCTAATTAGAGTTCCCATTCCTCAGAAGATTCTAAATCTTCTTCTCACAATATTGGTGTTCCACCAAATAATGATGAGATGATCCATACACCTGCTGCTTCCATTGCTGCTAGTGGTTCACCACCAGGACAGGCACCAGAGGTGGTGGATGTTGCAAATTCAACTGCTTTGTGTACTAGTTTGTCCCAACAAGTACAAGTGTTGCAAAAGGAAAAACTTGTTCAAGACAAGAAAATTGCTGAATTAGAAGCCAGCCTAATCAAGTTGAGGAATAAAGTATCACCTTGGATGAGGCAGAATAGGTCTATTCAGAATGTTGTACTTAAGAAGCAAAGGTTCAGAAACCACAAGAAAAGGCAACTGAATGCAACCAAACAGGGGAGGAATTATGAAGAACAAATACCTTCTTTTGATAATCAAACAAGGGTCTCTGGAAATGACATCAATTTTGAGTTGGATGATGATGTCATTGGGGAATTTTGAAGATGGAACTGGTTTAGAGGCTGGTGTGGATAAACCTACAAACATAGAGTTTCAACAAGAAGAACCACAACTTACTTATGAGGAGCCACAAGTTAAAGAAATGATGGTAACTCAGCCAGCACTACAACCTCAATCACCACAACTTCAAGTGAATTGGAGTACTTTCTATGAGAAGCTAGAGGAGATTAATAATCAATTTCCTATATCTTCAACTCCACCATCATAAAGACAAATCTGGTTTCACAAGAAACAGTCTTTGCAAGTACTGTCAAGATCAAGAGTGAGCAATGGATCAGACAAGACTGAAGAGGTGCAAGTTGAAAGGCTAATTTCAATGGAAGAAAGGGTATCTGGAGATACACAAGTGATTGAAGAAACAAGTGTGTATAATATTGGTGAGGTCAACATTGTTGAAGATCCAAGTACTGCTAAGCCAATTAAGCTGACTGCAAGTACTGTTGACATTGTTGAAGACCCAAGTACTGCTAAGCCAACTACAAGTACTGCTGGTGATCATCCTTCACTGGAAAGTCAAACTCCTTTTGGAGAGGATGATACTTTAGCCCAAATACTGCTTGAATTAAGAGAGAAGAATTCAGCTGAGAAAGCAAAACAAGCAGAGGCAGAGAAGAAGACACACCAAGAAGTTCTTGCCAAAAAGGATCAAACTACAGGTAAGAAATTCAAGCTTCATACCCTACTAAAGGTATAGTTATTCAACAGCAAGCTGATGAGGAAAGACCTTCCAAGCTGAAGAAGAAGCTACCTAAGATTAATCCAAAGGGTAAGGGGAAGAAGCAAATACAATCAGAATCTGCAAATGAAAGTGATTTAGATGAAGATATCAGAAAAGTCATGTATAGATTTAATCAACTAGACCATGATGAGGAATATGCTCTGAGAATGCAAGCTCAAATTCGTGAAGAAGACTTGCAAGAGGAACCTGAAGCAAAGAAGCATTTGCTAGAAGCTAAGAGAATACAGCAAGAATGGAACATACAAGAGTATGATAGGATTCAAGCTGATTTACATGCAAGTGAGCTTCTTGCATACTCATTGTTAGCTGAAGAGAGAGATGCTTATGATGAAGAAGAGAAATTAAAACTGATTGATGATCTGGTAAGGGAGCAACAAAGATTCTTTGCTGAGAAGAGAAGAAGAGAAAAGATTAAGCCTCCAACTAGCATGCAAATTAGGAATCAAATGATGACATTTCTCAAGAAAGTTAAGCATTTCACTCATACTCAGCTGGTCAAGAAGAACTTTGAAGAAATCAAGACTTTGTATGAACAACATAAAAGAGCTAAATTGAATTTTGTTGAGATTGGAACTGAAGCAGATAGGATAGCTCTTGAAAAAGCTAGAAAACATCTGCAACAACAAAGGAAATTTGGAAGTGCTCCTAGAATTGAGCCAAGTACTGCTGAACCTACAACTACATCTCCACCTATCAAGACCACATATGTGAGGAGAAGTAAAAAGGAGAAGGTAAGTTCAAAAGAGGAAGAGACTGCTTAAAGAATGAATGAAGGAGATAAATCTCAAGATGTTTCCCAGACTAAAAAGGTACATGTAGTACATACACAGTCAACAATACATACTGAAGAAACGGTACATACAAACTTGGAAGAAGGTTCAATATAATTTGAAGGAACCTCCAAGGATGTTAAGAGGAAAAGATCAACAAAGAGGAAGCAGAAAGCCAAAAAGGCTAAGTCAACAACAGAAGATAGTGATGATGATGAGAGCTTGAAAAAGTACTTGAAGATAGTAAAATTTGAAGATCAATGTATTGATATAGAGATTTTTGGAAAGAGGTCATCTATTGCTAGATGGATATACTCTATGGATCAAGGACTGGAAGCTCAGGAATTCAAAGAACTGATGACACAACAAGAATATTCAGACTTTTGGAAGATATTCTTCATATTCTTGATAGGCAAGATGTTCAGGATCTTTTCAGATTAGTTCAAGAAGCCAGTGCAGGTAAAATTGAGGTATCACTATTATATAATGAATTGCTCTTCATGTATGAACCACACAACTGTGATCAAGAAATGTTGAAGGAATTAGAGAATCAAGTTCCTAGTTACTGGAGATATTATAGGTCATGTGGATTGCATATTTTGGATATAGATGATGTTACTTACTATATGCTACAAGAGAAGAGATATCCATTTGGACGAAGATTGTTGGAAAGAATGTTGGAACATCAATTGGAAGTCACAGAAGAGTCTGTTAATGCTTTGGAGTGGATCAGAATGGTTAAATAACAAATCAAGGATGTGAAAGATGAGGAAGAAGCTGAGAAAGAGCCTTAAGTGTTTGACTTTCAGTCACACTTCACAAATGGTTCTCAGTTCACCATGTCTAACACACATAAGAACTGGCTAGTCCATAAGCAAACGGTTTGTGGTAAAGACTTCTCAAATCCGTTGAAAGCTGGTAGTTTGCTAAAAACTATATGGTTCTGACTCACCTTGTTTCGAGACGAAGAGTTGGCTTGTCCTAGACAAACGGTACTAGGTAAAGACTCAATCAAATCCGTTGATGGTTGACAATTTACCAAAAATTTTAGGGTTATCAGTACACCTTATTCTTTATGAATAAATTATTGGCTATTCCAGAGTGTACGGCTAATTGGTAAAGAATATATCAAATCCGTTGATAGCTGGTGATTTGCTAAAAATCATGAAGCCAATACAGATTGGTTTTTGTTGTTTATTTTAGGTATGAAGATTGCAAGCAAAGAAGTATTGAAGAAAAGAAATACTTAGAAGGTTTTGTCTCATCAAATCAAGACAGAATTTCATGATCAAGAGTTCATAGATTTAACTCAAGAAGACAATTACTATTGTTGCAAAAGAAAATTGAATGTTTACAAGACACAAGAAGATCATAAGTTGAAGACAAAGATGATGCTTGAAGATTATCTTATCAGAAGAAGATCTACATTAAAGTGTTTGGCTACATTCAGTTGGATACAAATACAAATTACCAAGTCCAATCCAAGGATGAAGAAAAGACTGAGGACATGTATTCTAAATACATCCAGTACAAAGAGAAACAAGAAGACAACGAGTTATCATTCTTGTTTAGGGGAGGATTGTTGGGTATTATTTGTAAGTGTCAAGTACCGTTAGTGTTATTGAAGTACTGTTAGTATCTTTCAAGTACCGTTAGTGTTAACACGGTACATAGTAAGTACTGCTATATTGATTAGGACGAATATATCTTTGTATAAGATATATCATAGTTATAGTTAGAGTATATCTTATGTGATATACTTAAATAGTTAGAATATTGATAATATATCGTTTGTGATATAGTTATCTTTATAGGTGATATAGTTATCTTTATAGAATATTCTAAGGTTTCTAGGGTTCTTTACTCTATAAAAGGAACATAGGTACAATGTCATTCATATACCTTATTCAAGTCGATTAATAAGAGATTCGAATAGTTAAACGTAATTTTGTTCTTCTGTGCTTTATAAGTTAGATTTCGCATAACTTATTTAGCTTCAGTAAGAGTTCTCAAAGTGTTTTAGTTTGATTACAAACTACTATACTAGTTCTTAACAGAATATAGATCTAATCAAAGGGATCAACATCCAGTTTCTACAACAACTTCAACCAGAGTGGACACAGTTTGTCACCTTGGTGAAACAACAACAAACGTTAGACGAAGTTTCATATCACACGCTCTTTGACAATTTTGAAACAATTTCAAAATGAAGCAAATGAACTTTGAGCTGAACATGCTGCAAAGGTTTCAAATCCACTTGCTTTGGTGTCTACCACTCAACATTACCCAGATTATTGTTCTCGTACTCCAAAGACCTACTCTAATCAATCATCATCACCATGATCATCCACTGTGTAACACCCCATTTTGATAATGGAATGTCACGCGTAATTATGGCGTGTCATCAAAGCATACAAGGAAAAATGTCTAAACATTACATGACCATAAAAGGAAAATACCGGAATTAAACATCAGTAATCCAAAAGTAAAGCTTATCACACACAAACACAAGTATAGTAAAGGAAAGGACTAAACAATGTCCATAGCAAATGTATCAAAGGAAAGATAATGCATAAAGTAAAGAAAGGCTAGAAAGCTTCTAGTCCATATGCACGTACGCTTAAAGTCTACGAGCGTCCCTGAGTACCTGCCGTTTTGGGAACATAGAAAAAGGAAAACGGCTGAGCAATACGCTCAGTGCACGGATGTACAATAAAGCATGAATAGGATAAGCATATAACATATAACATATAACAACGAAAGAAACTAAGTCCCGAGTAACCTGGTTAAGTCTTGATAAAACTGGTTTTATAGTTTGAAAAGCCTTATGTTTATCTTGTAAAAATTGTTTAACATATTTTACTATTAGCCAATATAGGTCATGAAAGTCCACCGTGCATGAATACTTGGAGGGGTGATCTCATCATGCAAATTAGAGGGGCTGCCTCTAATTTAATATTCTGGTTTGGGTAGGAGGGATCAGCTCCTTGTGAAGGATGCAAGGCACACACCACATTCACCATGAAATCCTGACTGAAAACATGTAACTAGGATGCACCCATACGCCCCACATGATAAATATAATAATATGGCCAAAAGCTGAAGGGACGCCACGAGCAATCACTCCGCCGTGGTGAAGTCATAACATCAGTGCCTCTAATGTTATGGTTATGGTACCTCCATAACTAGGTGAAACTGGTCATGCATGTATATGGCTATAGGTATTCTAAATTAAACATAAGCAAATCAAACATATAAACTTATACTACGGGAAAACATTTGGCTGCATACGGGGAATCCTAATAAGGAAAGAATGTCCATACTGAAAGGACGGGAATCCGTACCTTATGTCCAGTGAACGAAGAAGACGAACTGAGAGGAATCCTACTTCCGTATCACTAATGCTACATAAATACATACATGAATAAGTATATGCTTACTAAATACGTAACTGGTTTTATGTCATGTCTTAGCTTATTTTATATGTTCATATCATGTTTTACTGTTTTAAGCCTTAAACTGTTTTTATCTTATATTATGTTTATTCTGATTAAGTATTCCTGGTATTTCATGTATTATTATACTTACTGTGTAATAATAAGTAACTTTCCAAAAATAGCAGGTTTCCTAAAATAGAAAGTTTCCAAAAATAGAAAGTTACCAAAAATAGAAAGTTTCCAAAAATAGAAAGTTTCCAAAAATAGAAATTTCCAAAAATAGAAAGTTTCCAAAAATAGAAAGTTTCCAAAAATAGAAAGTTTCCAAAAATAGAATTACTGCTTAAAATAGATAAGTTTCTAAACATAGAAAGTTTCCATAAATAGATCAGCTGCCTTAATTAAATAAGTTTCCATAAATAGATTAGCTGCCTGAATTAAATAAGTTTCTAAAAATAGAAAGTTTCTAGCTGCCTTATTTAAATAAGTTTCTAAACATAGAAAGTTTCCATAATTAGATATAAGCTGGTTAAATAAGCTAAGTATATAAGCCTAAGTGTTTTCATGATTATTTTCTAAGTCATAATGATATAATGTATAGTTTATTAATTATTTCATGTAATTAAAAATAAACTATAGGTTAAAATATTTAATTAAAGTGTATCATGTTTTTAATTAAATAAAGTTAAATACTTAGGTTAAAACATGTATTATTATTTATTAATAATATAACCTAAGTCATGTTAATTAATTAATTATAACCATGGTTTTTAAATAATTAATTAATTATAAGTCTAAAAATATAAAATACTTAGGTTAATAATTTCATGATTTTAATAATTAATATAACCTAAGTCATGTTTATTAAATTAATCATGTCATATTTATTAATTTAATTTAACATATGATTATAAAAAAAATCTTAACATAACCCGTGAACCGGATCTTGACTAGAACCCATGAACCGGACATGAAATCGACGCCATACCCCGAACCACTTCGGGGTTCCCCTTGTCTTGCTGCTGCAGTGGGACCCACACCACCCAACCGGGACCATATGGTCTCGGTGGTGGTCGAGTAGCCAAACCGAGACCCCCTTGGGGTTCGGATTAGGCGCCGGCCAAAACAAACACCCCTAAAACACCCTTTTTGATTTCTCCAAAAACCATTTTCATGTTAGATCTATGTTTTTAATTAGGTTTTAAAAACATCTTGTTCTTAATTAATTATTAGATCAGATCAAAAAGAAAAAGGGTAAAAACATATACCGAATGCGTGGATCTAACAAGGATGAACAAACACGAACACTTGCACCAAAACCAAGATCAAAGATCAAACAAATACCCCCTTGGTGTGTTTAATATGTGGCGGCCAAAACAAAGAAAAGAGGAGAAAGAGAAACTTTTTAGGTTTTTTGTTAAATCTTCTGTAAAAGTGAAAATGACTAGTGATATTTTACCATAACCCCTCTTAGTAAATTTTGAGATGGGCTTGGCCCATCTCTTTATGGTTGCCGCGGGTAGGGGGCCCCACATGGGGTACCCGTACCATTTTCCGTGTCTTGATGTTTAATTGTTCGTTCATGTTTATTTGTGTTCGCGTTTAATGTGTTCTTGTTAAATAATTACCGTGACCTAATATATTTATTTATGCTCGTAATAAATATATATACGTAATTAATAATAGTTTGTGATTTAATTACGTTCATGATTTCATGATCGCATGCTCGTGATTAATTATTGTCAAATAATTATTGCGTGCTCGTGCGTAGTAAATACTTATCGTGTTCTAACACGTATGTAATACGTAAAATCCTAACATGTAATCGTAATCATACTATAAAAGGAAAGTTTTAATCTAGTACGTACGATCTTAAGGGTACTATTCATGGTAAAAGCATGCGGGTTTTACAACTCTTCCCCCCTAAAAAGAATAATTCGTCCCCGAATTATAGATAAATTAAACTGAAAAGAAGAACATACCCGAATTCAAAATATGAAATGAGGGTAAGAAGCCCGAATAGACTCCTCCATTTCCCAAGTGGCTTCCCGCTCGGTATGATCCCTTCATAGGATTTTGAAGAATGGAATCGTCTTCCTTCTCATGACTCGTTCTTGTCTGTGAAGAACTCGTTCGGGTTCTTCTATAAAAGTGAGATCTTCACGTATCTGTTCCAGTGGATACTGAACCATGTGAAGGGGATGATACTGGTACCCTCTGAGTAAGGACACATGAAACACATTGTGCACATGCGAAAGCTGTGGAGGTAACGCCAACTGGTAAGATACTTCACCGACTCGTTCAATGATATCAAACGGTCCGATGAAACGAGGACTGAGCTTCCCTTTAATCCCAAAGCGTCTAACACCACGTGCCGGCGAAACCTTAAGGAAGACGTGATCTCCTACGTTAAAATGTATGTCCCTACGATGCTTATCGGCGTAACTCTTCTGACGTAACCGTGCTTCCTGAAGTTTCTGCTTAGCTACTGCGATCTTTTCATTGGTCATCTCTATGATTTCTGGTCCTTCAGGTGTTAGCTCGCCAACCTGATCCCAGCAGATTGGGGCGCGACACTTCCTGCCATACAACATCTCGAAAGGAGCACACTTGATACTTGCGTGCCAACTGTTGTTGTATGCAAACTCCACCAAACATATGTAATCGTCCCAATCACCCGTCCATTCCAACGCACATGACCTCAACATGTCTTCCAATGTCTGAATCGTTCGTTCCGACTGTCCGTCAGTTTGAGGATGAAAAGCCGTGCTAAGCTTAAGTTGTGTACCCCCAAGCTTTCTGCAGACTCTTCCAAAATCGCGAAGTGAAACAAGGATCTCTGTCTGAGACGATGTTGGATGGTGCACCGTGGAGTCTCATGATCTCTCTTCTGTACGTATCGGCGAGTTTACTTACTGGTTCTTCCTTGGGGATCGGTAAGAAATGAGCTGATTTGGTAAGTCGATCTACGATAACCCAAATTGCATCGTGCTTCCTCTTGGTAGGCGGAAGACCAATAACAAAATCCATGGTGATTTTGTCCCACTTCCACTCTGGAATATCTAACGGTTGAAGGAGATCGCCAGATCGCTGATGCTCGATCTTAACCTGCTGGCAGGTAAGACATTTGGAGACGTAAGTGGCCACATCCTGTTTCATACCACTCCACCAAAAGTACTGCTTGATGTCATGGTACATCTTAGTCGAACCCAGATGTATAGAGAATGGGGAGCTATGAGCTTCAGCAAACAAGGCTTCCCGGAGTTCTTGGTCATCAGGAACACAAAGTCTCGTGCCCTGCCACACGATACCATCTGCATCTACTCTGAATTATGTCTGTTTCTCCAAATTCTGTACTATCGCCCAGATTTCTCCATCTTCTTTCTGAGCTTCCTTGATCTTAGAGAGTAACTCGGGTTCTACTCTAAGATTAGCCCAGTAACCGTGCTGCCCACGTAGCATGATCTCGATGTCAAGTCGCTCCAAGTCTCTTATGATTTTCTCTTCCATTTTAATGTCGTTGATCATTCTGGACTTCCTGCTAAGAGCATCTGCTACTACATTTGCCTTTCCGGGATGATACTGTAGATTAATGTCATAATCCTTCAACGGCTCTAACCATCTCCTCTGCCTCATGTTCAATTCACGTTGAGTGAAGATATACTTCAAGCTCTTGTGGTCCGTGAAAATGTCACACGATTCTCCATATAAGTAGTGCCTCCATATCTTTAATGCAAACACGACTGCAGCAAGTTCCAAGTCATGCGTGGGGTAATTTTCTTCATAAGGCTTAAGCTGCCGTGAAGCGTACGCGATCACTTTCCCATGTTGCATGAGAACACAGCCAAGTCCCTTCCCCGATGCATCGCTGTAGATTTGAAATCTACCCGTACCAGATGGGAGAGTAAGAATAGGTGTAGATACTAGCTTCTGCTTCAGGTCTTCAAAGCTCTTCTCTCGTTCTTCAGTCCAGACGAATTTCTCCCCTTTCCGCATCAGTTTGGTCAATGGTAGTGCTAAGCGGGAAAAGTTCTCCACGAACCTACGGTAATAGCCAGCTAAGCCTAAGAAACTACGGACTTCTGTCGCTGATGTCGGCCTTGGCCACTTAGTAATGGCCTCAACCTTCGCTGGATCCATAGTGATTCCTTCTGCTGATACAATGTGACCTAAGAATTCCACCTTGTCTAACCAGAACTCACACTTGGAGAATTTAGCATACAGCTGCTTCTGGCGAAGAATCTGTAGTACTGTACGAAGATGGTCTTCGTGTTCTTCCTTGGACTTTGAGAAAATCAGGATGTCATCGATGAAGACAATGACGAACTTGTCCAGAAATTCATGGAAGATTCTGTTCATCAAATCCATGAACACTGATGGAGCATTTGTCAGGCCAAATGGCATAACTACAAACTCGTAGTGGTCATAGCGGGTACGAAAGGCAGTCTTAGCGATGTCCTGCTCCTTGACCCGTAGTTGATGATAGCCTGACCTAAGATCAATCTTGGAGAAGTGTTTGGCCCCTTGGAGTTGGTCAAACAGATCGTCTATATGTGGCAGTGGATATCTATTCCGGATAGTAATCATGTGGAGCTCGCGATAGTCTATGCAAAGACGAATACTGCCGTCCTTCTTCTTAACAAACAAGACCGGGGCGCCCCATGGAGATGCGCTCGGTCGAATGAAACCTCGTTCAAGAAGTTCTTGCAGTTGATCCTTCAGCTCCTTCAGCTCTATGGGAGCCATGCGATAAGGAGCCTTGGAGATTGGTTCAGCTCCTGGAATAAGCTCGATACTGAATTCCACTTCTCGTGCAGGTGGTATGCCCAAAAGTTCTACTGGAAATACATCTTGGAATTCCGACACTATAGGTTGATCCTGAATTGATGGGGATTCAGCATCCATGTCGTGAACCGTAGCTAGATAACAGCCATGTGACAGTAGTGCACGCGCTTGCAGGGTAGATATGATTTGTACAGACCGTCCGGGTATGAACCCGTTATGAATGTACTCTGGTGCATTAACATCACCGAAGATAACTCGATATGAATGGCAGTCTATGGTAGCATGATGCTTGGATAGCCAATCCATGCCCAAAATCATGTCGAAGTCATTCATGTCCAGCAGAAGTGCGTCAACAGGTGGAACCTTATCGTCAAATTCTAGGGGAAGACTCTTGTATACATGGGTGATTAATACAGATTCCCTCAAAGGCGTGGAAATAGTAAGCTTATTTTCTAGTGGCATGGGGAGCATCCTAATGTTCTTAGCATAAGCAGTAGAAATAACCGAGTGAGTAGCACCCGTATCGAAAAGAACACATGCAGCTTGACCATACATATACAAGATTCCAGTGATGGTACTTGTAGACTTGTTGGCCTGGTCTCGAGATGTCGTGTAGACACGCCCGGTGGTAGGAGGTGGCTTGGAATCAGCATGTCCTGATGTACCCTCCATCTCGCCCTTACGGCAATCCTTCATGATATGGCCAGGAAGACCACACTTGAAGCATGCGTCAGTGTTACGGAGACATGGCCCTGGGTGCCTACGGTGGCAAGTAGAGCAAAGAGGATGAGTAAATCCTCCAGCAGGTGCTCTGGCTGGCTGGGAACCTGATAAAACATTTTACATAAGACATGATAATAGGGTACAAAGGACAATTCGGATAATCGTAAGATCGAATACCAGTGATAGCTGGACGGCTAGGCTGTGAACCTCTCTGGTTCTGGTCCCTACCGTTTCCATGGTTCCTGGTAGAAGTTTTGCTAAAGTGTTAGGATATGAGTTATAACATGAAATCATAAGGAAATGCGTAAGTATTAGGACCTGCTGCTGTTGGAGTGTCCAGCGTTGTTACGGTAATTATCATTACCGCCACGCCTATCCATAGCAGAACGGTCGTTAGTCTGACCGTTTCCCTTGGGCTGATGAGGCTTCTGCTGAGTAGCCAGCTGAGACCGGTCCCCAGTTTTCTGCCTGGAAGATACATTTAAAGAGATGAATAATTTGACATATATGGAAAGAATACGGATTGATCACCGCTTGAATACGAATGTTTACCTCTTGTCGGGTCTCTCAGCTTCCCCGAACTCATCTCTCTCCTGCAGCATCTCCAGTCTACGTGCTGCATCGGCCACTTGTGCTACCGTATCCAACGGAGCACCTGATAAGTTATTGGCGATCCTTGGATTAAGAGCCCAACGAAAATGTAGTGCTTGCTTTTCAGTGGTGCCTGCAGTTGTTCTCAGGACACCAGCGTAACGAAGAAAGCACTGCATGAAGTCATTGATGTCTTCGTCAGGTCGCTGTCTAATGGTATAGTATTCCCTCATGAGCCGATTCCTTCCTTCCATGGGGAAAATGTTAGGCGGGGGAGGATAGTCGTCGTTCTGATGAAGGATGTCTTGCATTTCTGCATTAGCAGCTGCAAACATTGCCTAGAGATTGTCTATGATTGCCATCTGACAGTATAACATAAAACATATGATTAAACAGATCAAAACATAAAATATATATATATACATGAAAATTTTTATGCAAGAAAACTTTGTGTATGAATGCATGATGCGGTTTTATGAAAACTTTTGTATGCTCGAGAGTGAACGCCTATGGTCAGTTCACCCAAAACAAAAGACATGGCGAGGGGACACCTATGGATCGGTCCCAAATTTAAAAGTTTCGATAAAACACATGCGACTAAATAGGGCCAGTCTTATACCAACCATTACTTAGTCATAAATCTGCGACAATGACATATATATGTATGCATAAAATGATGAATGCATGAAAACAACTGTCAGTTCTAGGAAGACCGTAGTGACTACCCACTAATCACAGGTCATATTTTGAGAGCCTACAGGTCGAAGCCTTGCCTCTGATACCATAATTGTAACACCCCATTTTGATAATGGAATGTCACACGTAATTATGGCGTGTCATCAAAGCATACAAGGAAAAATGTCTAAACATTACATGACCATAAAAGGAAAATACCAGAATTAAACATCGGTAATCCAAAAGTAAAGCTCATCACACACAAACATAAGTATATTAAAGGAAAGTACTAAACAATGTCCATAGCAAATGTATCAAAGGAAAGATAATGCATAAAGTAAAGAAAGGCTAGAAAGCTTCCAGTCCATATGCACGTACGCTTAAAGTCTACGAGCGTCCCTGAGTACCTGCCGTTTTGGGAACATAGAAAAGGAAAACGGCTGAGCAATACGCTCAGTGCACGGATGTACAATAAAGCATGAATAGGATAAGCATATAACATATAACATATAACAGCGGAAGAAACTAAGTCCCGAGTAACCTGGTTAAGTCTTGATAAAACTGGTTTTATAGTTTGAAAAGCCTTATGCTTATCTTGTAAAAACTGTTTAACATATTTTACCATTAGCCAATATAGGTCATGAAAATCCACCGTGCATGAATACTTGGAGGGGTGACCTCGTCATGCAAATTAGAGGGGTTGCCTCTAATTTAATATTCTGGTTTAGGTAGGAGGGATCAGCTCCTTGTGAAGGATGCAAGGCACACACCACATTCACCATGAAATCCTGACTGAAAACATGTAACTAGGATGCACCCATACGCCCCACATGATAAATATAATAATATGGCCAAAAGCTGAAGGGACGCCACGAGCAATCACTCTGTCGTGGTGAAGTCATAACATCAGTACCTCTAATGTTATGGTTATGGTACCTCCATAACTAGGTGAAACTGGTCATGCATGTATATGGCTATAGGTATTCTAAATTAAACATAAGCAAATCAAACATATAAACTTATACTACGGGAAAACATTTGGCTGCATACGGGGAATCCTAATAAGGAAAGAATGTCCATACTGAAAGGACGGGAATCCGTACCTTATGTCCAGTGAACGAAGAAGACAAACTGAGAGGAATCCTACTTCCGTATCACTAATGCTACATAAATACATACATGAATAAGTATCTGCTTACTAAATACGTAACTGGTTTTATGTCATGTCTTAGCTTATTTTATATGTTCATATCATGTTTTACTGTTTTAAGCCTTAAACTGTGTTTATCTTATATTCTGTTTATTCTGATTAAGTATTCCTGGTATTTCATGTATTGTTATACTTACTGTGTAATAATAAGTAACTTTCCAAAAATAGCAGGTTTCCTAAAATAGAAAGTTTCCAAAAATAGAAAGTTACCAAAAATAGAAAGTTTCCAAGAATAGAAAGTTCCCAAAAATAGAATGTTTCCAAAAATAGAAAGTTTCCAAAAATAGAAAGTTTCCAAAAATAGAATTACTGCTTAAAATAGATAAGTTTCTAAAAATAGAAAGTTTCCATAAATAGATCAGCTTCCTTAATTAAATAAGTTTCCATAAATAGATTAGCTGCCTGAATTAAATAAGTTTCTAAAAATAGAAAGTTTCCATAAATAGATTAGCTGCCTTATTTAAATAAGTTTCTAAAAATAGAAAGTTTCCATAATTAGATATAAGCTTGTTAAATAAGCTAAGTATATAAGCCTAAGTGTTTTCATGATTATTTTCTAAGTCATAATGATATACTGTATAGTTTATTAATTATTTCATGTAATTAAAATAAACTATAGGTTAAAATATTTAATTAAAGTGTATCATGTTTTTAATTAAATAAAGTTAAATACTTAGGTTAAAACATGTATTATTATTTATTAATAATATAACCTAAGTCATGTTAGTTAATTAATTATAAACATGGTTTTTAAATAATTAATTAATTATAAATCCAAAAATATAAAATACTTAGGTTAATAACTTCATGATTTTAATAATTAGTATAACCTAAGTCATGTTTATTAAATTAATCATGTCATATTTATTAATTTAATTTAACATATGATTATAAAAAAAATAATCTTAACATAACCCGTGAACCGGATCTTGACTAGAACCCATGAATCGGACATGAAATCGACACCATACACCGAACAACTTCGGGGTTCCCCTTGTCTTGCTGCTGCCGTGGGACCCACACCACCCAACTTGGACCATATGGTCTCGGTGGTGTTCGAGTAGCCAAACCGAGACCCCCTTGGGTTCGGTTTAGGCGCCGGCCAAAACAAACACCCCTAAAACACCCTTTTTGATTTCTCCAAAAACCATTTTCATGTTAGATATATGTTTTTAATTAGGTTTTAAAAACATCTTGTTCTTAATTAATTATTAGATCAAATCAAAAAGAAAAAGGGTAAAAACATATACCGAATGCGTGGATCTAACGAGGATGAACAAACATGAACACTTGCACCAAAACCAAGATCAAAGATCAAACAAACACCCCCTTGGTGTGTTTAATATGCGGCGGCCAAAACAAAGAAAAGAGGAGAAAGAGAAACTTTTTAGGTTTTTTGTTAAATCTTCTGTAAAGTGAAAATGACTAGTGATATTTTACCATAACCCCTCTTAGTAAATTTTGAGATGGGCTTGGCCCATCTCTTTATGGTTTCCGCGGGTAGGGGGCCCCACATGGGGTACCCGTACCGTTTTCCGTGTCTCAATGTTTAATTGTTCGTTCATGTTTATTTGTGTTCGCGTTTAATGTGTTCTTGTTAAATAATTACCGTGACCTAATATATTTATTTACGCTCGTAATAAATATATATACGTAATTAATAATAGTTCGTGATTTAATTACGTTTATGATTTCATGATCGCATGCTCGTGATTAATTATTGTCAAATAATTATTGCGTGCTCGTGCGTAGTAAATACTTATCGTGTTCTAACACGTACGTAATACGTAAAATCCTAACATGTAATATTAATCATACTATAAAAGGAAAGTTTTAATCTAGTACGTACGATCTTAAGGGTACTATTCATGGTAAAAGCATGCGGGTTTTACACATTGTTTCTAAGTCACATGCTCTAACAAGATCCCGAGGCAAAGAAGTTGCAAGAGCACCATCACCCACACCTGAGCAATCATCCAAAGAAAACAGTGATGAAGAACTAGCTCAAAAGGATAGGGAATTCAAGCAACAAATGGCTTTCATTATGAAGCAATACAGGAAAATCTACAAACCCACCAACAACAACCTCTAAACATCTTTAAGCACAAGGAACAACTTTGATCAGAGTCCTCCAAGGAATGACACTCGAAGGCATGCTGAGAGTCCTCCAAAGTATGATCGACAACCTGCGAAGTATGATAATCAGAGGGTTGCTACTGTTGTTGGAAATAGGGAAACTGTTGGTACTCAAGTTGTGCAACAAAGTAGGATTCAGTGTTTTAACTGATGAGGTTATGGGCATTTGGCTAGGGAATGCAGGCAGCCAAAGAGGGTCAAAGATTATGGCTATCATAAGGAAAAGATGCTACTGTGCAAGAAAATGGAAGCTGGGATCAAGTTATCAGCTGAGGAAGGAGAAATGCTTGACGACACAGATGATGAACTCTCCGACCAAGAACTCGAGGCACATTATTCATACATGGCAAAGATTCATGAGGTCCTTAACGTCACTGGAGATGTCAATGGTCCTATCTTTGATATCGAGCCAATTGATAAGGTACAACATGATGATGGATATAATGTGTTTGGTGATACACATGAGCATAGTGATCTACCAACAACAATTACTGACACGTGTATGATGGAAACGGTTGATAGCAATACCACACCCGATTCATCAGACATGTGCAATAATGAGTTTGAGGATGATCAACATGCAAATGAGTATGATGACGAGGAGTGTCTCGCGCTTGCTAATTTAATTGCTATTTTACAAAAAGATGTCAATGAAAATAGAACGAGTCAAAAGCAATTAAAGAGGGCAAACACAGCGCTCACTCAAAACTTTGAAGAAAGCAAAGCCGCTCTTATAAAATCTAGTAAGACAATTGATAGTTATAGGGCTGAGCTTCTTCAAAAGACCAAAGAGCTTGAGGGGTACAAAAGTCGTGTTATTAACGTTAAAAATGATGATTTTGAAAATAAATACAACGAAGCTCTTGCTTTGTTAACTAAATAAAAACGTCAATTTAATGTCTTATTAAGTGATGAACATCAAAAAACGTACCTTGCCACAACAAAAGTTAATGAACTTGAACAGAGGCTTTCTATGAATACCACTGATTCTGCTAAAATTCTTGACGAAAAGAAACAAGAGGTTGAAAAATTAAAACAACATTTCAAAAATAGACAAGGCAAAGATACTGTAAAAGTAAAGTATCTCGTAGAACAAGTCTATTTTTTGAAAAAAGTTGTTTATAAAATGCATGAATCTATTCAAACCGTTAGAATGATAGCAGCTCGGTCGTTTTTCAATGGTCAACCTAATTTTGCAAGCCCCAAGTACCTCGAACAAGCTCAAGCTGCAAACCCTCACTTATATCTTGTTGAGTCCGAATGGACCGATCATGATTGCCCAGTAGTTAGCCTCGATAGTGAAGAGACGTCCCTTTGGGATGAGGAGAGTAGATCACCGGTCAACAAAGATTTTGTGACACCATATAATTATGCTTATGAAAACAGTCTTTATGGTCTTTTCACTCCACAAAAACAAAAGTCTCGTGAGGAATTATTTCTTGAATGCAAACAACGACGAATTCAATGGAAGAAAATATTTGCCACTAAGAAATAAAATGTTTTCAAATATATTAACTATTTGCCTCTTGATGCTTCTAAAAGCAAAAGTAGAAAAACACTTGGTTTTCTTAAACACCACATTGATAATGTTCAATCTATTATTGAAAGCGATTGGGAAAAACTTCAAAAGGATAAGTGGAAAACAAAGATTCCTCACGACATAACTATGCTTGTGAAAGAACTTTTAATACCAAATACGAAGATAATCAAAGAAAATGTTCTTGAGTTTGAAAAATTAATTCGGTCTGAAATGTTTGATGATTTGAAATATGTTGAGTCTCTTGAAAAAGCAATTGATGATCTTCAAAATGACAAATCAGATTTTTCAAACGAATATGATCTACTCTTAGAAACATGTCTCTCCAAAGATATTTTGTGTGTTACTCTTCAATCTTGTGCTGATATCGATGAATATTCTGATGTTGCATGCAAATATCTTGATAAGGTCAAAGAATGTGAGCGTCTTGAACTTGAGCTTTCGAAACGTAAAGAAAATGTTGATAAAAAGGCTTTTGAGTTACTTCAACACAAAACTGATTTCCTTAAAAAACATTGTCATTCTCTTGAACTTGCTTTGCAAAAATACATCGGAAGTTTTCCACATGACAATAAATTACAAGAAAAACCTTCCCAAATGTGTCGAGAAATGAATGAAAAGAGTTTGGAAATTAAAGAGTTGAAAGCTCAGTTACAAGATAGGGAAATAGCAATAGCATAGTTGAAGAAACTCGTTTCTAAGATGGGTGGGAAAACTGTGGAACCTAGTGTTAAGAAACCTGTTGTAAGACAAACCAATGTGCACAAAGTGACTAGACCCTCTGTCTTGGGATAACCATCTGTTTTCTCTAATTCTGCATTCGCAAAACCTAGGTTTGCCCCCAAGACGGTTGGAAGGATAGGTTACCACAGATTACTCCCCAAACAAATACTCGATCACAAAGCATTAAGAACACAAATGTGATTAAACCAGGAATGTATAGATTGGCCACTAAATCAACACACAACAAAGAAAGCCAATCACCTCAGACTTCTATAAACACTAATAGACGTGTGTCTTACTACAGGAGTAGTCCCTACTACTAGTGTTAGCCGGCCTCAGCTTAAGAGCACTCGAATGAATGAAAAGGTTTGGCAAAACAAAAGTCAAGGGAAGATGAAGGAAGTAGAAGACCACCCTAGGAATTTCAACGTTTCTAAGAATAAAACGTCTGTAATCGCATGTAATGACGATTTGAATGATTCGACTTTGAATGCTTTGAATGTTAAGTTTGCTTGTGTGAAATGTGAAAAGTGTGATAATGCTAATGATATTATCAAAGGCGTAGATACTCGAACTAAGAAGCAAACTGCGATGCCTATTAGTGCTAGAAAACCCAAACACAAAGCGAACCATTCTGGTGTAACTCCCCTAAGTCAAGTATTGCATCAGAATCCACCATTAAGAACCCTAGAAGCAGAATTAGTGAATTATATGAGTCTGCTAGCAAGTCTTGGAAATGGTGGTTTGCTAATTAATGTCCTCCAGGATATAAATGGACGCCTAAGGTTAGGACAGAAAATGTGACAACGAGCGTCAGTGTGCTTTTAAGTGAAACTAATGATTCGGATATCACAACTAACATGGAATCCAATATAGAAAATGCTCCATCATGTTCTAATTCTTCTGTAGGTGATCGAAATAATTCTCTTCATACTAGACTCCGGATGCACGAAGCACATGACGGGGAATCTCAAGCTTCTAATTAACTTCGTGGAGAAGTTCCTAGGTACGGTCCGATTCGGAAATAATCAATTTGCACCGATCCTAGGATATGGAGACTTGGTTCAGGGGAATATCACAATCAAAAGGGTTTACTAAGTTGAAGGGCTCAATCACAATCTTTTCTCGGTTGGTCAATTTTGTGATGTGGATTTGGAGGTTGCTTTTAGAAAGAAGACATGTTTTGTTCGTGATTATGATGGGAATGACTTACTTACCGGTTCATGGGGTACTGATCTCTACACTATTTCACTACAAGACTTCACATCTTCAACTCCAATCTGTTTCATGGCTAAAGCTTCAACGACTCAAGCTTGGTTATGGCATCAACGTTTATCTCATCTTAACTTTGATACCATCAACTTGCTTTCCAAGAAAGATATTGTGAGAGGCCTTCCTAACTTGAAATTCATCAGAGATCAACTTTGTTCTTCTTGTGAGCTTTGTAAAGCTAAACGGAGTAGTTTCAAGACAAAGACTACACCAAGCTCTAAAGGACGGTTAGATCTTCTTCATATAGATCTCTGTGGCCCCATGCGTGTTTAAAGCATCAATGGGAAGAAATATGTTATAGTAATTGTCGATGACTACTCAAGGTACACGTGGACTCACTTCTTAAGGTCCAAGGATGAAACACCCGAGGTTCTCATTAACTTCCTTAAGCTGATACAACGTGGTCTTCAAGCTCAAGTAAAAGTGGTACGTACTGACAGAGGCACAGAATTCTTGAATTCAACTCTAAAGAATTATTTTGAAGCCAAAGGGATTGAACATGAAACATCTATTGTTAGAACACCTGAACAAAACGGTGTAGTGGAAAGACGAAACCGTAATTTAGTTGAGGCTGCTCGAACATTATTATCCACTTCAAAACTACCACTATTCTTTTGGGCCGAAGCCGTATCAACCGTATGTTACACACAAAACAGTTCCTTAATTATTCCAAGACACGAAAAGACACCATATCACATAATTAATGATCACAAACCTTCACTCAAACACCTTCATGTTTTTGGATGTACGTGTTACATTATTCGAGATGGTGAAAATCTGGACAAGATGAAAGAGAGAGGTGATGCATGCATTCTTGTGGGATATGCAACTCAGTCTAAGGGATACAGAGTGTACAACAAGAGAACAAAATTGATAGTCGAAACTATTCATATCAGATTCGATGAATTGCAAGAAAGGGCACTTGAACAAAGCAATTTAACTCCCGATCCATAACGACAAAAGAATTCTATGCACAACCGCACGGAACTCGGAACTCAAGACCACAACAATGAACCATCAAGTTCAAAGCTGGTTCCTGAACATGTTCCAAGAGCAGATATGACAGTGGACACAACACTTGAAGAGTTGGAAATGTTATATGGACCAACTTTTGATGAATATTTCACGGGGGAGAAACATGTTGTATCCAAGTCTTCCGCTGTCACTCATGATAAGAATGATGATACCGATCATCGTCACCAAAAGGATACAACTTCATCTACTTCAACACGAGTTGCTGCAGATTTATTCCCTCAGAATATCACTTCAACAATCGATCCTACAACATCCACAACTACTGCCATTGCTCCAGAGAACACAAATCAAGCAGACGATGCATTATCTGACGATGACGATTTTCACAACCCATTCGGTACACCGGTACACGAAACTGGAGAGTCTTCTACTCGTCGTGTTGATCCGTCAAATATGCATACGTTATATCAACGACATACGTCAACACGTCATTGGACCCGAGATCATCCTTTAGTTCAAGTAACTGGAGACCCTTCACAGCCCGTTCGTACAAGACGACAGCTTGAAACTGATGACGATGTTTGTATGTTCGCACTCGCCGTGAGTACAGGTGAACCGAAAAACATCAAAGAAGCCATGGCTGATCATGCTTGGATTGAGTCAATGACGGATGAACTTCAACAATTTGAAAGACTTAAAGTCTGGGAACTTGTTGACAGACCATATGATGTGATTCCATTAAATCTTCGTTGGATCTGGAAACATAAGATGGATGAAGAAAACACGATCATCAAGAACAAAGCTAGGCTAGTGGATAAGGGGTATGGCCAGAAAGAGGGAATTGATTTTGACGAATCATTTGCACCAGTTGCTCGTATGGAAGCGATCAGGATTTTTCTTTCTTATGTTGCACATACGGGATTCACTGTTTATCAAATGGACGTGAAGACAACAGTTCTTAACGGTCCTTTGAAGGAAGAAGTCTATGTTACGCAGCCAGGAGGATTCGTTAATCCTCATTATCCTGACAAGGTGTATCATCTCCATAAGGCACTATTTGGACTAAAGCAAGCTCCAAGGGCGTGGTACGATGAGCTCTCGAAATTTTTGGTATCCAGAGGTTTCTCAAAAGGTTCCACTGATCTAACTATGTTCACTTATAAATATGGGGATGACATTTTGCTTGTGCAGATTTATGTTGATGACATTATTTTCAGGTCTACAAACCCAAAACTTTCAAAATGGTTTGAAAAAGTCATGCACAGCAAATTTGAAATATCTATGGGCGAAGTAAAATTCTTTCTTAGAATTCAAGTTCACCAATCCCCAAGTGGTATCTTTATAGACCAAGCTAAGTATTGTCAAGAGTTAATCAAAAAGCATGGTATGACTTCATGTGACCCTGTTGGGACACCATTATCAACCACATCGCTAGATGTTGACTTTGAGGGAAATGCCATAGATCAAACGAGATATCGTTCCATGATCGGCTCCCTCATGTACCTGACAGCAAGCAAACCCGATATTTCACATGCTACGTGTTATTGTGCATGATATCAAGCACGACCCACTAAAAAGCACCTCAAGGAGGTTAAACGGATCTTTCTATACCTAAAGAAGACCATTCATTTGGGGCTCTGGTATCCGAGGGAAACCAGTTTCTTTCTAATGGCCTATTCAGATTATGATCATGCAGGGTGTCTTGATACACGAAAAAGTACTTCTGGTGGTGCACAATTTCTAGGTCAAGATAATCTTGTGGGATGGTCTTCCAAGAAGCAAGATTGCACGTCACTTTCATTAGCCGAAGCGGAGTATGTGTCTCTATCTGCGTGTTGTGCTCAAGTTCTTTGGTTGCGAACACAACTCACGGATTATGGATTCCACTTTGATAAAGTACCTATGTACTGTGACTCAAAGTCGGCCATAGCCATCTCCTGCAATCCGGTACAGCATTCCCGCACGAAGCACATTGATGTCAGATACCACTTCATAAAGGAACAAGTTGAAAGAAGTATCGTTGAACTATACTTTGTTGGAACGGATTACCAATTAGCCGACTTGTTTACGAAAGCTCTGTCGAAAGATAGGTTTGAGTACCTCGTTAGGCAAAATGGTATGAGATGTTTGACTCCAGCAGACCTGGAGATTCTGGCAAAGGTGCCTGCTTGATTTATCTTTCAAACACCTTGTAAATATCATTGAAAAGCAAAATATAAAAATATAAAAAAGCAAAACACATAATTAAAAAACTTTCAGAATCCAAAAATATTATTCTCGACATGTCTTTCAATATCAATAATATGGACGTACCTAGAAATGTCGCTCAACAACGACACATGGGTGTACATAAAGCTCGAATGAAAAGTTGTAAATATTTTTCAAAACATGTCATTTCTACTATTAATAAAGGAAAATGTCTATTTTGGACAATTTTTCCAATAACGGGTAGAGCAATCTATCTTGGGTTGAGCTTGTCACAAAACATTCAACATTTTGAGCTCAACACAATGGCTTGTAATCACTTTCAGATTGCAACCCGGATCTATATTCACGGGGGAGTGTACGATTTCGTGCTCTTACCCTCAGCAAAAGAAGAGAAATCTTCTTACACTTGAGTGGATTCGTCAAGACATTCAAAGTCTATGAACTCAAGTTTATGCTTTAGAAAAACCTCTTCGCCAAAAAGAAATAGGTTTTTTCAAAAAGCGTTGAACACAATTTTTTTCAAGAATTTCTCAATGATTACTCAAAATCTTTCAAAAAATGTGTGTTCAACAACTCGGATCCTCAAAAAGCGAAATGTGGATCATATCCTCACAATGACAATGTAGCTGGATCAATTTTTGAGGGGGAGCATTTCAACTTCATGCAAAGATTGACACATCTTTCTCTCAGAGATTTTCAAGACTATTTTTCAAAATATATTTTAATCAAATTTGGTATCTCTAATATCAAAATATTTTATATATTAGAGATAGGGGAGAAAATGTGATTAAAATGTGATCTTATATAAGACTCAAGCACTTTAACACTTACCTACATGTGCAAAACACTTTCGATTATCGATGCACATCTGAAACGACAAAACTATCAAGGTGATAAATGTTTTTCAAACACCTTGTTAGAAATTTGAAGTGGTTTAATGGTTACGATCTCATACCCACAACATCTTTAATTCACGACGTTATTGGTCTCAAAAGGGTGGTTAGGTTTAAGTCCTATGATCCAACCAGAACCGGAGGGATCTTCCCAAGGACAATCCAATAGATTATATTAGAAGTCCTTAGGAAAGATGGAGTAGAATGTGAACATAGCAGAATGCTGAATAAATACTGATGCTAGCACTGGAACAATCACAACAAGGTGCTAGTAATGATGTCTTGGTAAGCATTGAAGGGGTTGAAGAATGAAAAAGAAATGTAAGGATAAAGGGTGTAAAGAAATTAACCCTCCATACAACTTAGGCAGAAATCGGGTCAACACATCATGAAGACAACTCATCATGGATCCAGTGATGTAATGCACAACCCTTACCTAGCTACTCAGGCTTCTCTCAAAAGAAGTGTGTTTTATTTTCATGGAGAACAACATGACTTCTATTAGCTTTCTCACTCCGAGATAGTTGATATTGAATAGGTGGCATCTGCTCCAGCCTCCGACCACTAAAAGTGCACTAATCGAGTCTAGAGCCAAGAGATAAATCAAATCTCGTTAGGACACACGGAATGACAAAGAAGAGAGTCCTACGCTATATCCTTGTGATATTGCTAGAACACTCAAAGTGATACTACTTAGTATTCACAATGATGAGTGGAAATCCTTCCAGTGTTAACATTTAACAGCACTGTGATGTTGATCCTAAACTTAGATCGATTTAGCCTTATGTATACGAGATTAGATCAAGTAATACACTTAGAGAAACCTTCGTATATGTATATGACAATCTAAGTGTTACGCGGAATTAACACTTAAACAAGAAAACACAAGATGTAAACAAACTTTCACTTTGATTAATGATATCAAAATTGCTTACAATGAAAGTGTTTAATGTATGAAAACTTATATTGAACATTAACCTAAAGGTCTTCTTTTATAGACATAAGAAGCCTTGTACAATAGTCTACGTATCAACTATTCTAGGTAAAGATAAATATAGAAAATACATTGTTGTTCCTATCTTTACTAGAAGTAATCTAGAATATAATAAACGTGTAGATCATATCCTTCCATCAGTGCTTGTCTTTAATGTGTCAACGCTTGACTTCTTCTTGTCAACGCTTGATTTGTCAGCGTTTGTTTTCTTCCTATCAACGCTTGTTTAACTCTTGTCAGCGCTCAAGTAGACTGGCTATAATTTATTCCCAACAATCCTCCCCTAAACTTGATATCTACTCTAGTAATCAAGTTTCTGAATAAACATTAAGAACTAGGAGGAATCTTACAAACCTTCTCATATTGGTAATAAATAAATTTGATCAAATCTTTGGCCACGTCACTTGAATAATCAATTTCCAGCTGTGTGTTCTTCATCTTCTCCAAGACTTCCTTGGACATGAAATACTGACCATCTACAAGTAGATACTCAGCAAACTTTGTATAACTAAAATAATATACACCAGCAGCTGAATACAATCTCCATTGAAGACCACTGAGGTCATCTTCAAGATCCTTCCAAATAGCAGGATCTTCATCTTTTGGTCCACACATTCTCTTGAATGTTAACCACAGTTTTATTCCATTGACTGAAGTGGGAGCTTCAGTCTCATACTTGTCCTCTAACAACCTCCATATGTCTACCAAGTCTTATCTATCAAAACTTGCAAACAAAGATATAAGGGTGGTAAAAGTGTGAACCTCTTTTCCATACCTGCCAATCTTCCAAAACCCACATTCATCTTCTTCATAGCTTATAATAGGGTTTCTGGAATCAAGTGGTAACACTTGTACCATATCTGAAGCTTCTAATGATGAGAGCTTGAGGCTCCTTCTTATAACAGCTTCACTTGGATTTAATGGATCCATATCTTTGGGAAACTCAAGAGGGACTCCTTTTTTCACAGGTCTGGGAACAAACATTGCCTTCTTAAGCTCCATTTCCTCTGTAAGTTCTTCTTTTCTTTCATCAGAAAGAAGTCTTAGAGTGTTTTCTTCCTGCACTCTAACCCAAATGGGATAAGCTCTGCACTCCAACTCTTCAAATGTCAATCCAATCAATTTCTTATAAGTCCACCCTGTTCCATGACATCTGAGCAGCATGCAGTACAACTACCTTCTATCCCTTTTCAAATTTGAGAGAACATTGCTTGCTTTGTGTTTCAGAATTACCTTGCAATCCTTTTGTACTCTGAGAAGAATCTCCAAACCCCATATCTGATCTGAAATGGTCAAATGTGGATTCTCCATACACCTATCTTCCCAAGCATGGTACATCTGAACAACTTCTGGCATATCAAAATCAACTTGCAATTTCAACTCATTCAACTTCTCTTTTGCCAACTCATCACCATACTCAAGTCTTTCTGGTTGTTCTATGATCATTACACTTGAGTCTGAACTGGCTTCATCACTTCCTTCTTGCTCTTATGAAGTGACAACAAAAGGTGATTCACCCACCTTCTTTCTTTCTTGTTCCACAATTTGTGCAACCAACCTTCTATCAAACTCAATTTGTGCTGCATTCTTTGGAACAACTTCTTCTACCATAATACCCTTACCCTTATCTAATGGATCAACTGTTGGTAAGGTAGATGGTAATACCTGTGAAGAAACCTCTTTGATGATGGATGATGACTGGAATACATCAACCTCATTTGCAGGTCTGTCAACGCCCAATTTTGCTTTGTCAGCGCCCAAGATACTCATGTCAGCATTCAAATTCTGCTTGTCAACGCTCAAATTACCTGTCTCAGCGCCTCTTACAATTTCCTCCAACATGGCTGTAAATGACAAATTTAAGTTTATAGGAGAGACTAGAGACGTATCAAAACCTGTCTGTTTCTTCAAACTTGTTAGGGCCTCAGCAACATCCAAAGATCGACCATCATGAGAGCCCTTATCACTCACATTTATTTGTTCATCCTCCCCTTTGGAAGATTCCTCCATCCCTCTCCTTGTGCTAGCATTCTCCAAGATAACAATCCTCTCCCTCAATTGCTTGAGTTCAAGGCCTTGTGTGCTGACAACTTGTACCAAGTCTGCATTTTGCTTTTGCAAGCTAATGCAGACTGCCGTCAATTCCATCAAAGTCATTGGTTCCCATCTGCCCTCTTCTAAAATGGGTATTTGACCTCCCAAGTTAGATTCATTGGGCATGGATGAGGTCTTAATGATGGTAGGACTGTCTTGGCCAGCTTCTAAGCCAGAACCAATAGTCCCAGCCTCATCCATAGCACCAACCACACTTGTGGTGGTGGTTCTCTCTGCTACATGGCTAGGACCACTAGAGGAGAACACTCCAGTAGTCCTTTAGTGTTTTTGCAACCTATATTGTGTTGGGGGAGAAGAGGATGTGGATTGGGTGGATGTGGGTTGGTTAAGGGGTGTTTGGGTCTGTGAAGGATTGATTTCAACATTTGAAATAGGCACATCAACGCCAACATTTAATGTGTCAGCGTCGAAGGGTTCTTGGTCAATTTGCATATGTTGTGGTGAAGGTAAAGGTTCAGGTATTGGGTCAATTTAGGGTTGGGGGTCTGGTTGGGGTTGTGCTGCTTCAATGATAGCAATCATAGCAGGGGTGAGGGGTAGGTCACGATGTGGGGTGAGTTCATCTTCATAAAAATTGCTTTCTTTTGCACAAGGATCTCATAAAAATCATCATGATCCCTTGTGTAGTAATTTTGTACCTCAAAAACCATTTGTAAAAATCTAGGATAAGCTAAAGTCATTTTGTTCCCTTTATTTTTACACATGCCCTCAAAAATCATTTTTGAATAATTAAACTTTTGCCCAGTAGCAATACACACAATACACTTGGGACTCAAACATTGTAAGAGGACATGTATTAGGTACTTCCAGGCTGGGAGAAACTCCTGTTTATGATATTTATTTAAAGTTCCTTTAGCAGGAAAAGGATAACCCAAAGCCCGTAGTCCTTGTTCTATTTCACTAATGGGGAGGGTGGTTATACCATCTGCATCATCAAGATGCAAAGCTTGGCGTACCAAAGCTTCAGTAACCACCCATGTGCGCCCATGAACAATAGATGATAATGTAGTCACTCTATAACTGTTAAGGAACTAACATTGTTCCAAAACTGTTTAATATGTGTGACAGGAATGAGTGGAGCATGAGAAAGAGCATACCTAAAAGGGGATGCATTCAAATATGCCACCATTTGTGTGTATTGGGGAAACATAGTATCATCAGCTTCAAGATATGCTATCATGTTGTGTTGACTCCTGAATCCCAATTCCAAATCACTTGGTTTGAATTTTGGTGCCATTGTTGAAAGCTGTTTGAATGATTGATAAAGATGAAGTTATAGGAGAAAATTGTGTTAGACAAGAATGATAGGTACCCTGTTTAAAATAGGAGCCAAATATATAGGAGAGAAAATATGCATGTGATTGGCCCAAAAATAGGCAAGTATTTTCAAAATGCAATCATGAAAATATTGAAAAGAAATAAGTTTATCTCATGCATTAAATGAGAGTTATCTGCTCCCAAAATTATGGCCCAAAAATATGTCAAAAGTAACAACTGGGTAGGTCCCATTGAGTGTCAACGGTCAAAAATAACCCATCAACGCCCAACGGCTATATTCTTGTCAACGTTTGCCAAAGCCATGTCAGCGTCTAAATTGGTCACAACAACGCTTGGAAAAATACTTGTCAGCGTCCAAAAATAAAAATGTTTAAAAATGAAAAATGACCTTAACAAAGTAATTTATCCTAGAGAAGATAACCAAAAAGTTGATAATTATTATAGGGCGGCAAGCACTGTCCAGTTATGCACACTTGCTTATGCAAGATAGACATAACAGTCCTCTAGTGTCCCTCGCTAACCAAAATTCTTAACAACTAAGTTACCTTATAAAATTCCTCGTTACTCCCAGGTAAAACCCATGATAAAATCATTCCCAAGTCTCCCAACAGACCACAACCAATTCTAGGCCAAAAATGTCTTGGCAGCATGCATAGTATATCAACTTTGCATGCTACAGTGCCTCGTGATTTAGTAAAACTAACTCATACTCACCTGTGGACACAATCTAGAATTGTGATAAGAGTATCATAAGGATACCCAAAAATCCTAAAGGTTCCTAAAACCTCCCCTTAAACTGTGATACATATGTTGCCAAAAAAGATGCATGAACATAAAAAAAAATTTATGTCAAGATAGGAATTGACAATTCCAACCATCATCCATAAATAAAAACATGCTCAAATGCTTCTCCAATGATCCATAAGCAACTCTGTATCCAATGGTATAATGCTAACACCACCTGCACATTTAGATTGAAAACCACAAAACTAACATTGTTGCTGACAACGCCCCGATAACACTTGTCAGCGTTAAAGAAACATTTGTTAGTGTTAGACAAATATATTGCTGACAACGTCACAATAACACTTATCAGCGTTAAAGTAACCTTTGTCAGTGTTAGAAAAATATAGTGGAAAATCTAAATCCTCAGTAAGACCAATAACAATGCATTATCCTGTACATACTTTTACAAAAAGACTCTAAAACACATATTATGTGAGATTGATCATTCCAATACTTGTTACCAAGTATTGAAACCTTCCAGCATCAAAAGGTTTAGTTAGTAAATCAGACACATTTTCTTCTGTGTCAACCCTATCTGGTTGTATTAAACCTTTTTCAAAACAATCTCTTATAAAATGGTGTCTAATTTCTATGTGTAAGTTTTAGAATGATGTACAGGATTCTTAATAATGCATAAGGTGCTGTTATTATCAACAAATATCTTGCTATGCATGAAATTATACCCATAATCCAACAGCTGGTTCTGAATCCACAAAACTTGTCCACAACAAGCAGCTGCAGCCACATACTCTGCCTCAGTTGTAGAATTAGCCACCACTGTTTGTTTCTTGCATTGCCAAGATATCAACCTGCTCCCAAGAAACTGACATGCACCAGTTGTGGATTTTCTATCAAACTTATCACCTCCATAGTTATTGTCTGAATATGCAATCAACTCCAATGGTGAATCCTTTGCGTACCAGAAGCCAAGACTAGGATAACATCTTAGGTACCTAAAGATTCTCTTGACAGCATAAAGGTGACACTCTTTGGGAGTCACTTGATGGCGTGCACAAGCACACACAATAAACATGATGTCAGGTCTAGAGGCTGTGAGATACATCAATGAACCAATCATTGATCTATAGTGCCTGACATCAACATCCTTTCCATCTCCAATCTTTCCCCAAGGGTGTTCTCTATCCATAGAAGTAGTAGCCCTCTTTTCATGTGGAGAAAAGCCAAACTTCTTCAAGATCTCTGCCATATATTTATCCTGGGAGATGAAGATACCATCTTCTTTCTGCTGAACTTGTAACCCTAGAAAGAAGTTCATCTCCCCCATTGCACTCATCTTGAATTTGTCTATCATAAGCTTGGAGAAATCCTCACTCATCTTTGGATTTGTGGATCCAAAGATGATATCATCAACATAGACCTGAACAAGTAGAACATCCTTACCTTTCTTCTTTGTAAACAGTGTCTGATCTATGGTGCCCCTTTTGAATCCATTGTCTACCAAATAAGTAGAGAAAGTACCATACCATGCTCTTGGGGCTTGATGAAGTCCATACATAGCCTTCTTGACTCTATACACCTTGTCTGGATTCTCTGGATCCTTAAAACCGGGAGGCTGCATCACATATACCTCCTCAACAATTGTTCCATAGAGGAAGGCACTCTTGACATCCATTTGATAGACAGTGAAGCCCATGCAGGATGCATAGGCTAGAAATATCCTTATAGATTCAATCCTTGTAACTGGTGCAAAGACCTCCTCATAGTCTATCCCCTCCTCTTGTGTATATCCCTGAGCCACTAATCTTGCCTTGTTTTTTACCACAATACCTCTTTCATCTCTCTTGTTTCTTAGAACTCATCTTGTCCCAATAGGTCTGACATACCTGGGACAATCAACCAGCTCCCAAACATCCTGAATTGCAAATTGGTGAAGCTCATCCTGCATTGCTTCCACCCAACTTGGTTCTTTGAGAGCATCAAATATCTTCTTGGGTTTCTGTTGTGACAGAAAACAGGCAAACAAACATGCTTGCACAAGAGGGGTATCAACCTTCTTGTGAAATTGGCAATAAATCCACCAAGACCTTGATGAGATCTTCTAGTCTGAACAGGAGTCATAATATCACCAATGATTTGAGAAGTAGGGTGATTCTTCATAGTAGAAATGAGAACTCCTCCTTCAAAAAGTCTGGTGTCTTCAATCTCATTATCCATGTTGCCAATATCTTCTTATTCAGACTCTATTTCATCAATATGAGGATGAACCTCTTCATATAAATTGGAAGGTTCGCCCTGTTCAAAAGTAGAAGAGAAAAGATGCGCAAAAGTGTTTTCAACGCCTGAACCTTGGTTGTCAGCGTTTGGGCTAACAATGCTTGAAATGTTGTTGTCAACGTTTGAGCCATCAACGTCTGAATTTGTCCTGTCAGCGTTAGATTTGCCTTTCTCAGCGCCTGAAGGACCATGCATGTTGTTATCTGGTGGTACTTGGGGACCACCATTATCCTTTCCAGCAGCAGCAGCAGCAAAAGCATCTGTCCATATGGGAATTGTGACCTACTCTAGTATAGGAGATGACTTTTCTGCTTGTGATCCAACCTTTTCATTAACCTGTGTACCTGAAACATCAACAACTTGTTCTTCCACAACATTTGAAGTTACCTTCACAATGTCTGGATTAGTAACAGGCATATAATTTTAAGTCCTAGATAAAGGTTCCAAGTCAAACAACCAATTTGGACCACTTTCAGGATCACTAGGTTTATTCTCTAAAAACCTAACATGTACTCTTTCAAGTATACGTTTTTCCTTTTTAAGATAAACCCTATAACCCTTGCTCTGCACTGAATACCCCATGAAATAGCCTTCATCACCTTTTGCACTAAATATACCTAAGGCATCACTAGAATCAAGAACAACTACATGACAACCAAAAGGTCTAAGAAAACCAATATTAGGTTTCCTTCCCCAAAGTAATTCATAAGGTGTTTTGTTCTGTATCTTATTGACCAATTCTCTATTTTGAACATAGCAAGTTGTATTAACAGCCTCAGCCCAAAAAGCTATGGGAAAATGAGCATCAGGAAACATAGTCCTGGCTGCTTCAATTAGGGTTCTATTTTTCCTCTTAGAAACCCCATTTTGTTGTGGGGTTCTGGCAACACTAAACTGCCTAGTAATCCCTTTCTTGGCACAAAAATCATCTAACACTTTATTCCTAAATTCACCACCATTATCACTCCTAAGCATTTTAACTTCATTACCAGTCTTCTTCTCAATCTGAGTGATAAAGTCAATTAAAGTGTCAGCTGTATCACTCTTCATAGCTAAAAAGAAAGTCCAAGTAAACCTAGAAAAGTCATCTGTGATGATAAAGCAGTATGATTTACCATTCAAACTTTCTATATTGGTTGGACCAAATAGGTCCATATGAAGCAAGTGAAGTGGTCTAGTACTTGAGTGCACCTGTTTAGACTTGAATGAGACCTTGTGTTGCTTGCCTTTAAGACATGCAACACAAGAGTGGTCATTGTGGAAAGCCTTTTCAAGCAAACCATCAACCAAGCCAAGTCTCACAAGCCTGTTTATATTCTTAAAGTTTATGTGCCCTAGTCTCCTGTGCCATAGATTACTCTCATCTACTACAGCTTTAGCATAAAAACATGACATATTATTATTCATCCTAATCCTATTTAGATTAACATTATATATGTCTTTATGTCTAGGTGTTCTATAGTCAATATATTTCTCATCAGGGATCTTATAATCCTTGCTTAACACCAAGCATTCAGTATCAGTAAACAGAACTTTATTTTTGTTATCACAAACTTGTGATACACTAAAAAGATTGTAATCAAGTTCCTTTACCAAAAATACGTTCTCAAAACGCAAGTTCTTGGTGAGAAGTGTTCCTTTGCCTGTGATAGTACCATATCTGCCTCCAAAGTAAACCTTATCACCATCCTTGATGGGAGTGAAGTTAGTTAAATAATCTTCCTTCCCTGTCATGTGCCTTGAGCATCCACTGTCCCAATATCCATAATCATTGACCTGTTTTTGAATGTCCTGCACATAAAGAAAACAAGTTATTTTTCTTTGGGAACCCAAGCCTTAGCAGACTTGGATTCATCTGGTTGTTCAACAAGAACAGACTTAGTTCTCATAACAACCCCTTGTTCATCCCTCTTTGGATGAAATACCCAGTTAACCCCAATAGGTTTTGTAATGACCTTTGAAATGTAATTAAATCTGTTGCAGGTCATTGAAATCCCATTATCATTAGGGTTTTGATCTTTCTTAGGTCTCCATGTCAAGCTTGAAGAAGCTTTAGACCCCTTACCATGTGGTTGCAAATATTTAGGTCTGATCACGTTTCTGTCAGCGTTGGATTTGGTCTTGTCAACGCTGAATTTGCCTTTGTCAGCGTTGAACCTAGGTTTGCTACAGAAACCCATTGCCTGTTAGACCAAGTATTTGTCTTTTGAAATGGTCTTTGTCCATGAGTGTTAGACCCTCTAGTGAAGAATGGGGCAGGTCTAACAACTTGTGGACTTTGCTGCACACAAGGTTTGGGTCTAACAACGTTTGACTTTCTAACAGCGTTGACCTTGGAAGCGTTGACACACTTATATGCTAAATGTGAAAAGCTACCACAAGTGTAACAGGCTTTTCTAGACACAACCCTAGGTCTAGAAGAGAAGAAGCCTGTTCCATCATCACTAACTTGGCTTTTAGGTGACCTAGTATTCCTATATATTTCTGCATACTTGACACTAGGTTTTCTTACAGTGTTTGAGCCAAGGTCAATAGCCTTACCAGTGATTGGGTTTGTTACCTTAATAGGGGTTGACTCATTAGGACTTTCACATAATAAGCCACCCTTAACAAATAAGGTAGGATTGGCTTTCTTCCATTCATTCAAGTCAGTCAACTTCTGTTGATACTCTTCAACTGGGGTAATGACTCTTGGTGGAGGAATGAATTCCTCCTCTTGGAGTTCTGGTAAACCAGTCCAAGATAGGTCCTTTTGTTGGACACCATAGAAGTCAACAGCTGGTGGTGGAACCACAGAGTAGTCTTTCATCCCAATCCCAGTCATGTCCTTAGGATCCCTTTGTTTATTCACACATTCTCCTAGGGTTTGTGTGGCCTTATCAAATCTTTAAATTTTAAGGCCAACATTATCTTTATTCTTAATGGCCTCATCTAACTTAGCCTGTATCTCACCATTAACCCTTTCCATAATGCTCCTAATATCATTACTAGCATTCAACTCATGTTTTAAGATATTTATTTTATCTTTTAAATCAAATTCCATTTTCTTGTACTCAGAAACTATCTTCTCAGTTTGAGTGAGAGCTAATTGATAGTTAGACAGTTTACATCTCTCAGTACTCACATCATCTAGTAACCTTAACACCTCTTTGTTAAGTTTCTCAGTATTTAACCTACAACCCTTACTACAAAAAGCATCATCGTATACCTCATTATCTGATGAAGAGGAGGAGTGTGCCATGAGAGCATATTGAACATGCTCTTCTTCTTCAATCTCAGCAACCAAAGCTTTATCCTCTTCCACATCTTTAGCCAAATAGCTCCAATCCCATCCCATACCATCAATTTCTTGAACCGCAACCATGGCCTTAGGATCCTGAGCCTTAATAATTTGGCTTGAGGGTTTGCCAGCATCAGATCTTGTAGGAGATCTGCATTCCCTCATGAAGTGCCCCATACAATGACAATTGTAGCATTCAACCTTGGATTTATCAAATCCTGCAGTGTCCTTTGCATTGAAGGTCATCTTCTTCTTAAACCTTCTATTCCACCTGTTTACTCTTATACTAGCAAGAGCCATGTTCCACTTAATATCCATATCTTCTAAGTGCTCATCACTTATTTGCTCAAGGTCCTCATATGTAATCACTAAACCATTGGGCAAAGAAGCAATATAAGCACATATAGTATCCAGATCCAAACCAGCAGGTTTAACTCTTGGTGAGTCACTTTTGTATGTGTCAGCGTCTGAATAGAAGGTGTTGACAGGACATGTTCCAGCGTTGACACATGATGATCCAGTAACTGGATGCATGTAAGAGTCCTTCTGATTAAATTGACCTTCACTATGTGAGAAGAAGGCCATATTACTGTTGGTAGACTTGCTTCCATGCTCCAAAAGAGTTTCATCTTCCAACAGCCTCAGTTTGTCGTAGATATCATCAAAAGTAGAACTTTTGTGAGTGTTGTTGGCAAGTATAGATCTTGCCTCAATCATCCACGCTTCACCAAGACTTTTAAAAAAAGTGGCATTAATGTCAACATCACCAAGTTATGTCCCCATGAAGGACAATTTGCTTGTAATGTCAAGCAATCTGCTTCTCACACTGCTAAGCTTCTCATTAGGTTGAGCCTTGAAGACAGCATAATCATGCATGAGTTGCTTCTTCTTCTCTTCCTTAGTATCTTCATTGCCACCATATGCAACTTCAAGAGCTGCCCAAAGGTCCTTAGCAGATTCATAACCTCTGTATTTATGCTGGTTCTCTTGTCCCAAAGAGAGTTTCAGAATATTTAGGGTTTTCATATCAACCCTTTTCTTTGCTATGTCTTCAGCAGCCACAGCTCTACCATCCTCTGGCTTTTCTTTCTTATTTGCTTCTGAGCATCCAGCAACAGCTGCTCTTCCAGCAATGGCATTAGAAATCATTTGGGCTTTATTGAATGTGTTTCCATATTCAATAATCTCCCAGAGAGTGTAGTCATAGATCCCCAGATATTGCTCAAAGTTGAATTTCCACAATTCAAAGTTGGTTGCATCAAGCATGGGAATCTTGATGTTTGGTAAATGTGAGGAGGAGTAGGGTACTTCTGGATTTGACATGATATTTTTAGGGTTTTTGTGAAAATTAGGGTTTTGGTGATTTTAGGGTTCTTGTGTTCTTTAAGATCAAAAGTTCCTCAACAAGCTCTGATACCACTTGTTGATCCCAAACTTAGATCGATTTAGCTTTATGTATACGAGATTAGATCAAGTAATACACTTAGAGAATTTGTATATGTATATGACAATCTAAGTGTTATGCGGAATTAACACTTAAACAAGAACACACAAGATGTAAACAAACTTTCACTTTGATTAATGATATCAAACTTGCTTACAATGAAAGTGTTTAACGTAAGAAAACTTATATTGAACATTAACCTAAAGGTCTTCTTTTATAGACATAAGAAGCCTTGTACAATAATCTACGTATCACCTATTCTAGGTAAAGATAAATATAGAAAATACATTGTTGTTCCGATCTTTACTAGAAGTAATCTAGAATATAATAAACGTGTAGATCATATCCTTCCATCAGTGCTTGTCTTCAATGTGTCAACGCTTGACTTCTTCTTGTCAACGCTTGATCTGTCAGCGTTTGTTTTCTTCCTATCAACGCTTCTTTAACTCTTGTCAGCGCTCAAGTAGACTGGCTATAATTTATTCCCAACATGCGGTAGGTCATATGTAAGATTCTTTATGAATTGAACATGTGTAAAACTGAAAAGCAACAGTGGTTTGATTCTGAATTGATTCAAACTCGTTTCAGGTTTCTATGCAATATCTTTATGATCTTGCCAGAACATTCAGAGTGATATTCATTAATATTCACAATAACGAATGGAAATCGTTCTAGCGTCAACCTCAAACAGCGCTACGGTAGGTGACTTGTGAGATTCTTATGAATCAAGCTTGTGTCAACTGGAAAACAACAATGGTAAAATTCTTTATGAATCACACTTGTTCCAGGAAGTTGAATTGACGACTTTAATCAAGCGGATATTTATCTAATTGATTCACTCTTTATGTTCGCAATCTTGCTTTGAGACGGTCGAGTAAAGAGAACGGATAGTACTGCCGCGAAACCCTGTCAAGGAGGTTCTTAATTGAATCTACCTAATCATAGGTACGATATTTAATATCATATAACGGTCTTCACCGACCGGAGGTAAAACGCTACCGATTTAGGATGAATGTCAAAGCCATTCAGTCCATGTCTATGTTTTGTCTCGAGAAGGTGGCGTTACGGTGTACTCAGCAAAGTCAAAGATTCAAAACCACATACTCATACCAAAAGACATATTCAACAGTTAATATTGTGAGCATGTGGATGAAGACACGAGATCACAAGATGGCAAAGACAAGTCAGGGATGATTTGAAGATCTCAAGATTAAAGACAAATTCGAAAGACAACGACAAAGGCTCAAAGATCACAGCATGAAGGAACAAGACTATTGTTACTCGCTCAAGACTCATTTATGGCGAGATTAGTAATTTCTACAAATATCCAAATGACAAAGGGTAATGACCTCTCTTAAAGGGTAATGACCTCTCATTGAGGGAGATTGTTAGCCTCAAAATATTGAGTAAAAAAAGAATGATCGGTCATATGTTTATTATGTATCGTATTTTAGAACGTTGTAATAGGTAGTAGATTAGTCGTGTTTTACGGGCTTAATTTTAATCTAAAGTTCATTTATAAGTAACTAAAGCCCAAAAGATAAGCCCGGCCCATTATCATATAGCCCATTATGCCACATGTAGGCAAGGCTATAAATACCTCTCCTTGCATGTAAGGAGAGGTTGGTTGGTTCATTATTCATTCTCTCTAATCTAATATTCACTAAGTTTCACACACTTCTCTCTCTTTTCTCTCTCTACTTTCTCTCTCTAGAATTCATCTATCTTCTACCTTTCTTTCTTGTTTAATCATCACATATTATATGGGACAACATCCTTTAAAAAACACATTCGTAACAATTACTTGTAGTGTTTAAGAGTGTACTATACTTCGTAAATGATGACTTGTCCATCAATTGCTTTTTAACTTGAAAGATTTGGCATGTAATTTCTTCCTTAATAGGTCTACCAACCCCACAATGGTATGTAGTGCCTATAAATGGTCAAAGCACAACTACTAGACAAATTATGCTAGTTTGTGTTTTAACCAATTAGCGGTAACCATTCTTAAAATTTAATAACTTAAAATATGCACTTTTCTTAACCATTAAAGTTTGATATGAGTTAGATATTTAGATTTAGACATTTCTAAAATCCTTATTACACCTTCTTCACACTTGGAAAAGAGTTTAAATTTATCTTTTCATTGTAAATTAACTCTATCCTCAACCATACGTGTAACACCCCCAAATTACCACGCAGCGGAATACCACTTTGGGGCGCTAGCACATCGCACACAATCATAGACAACGACCTCAAAAAGAGACGTTAAAATAATATACAACATTGTCTAAAAGTTTTCCATCCCAAATATATTAAATTAGAGTAGCGTCTAGTCCCAAAAACTGTTACCAATCACAATACATTTATCAAAGACTTAAAAGTAATTTATTCATTTCAATGGATGGAAAATTAATATAAAACATATAGACTTGCTCAACCGTTGTGTTGATGATTTTAAGCATGTATTTCAGGTAATCAAGATGGATAGCAGTGGAGCATGCGAGGAGGGAGTTGGTGCTTACTTGTCTAATGTTTCATATTATTTTTCCATCCATTGAAATGAATAAATGACTTTTAAGTCTTTGATAAATGTATTGTGATTGGTAACGGTTTTTGGGACTAGACGCTACTCTGATTTAATATATTTGGGATGGAAAACTTTTAGACAATGTTGTATATTATTTTAACGTCTCTTTTTGAGGTCGTTGTCTATGATTGTGTGCGATGTGCTATGAGTAGCGCCCCAAAGTGGTATTCCGCTACGTGGTAATTTGGGGGTGTTAAAAATGGTAATCAGAGCCACAATTTATAGAGAACTAGGTCGATTTTGAAAAACCTAAACTATAACTTTGGTGTGTTCTAAAAAGTTTTAAGCACGCAACTACTCCGCATGGCTCCGGTAAGGCTATTCTTGCATTACCTTATGATTGATTGTGATTATGTGAATCTATGTATATATAGGAATAGTAGTATGTATATGTAGGAATATACTATGATATTTAAAGGCATTGTACGTGAAGCAATGGTCCTTAAATGATTGTCGTACATTTTATAATACGGTTTTGTATAGGATTTGGCCTCACTACCTATCACCGATCTTGATAATTATGTATTATCTGAATACGAGTGTGAAACTCGTTTGATACTTTGAGTATGTATATTGTTTTGTAATCTATCACATATCGACTTGTTTAAGTTCGATTTTTATGATCGTATTGTATCGTATCGTGATGTGTCATTTTAGGACATATCCTTTCGAAACGTAGTTGACTGATGTGATATTCGTATTCCAAGTACTTATTATGAATTTGAAGAATCAATTATCCGATGTGACATCTTCTATGTAATGCGACATGTGATTTGATTTTGTATAACTACGTTTTATTGGTGAAAAGGAGGATGCCAATGTTGGACTTAAGATATATATATCCTAATCAAATATATATAGTTTGGGTACAACAAAGATATGCTCGTAGTAGTCATTCGGTTGAGTGACTTAATACCTTGTATCTATGGAATGGGACATTTAGATATAGAGATTTTTAACTCGCCCAACTAAGTTGTTTAAGGTTGTCTTATTTAAATGGATTAGGACAATTGAATAAGAAAGTTTTAAGCCACTGGACCATAGATTGTCGTGTTTTTCTTATTCAGATGGAATGGGACGTTTGAATACGGAAATCATGATGTAAGTTTATTGACACCTTGTATTTACTATGGTATCTTGATATGATATCATGTTGGGAGGTAGTAATGCTTGAGTAGGATGACTTATAATCGTCTCGTTGAAATGGATTGGGACGCCTTTTCATTTGAACAAGAAAGTTATAAGTTCCCGAACCGTAAATTTATAAAATCTTGTATACATGAAAGGGGACGCCTTTTGATGTAGATAAGGAGTTATAAATGAGTGGGCCCAAGTGTGTCTAGCTCGATTTGTGAATGTTTGGTTTGCGTACGTCATTCTTCGAATCGTGTTTCGTTGATATGAATCGTTCAATGTCGTCGTCATTATGATGATAGTCGATTATCATCTATGTACGATTAAATCGTATGACTCCTCTTGATTTGTGATTTGTTTTGATGGACCATTTCTAATGTGTCTCGATGATCGCGAGCTTTTTAAGCTAATTGTTAAGAACCGTTGACCGTTCCGAGAATAGACGACTTGTTCAAGCGTCACCAGGATTTATGTGCGTATTTGTAGATTGACTAAGGATCTAGTTATCAACAGCAACTTATCACGGATGTGAAGATTTTATAATTTTACTTGCTACTATTGAAGAGTCATCGAAGACTTTTCTTGATGACGAACCCGTGAGGCTAATATGACGAGCAAACGAAGAATATGATGCATCACCTTGAGCATTGAAGTAGAAATTATTGGGACGCCGTTGCATGACGAATGATGAAGTAGAAGTTATTGGGACACCTTTGTATGGCGAATGATGAAGTAGAAATTATTGGGATGCCTTGTATGATGAATGCTGAAGCAGAAATTAGTTGGACGCTTTTGTATGTGACTACTGGAGCAGAAGCTGTTGGTACACCTGGTATGTTGTGAATCTTCGCCAATGGATCGAATTTCTTAATAACTGGAATTAGTAAATTCATTATCACCTCGAGGAGTATATTGGAGCCGACACCGCAACTGGGAAGACTTTGGAGATTGAGTTGTTATTAGCGAAAGGTTCGTTCAAGGTTTTCCTGATGATCAACGGTATAGATCTGTATTTTATGTTATGTTCGAACTTTGCTTTTTATGTACTTATATGGTATGTGATCAAGTCGAATGATCGTAACTTGTGCGAACTTGAGACAGAATTGTCTAATGACGTCCGATCATGTAGAACACGTATCATGTAATATATTTTTTTGACCTTCAACAACGATGTTTATTAAGACTTTGATGCGCGTGGGCGGAAGTGAGATGGTGTCTTTGTATTATCTTTTGCGTAGGAATCCGAGTGTGAACACACTCCGACGCCGAATATATTTTCTTGTTATTTCTTTTTGATATGTGCCCATGGCTATCTGGTCAATGGATATCCTTTAAATTGCAACCTTCCTTTTAACTGGACTTATCCGAAAATCTTGTCATTTGTTCTTGTCGTCGAATGAGCTTCGTGTAATTCATAAATTTTTATGTGTCAAGCTTGAAGGAGTGATTGGTGGACAAGGATTTATTCATCCCTTTAGGTGGGATACAACTTGACGGCAAGTTACATTTCATTGAAGAACCGGTGGAGATCATGGATCGAGAGGTGAAACGGCTTAAGCAAAGTCAAATTCCGATAGTTAAAGTGTGGTGGAATTCCCGATGTGGACCCGAGTACACTTAGGAACGAGAGGACTACTTCAAGAGCAAGTATCCCATTTATTCGTAGGCGGATATAAGGAGAAGTAAGCCCCGGGACGGTGCTTCCCTAAGGTGGTGAGGATGTAAAACCCGTAAAAATAGGGTCATAATTCTTTTCTCTAGTTTTAATTAAATCTTATTTTTATTATTTTCATATACTTATTGAAAATGATTTATTCGGATTTATAGAAATTTTTAATTATTTTTCCGAATTTATTTAAGTCATGAAAATTGATTTATATGGTCTCTTGCATAAATTTTATAAAAACGTGATGGATCGATGGAAAGGGAACCAAAGGCAATATATTCCGACTTTATTAAGTCAAAAATACTATTTTTATAAATTTTGTATTTACCTAAATAAATTTGCACCAAATTAGAATTTTAGCGATTTTTAGGAATCGAGACGGGCTAAGAAATAGATGCATTTTATTTTTGGGCTTAAGATTAGTATTAATACGGATTATTAGTGGGTCAAAGCCCACTCTTTTTCCCCTTTTTCTCTTTGGCCGTCTATACCAAACACACATAGATATAACAGTCATTTTTTTATAGCAAAACTACTACTCTCCCTCCATGTTCTCTCAAAACCAACGAATATCACAACAAAAACAGCCCCCTCCATTAATTTTCTTCATCAATCACTCAATTAAATCATACTACAATCATCTTTGGTAAACCCTTATCACAACCCCATGTTTTATTTATACATGCATTGATTTTTGGAAAATTATAAATTTCAAGAATTAGAGTTCTTGCATGTTTGATCATGGGATTAGACATGCAATATGTTTATTAGTGTTTAGACTAATAGAATTACTAGGAATTTTGTCCAAGAACACCATTGGTGGCTTGATTGAGCCGCGGCCAAACATGATCCCATAGGGATCATGTTGTGGTTTTTAGGTGATTGGTCTAGTTGATTAGTTTTGTTGTTATGATTATTATTCTTAGATGGGTTTTGATTTTGATCATGAATGATATTGATTATTAGTGTTTTTATAGAATTAATTTGATGTAAGGAGTATTTTGATTGTTTGGAATGGAATAGAGATTGTTTAGCTAAGTTGTTTTGATACTCAAAATTCGGACAGCAGGTATGTGAGCCAAAAACTCACATATTTTCTACTGTGACCTGTATTTTTTACAGCTTAAATGGGTTCCTTAGTCCTTTTACATGTTAGTGGTGAGTTGGATAGGCACTCAACTTCTCCGGATGAGGAAGTTGTGACCTATTTAAGGTCAAAAGCCTATTCCGGGACAGCAGTTTTTCATAGCATGTGGCTACAGGTTATTGACCCCCATTTGTTTATTTTAAGGTTTGATACAGTAGTAGGGATCATATTTGAAGTTATCTCACTGACCTCATGTTAATAGCTATCGCCAAATGGTTTTTATGACTAAAACGGTAAACCCGAGTTTGAAAACCAAATTCTGATTTTGTAACCTTTCAAAGAATGTAACTTTCCTGCTAATTGGTGGTAGATATTTACTCGTGGTTGGTATGGGCCGAAAGTGGAATCATGAGGCTTTCCAATGGTGGAAATCTCAGTTCCTTAAACCTTATAGGTTAACGGGTTATTTTGTCCCAAGTTTGACTAGTGCAGTTTGACTATTAAGTGCTTATGGTAGGGCTGTTAGTGTTTTGGACTTTTAGAAAGTTCCGTAAACTCTTAGATCGAATGATTAGACATTTTGGAAACTATATTTCAAGTGTGTTCCAGGGGTTTATATCCCATAGCAATTGGATTTATGGTTTAGAAGAGACACTCTTCCCAAGACAGCCTTACCGAAACTTTTTGAATTTTACGTCTTTTGTTATGTAAACTTTAGGCATTTTGTGTGAAAACCGTATTGGATACTTGGTTTAACACTTAGAACATGTAGAATACATAATTCCTATAGGTTGTAAACCTTGTTTAGCCTTGGTTCACTTTGACATAGGTATTGGTGCAAATTTTTACCCGTAATACATTTTTATCGAATTATTTTCGTATAATTGTTTATAAGCATATAAAACGCGTACTTAAGGCTCGTGATCAGTTTTGTAGGTCACGAATTGCCTTGGAGTGCTACTATCTACTCTTCTACAGGCCGGTTCCATTGTTCATCCATCATCCATTCCGTTAACTTAAAGTTAAGTCTATAGCCTCGCTTTTTATACTTGTTATAAATGATTTTAACCCGCGAGGGGGAATACATGATGTTTTATAAAGTGAACACAAGTTGTTTTTGGTATGCTGGACTCTAATATGATGATAAATGCCTGAGTACCATTGTCTTATGAAGTCCCTGAAATTCATGAACTGTTAATTACCTTGCGGGGTAAACGCTAATACATATGATAGATCTATTTGGTTTGACAAACCTTATCCTAGGGTATGTATCCATAAGTGATCACCTGAAAGGGATATTATGTATAAGAGGTCGTTGGTATATGACAATATTACCTGTTGTAGGGGCGCCGTAAGTGATTCGGTTGACGTGTTGGTTAACGTTCAGTTGCATGAGCTTAAGGCATTTATCGAAATATATATTACTTGTCTGTGTGACAAGCTTGAGATGATTAAAATTCTTGTGTTCAAATGATGATTTGTAAAACATATAGACTTGCTCAACCGTTGTGTTGATGATTTTAAGCATGTATTTCAGGTAATCAAGATGGATAGCAGCGGAGCATGCGAGGAGGGAGTTGGTGCTTACTTGTCTAATGTTTCATATTATTTTTCCATCCATTGAAATGAATAAATGACTTTTAAGTCTTTGATAAATGTACTGTGATTGGTAACGGTTTTTGGGACTAGACGCTACTCTGATTTAATATATTTGGGATGGAAAACTTTTAGACAATGTTGTATATTATTTTAACGTCTCTTTTTGAGGTCATTGTCTATTATTGTGTGCGATGTGCTATGAGTAGCGCCCCAAAGTGGTATTCCGCTGCGTGGTAATTTGGGGGTGTTACAATACGGTTTGTAGATCAATAAATGAATAAACCACGTTTACGGTGTAACGTTGCATTAATAAATTGTAAAAGAATTTACAAAATTCAATTTTTAGTATTATCGATAATATACTTTCAAGAATATAAAATTATCCCTGTAATAATAACCATAGTATTTTCCTTAAAAACTAGAATCCAAATTGACATAATTTCATCACATCAGTTGATCTGCTAGCGATGAAAGTATTTAAGATGGTAACTTGTCGAACAATAATTGACAAACAATTTACAAATTCTAGATTCTTTAGGGACTTACATTGCCAAAAAAATTTGCATTGTAAACATATTTCATCCCCTTTTATGCCTTAAGTTTCTAGATCTCACTAAGTAACTTAATTAGGTCGACTAATCTAAAGAACGTAAAACCATTCATGTGCAATCTCATTCAGTCATGAAAGTTTTCTTTCCATTACAACATCGTCTAGAATCTCATATGACGACAATTGTAACTTCAAGTGTTCGTCAATTAGATGGCATATGACTTAAATTTAAGGTATAAATTTTGATGTCAAAATCAATGTATGGAGAAGCATGCATACAACTCCATAGCATAAGTTTAATAAAAAATTTAGTAAACTTTTTCACGAGACTAAATTTCTACATATATTATGTTGAGTGACAAGCATCAAAAAGGCACCTAGGTTCGGGGGGGTCAGGGATGATCAAAGAACATGATGGACATGATTAGTTCTAGTGAGAGAAAGTTAGAGAGAGGTGAAAGGAAAGTGTGTATTATTTCAAGTGAGACAATACAAAATGAAAAATATGACTAAACTTCCACACCCCTATGGAGAGTCATGGGGGTATTTATAGGCCTAACTAACTTAGACTATACAACCTTTACATTATAAGTCCCTGTGTTTAGTAAATGATGTGTATCTAGTCCAACTCACGTGAAAGGCGCCAGCTTACCAAAAAGTAAGTCTAACAATCTCCCTCCAAGATGGTGACTCACGTGAGTTGGTTACAATGTTTCCTACAAGCAAAAATAAAGAAAAATGATAAGCTTGAATTCCAGCATTCCTTAAGATAGTCTTCAGCGACCACATCTTCTTGAATACTCTAGCTCTATTTCTTCAGCATTGTAGAATCTAGTTGAGTTTTTACTCCCTCCCAACTAGAAGGCCTTTCATAAAACAAGCAGTAAAGACTGCTCCCTCCTAAACAGATCCTTCAGAGGAAATCTATGGGAGGTGATAACGTCATCAACATTTTCTCACAAATTGAAGCAATCCCAGTCTTGATTCTATGAGAGATTACCAGAAGTACACACTCTATCCCGAACATGAAGTCAACCTGTAGCACCAGAGTCAATTAAATCCCGGAAATGCACATTACTCCTGACAGGACAGTGATGATAAAAAGATGCCACATCAAAGTCAATTAAGTCCCGAATGTAGTCAACTTATCCCTTTATGTAGAAACGGTAACACCAAAGTCAAGTAACCCCGCATGTACACATTTCTCCCTCCATGATGATACCTATTAAGAGAATCATCCTTCATGTGTGTACGTGGTATGCCAACTGGAACCGCTTACTTAGCAACCAATACTATGTGAGAAGATGTCAACAAAATCTCTCTAAACAAAAATTCTCTCTTGATCACCCCGAACTGAATCCCCTTATCAATTCTGTTGGCTATTGATAGTGACCACTGATGAAGATAACCTGATAATCCAAACTTCAATCTGAAGTAGAATTCCCCAAACTTGAACTTAAGCTTGCACTATTGTAGAATGAAGAACGATGTAGAGAGGTCTTAAACATACCCTATACCAAAAGGCGGTATTAAAAAGGTACAACTTCTCTAAAGTACCCTATACCAAAACAGGCGGTATAAGAAAAGGTATTACATCTCTTGAAGAAATCCACAACTACAAGTGCGTGTGACACTAAGAACCGCAACGAAGCTCCCAAAAAATGATAGTTATCCATGTCGTCGTCCATCCTCCCATTGACACTAGAAACCAGATACTTCAAGTCTTATTCATAACCGTGTATGCTCGAGCAAGTTATCTTATAAAGTTGTAAGTACTCCTTTAAAGATAAAATAAGAACGCCTCTGAAAAATCTTACTTCGTCCTCAAATAAGTAGCATCGAATCATCTTCGTAATCACATAAACCGTAATAGCCGTTAGGAATTTAGGTGAAATTTTTATAAGGATCGTTTTAGTGTAATGTACCGTGTTTGTTGTGTTTGTTGTGTTTGTTGTGTTTGTTGTGTTTGTTGTGTTTGTTGTTCGTGAAGAAGTGTTATGATCGAAAACGGATACCAGACCTTGAATGTCACTGTTGAAACGGCTCGCCAAAGTAATAAAATCCTGTCACATAAGCATTTAACCCGACAAAATATTTTACCAATTGGTTCTTTCTAAATATCCGGCTCAATCCAATAATAACTCCCATAGTCCACATAGTACATCATAATTAATTTTGCACCATTCGGATATAAAAACGATCATCCCGAATACGATTGCAAAACTAATCGGCCCACTAAATGTTTTCGACTAGAGTAGTGATCGGCCCGGATTCGAATCACCAACATATCTAATGAACCAACCCATTTACCAAATTCGGACCAAGTATTAATTAAGCGGACCAAATTTTGCATAGAAGCATTTGGTATATAACCAACTTGTACCAAAGTTTGGCTATAATAATTTCATAACCAAGAAAATGCTTTAGCAAAATATTACATGACAAAAAAAACTTTGGCAATAAAACCGTTGCAACAGATACTCACGAAAATGCTTGTGACAAAACCACGTGGATCATAGATGAACACAACGTGGCACATCAAGCCCACTAGATTAGGATATAAGATGGCTCATAGAGTATGTGGCCTAACACATGTTGCAATAATCGGTTTACCCAACTCATTATATAACCACCACTTACTTATATTTAGGGTAATAGATACCCTAATCACGTTCCTCAAAAAATCCGCCCCCCTTTTTTCACCTTGTTTATACCGTCAGATTCAACACTCCCAAATCTCCAACTGCTCCCATCTCCACACTCATCTAATCATCAAACATCTATCACTCCTCAAATCGATACACAGAGCACACGAACCCCAATAATCCATAACTTATATAACCAAAATTCTGATCAAACAAAACCAAGATGAGACGATATTCAGGCCATAATGATCTCTCTGAAATGAGGTCACGGGTAGGTTTGCGATAAGATGCATGTCGATTTGAGATGGTCAATGATGGTAATTTATTAACCGTAAAAATCTTTTTATAGATTAAAAAAAGTTTAACAAAACTGAGATCATGAAGGTGAATGATTTCGAGTCTATGATTTTCGAGTCAAGATGATGGGTTAGGTGACGAAGGGTTAGGATAGTTGAGGATTTGTGGAGGTAAAAGGTGGATTAAGGCAGTTATGATAGGTCATGGGTCAGGGTCAATTTTTTTCATGAAAAATCATGTTGACGCAATGTATAGGATTATTGGTTTTGATTTTGCAATGATTTTCAAAAATGTTATTTGCAATATATTATCTAAACAGAAACCATCGCAATGTTTTTGAAGTTGACCATCGTAATCAAATACAACCCCATCGTTATGACGTGTCCCATCGTAATATGCATCAGTGACAGTCCATCGCAATGATTTTCTTCCATCGGAATGTCTAAAAAAATTTTTGGCAGCATGACGACTTAAATACCATTGCGATGAATCAAGCCACCCATCGCAATGAGACCCATCGGAATGAGTCACATCGCAATAGATACAGCCCAACCCATCGGAATGTGTCAAAAACCCCATCGGAATAGATCCGTAGAAGAAGCCGTCGGAATGTTCATCTGAATAAGCATCGGAATATCCACACCACATCGCAATGTCATCGGAATAAATTTTGAAAATGACCATCGCAATAGGTTTGACCCATATTTTGAAACCCCGTAAAAAATGGAATACACCAGATTTTGTCCTTTTCCCCACCTTACAAGATACAGAATGTATGAAGGGACAACAACCCAAAAAACAGGGTAAAAAAATAGTGTGACGAGGCATGATCAGATAAAGATACCACATAGTTCGAGACTATAACTGATTCAAAGTATTTGAAAATGACTTAGACATGATAAAATCAGATATAAAATAGAATCAGAAAAAGTACGAACCGATAATCATGATAACATAACACGAATCTGATAACATGATGCAAACACACACGGATACAAAACACCCCCGGTTAGCTCTTATACCAATTGACAAGCATCAAAAAGGCACCTAGGTTCGGCGGGTCGGGGATGATCAAAGAACATGATGGACATGATTAGTTCTAGTGAGAGAAAGTTAGAGAGAGGTGAAAGGAAAGTGTGTATTATTTCAAGTGAGACAATAAAAAATGAAAAATATGACTAAACTTCCACACCCCCATGGAGAGTCATGGGGGTATTTATAGGCCTAACTAACTTAGACTATACAACCTTTACATAATAAGTCACTGCGTTTAGTAAATGATGTGTATCTAGTCCAACTCACGTGAAAGGCGCCAGCTTACCAAAAAGTAAGTCTAACATTGAGGTATTGGTTAAACCAATTAAAGAATTACCCACAACTATTCACAATGTACTTTTTCTAGAACTCGGCTAAAGCACAAAGCAATAACCTTATTCATTGTGTTTCGGATGTGAATTTGCGGTAAATCAACCTTAAGGTATGATGCAAATAATAATCGTAGGTAATTTCAATTTAACGCACAGGCGAGCCGGGAATTTGGTCAGCGACTAATGGCGTAACACCTCCTTCCTTAACCGGGTACATGACCAGCGATGCGTTATACCCACTTTATAGTTTGTCAAAAGGAGTAGGCCGTTAAATTATTATTGCGAATACCAATCAACATAAATTCTATGTAATTTAGATCTTAAAACAAATCTTAATTCTAATATGACTTAGTCCATATTATTTTCTTTAAAAAACCCTTGTTTACAACAATTGAATAATTTGTAATATAAACTAGTAAAAAAACTAAAACATAAACACATAATAACAATTTATATGTGCAATAAATAAATCAAATAGCCACATGAAAGCGATTTATTCAATAAATTCATCAAATCTAGGTTTTTATATTCATATAAAATCTTCCCTAATTTTAGATTTATTGAATCAAATAAAACAAGTAGCAAAACACGTAACAATTACCACATAAAATCATATGATCCATGAAAACATGCATGTTCATCACAGATCTCCCACATAACTTAACAATTAAATCTCTACGGATCGAAATATTAATTTACATAACATAACAATTAATCATGCAATTCATCAAAGTTCCACCCAAATCACTTAACAATTTATTTAAATCTCTATGGATCGTAACCTTAAATACATGACATAACAATTAATCATGCATTTATTTAAAGATCAAAACATGCAATTTTAGGGTTTCAATTTTTTTTATAATTGGCTAAAAAAACAAACCGACCAAACACAATTTTTTTTCTAAATCGGATTTAAAAAAAACAAAAAACCCTAAATTTTGTTTTCACAAAAAACATGTAGTTTTAACTCAAAACAATTATTAGTTAAAAAAACCTTTAGATCTCGACAATTATAACATGTTAAAACGGTCTCGATGCCTCTGATGGTTTATGAAGTTCATAACAATTACATAATCATAAGAAAAGATCAAAGCACGTATAGCGGAAGCGATTTAACAAGATCATAATAATAACACATTCATAATTAATCGAATTTGGTTTACGTACCTTTTAGTCAATGCGATTCCACAAGATAAAAACGAATCATCAATTAGGGTATATGACGGATCAATGATTAACCCCTTACCGTTTTATTAATCGATCCAGATTCAATCTATAATGAGATTGTATCACGTTCTTGTACACACGTAATGCCACGAGCTAACCGTAAGTCTAGTACGTGTAAACCGAGCTTCTACTCTTTGTGGAAAATCTACCCAACAACCCTAGAGAGGGGCTAGGACTAGATTATTGCTAAACCAAAACCAAAGGATAAAAGAAACCCTAAAAAGGTGTTTTCCTTTTGGTGTTGATCGCAATTAGAACCCAAAAACCAAACCAAAACCAAACGAATCCCTTAGGGTTTCGTGGGAGTTGATCGGCCAAAAGGAGAGAGACAAGAGATAGTGAGGTGAAAAAATAATGAAGGTTTTGATGTGTTTATATAGGCTTACAAAACTTGTAGTCCAAGATAAAATACATAAGGCAAAAAAATCTTTCTTCCTTTTTTTTTCTTTTCTCCACCGCCAGCCCAACCCACAAAGGGTATTTTGGATCTTTCTTTAACTCTTGTTAATTATTCCACATTAACCATTAAGTCCTTAACTCTTCAATTTAACGACGGTTAAAGTTATTGATCGATTTAATTTAATAAACATGTAAATATATTTATTAAATAAATTAACTCTTTACGTATTGTGTGCAATCTCATAATCCCGAGTTCGATTCTAACACACGACTATTAAAATTATAGTCCATAAACTTTCAGTATTCCAACCACCATTGGGCATTAGAGAAATATCAACACATGTACCTACTACTTTACCTTACATTGATCCATTAGATAAAGGTAAAAGGATTTTGGTAGAAGAACATGGTTCTTCTAAGAAAGATGCTAGGACAGAATTTGATGAAAAATTGGCCAAACAATTGAATTAGAAGAAGTTAAAGGTAACAACAGCATATGATTGGAGCTCAGGTTCTTAGTTTTGACTCTAGTGATAGTTTTGGTGGCATGGATGTTAGTTTAGCTTGTTCTGATCTATATGTGGATCAAGAAGAGGAACCAAAAAAGTTGGAGTATGGTGATTGATAGTTGTAAAATTACTCCTTTAGGAAAAGGATGGCAAATATAGGGTAAGCACGACGATTTAGGAAAACCGTGTAAATGACCCTAAAATGAGTTCGTTCTCAAGGAGGCTTAGTGTGTGTGTAATGAACTGATTATCTTTGTGATTATATTTGTTGAGAAAAAAAATAGAAATGAGATTAGAAGAGAATGACGGTTACGAAGGCGGATTATACTAAGTCGAAAAAGGTGTACACGTAAAACCGTAAAAAGTGCTAACATTAAAATTTTACCCTAAAAATTCCTAAAAATTACCAAAAATCCACAATAATATTCTAAGAGTTTACAAAAAATCAAAACTTGCCAAAACCTTTTAATTAATTAGATAATGACTTTTTAATGCTAATTAAAGCCCTAAAAATCAAAATTAATTATTAAAAAGTCCCAAACAAGATTTTAGAGTTTGTAAACCTCAAAAATACCCTAATTAAGCTAAAAAGTATTTTTCAAAATTTTAAAATCACTAAAAACTATTTATAAACAATTAAAAACTACTAAAATCAATTAAAACTTAAATTAATTCTAGAAAATAATTAAAAGACTCTAAAAATATTTGGAAAGTTGCAAAATTCCTAATTAAGTGTTTAGAACCTAGAAAAAATATAAAAACTTAGAAAATCAGACTTTTAATTTTTAATAATAAAATAATATTTAAAAATCCAAAAATCATAAAAAATTCTAAAAACTTGCAAACTAGCTTAATTTAACCTCAATAACTCAGAAATGAAAGTGAAATTACCTGAATACCCTTAATGGGCCTAGAAAATGGGCTAAACCCAAAACAGTACCTTATGGGGCCAAATTTGGGCCCAATATAAAAAAAGTGTTCAAAATAAGCCCAAAAAGCACAGGTTGACTTAAAATTTGATTTTAAACAACTTTTTCCAAAGGCCCAAAAGCTGAAAAATGTGAAATAAGCTAGCTTATACCAAACAGCTTATTCTTAATGGGCTTTTTGGCCCATTAAGCTATAAGCCAATGCCATAAGCTAAAATTTGACACACAAGCTTCTTTTGACCTAAATAAGACTTCTGCAAAAATAAATTTGAAATAAGCCCAAGGAATAAGCCTGAAAAATGCAATAAGCAATCTACATAAAACGACAAAATAGTCGTTTTTGAGTTCTAGGCCACCCCAAGTGCTGATTCAAGTTCCAAAAGCTTTGAAATGACTTAATTAAGCAAAATCAACAAAGAGTTTTCAAATAAGCTGACTCAATAAGCTAGAAAAAGCAAATAAACACTTATGTAAAAGTCAAATAAGTTGGTTTTCTAGCAAAAAGTCAAAGTCAAAGTCCAATAAGCTCCAGTCTACTTAAATGGGTCAAATAATGAAGACCTATCACAAAAAATAAGTTGTTGCAAGTCTGGATAAGATAGAATAGCTTATTGATAAGCTGAGTTCAAAATTACACTAGCAGGGGCTAGTTTTGGGTGTTGAGCAGTGGAAACTTTTTCCACTGCTTGACTTGTTTGACTTTTTGTCTTTAGTGACTTTTTTGGAGATTCAGATTACACAAAGGCGCCCAAATGATCTTTGGATCCAAAGGAGTCAATAACAATCAAAATATCACAGTCACAAACACCCAATTGATACAGTTTAATCAATCAATCACCAGATATGATACAGACATGAACACTTAAGCAGTTGAGCACTAATAAGCAGTTTTAGCAATAATCAGCCAGCCAAATTCAACCAAATGCATACACAAGCTATTAGAAACTCCAATAAGCAAGTCTAAACAGGTTTCATGCAATGGTTCAAAGAATTAAGCAAGATTCAAGCCAATGAATGTTACTGATGAACACTAACACATGCAGTTTTCTACTTTGCTGATGTATTTGACACTTAAGCCAGATTCAACACCTCAAATCTTTCAAACAGGTTACAATAACTTTGTTTAAACCACTTTTAGCCCTAAGCATGCATACACACTAAGTGTTCCCAAAATCCTAGGTCAAAACAGGTAGTAACAAAGTTTATATAGCAGATTGTTTGATTCAAGGCTTCAAACCCAAAAACTTGCAGTAAAACACTCTCAACCAAGCATATATCAGATACCAAGCATAAACAACACAATCCAACAACACAATAACAAGTTACAATCACAAACAGATAGACCCAAACACCCCTTAATCTTTTCAGAATCAAATTTTTCAAAGGCAAAGTGAGATTTAAGACTACCCAAGCATCAATAAACACAATAACAAGTAAGATTAACAGATTCAAGCAGATTTAAGCCACAAAATTCACAAGAACACAAGCCACATACAAATATCACAAAAAATCAAGACTTTAAGCAGATTTTAGGATTAAGTATGCAAACCTCATGGATGTACATCCACACCTACGAATTTTGAGCTTATGTGCTAGCAAGAACAAGCACAAGCTTCCACAACAAAGCCTGCTAAAAATCAACAAAGTTAGAAGCACAATTATAAAAATCATAAACTTGAAAAATCTTGATTAATGCAACCTTGTTACCCCACACTTGATTATCCCCAAGTTATAAGCCTCACCACACCTTAATCAACTCAATTAGGATGCTATGATCAGCTCTATAACCCAAGAATTCCAAGATAGAAACAAGAACTTAGCAAAATATCAAGAAAATGAGAAAATGTGCAAACTTTTGCACACTCCTCTTTTGAAAACAGGTTTTAAACTTCAAATTCTGTAAGCAATAAACATAAACAAGCAGAAATAAGGTGGCACTTGGTCTTTCTTCAAAACACTTAACTCAAATTCATAAAATTGAAAAGGGATTTACAAGTGCTTGAACAAAGGAAAAACCAAAAGCAAGCGTTTATGTTGGACCCTATACCCGTTATATAGAGGCTGTACATGGTCAGCTTAAACCTAAAAACTTAAAACCCTAACTTGTAGAAGCCCAAAAATGCCCTTGAGGTTTTGTCTTCTTTGGAGAATCATGTGACTGCATTTGGCTTGTAGCATGAGTTGGCAGTGTGAAAACTTGATCAAAGGATGAAAAATAAGCTTAGGATTGAAGCAGGATCCTTGGACGTTGGATGTCTGTCCTCTTCTTGTCTTCTTGTCCAAAGGTGAAAAACAGGAGAATCTTGTGAGCTGGGTGGTGATGTGGCAGTGTTTCTGAAAGTTGGGATGTGATTAAGGTCACCTTAATCATAAATCTGGACAATCTTAGGTGCTAATTTCAACAGGATTACGAAAATCCAATTTGATGAAGAACACCAAGAACATGGTGTTTAATCAGTTTTGTTTTTTAAATATGTGTTAGGCGCGTTATTTAACTAATCAGATTAATTAGTTAAATAAAGGCTGAGTGGATGTGTGAGGTGGACAAAGGGTGGAAGGGGATTGGTGGGTTTTGGTGAGTGGGGCACGTGTCATGCCTTGGTTGGACTAGGTATCTTCCTTTGTCTGCCAACTTTAGCCCCTATTCTTTCCTTTTCCTTTTATTTTGTAAATAACCAGCCACAAATACGAATCCTTTGTATTTTAAGTTTCCATTTTCACACTTTTGCCCCAAATACTTTTCCAAAGTATTTTCAGGGATATTTCTTGCCATTTTTGCATTCTTGAAGGACTGGTTTGGTATTTTCTTCAATGATAATGGTCTAGACTTGTATGTTGAGCATTTTGGAGGACTGAAATTGCCAAGTCTTATTTGATGAGGGACCATTCTTGCCAAATGTTGAAAGTTAAGGGTCCTTTTGTAATTTTGGGATTTTCAAAGGACCAAACTTGTAATTTCTTGTACTTTGAAGGACTTCATGATGTGTTTGACTTTGTGGAGGATAATGGTTGACAATTTAGCTTTGTTGAGGGGCTAAACTTGCCAAATCTTCAAAGTGGAGGGCCCTTTTTGTAATTTTGACAAACTTTAGGGACCAATCTTGTAATTATGAGGATACAAGGGTATAAAGTGTCAATTCTTCCATATTGGAGGACCCTTCTTCATAATTCTTCAAATCTTTAAGGGTTAATCTTGGGAAAGTCTTCATTAGGGCTTGGTTCATTGTGCGGCTTCGTTCCCCGTGTTCGTTTTTGAATGATTCTTGTGATCTTTTGTCATTTTCTCAATATCCGTACCTAAAATACACAAGTAACAAGCCCAAGCATATATATGGGTATTTTGATGATATTTAATGCACTTTAAGCCCTATTTGGAAGATGAGACTATGTATAAAAGCAGTCTCATCACTCCCCCATACTAAACCATTGCCGTGCCCTCACGCAATGCTAGAATAAAGTATCGTAGCAGCTCCAAAATTCATTTTTATTCACTTTATTGAATGATAAACTAGCTACACTACTACTATTGCTACTACTACTTGTGTTTTAGACATAATGTATGATTTTCATCGCAAAATGGGACGTTTAGGTTCATAGAATAAGAACACGTGAATGCTTCGTTAGAAATAATTTAACCGTCCTCGATTTTCACCCCAATTCCATGCCAAGCGTGCAACGAGATCATTGTCATTATAAGTTAGTAATGCTAACACTACTCATATGCCCTAATCACGTACTTATCCTCCCATTATTCCTAAGTTGTATCTCTTATATTTTATTTTGTCTTGAATGTTTCACGAGGATACATTATTTGACTTATGCGATAATAGAGATTTAGGTCTAAAAATAGAGTCCTAACGGTGTAACTAAGACCATCAAATCAATAACCCCTCCTAATAGACAACGATCTTAAAAAATTAAGTTGACAAGAAGAATCGATAAACACGGTTTTATAACGGTTTTGAACATGAGACTTATTACCAAGACTTTTATACGCCCCCTAACGGAAGGGCCTTATTATCTTTGGTTTACCTCCATCTTTTATTTAACTTCGCCATGAAGCTTTTATTATGACTTCGGTCTTGCCTTGCCTTTTATTATCCACCTCATCGGTAGTTTTATTAGCCAAAGACGTATATCCTCACGCTAAGGCGAATTTCGGATCTTTAAAGCTTCGAAGATTAAGGCTTGATTCACTTTCAATTTTGCATAGATTTTTCGGCCTTGTGGGGCTTCAAATTGTTTGCTTGATTTAGGTGAGCACTTGAAATCTTATTATTGGGTGAAGCTTTCGATTATTCGGGTGCCAATACTTCAAAACCGTGACACTGGCGATACCTTAATGTCTTCCCAATTTAATTACACGGAAGCTACTAGAAAAGACTAGAAACCCAACAATCCCAACTAAACCGCTAAGTCAATATTTATTAAGCAAAAAATATTTACATGCGAAGGGAGAATAAGCAAACAACGAGAACACATGAGTTTTTGAAAGAATACGAGTACTCTACGTTTAGCATAGTGACTTATAATTAACCCTATCATTTCTCGTCCTCATTTATGAGACTTAGCCTAATGTGAAGTTAAGGAATCAAATCTAAGTGCTCAACACGCACGGTCGAGTCAAAAATTACTCTTATTCTCGCCATCGGAAAATCTACATTCGTGTCTTCAAACACTTATAAAACATGAGAAAAATTTTAAAATTTGGCCATTTTTAGCCTTAATTTGCAACAAAACGATAAACAAAAAGATAAAATTTGGTAAGCGTGAAGGTTTGGCAAGGCAAGTATCTATTCACCCCCCCATACTAAAGTTAAACATTGTCCTCAATGTTTCGAGTCTAAGGGTGCAAACACCCCCATACTAGAGACGTAGTCGAATGCCTAATCTAGCATGGAAAGGGTGTAACCAATAAATTAATAGCCGTTTATGAAGTGTGCTAATAACCTAAGGTTAGAACATCAAAAGGATATATCATGGATATTGAGAAAGTCTTCAAAGCAAACGATCGAGTGCTCCCATAAACGAACACGAGAGGCTCCAATCGTGAAGATCATGATCATCTAAAGTCCACAATTCACAAACAACCACGGAACAAAGGTTGGAAGGGCACAAATCCCCTCACATTAAACTAATTAGAAAGCGATAATATGTACATGGATAAGCATGGGTTTCCCCCACGAGGCTCCTCGTTTTTTAATACCGAGTCATGAGCTCGACTCGATCCCCTCAACACTAATTATCATTGGGGAAGGTGACTTGGTCGAGGTAGTTCAAGGATGGAACTTCCCCGCCAAAGTAGTGCTTCAACCTATGTCCATTCACCTTGAAGTTAGGACCATCATCTTGAGCTAGCTCGATGGTCCCATACGGAAACACTTGAGTCACGATGAATTGACCGAACCAATAGGATTTCAACTTACCGGAAAAGATTTTCAAGCGAGAATTAAAAAGCAAAACTTGATCCCCAATGTTAAAAACCCGGTTTTTAATTTTAGAATCATGCAACTTTTTAGTTTTTTCCTTATAAATCAATGATATTTCATAAGCAATATCCCTCAATTCATCCAATTCATTTAATTGCATTTTCCGGTGTTTTCCCGCGGTCTCCATATCATCATTACAATGCTTTAGGGCCCAATAAGCCTTGTGTTCTAACTCGATAGGCAAATGACAATTCTTTCCATACACAAGCTTATAGGGAGTGCACCCAATGGGTGTCTTATAAGCGGTCCTAAAGGCCCATAAAGCATCGTCCAACTTATCCGACCATAATTGTCGGTTTTCCCCAACGGATCTCTCCAAGATCTTCTTCAAAGCTTGGTTTGAAACCTCGACTTGCCCACTCGTTTGTGGGTGATAAGCCGTAGAAATCTGATGTGTAACCCCATATTTCCTTAGGACCCTTTCAAATTGGTCGTTACAAAAATGGATTCCACGATCGCTTATGATCGCACGAGGGGTTCCAAACCGAGAAAACAAGCTTTTCAAAAACTTGACTACCACACGAGCATCATTGGTGGGCAAGGCTTTGGCCTCCACCCACTTAGATAGGTAGTCAACCGCAACGAGAATGTACTTATTACCACGAGATGATGGGAACGGGCCCATAAAGTCTATACCCCAAACGTCAAAGATCTCACACACTTGGATGATATTTTGTGGCATTTCATCTTTTTGTGAGACTTTTCCTTGTCGTTGGCATGAATCACAAGACTTCACAAGATCTTGTGCATCTCGGTAAATAGTAGGCCAAAAGAAGCCGACATCAAACACCTTCTTAGCCGTGAGATTAGTACCGTGGTGACCACCCGTGGGTCTCTCATGGCAAGCTCTAAGGATGTTAGAAGCTTCGGTGCCAAATACACAACGTCGGATGATTTGATCCGCACAAGTTCGAAACAAGTAAGGGTCGTTCCAAAAGTATAACTTGACGTCACGAAAGAATTTTCGTTTTTCTTGAGTCGTCATACCCTTGATGATGAAGTTACCCGCATGGTAATTTGCAAAATCCGCAAACCATGGGGTGGAAGAATCAAGCTTAGAATTCACTACACCAAGTGTCTCGAGCGGAAATGTTTCGGTGATTTCCTTGGGCTCGTAAACACTTTGGTGAGGATCTTCCAAACGAGAAAGATGATCGGCCGCTAGATTCTCGGCTCCTTTTTTGTCAACGATGGTGTGATCAAATTCTTGAAGGAGGAGAATCCAACAAAGTAATCTAGGCTTAGCATCTTGCTTTGCCATGAGATACTTGATAGCCGAATGATCCGTATACACTATGCATTTAGCTAAAATGAGGTAAGGTCGGAATTTCTCAAATGCATACACCACGGCAAGGAACTCCTTTTCCGTTGTAGTATATTTAAGTTGAGCCTCGGTCATCGTCTTGCTAGCATAGTGAATAGGCAAGAAGTGCTTATCATGACGTTGCCCCAAAACGGCCCCAATAGCGTAGTCACTAGCATCACACATGAGCTAAAAGGGGAGGTTCCAATTGGGAGCAACAAGAATGGGAGCTTCGGTAAGTTTCCTCTTAAGGATTTCAAAGGCTCGTACACAATCTTCGTCAAAGACAAAAACGTGCCTCTTTTTCAAGAAGGTGTGTAATGGGTCGAGAGATCTTTGAAAAATCCTTGATGAATCGACGATAAAAGCCCGCGTGGCCTAGGAAACTCCTAACTCCCTTAACGGTTTTGAGATGAGGTAATTTGGCGATGACGTCTACCTTAGCTTGATCTACCTCAATCCCCGCTTTCGAGACCTTGTGCCCTAAGACGATTCCACTCTTAACCATAAAATGACACTTTTCCCAATTTAGCACAAGGTTGGTTTCCTCACAACGTTTCAACATTCTCTCAAGGTTCGACAAACACGAAGTGAACGAATTACCAAACACGGAAAAGTCATCCATGAAGACTTCCATCGTCTTCTTGATCATGTCATGAAAAATAGCCATCATGCATCGTTGAAAGGTTCCCGGTGCATTACAAAGTCCGAATGGCATTCTACGATAGGCAAACGTTCCATATGGACACGTAAACGTAGTTTTTTCTTGATCATGAGGATCGATGGTAATTTGGAAGTAACTGGAAAAACCATCTAAAAAGCAATAGAAATCGTTTCCCGCAAGACGCTCCAACATTTGGTCCATGAAGGGCAAGGGAAAATGGTTTTTTCGAGTGGCTTCATTCAACTTTCGATAGTCAATGCACACTCTCCATCCGGTCACGAGTCTAGTGGGAATCAACTCGTTGGCATCGTTTGGCACAACGGTCATCCCGCCCTTTTTAGGGACACAATGGATAGGACTCACCCAAGGGTTATCGGAAATAGGGTAAATCATTCCCGCGTCAAGGAGTTTTAGGACCTCCTTTTTGATGACGTCGTGAATTTTGGGGTTCACCCTCCTTTGACTTTGGATTGCGGGCTTGTAATCCTCCTCCATTAATATTTTGTGAGTACAAAACTTGGGATCGATTCCCTTAATGTCGGATAACTTCCACGCAATTGCCCCTTTGTGATCCTTTAGAACATCGACAAGTGCGGTTTTTTCATCATTCGAAAGTTCCTTCGCAATAATAACCGGAAACTTGTCGTCCTCTTCCAAATAGACAAATTCGAGATGAGGAGGTAAATCTTTCAACTCAAGGATAGGTGGTTCCTCAAGTGAAGATTTGGGCTCGATACTCATAACCTCCTCGGTTGGAGGAAATGGGAAATCGTTGAGAAAATCCTTGATAATCGAGAAGTCCTCATGGTTGTCGAGGTCTTCGTTACAAGTACGTGGAACATCGAATTCTTCCAACGTAAAACCACCACCTTCAAATGGAGTGAAGGTTGGTGTCGAATTATCAAGAATTGGATCTAACATAGTGGGATTGCCACTAGTTTCTTCATCACCAAAACCTAGAACTTCGTGTGAAAATTCCTCGCAAACAACGTCGATCATATCAACGAGGTTTATGGTCGCAACGGAATAAACATGAGAAATTTGAGAGTTTTGAGTTGCGTTTATAACAAGTTCCTCGTCGTTGAAACGTAAGGTGATCTTTCTAGCATGAACATCGATCAAAGCCATAGACGTATCTAAAAACGAACGACCTAAAATGAGAGGAACTTGAGGATCCGTGGGGATATCAACAACGATAAAGTCTATGGGATAGTAGAACTTCCCCACTTTCACAAAAACGTCTTCCGCTAAACCACATACGGGAATCATGGAATGGTCGGCCAACTCGATAGACATTAGTGAAGGAGTAAGATTAGGAAGATTGAGCGACTTGAAGATTGCAAGTGGCATCAAGTTAATGCTAGCACCAAGATCGGCCAAGGCGAAGCATTCCTCCATATCTTGGATTGCACATGGAATCAAGAATTTACCGGGATCACCGACTTTTTGAGGTATGCGATTAAGATAAACTAACGAACAACTAGACAATTGGTGCAATTTCTCCTTGTTGTTCGACATACTCTTAAAGTTAGCGGCAAATCGAGGCATCATGACCAAAGCATCGGCGAAACTCACATTAAGGTGCAAATCACGAAACATTTTCATAAAAAGCTCAAATTGATATTTGTCGCGCTCTTGACGTTTCTCCTTTCTAAGTCTCGATGGATAGGGCAAAGGTGGTGTGGGTTGAGGCATAGTAGGCATAGCCTTTGGAATCTCGGGTTCCAATGATGGTAACGGGTCAACCGTAGGTGTGGCATGAGCGGTACTTCGTGGGATTGGGACATGCTCCTTTTGGACCACCACCTCGGGTTCTTCCTCAATTTCTTCCTCCGTAGGAGCAATGGGTTGAGGAGTCGGTTCCTTAAGTGTCTTACCACTACGTGTGGTAATCACTTGCATCTCACCCTTAGGGTTGGATACGGTGTTGCTAGGAAGACTACTCGAAGACGGTTTACACATTATTGCCTCAAACATAGACGAGATTTTATCTTCAAACACGGATTGCCTCTTCTCGGCTTTAATCATTTCTTGTTTAATCTCGTGTTGCCCTTGTTCCATTTTTTGTTGGTTTTGTTGTAACCTAGTGACATTTCCTTCCATCTTGTTGGTGTGGATTTTAAGTTCATTAGCTAACACATTTTTCAACTCTTTCTTCAAGTCGTTTTTAAACTCGGATCTTAGGCTAATGATTTCTCTTTGGATGTTGTCAAACCTAGCATCATTCCCACTAGCGTATTCAACAAACTCACTTGGAAGATCTTTTAATGTTTACAAACCTTTGTTGTTGTTTTGAAAATCATTTTGATTCTTGTTTGAAACTTGATTATTAGCCCCTTGATTCCCATAGTTTCCCTTGTTGTAATTGTTTTTGAAACCAACTTGATTGTTGCGATAGTTGTTGTTAGCATTTTGATTTGAACGAAAACCTGGTGGAGTCATTTGATTAGAGCGGGAAACTTGACCGTTTTGGTTGTAATTTCCCGTGGCCGCGAAGGCACTCGAAGTGTTACCACCGTTGGTAATGCACTCGGAGAAATCATGACGTCCACCACAATACATGCAAGAAACCTCAACCGCTTTAGCCGTAGCGGGAGCACTTTGTTCACCAACTTTAAACTCAATCAAAAGTCCTTTAAGCTTATCAAAAATCTTGTTTTCCAAGTTCGCCTCAATTTGGCAAGCATCGATGGTAGTAGACAAAGAAGGTGAAGCCGAAGACGAAGCCTTACGAACACTAGACGTGCTACGAGGACTATACACCTTTGATCTATTTTCAATTATCACCAAAGCTTCCTCAACCATTTTACACAAAAAATTACCACCCGTGGCGGCATTCAAATAATCCCTTTCATGATCATTAAGTCCATTGTAAAACGTGTCAATTTGATGCAAGTCGGAAAAACCGTGATGAGGACATTCACGTAACATTTCCTTAAACCTATTCCAAGCCGTTGAAAAACTTTCATTAAATTCTTGTGAAAACTTTGAAATCTCGTTTTTCAAGTGCGTAGTCTTAGAGGGCGGAAAAAATTGGTTCACAAACTAGACACGAGATCCTTCCACGTCAATATAGAATTGGGTGGCTCTTTCTCTAACCAAATTTTAGCGGGCCCCGCTAAGGAATACGGAAAAAGCATCATCTTAATCGATTCATTCGAGACATCCTTAAACTTGCAAGTGGCGGTAAGACGATTGAATTGGCGGATATGGTTGTGTGGACTGTCCTTCTCATCACCATGGAATTTGTTGTTTTGGATCATCGACAACAAACTCGTTTTCACCTCAAAATTCTCCGCAAGGATAGCGGGAATCACAATAGTGTCACACCCCACCATAGCGGAATATGGGGCGCGACATATGGATATCATCACAACATGGCGTGTCTATAGAGATAACTATATGAAATAAGAAATGTCATCAAATGGTGACACAAAAGTCATGACAATATCTCATCAAATGCAGGTGTCTAGGTAAGTAGGTAACAGTCCTACCTCTTACCCAAGACCAACAAGTAACATAATCAAAACAAACATATGTGTGCCACGGTATCACTTATTAAAATAAACAAACAAATAAAACTAAGAAGGAAACGGGGATTCTCCTTCTATATGCATTCCTAAACTTCTCCAATCCTAGCCACTTATGTTCTCATGCTTAACCATAGTATCACCTGAAAGAGACACTAAAACACGTCAACATAAAGTTGGTGAGAGTCATAGGTTTAGACTCCAACACAAGACAAGTCATAAGCTGTGAATACCATAAACCAATAAACATATGGACAATGCACTACAATCATGTACTAACAACTAGCATTCAAGTTAAATCAATCATTACAATTCCAAGGCATCACGCCTTACCAACAATCACAATTTCCAAGGCATCACGTCTTACCAACAATCACACTTTCCAAGGCATCACGCCTTACCAACAATCACACTTTCCAAGGCATCACGCCTTATCATTAACCATAGGTCCCATAGGCGCCCATACACCTATGTACCTTTCCAATCCAGATCACACACAAACAAGAATCACATAGCAGTTAATCACATAAATGTACACACAAGTCCATCTCAAACCTTAAAAACATTCACAGCATTAATTTAGAAAATAATTCAACACAGTGTCTCTTCCATCCCATCTGGAAGTCAAAATCAATAGTAAACATGGGACTATGAAACTCACCTGATAGCTTCTTCACAAGTCCTCGCACTAGCAACAAGCTAACAAACCAAAAACACGAAATCAATACACGAACCAATCACTAAGATGGCTCATCAACCTATGATGGACATCTAGCCTATTCCCACATATTTACCTCATTTATAAGCTCTAATCACCCCATTACCCTTCCTTAACAAGTCCTTAACTTGGTTACGTTTAATAACTAACCCGTTCATATTTTACCCAAAACAGTCCCAGTTTTTAGGTCTCAAAACTTTAAGTCAAACGTCCACTTAAACATAACCATGGTTTCTGTAACAGGAATATTCATACCCTTAAATATGTTGGCTAACACCTCCGACTTGCCCTGACCTTAAACCTACTGTTAAGGCCCCGATATACATATATCTACTTTTGTCATTCCAGATTTCCTGATTTTAAACGTACTAAAAATTTGTTACCATTAAGGGGTCTTACCCTAAACCACAACCTTAGCCCAAGTGCAGATACTTACTAAAATATATAAACCATCTCTCACGTTCGTGAGAAGATCCCAATGCAACCCTAAGTACCCCAAACAACCCAAAACTTAAAAAGAAAACAGGCTGAATTCAAAACTGTTTTGACCTCCGACTGTTGTAACATGTTTTTGACCCACTTCCCGACCTCCAATTTAGTTCTCGTTTCTTGCATTGGAAAGCCACTTCAAATATCTTTCCAGGGGTACTTGGATCGTAAAATAAGAGTTTATAGAACTCCCGATATGATCGAAACAATTGACACAAAATCTTCCCAGTTTTTAAAAACGGGTTTAAACAAAATCATCCTCATTAATTAACCCTAATCCCTCTAATTACAAGCCCTAATCTATGTAATCATTATAACATCATTAATATAACATTAATTTAATGTTCTTAAATTAGACCCTAACCTAAATCCATCATAAGATGATTATAAAAACATAAAAACAATTAAATTAAAAAGGGTTATGAAGGTTTACCTTTGATTTATGAAAACCCCCAAAATTATGAAGAACCCTAAAAACCCTCATGAAAACCCACGAATTTTTTTAATCTCCAGGGAATAATAGTGAATTTTGATTGTGATTAAAAACAATATATAGGGTGTACATAAAATCCTAGTCCAAAAATAAGCACACTTTCTTTTTTTTCCTCTTTTTCCCTTTTTCCCTTCTTTTCTGCGTCTAAAACCGACTATGCACCCTTAAAATTCGTTTTTTTTCCTTTTTATTATTAATATATGTATTAATAATATTACCTTAATTTTCCTTAATTTATTTCAGCTCCTAAAGCCTCCAAAACCTCAAAACTGTAAAACTAGTCAGATTTTACGCGATTACCGTAAAAGACGTAAAATATACACTTTTAAAAAAAATCTCAAATTTTGAAATAAACTTTATAACTAAGTCCTAAATGACTTAAAACCATCCCGAAAAATATTCATATGGATAATTACCTCACCCGAGACCTTTAAATGCTAAACCGTAAATCCTAAAAAAATACTATTACTATAATACTTATACGTATACGTAAACACCACAATATCACCATTTTCATTTCATAGTCACCACTTGTGAGCTCATGAACATGAAATAACCGTTCCTCGATTTACTTATGAGTAATTCTATACTCATAAATGATAACCACACCAACCTCGTTCACACAAAATAAACACGTAAACACACAATTCAAGTAAGCACACATAAAATAACTTAAAAGTAAGACCAAGTGACAAATCCAAAACCTAGGGTTGTCACAAATAGCCTCTCCATAACCCTCGGTGGGTGCTTGAAGTAACTCCATCATAGTTCGATTCGCCATGGTTGGTGCTTCTCTTACAATGGGTTCGTCAATAGGAGACTCCTCACTAGAAAGATTGGGAGTGGGAGTTTTGTTCTTTCGTTTACGTGCACGTCTTGCTTGATTACGAGTTAGCATAAACGTCACGTACAACGAGGGGACAAGCAAAGAAGATTCTTTTTGGTGTTTTGTATTTTTCAATTTTTTTTGTGGTTTTTGATTGTATTAACCTTTTTGGAATTTGGTGAATGTATTAGGTAGACACAAATCTACAAATCTCCTCCTTAATCAAATCTCTTGATTAAAGAAGCCTCAAGGAATGAAAACGATCACGTGAAGTGAACGCCTTCGATGACTTTAGAACGTTGGTAGAACACTAAAACGTTCAAGAGGGTTTAATCAATGGAAACCAAGAAAATATATATGATACTTAGTAATACTTTGGGCGGCAAAACCCTCGATTAGCTCTCAAAATCAAATACTCACAAGCAAGCGGGGAAACGAGGCGGCCCGAAGCACTTAAGAGCCTTTTTCCTTAGGATATATTTTATAATATCCGCCTTATACCCACCTTATAGTTTGTATTTTTCAATTTTGAGCTTCACAAAAGTATTTATCTATTTTTGCCTTTTTCTTTGGTTTGAGATTCGAATACAATGATTGGGTAATGACCTCCCAAGTCAAGGTTGTGATTTCTCACGTATTTGGAGTACTTGTGAATTTATTGTTCTACGTACACAATATAGTAATAGTATTCACACAAAAACCGAAAACCGATAATACGTATTAGTAGAGTGCTACTAATACAAATACTAATTATGGTTAGTATATAAAAACGACAATTCCAATCAAAACACAACACGCCTCCCCGGCAGCGGCGCCAAAATGATAGTTGTGAAATTACCCCTTTAGGAAATATAGGGTAAGCACGACGATTTAGGAAAACCGTGTGTAAATGACCCTAAAATGAGTTCGTTCTCAGGGAGGCTTAGTGTGTGTGTAATGAATTGATTATCTTTGTGATTATATTTGTTGAGAAAAAAAATAGAAATGAGATTAGAAGAGAATGACGGTTACGAAGACGGATTAAACTAAGTCGAAAAAGGTGTACACGTAAAACCGTAAAAAGTGCTAAAATTAAAATTTTCCCCTAAAAATTTCTAAAAATTACCAAAAATCCACAATAATATTCTAAGAGTTTACAAAAAATCAAAACTTGCCAAAACCTTTTAATTAATTAGATAATGACTTTTTAATGCTATTAAAGCCCTAAAAATCAAAATTAATTATTAAAAAGTCCCAAACAAGATTTTAGAGTTTGTAAACCTCAAAAATACCCTAATTAAGCTAAAAAGTATTTTTCAAAATTTTAAAATCACTAAAAACTATTTTTAAACAATTAAAAACTACTAAAATCAATTAAAATTAAATTAATTCTAGAAAATATTTAAAAGACTCTAAAAATATTTGGAAAGTTGCAAAATTCCTAATTAAGTGTTTAGAACCTAGAAAAAATATAAAAACTTAGAAAATCAGACTTTTAATTTTTAATAATAAAATAATATTAAAATAATATTAAAAATCCAAAAATCATAAAAATTCTAAAAACTTGCAAACTAGCTTAATTTAACCTAAATAACTCAGAAATGAAAGTGAAATTACCTAAATACCCTTAATGGGCCTAGAAAATGGGCTAAACCCAAAACAGTACCTTATTGGGCCAAATTTGGGCCCAATATAGAAAAGTGTTCAAAATAAGCCTAAAAAGCACAAGTTGACTCAAAATTTGATTTTAAACAACTTTTTCAGAAGGCCCAAAAGCTGAAAATGTGAAATAAGCTAGCTTATACCAAACAGCTTATTCTTAATGGGCTTTTTGGCCCATTAAGCTATAAGCCAATGCCATAAGCTAAAATTTGACACACAAGCTTATTTTGACCTAAATAAGACTTCTACAAAAAGAAATTTGCCCAAGGAATAAGCCTGAAATTGCAATAAGCAATCTACAAAAAACGACAAAATAGTCGTTTTTGAGTTCTAGGCCACCCCAAGTGCTAATTCAAGTTCCAAAAGCTTTGAAATGACTTAATTAAGCAAAATCAACAAAGAGTTTTCAAATAAGCTGACTCAATAAGCTGGAAAAAGCAAATAAGCACTTATGTAAAAGTCAAATAAGTTGGTTTTCTAGCAAAAAGTCAAAGTCAAAGTCCAATAAGCTCCAGTCTACTTAAATGGGTCAAATAATGAAGACCTATCACAAAAAATAAGTTGTTGCAAGTCTGGATAAGCTAGAATAGCTTATTGATAAGCTGAGTTCAAAATTACACTAGCAGGGGCTAGTTTTGGGTGTTGAGCAGTGGAAACTTTTTCCACTGCTTGACTTATTTGACTTTTTGTCTTTAGTGACTTTTTTGGAGATTCAGATTACACAAAGGCACCCAAATGATCTTTGGATCAAAAGGAGTCAATAACAATCAAAATATCACAGTCACAAACACCGAATTGATACAGTTTAATCAATCAATCACCAGATATGATATAGACATGAACACTTAAGCAGTTGAGCACTAATAAGCAGTTTTAGCAATAATCAGCCAGCCAAATTCAACCAAAAGCATACACAAGCTATTATAAACTCCAATAAGCAAGTCTAAACAGGTTTCATGCAATGGTTCAAAGAATTAAGCAAGATTCAAGCCAATGAATGTTACTGATGAACACTAACACATGCAGTTTTCTACTTTGCTGATGTATTTGACACTTAAGCCAGATTCAACACCTCAAATCTTTCAAACAGGTTACAATAACTTTGTTTAAACTACTTTTAGCCCTAAGCATGCATACACACTAAGTGTTCCCAAAATCCTAGGTCAAGACAGGTAGTAACAAAGTTTATATAGCAGATTGTTTGATTCAAGGCTTCAAACCCAAAAACTTGCAGTAAAACACTCTCAACCAAGCATATATCAGATACCAAGCATAAACAACACAATCCAACAACACAATAACAAGTTACAATCACAAACAGATAGACCCAAACACCCCTTAATCTTTTCAAAATCAAATTTTTCAAAGGCAAAGTGAGATTTAAGACTACCCAAGCATCAATAAACACAATAACAAGTGAGATTAACATATTCAAGCAGATTTAAGCCACAAAATTCACAAGAACACAAGCCACATACAAATATCACCAAAAATCAAGATTTTAAGCAGATTTTAGGATTAAGTATGCAAACCTCATGGATGTACATCCACACCCACGAATTTTGAGCTTATGTGCTAGCAAGAACAAGCACAAGCTTCCACAACAAAGCCTGCTAAGAATCAACAAAGTTAGAAGCACAAGTATAAAAATCAGAAACTTGAAAAATCTTGATTAATGCAACCTTGTTACCCCACACTTGATTATCCCCAAGTTATAAGCCTCACCACACCTTAATCAACTTAGTTAGGATGCTATGATCAGCCCTATAACCCAAGAATTCCAAGATAGAAACAAGAACTTAGCAAAATATCAAGAAAATGAGAAAATGTGCAAACTTTTGCACACTCCTCTTTTGAAAACAGGTTTTAAACTTCAAATTCCGTAAGCAATAAACATAAACAAGCAGAAATAAGGTGGCACTTGGTCTTTATTCAAAACACTTAACTCAAATTCATAAAACTGAAAGGGGATTTACAAGTGCTTGAACAAAGGAAAAACCAAAAGCAAACGTTTATGTTGGACCCTATACCCTTTATATAGAGGGTGTACATGGTCATCTTAAACCTAAAAACTTAAAACCCTAACTTGTAGAAGCCCAAAAATGCCCTTGAGGTTTTGTCTTCATTAGAGAATCATGTGATTGCATTTGGCTTGTAGCATGAGTTGGCAGTGTGAAAACTTGATCAAAGGGTGAAAAATAAGCTTAGGATTGAAGCAGGATCCTTGGACGTTGGATGTCTGTCCTCTTCTTGTCTTCTTGTCCAGTGGTGAAAAACAGGAGAATCTTATGAGTTGGGTGGTGATGTGGCAGTCTTTTTGAAAGTTGGGATGTGACTAAGGTCACCTTAATCATAAATCTGGACAATCTTAGGGGCTAATTTCAACAGGATTAAGAAAACCCAATTTGATGAAGAACACCAAGAACATGGTGTTTAATCTGTTTTGTTTTTTAAATATGTGTTAGGCGCGTTATTTAACTAATCAGATTAATTAGTTAAATAAAGGCTGAGTGGATGTGTGAGGTGGACAAAGGGTGGAAGGGGATTGGTGGGTTTTGTGAGTGGGGCACGTGTCATGCCTTGGTTGGACTAGGTATCTTCCTTTGTCTGCCAACTTTAGCCCCTATTCTTTCCTTTTCCTTTTATTTTGTAAATAACCAGCCACAAATACGAATCCTTTGTATTTTAAGTTTCCATTTTCACACTTTTGTCCCAAATACTTTTCCAAAGTATTTTTAGGGGTATTTCTTGCCATTTTTGCATTCTTGAAGGACTGGTTTGGTATTTTCTTCAATGATAATGGTCTAGACTTGTATGTTGAGCATTTAGGAGGACTTAAATTGCCAAGTCTTGTTTGATGAGGGACCATTCTTGCCAAATGTTGAAAGTTAAGGGTCCTTTTTGTAATTTTGGGATTTTCAAAGGACCAAACTTGTAATTTCTTATACTTTGAAGGACATGATGTGTTTGACTTTGTGGAGGATAATGGTTGACAATTTAGCTTTGTTGAGGGGCTAAACTTGCCAAATCTTCAAAGTGGTGGGCCCTTTTTGTAATTTTGACAAACTTTAGGGACCAATCTTGTAATTATGAGGATACAAGGGTATAAAGTGTCAATTCTTCCATATTGGAGGACCCTTCTTCATAATTCTTCAAATCTTCAAGGGTTAATCTTGGGAAAGTCTTCATTAGGGCTTGGTTCATTGTGCGGCTTCGTTCCCCGTGTTCGTTTTTGAATGATTCTTGTGATCTTTTGTCATTTTCTCAATATCCGTACCTAAAATACACAAGTAACAAACACAAGCATATATATGGGTATTTTGATGATATTTAATGCACTTTAAGCCCTATTTTGAAGATGAGACTATGTATAAAAGCAGTCTCATCAGTGATGATAAAACAGAAGAGGATAAGCTTAGGAGTTTAGAATTGTTAATTGATTATGATATGGATCAGATTACAAGCTTATACTAGATATGAAAAAGAGGATATTGAGTAGAATCTTCCTCTTTCTGTTAGAATATAGGGTGTTGAGAACTTGTTAAGATTTCAGAATGATTTGAATGTCATGGAAGCAAATAAAGTAGAAAATGTTCTATTGAAGCCTAAGTCCCATATGAGAGAATTGTATAAGATGTTGCTAAGGAGAAATCAAACTGGGTGGACATGGAGAAAGTTTCAAGGAATGACCTTTGAGGAGTTGGAATACAAGGCTTATCCTATCTGGGCTAAGATATGCAAGCATAACACCAACATCAAGCTTTCAGCTGAGAGACAAGAAGAGTTGGAAGAAGAAATGAAGCTGAAGAAAGAAGCACATGTACATAAGCCAAAGAAGAAAGGTGTCAATCTGAATTTTTTAGAATTTGACATGTTGGAGTCAAATTTGCCTAATGATAGCATTTTGAAGGCAAACATGGAGCTTGTCACTTTAGGTGATATTTATGTAGAACTTGTTGAACTCAGAAACAATACTGAAAGACGAGAAGGATGAAAGTGAAGGTTTATAAACGTCATAACAATTATAAAACCATAAACGAGATCAAAGCACACATAGTGGAAGCAATTTAATAAGATCATAATAATAACACAATTATAATTAATCGAATTAGGGTTACATACCTTTACGCTAAAGCAAATCCACAAGACGAAGAACAAATCACCAATTCGGGCATATACCGTATATAACCAAGATATAGTCTAAAATAAGACTATATTACGATCTTGTACACACGTAATACAACGAACTAACCATGATTCTAGCACGTGTAAACCGAGCTATAACATTTGTAGAAAATTTACCCAACAACCCTAGATAGGGGCTAGGACTAGATTATAAGTAAAATTGATCAAACAAGAAAACCAACCAAAACCCCATTGTGGGTAGTCTGGCGATCACAACAAGAGAGAGGGAGGGAGAGATTTTGTGTGTCTTGTATTATGAGGTGGGGGTTGTTTATATAGGCTTAATTCTTGTAACCCAAAACAAATAAAAGGAATGTTTTCCTTCCCCTTCCCTTTCCTCCATAACCGACGACCCAACACCCCTTATGAGGTGTTCTGGAATCTTTCATCCTTCTTTCTATTTATTCTACTTACTATAAATTCATTTTAACGCTCGTTAATACTTAACTCTTAATTATTTAACGACTATTAAAGTTTTATCTCGGTTTAATTTAATAAATACATAAATATATATTTATTAAATACATTAATAAATACAATAAATATATTTATTAAATAAATTAACTTTTTACGTATTGAGTGCAATCCCGTAATCTCGAGTTCGATTAATAAGTGTGAAAACACTTATCCTTTTACCATTTAATTATAATAAAAACGAGACCAAAACGTGTATTTTATGTCGTAAAAGTCGGAATTATGCGTGGTTTGTGTTTTTATTGTGTTTTAGGACCAAAAGATGAAAAAGGAAGAAAACACGGGCTTTCACGGGCTTTTATCGAAGAAAAAGACAAAAGACGTAGTCAAAAGATCAAAAGTGCAAAAAGAACGGAAGTCAAAGGCTTATTCTGAAGATTTATCAAAGAAAAAGACTAAAGACGGGAGTTTAACAAAGTCTAAGAACTAAATCTAATAAATGAAGAAAATTAGAAGACGAGTTCATTTCATATCGACAAATCCCGAGACAACGTCGAGAAATTCGAAGAAATTAAAAGACGAGAAGACTAAGTGAAAGAAGAGAGCAACAACACTTACCTTCCTTTCTCCTATAAATAGCCTCCTAAGGCTTCATGTTGAAGGAGTTAGTCATTTTAGGAGTAGATAGATTAGTTTAGGAGTAGGAGTAGAGATTACTTTCTCTCTATATATTTATTTCATGTTCTTAAGCTTTTCTTTCAAGTTTTCTTGATCTTTAATCTTTAATCGTGTACTTTTGAATCTTTAATCTTCATCTTAATTTCAAGCTTCTTATAATCATTCTCATTCTACCTTTCTTGTTTTTAAATCAGTTGTTTTGTTTGATTAATCATGTAGTTTGTTTCATCTTCATGCTTATTTGATTAAAGTGCTTATCTTTTTGTTCTTATCATTTTCATGCAATTGATGTTCTTACCTTATTGTGCTTTTTGCTTATTTAGTGTTTGGTTTATTTTCATTTAAGTGTTTTTAAAAGTTTAATCTTTTAAAAGTTGATTTTATAAATCTTGCTTATTTTGTGTTTCGTAAGTTTTTCATTCGTGGCTTATTTAGTTCTTCTTAATATTGATTTGGTTAAGTTTTTGATAAGTCCTTATTAGAAAAGTGCTTATTTGGTTTTTGCTTATTTCACTTTTACATTCCATCCTAAAGTTCTAAGGGTTTTTAAGGTTCTGATCGAGTATTGTGATCGCATAAGCCTTAGGGTTTCTACTTGCGATCAAATACTGTGATCAAAAACTGCGATATATCCTGTGATTACAAGCTGCGATTTTTGTTACGATCGTGGGTTGCGATAGCTGGTTACGATCCAAGCTGCGATCGGATGTTGCGATCGTGGGTTGCGATCCAAGTTGCGATCGTGGGTTGCGATCCAAGCTGCGATCGTGGGTTGCGATCCAAGCTGCGATCGTGGGTTGCGATCCAAGCTGCGATCGTGGGTTGCGATCCAAGTTGTGATCCGAGTTGCGATCTATTTTTATACCGTATTGTTTTCAAAATTATTTTTCTCGCCATTTTTCTTTAGGTTTATTTTCAAATTGCTTTGTTTTATTTTATTTTAATTTCAAATTTACTTTTAATTAAGTTTTTAATTACTTTAATTTCCTTGTTATTTCGTTTAAATCTTTCATTTAAGCTTTAATTATTTATCGCTTTTGTTATTTTGTCATTTACTTTAAAGTTTGCATTTTTAATTTAAAATAGATACTCAACAACATTTTCGTTTATTCACCAAGAACGACTGAGTCACACAATTAACCGGAGATCAATTCGATAAGATACCGAGAAAAACGAACTTTTAACCTAGTAAAATCTCGTTATCAAATGGCGCCGCTGCCGGCTCTTTTCGTGAAGATTAACGGTTTTTTGTGAGAGACGCGTTGGATTTTGGGATCCGTTCCCTCGTGAACGTTATTTTTCTTGCACATTTTTCAAAAAATTTCAAAAATCCAAAAACATTTAAATATCATAAAAAGCTTTTCTTTTCAAAAGTTTTGCATCAAAAAATATTTCTCTTAATCCTCTATTATGTTTAATTCTTTTTCTCAACCCCTCTTATTTTTAATTCTTCATGGATTCGTATGTCTATTGCGTAGGGTGTGGGAGACCATTGTATGGTTTTCAAATAAGTCAATGGTGTACATGTGAGCGGTGCGGAAATGATATCGACAATACACAATTTGGATTTTGTCCCTCGTGCAATTCGATTAACTCATCCTTTGCTTCTAATGCACTTACTCCCCCCTCTTGCATATATTGTGGAAGCGATTCTCATTGGCATGTTTCGTGTCCGATTTGAAACCGGTCTCATGACGAGCAATAACCGGGTTACAATTAGGACAATGGTAATAGCTATCCACAAGATGCACCGGGTTTTTCTCAATACCCGTGTCGCAACAACTATGGGGGCCCTCACGATACTTCTTATTATCAAGCGATGAATTATTATGAACCAACTCCGTGCTATAATTCCGGTTTTCATAATTTTGAACCCCCACAATACACCCTTGATCATCAACCTTCCTTGAATCCGAATGAAGAAAGATAAGCCCTTCTTTTGAAAATTCGTGACGGCTTAATTCGACTGACCGTAACATTGGAGGAGCGACAACGACAACAACAAGAGCAAGTATCTAATCTTAGGGATTATACTCCGCCTCTTGTGCGTTCTTTTTAATATGATGATGACGAGGATGATATCTTTGATCTCAACCCATCTTCTGAGATTCCTACTCATACTCTTGGTATCCTAAATGCATCTAAGGATTGTGATACATCGGGTGAGATTAGTGAATTTGGTCTCAACAACTTATTTGATGAGGTTTGTGATGAACCAACTTTTGTGGAGCTTATGGACGAGGTCGCTCTTAATGATGATTTTTCTCCATGCTATGAGAGTTTCAATTTTGAAATTTCTCAATCCCCTCCGGGAGATGAGGGCGATGTTGATTTATTCTCTCCGACTTACGAGAAGTTCACCACTGAACTTGGTCTTGTAGATGAGGTAGAAGACGTGATTCTTCGCGACAAATTACTGAAAGTTCATCTTCTTATTGCTGAAATTGAAGCATTGAATTCTACTCCTATTACCGAGTCTTTACCCCGTCTATTAATCCCGTTGAGAATAATGATAGATTTATGGAGGAAATCGACATTCTCCCAATACCTCCGGGTATTGATGATGATGACACTGAGGGGGATATTCTTGTTGATACTTTGATGCATGAAGATATTGCCCCAAGTCCCCCTCCTGAGCACCTTTTATCCCATACCTTAGACACCATTACTGGGGATGAGTGCTTTGACCCGGGAGGTGACATTGACCATTCTATGATTGACACCTTTACGGATTTGCCGCTCAGTGATAATCATATGTCTTTTGTGGATGACATTTTGATTCCTTTACCCACCCCACCTCCCGTAGATCATGACATCACATACTTTTCGTATGTTGAGAGGACTATTCTACCCTTCAAGACTTATCCTCCTGCCTCTCATTTATTATGTTCCTCCGGGACCGACGACAAGATTTTTGATCCCGGTATTACATTAGAGGCCTCCCCATGGACCATTTAATTCGGGGACGAGTCAGGCTCATGACTCGGTTAACAAAAACAAGCGCTTCTCGGGAGGCAACCCGATTATCTATCCTTTTTATCCGTTTTCATAATAAGTGTAGGGGGAGCTCCATAAGTGTTTGTTGTTTTCTTTCTTATGATGTGCAGGGATTGGAGCTTCAAAGATTCACTTTTGATGACTTTTGACGACCAGTGATTCTGTGTACCCGTCTTCCCGGTTCTATCCTAAACTCTTCTAATTCACAATTTTATATTCTTCAATATTAATATAGTAATCATTTTAGTTGTCTCCTCCTTAGCAAGATTTAAACAACGTGCACAATGTCCTAAGTGTAGGGGAGTTTACTCCCACATGCTTAAACATTGAGGACAATGTTTATATTAAGTATAGGGGGACTTCTATCGAAGTTAAGTGGGCTTTTCCATGAATTTGTCCTCATTTTAACCGGAAAATTGATTTTTCCACATTTTTTCAAAATTTTTGATCTATTTTGGCCAATTAGTTTGTTCCTTTGTTATCGTTAATTTCTTTCATTTCTAAAATAAATTTTTAATAAAATAGTTTTAATGAATTTAGATATCTTTTATATATTAGGCCCGTAATGAATCTTTTGATTCAACCCGAGTTTACTTATTTGAGTTTACTCTAGCTAGTATCCTTAACGTGTTTAAATCAAGTTTTGCTAGGCTTTTATATAGGGAACTTTAAAACGCGAAAGTCTTAACTCATACGGGTTAAGAACTAGAACTTTTCGCAAGTTCCTATAATTGATCCTAGAAAGTCGTTTATCAAGGGAACTTTAAAATGCAAATTCTAACCTTGAAGTCTAAGAAGATGCAAGATCCTATAAATGACTTGAAAACCCAAAACTTTGATTTAATAGGCTAAAACGAGTCTCGACCCTTGAGATTTTAAATTGTGGAGAACGAGAGATGATAGAGTCAATTATAAGTTTGGTATTCTTTCATGAATTTATGTGAGTTAATTATGAGCTTTTTCTCCCATCACTTGTTAATAAATATAATTGCAATAAGTAAGGTCGTACGATTTAAAAAGTTACTTAGCTTCTAGCACAAGATCGTTTAAAAGTTGCTCGGTATTAATTAGAGTTCATAGCCAAGGCATAACTTATTGAAGGATGCGAAGATTGGTGAGTCCGAAAAGGCCCTAACAGGGCATGAGGGCTACATTTTGTTGCTAAAGATACAAAGTGATGTGAAGAATCATTTATCAAAAATCAATATGAAGGATCAAGACACATGACGAAAAGCAAATACTCCCCTAAAGATCATGGAGAAGTCTATCCGAAAAGACCTTAGCAAGGTATGAGGATAAATAGATCGAAGTCCTAAAAGGAGGCGGATCGTTGTATATCAAAATCCCAAATAAAGGTTGAAGAAAAATGAAGAAGTCGTGGTCCAAGTTTGAAGAATCTCTCAAAAACATCAAGTGAAGAAATTCCTATTATGAAGAGAATACCATTATTTCAAGAACGTCTCTCAAGATTCGAAGTATGAAGTCAATGCCAAATATCGGTCCGAGAAAGGTCTCAAATCGTGAAGCGAGTTATGCCAAGATATGAACTTTATGAGGTTTCGAGAAGCAGTTTTAAAAGATTTTGTCCTTTAACTAACTATTGATTAAATCGTCCTACTTTATTTTCAGCCTTAATAAACTATCGAAATAAGTCAACAATGCATCCTCGTGATCATTCAAGACAACAACAAAATATAATAGATACACCTAGGAATAAGGGAGTCTAAGTGAATAATTGGGCCACATGAGTGCGTGTTAGCTTTACTAACTTATAATAACAATGATCTCGTTTTTAAGCTTAGTATGGGGAACGTGAAACTTAAGGATGATAAATATTCATGACAATCAAAGCCCTAATGTAAGTCTTCGATCTCTTTACTTGTTCTTCCTTCAAATATTTTGTTATTTTCTATCTTTTTAAATTTCCTTAATGTCTTGTGTTTAATAAAGGCCAAGGTGGGTTAATTATGATGGAAAATGTAAATCTTGCTTTGTAACTAATGCATTGCATGAGGGCATTGCAATGGTCAAGTGTAGGGGATTTAATAAGTGTGAAAACACTTATCCTTTTACCACTTAATTATAATAAAAACGAGACCAAAACGTGTATTTTATGTCGTAAAAGTCGGAATTATGCGTGGTTTGTGTTTTTATTGTGTTTTAGGACCAAAAGATGAAAAAGGAAGAAAACACAGGCTTTCACGGGCTTTTATCGAAGAAAAAGACAAAAGACGAAGTCAAAAGATCAAAAGTGCAAAAAGAACGGAAGTCAAAGGCTTATTCTGAAGATTTATCGAAGAAAAAGACTAAAGACGGAAGTTTAACGAAGTCGAAGAACCAAATCTAATAAATGAAGAAAATTAGAAGACGAGTTCATTTCATATCGACAAATCCCGAGACAACGTCGAGAAAGTCGAAGAAATTAAAAGACGAGAAGACAAAGTGAAAGAAGAGAGCAACAACACTTACCTTCCTTTCTCCTATAAATAGCCTCCTAAGGCTTCATTTTGAAGGAGTTAGTCATTTTAGGAGTAGATAGATTAGTTTAGGAGTAGGAGTAGATTACTTTCTCTCTCTAGATTATTTCATGTTCTTAAGCTTTTCTTTCAAGTTTTCTTAATCTTTAATCTTTAATCTTGTACTTTTGAATCTTTAATCTTCATCTTAATTTCATGCTTCTTATAATCATTCTCATTCTACCTTTCTTTTTTTTAAATCACTTGTTTTGTTTGATTAATCATGTAGTTTGTTTCATCTTCATGCTTATTTGATTAAAGTGCTTATCTTTTTGTTCTTATCATTTTCATGCGATTGATGTTCTTACCTTATTGTGCTTTTTGCTTATTTAGTGTTTGGTTTTGATATTAGCTTTTGTGTGTGTGTGTTCAAGTGTTGTTCGTACTCGATTCAATTCGAATTGATCACGGTTTAGGGTGGAATTATTGGTGTTGGTCACTAAAAAGAGGGAGCTTGATTATCTAAGTCTACTAATAACATAAACGTAAAAGCTATTAAAAATAAAGAAGAATGTCTAACCTTGATTGCTTGTTCAGAATGAATGCTGCACAGTAGAACTTGGTGAAAGAAACTAAAAGTGATTATCTATTTTAAAATAAAAGTGAAAATGTAAATGTCGTTGAGTAAAAATGAAAGCTTTAAAATTTAAACTAAAAACCAAGACTTAAAAAATAAATGACGAAAAATTAAAAGTTTTAAAAGTAAATTTAAAACTTAAAACTTTGTAAAAGTGTAAACTTTATAAAAGGGTAAACTTGAAAATTTAGCTAAGATAAAACAATTAAAATAATACTTAAGAAAAAATGACGGGGAAAAATTAAGGTTTGAAAATTAAAATAATTCGGAAATCAAAATTTGAACATAAGTCGGAATCCAAGTTTGCACTTAATCCGGAATGTGTATCATGTACGTAGTTCGGAATGCTGGTCCAACACACAATTCGGAATTCGTTGCTCTTGAAGTAATTCGGGATCCTGGCTGGTATGCAATTCGGAATCCAACATCCACTTCTAGTTCGGAATGTTGGATTCACAAACAATCCGGAATTTAAGATCCGGATGTAATTCGGAATGTATGATTAGATCTCAATTCGGAATGCACGTCACATATGTAATTCGGGAAATGCAAATTAACAACAATCCGGAATGCAATGTCATAAAACAATTCGGAATCAACAATGATTATTAATTCGGGAAACTTGATGAAGATCTAATTTGGAATCTGTGTTGTTAAACTAATTCGGAATACAAGTGATGAACTTAATCCGGAATGGAGGTTCATCCTCCTTTCTTACCTAAGTCAGAATGTAGATACCTGATCTAATTCGGGAAATGTAGAACTTGTTTTGGAGGGAAAATAGGTTAAGTCGGAATAAAGGTTTGTGATACAAGTCGGGATACTAGGATTTGCACATAAGTCGGGATAATGGGATTTAGCATATAGTTCGGAAAAAAGGGTTTTGAGAATCCGAACTAAACCAAAATAAGCAAAACTCAAATAAGCACTTACCAAAACTTAAACCAAATCAAATTTTATAAAAAGCTGATAAGACACAATCTAAAAACTTTTAAAAACACTAAATAATCAAATTATTTAAAATCAACTTTTTATAAAAATATTAATCTACCAAAATCAACTTATTTGAAAACTAACAAACATAAAAATTAAGCAATAAGCACAATAATCTAAAAATCTCAAACACACCAAACCAATAAGCACAATCCAATAAGCAAATCAGTCACATATTCAACAAGATAAAATCAACTACATGATTAAAGGGACAAAATAATAGATTATGATTAAGAAAGGTAGAATGAGAATTTATTAAAAAGCTTGATTATATTAAAGATTAAGATCAAAGATTACAAGATTAAGATGAAGGTTTGATAAGCTTGAAAGAAAAGCTAGAGAGAGAAAAAGTAAAAACACACTAAAAATAAAACTAACTAAAAATTAAAGACTAAAGACTAGCCTCCTAATGACATATTAGGAGACTATATATAGGGGAAGGGGAAGGTGTTGTTTCCTCTCTCTTTCTTCTTGTCTTCTCGTCTTTTAAATAACATGTTTTTCTCGACTTTGTCTTGGGATTAGTCGAATGATAACTTGAACTTGTCTTCTATTTTTCTTCTTTTAGTAGACTTGGTTCTTCGACTTTGTTAAACTTTCGTCCTTAGACTTTTTCTTCGATAAATCTTCAGAATAGGCCTTTGACTTCCGTTCTTCTTGCACTTTTGATCTTTTGACTTCGTCTTTTGTCTTTTTCTTCGATAAAAGCCCGTGAAAGCCCGTGTTTTCTTCCTTTTTCATATTTTTGTCCTAAAACACAATAAAAACACAAACCACGCATAATTCCGCCTTTTACGACATTAAATACACGTTTTGGTCTTGTTATTATTAGAAATAAGTGGTAAAAGGATAAGTGTTTTCACACTTATTAAATCCCCTACACTTGACCATTGCAATGCCCTCATGCAATGCATTAATTTTAAAGCACAGTTTACATTTTTCATCATAATTAACCCACATTGGCCTTTATTAAATACTAAACACTAAGGAAGCTAAAAAGATAGAAATATATACAAAATGCTTGAAGGAAGAACAAATAAAGAGATCGAAGACTTACATTAGGGCTTTGGTTGTCGTGAATGTTTATCACCCTCAAGTTTCACGTTCCCCAAACCAAGTTTATAAACGAGATCATTGTTATTATAAGTTAGCAAACTAACACAAACTCATGTGGCCCAATTATTCACTTAGACTGCCTTATTCCTAGGTGTATCTCTTATATTTTATGATTGTCTTGAATGATCACGAGGATGCACTGTTGACTTATTTCGATAATTTATTAGGCAAAAAATAAAGTAGGACGATTTAATCAATAGTTAGCTAAAGGACAAAATCTTTTAAAACTGCTTCTTGGGACCTCATAAAGTTCATATCTTGGCATAACTCGCTTAACGATTTGAGACCTTTCTCGGACCGATATTTGGCAGTGGATTCATACTTCGAATCTTGAGAGATGTTCTTGAAATAATGGTCTGCTCTTCATAATAGGAATTTCTTCACTTGAAGTTTTTGAGAGATTCTTCATACTTGGACCACGACTTCTTCATTTTTCTCGAATCTTTATTTTAGATTTTGATATACAATGATCCGACTCCTTTTAGGACTTGGATCTATTTATCCTCATACCTTGCTAGGGTCTTTTCGGATAGACTTCTCCATGATCTTTAGGGGAGTATTTGCTTTTCGTCATGTGTCTCGATCCTTCATATTGATTTTCGATAAATGATTCTTCACATCACTTTGGATCTTTAGCAACAAAATGTAGCCCTCATGCCTTGTTAGGGCCTTTTCGGACTCGCCAATCTTCGCGTCCCGCTTCAATAAGTTATGCCTTGGCTATGAACTCTAATTAATACTGAGAAACTTTTAAACGATCTTGTGCTAGAAGCTAAGTAACTTTTCAAATCGTTCGAGCTTATTTATTGCAATTATATTTATTAGCAAGTGATAGGAGAAAAAGCTCATAATTAACTCACATAAATTCACGAAAGAATACCAAACATATAATTGACTTTATCATCTCTCGTTCTCCATAATTTAAAATCTCAAGGAATGAGACTCGTGGATGCTTAGCCTATTAAATCAAAGTTTTGGGTTTTCAAGTCATCTATAGGATCTTGCAACTTCTTAGACTTTTTCAAGTTTAGAATTCGCATTTTAAAGTTCCCTTGATAAACGACTTTCTAGGATCATGAATAGGAACTTGCGAAAAGTTCTTGTTCTTAACCCGTAAGAGTTAAGACTTTCGTGTTTTAAAGTTCCCTATATAAAAGCCTAGCAAAACTTGACTTAAACACGTTAAGGATACTAGCTAGAGTAAACTTAGATAAGTCAAATCGTACGAGCTTATTTATTGCAATTATATTTATTAGCAAGCCATAGGAGAAAAAGCTCATAATTAACTCACATAAATTCATGAAAGAATACCAAACATATAATTGACTTTATCATCTCTCGTTCTCCATAATTTAAAATCTCAAGGAATGAGACTCGTGGATGCTTAGCCTATTAAATCAAAGTTTTGGGTTTTCAAGTCATCTATAGGATCTTGCAACTTCTTATACTTTTTCAAGTTTAGAATTCGCATTTTAAAGTTCCCTTGATAAACGACTTTCTAGGATCATGAATAGGAACTTGCGAAAAGTTCTTGTTCTTAACCCGTAAGAGTTAAGACTTTCGTGTTTTAAAGTTCCCTATATAAAAGCCTAGCAAAACTTAACTTAAACACGTTAAGGATACTAGCTAGAGTAAACTTAGAAAAGTAAACTCGGGTTGAGTCAAAAGATTCATGACGGGCCTAATATATCAACGACATCTAAACTCATTAAAACCATTTTATTTAACTTTATTTTTCTATTTTGACATGATTTTTGAAATGAAATATATACATAGATGCGATAACAAAAGGAAAGAACATAAAAGAGAATAAATGAAAAATACTACTTGGCCAAAATAGATCAAAAATTTTTGAAAAATGTCGAAAAATTCGATTTTCCGGTTAAAATAAGGACAAATTAATGGAAAAGCCCACTTAACTTCGATAGAAGTCCCCCTACACTTGATATAAACATTGTCCTCAATGTTTAATCATGTGGGAGTAAACTCCCCTACACTTAAGACATTGTGCACGTTGTTTAAATCTTGCTAAGGAAGAGACGACTATAGTGATTTCAATGTGAACATATAAGATATGAAATATTGAATCACGACAGTTTATGATAGAACCAGGAAGGCGGGTACACGGGATCACGGGTTGTCAAATGTCATCAAAAGTGCTCTTTGAAGCTTTAATCCCTGCACATCATAAGAAACAAGACAACAAACCCTATGTAGATCCCCCTACACTTATTATGAAAACGATTAAAAAGGATAGATCAACGGGTTGCCTCCGAGAAGCGCTTGTTTTTGTCAACCGAGTCACGAGCCTGACTCGACCCAGAACTAATTCAAGGGAAACGTGGTGAAGGATGGAATCATCTCTTGAGAGATGTCCTCACCAAAGTACAACTTAACACGCTGGCCATTCACTTTAAAATTTGGCCCATTTGGTTGCGATAACTCAATGGTGCCATAAGGGAAGACTTTGGCGACGGTGAATGGACCAGACCAACGGCTCTTAAGCTTGCCCGAAAAGATTTTCAACCGAGAGTTAAAGAGTAAAACTTGATCACCTATGTGAAACTCTCGGTTCTTAATCCTAGAATCATGAATGAGCTTGGTTTTCTCCTTGTAGATCAATGAATTCTCATAAGATTCATTCCTTAGTTCATTAAGTTCATTGAGTTGGATCTTCCTAAGATCACCGGCTTTGTTGATATCAAAATTAGCCCATTTCAAGGCCCAATAAGCCTTATGCTCCAACTCAATGGGGAGGTGGCATGCCTTTCCGTACACAAGACGATATGGAGTGCAACCAATAGGTGTCTTATATGCGGTAAGGAAAGCCCATAAAGCATCATCTAACTTATTGGCCCATGAGGCACGATGCTCTCCCACAGTTCGCTCTAAGATTCTCTTAAGTCCACGGTTTGAAATCTCGGCTTGACCATTTGTTTGTGGATGATACGCGGTGGAAAGTTAGTGATTGACACCATACTTCGCCATGACTCGAGCAAATTGATCATTGCAAAAATGAGTCTCGCGATCACTAATGATAGCACGAGGAACACTAAATCGAGAAAATAATTGTTTCAGAAAGTTCACAACCACCCTCGCATCGTTAGTAGGTAAAGCCTTTGCTTCAACCCATTTTGATACGTAGTCAACGGCTACGAGGATGTACTTGTTCCCTTTGGGTGATGGAAATGGCCCCATAAAGTCGATGCCCCATACGTCAAAGATTTCACACTCTTGGATGAAATTTTGAGGCATCTCATATTTATGTGTGATCTTGCCTTGTCGTTGGCAAGCATCATAATGCTTAACCATTTCGTGTGCATCACGATAAATGGTGGGCCAATAGAATCCAGAATCAAAAACTTTCTTCGCGATATAATTAGGACCAAAGTGACCACCGGTTGGTCCTTTATGGCAAGCTTCCAAGATTTGTAAAGCTGCGGGCCCGTCAACACACCGACGAAGGATCAAGTCAGCACATTGTTTGAAGAGATAAGGGTCGTCCCAATAGTAAGTTTTCACATCCTTGAAGAATTTCTTCTTTTGTTGGGACGATAACCCTTGAATGAGAAATCCACTCGCCAAATAGTTTGCGATGTCCGCAAACCATGGGGTATCATCGAGATTGGAAGTAATAGACATCAAGGCCTCAAGGGGAAAAGATTCATTAATCTCTTGATTTAGGAGCTCCCCTTGATAAGGATCCTCGAGTCTACTAAGATGATCCACGGCTAGGTTTTCCGCTCCCTTTTTATCACGAATTTCAATTTTGAATTCTTGAAGGAGTAAAACCCAACGAAGAAGTCTTGGTTTAGAATCTTGTTTCGTTAACAAGTACTTCAACGCAGAATGATCGGTATAGACAATGGTAGTGGAAAGGACAAGATAGGGGCGGAATTTTTCAAAAGCATACACTACAGCTAAAAGCTCTTTTCGGTAGTGGTATAATGCAATTGAGCCCCCGTCATTGTCTTGTTAGCATAATGGATTGGTCGGAAATGTTTGTTGATTCTTTGTCCCAAAACCGCTCCAATAGCAAAGTCGCTAGCATCACACATTAATTCAAAAGGTAACTCCCAATTAGGAGTAACTAAGACAGGTGCCTTAGTTAATTTATCCTTAAGAAGATTGAAAGATTCGATACACTCTTTAGAAAAGATAAAAGGAGTATCTTTTTCCAAGAGGTGGGTCATCGGGCGAGCGATCTTAGAAAAATCTTGAATGAATCGACGACAGAAGCCCGCATGACCAAGAAAACTTCTCACACCCTTCACGGTTGAAGGAGGATGTAATTTAGCAATCACATCGACTTTAGCACGGTCAAATTCAATACCGTCTTTGGAAATTTTATGTCCATGAAAAATACCTTCTTTTACCATGAAATGGCATTTTTCCCAATTAAGAACAAGACGAGTGTCTTCACACCGTTTAAGCAAACGTTCTAAATTGGCAAGGCAAGTAGAGAAAAAATCATCATAGACCGAGAAATCATCCATAAAGACTTCCATAGTTTCTTCAACCATGTCATGGAATATAGCCATCATACACCTTTGGAAAGTCCCGGGAGCATTGCATAAGCCGAAAGGCATTCTTTTGTAAGCAAATATTCCATAAGGACAAGTGAATGTGGTTTTCTCTTGGTCTTTGGATCGATGGGAATTTGAAAATACCCAAAGAAACCGTCTAAGAAGCAGTAGTAGTCATTACCCGTTAAATGCTTGAGCATTTGATCCATGAAAGGAAGAGAAAAATGATCCTTACGAGTGGCATCATTGAGCTTGCGATAGTCTATGCAAACTCGCCAACCCGTGACAAGTCGAGTAGGAATCAACTCGTTGTTTTCATTGGGAACAACGGTGATTCCGCCTTTCTTAGGCACACAATGGACGGGACTAACCCATGGCGAATCTGAAATAGGGTAAATCATTCCGGCATCTAGAAGTTTGATAACTTCTTTCTTGATGACATCAAGAATTTTTGGATTAACCCTTCTTTGGCTTTGGATTGCGGGTTTAAAGTCATCTTCCATGAGAATTTTATGAGTACAAAAGTTAGGATAAATTCCGCGGATATCGGAAATTTTCCAAGCAATTGCTTTCTTATGATTTTTGAGCACATCGAGAAGTCGAGATTTTTCATCCTCTTTTAATTCCTTTGCAATGATGACGGGTAACTTCTTATTGTCTTCAAGGAAAACGTATTCGAGATGAGACGGTAAATCCTTAAGCTCTAAATCCGGAGGATTGTCGATGGAAGGCGTAGTCAAATTCGGATCATCGTTTGTGATTTCCATAGGAGAAGGTGGAGATATATGGTCCTCATTGAGAAGTTTCTCAATGGTACGAATGTCTTCATCCTAATCGGTGGGAGAATCGTCATATTGTAAGTCCACATCCCCTAAAGTTGCTTCAAATTATTTCAAAAGGAAGTCACTTTCTCCAAATAGAGTCAATGATGGAGCAATAGAGGCAACGGTGTCAACAATGGGTAGAGAAGAAAAACAACTTTTACAAGCGTCTTTGAAATGATCTTCACAAGCCTCATCAAGTACGTCAATGAAATTAACGCTCTCGTGTTCATAAGGTTGCTTATAAAGTTTACCCATGTTGAAGACGATTTTGTTGTCACCAACTCTCATGATTAATTCTCACGCGGCGACATCAATAAGAGTGCGACCGGTCCTCAAGAATAGACGTCCAACGATTAATGGAACACAGGGGTCCATCTCGTAGTCAACGACAACAAAATCCGCCGAAAAGGTGAATTTGTCGACACCGACGAAGACATCTTCGGCTATCCCCACCGGATAAGCAACCGTGCGGTTAGCTAATTCCAGTGTCATTCGTTTGAGGACTAGCTCGGGTAGAGATAATTGTTTCCAAACACTTAATGGCATTAAGTTGATACTAGCACCTAGATCGGCTAGGGCCATATAATTCTCTACCCCGGGGAAGTTGCAAGGAATAAGAAAGCGACCCGGATCACCAAGTTTAGTTGGTAATTTCCTTAAGAGAACCACAGAGCAATTCTTATTAAGTTGGGTTTGAGCAATATCAAGGAGTTTTTCCTTGTCACTGAGAAGATCTTTAAACATTTTAGCATATTTAGGCATGTGAGTGAGAGCCTTGGCAAAGGAGATGTTGAAATTCAATTGTTTAAACATTTTAAGAAAGTTTGAAAGTTGAATATCATCCTTATTCTTCAACTTCTCTTTCCTCAACCTTGAAGGATAAGGTATGTCGGGTTGAGATGAAGGCTTTGGAATAGAATTCTCACTCACATCCTTGGGTGGTGGATGGGTAGAAGTAGAAGGTGGAGGAATCGGTAAAGGGGGCTCGTTATCCTTTGTCACAATCACCAGAGTAGGTTTAGGAATCTCAGGTTCCTTATAACCTTTTCCACTTCGGGTGGTGATTGCTTTCATCTCCCCTCTTGGATTAGCAACGGTGTTACTCGAAAGAGAACCCGAAGCAGAGGGTTGACTACTTGGGAAGAAACTAGCCATCATATCCCTTAAGTCATTCGTTTGACTGCTTAAAGAGTTTCGCATGTCATTCCTAAGCTCGGCTCTAAGATCATTCCCTTGTTTCGCCATGTCACCTTTAAAGTTGATAATTTTGCTCTGAAGATTCTTCACCAGCGCGTCATTAGTCCTCATGTACGTTTCAACCTCTTGATTGTATGCCGTGGGTTGGTTGGTATGGGGAACTTGGTAAGCGGGTGGTTGATAAGTGGTTTGTTGATAAACTTGATTATTTCCTTGAGGTGGATATGGGTTTCTTTGGGTTTGATATTGATTAGGAGCTCGAGGTTGGTTTTGATTGTTGCGACTAAAGTTGGTTTGGTTTTGAGGAGGAAAACCGGGTGGTGAAAGGAAGTTGTTTGAACGATAACTTAGCAAATTACGGCCATCTTGAGGACGAGCTTGATAGCCTCCCGTGGATAAGGTACCGTTAGCCGCATACACGTTTTCCGGATTGTCACGAGTAGAAGGACAATCGGTGTATGAATGAGAACCCCCGCAAATCTCACAAGAAGGTGTGACAACTTTAACTTGTTGAAATTGGTCCGTAGCCACGGTTAAGAAATTTTTGTTCATCTCGGCTATTTGGCGGGTAAGTTCGGTTATCTCGGGGTTTGATGAAGTAGAAGAAACATTGGCCCTCGGGTTATTTCTTGAAGATGCGGATTGTTAGCCTGAAAATATTGAGTCAAACAAGAATGTTCGGTCATAGGTTTTTATTGTAATATTTGTTAGAACGTTGTAATAGTTAGTTAAAATAGTCGTGACATTACGGGCTTGATGGCTAGCTTAAAAGGCCTCTTTTAAGGTACTAAGCATTTTATTCAAGCCCGACCCAAAAGATATATAGTCCATTAGAGAGCCCGCATGTGGGTCGACTATATAAGTACCCTCCTAGCATGTTAGGAGGGTAGTTGTTCTCATAATTTCTTAATCTAATTTCACAAGTTAATCATCTCCTTCTCTCTAGTTTCTCTCTCTAAAATTCATATCTTTTCCATCTCATTGCTTTAATCTATCATCATATAATTAGGGATAACAATTGGTATCAATCGCCATGGGGTAGATTCGTGTTTAGTTTGTGGTTAGTATTTTTTATTCGTGTGATTTTAATCTTCAAATCATCTCGTCTAAAAAAATTTTGTGTTTTCGAGCTCTAAATCTTCGTACAAATTGTCTACAAAGTTGTGGTAGGAATTTGTGTTCCTCATTTTGGTGATTTCCTCAAGGCGTAGAAACTAGAACTAAGAAGCAAGTTGCGATGCCTATTAGTGCTAGTAAACCCAAACACAAAGTGAACCATTCTGGTGCAACCCCCACTAAGAAAAGTAATACATCAGACTCCACCACTAAGAACCCTAAAAGCAGAATTAAGGAATTATATGAGTCTGCTAGCAAGTCTTAGAAATGGTGGTTTGCTAATCAATGTCCTCCAGGATATAAATGGATGCCTAAAGTTAGGACAGAAAATGTGACAATGAGTGTTAGTATGCCTTTAAATATTGCTAAGGACACTAATGATTATACAATCACAACTACTGTGGTATCCAATTTAGCAAATGCTCCATCGTGTTCTAACTCTTCTGCATGTGATACAAATAATTCTCTTCATACTGGACTCCGGATGCACAAAGCACATGAAGGGGAGTCTCAAGCTTCTAATTAACTTCGTGGAGAAGTTCCTGGGTACGGTCCGATTCGGAAATGATCAATTTGCACCGGTCCTAGGATATGGAGATTTGGTTCAGGGGAATATTACGATCAAAAGGGTATACTACGTCGAAGGGCTCAATCACAATCTTTTCTCGGTTGGTCAATTCTGTGATGCGGATTTGGAGGTTGCTTTCAGGAAGAAGACATGTTTTGTTCGTGATTATGATGGGACTGATTTACTTACCGGTACACAGGGTATTGATCTCTACACTATTTCACTTCAAGATACAACTTCATCAACTCCAATTTGCTTCATGGCTAAAGCTTCAACGACTCAGGCATGGTTATGGCATCAACGTTTATCTCATCTTAATTTTAATACCATCAACTTTCTTTCCAAGAAAGATATTGTGAGAGGCCTTCCAAGTTTGAAATTCATCAAAGATCATCTTTGTTCTTCTTGCGAGCGTTGTAAAGCTAAACAAAGTAGCTTCAAAACAAAGACCACACCAAGCTCTAAAGGACGGTTAGATCTTCTCCATATGGATCTGTGTGGTCCCATGCGTGTTCAAAGTATCAATGGGAAGAAATATATTATGGTAATTGTCGATGATTACTCAAGGTACACATGGACTCACTTCTTGAGGTCCAAGGATGAAACACCCAAAGTGTTGGGTCAAAAAGTTGATGTGGCAGAAACTCAAAAATGAAGAAAATATGAAGGCATTTGTCTAAGCGTTGACAAGTGTAATCCAGGCGTTGTCAAGAGTAAATCGGGCGTTGACAGAAGTCAACAAAATTCAAATGCTGTTGGAAGCTTCTATTTAGGATAAGTATGTAGAATATATTCTATATTAGTTATTTTAATAGAAGATATTCATGTTTATTCATAGGTATCTCTTGTAAAACCCTAATCCTTAGTCTGTAAAAGGAACCAAGGGTTATTAGGTTTTTCATAACTTTCATTCACAATGTAAACCTAAAGAGTGTGTTGCACTAGACGTGGGATTAATGTATACACGTCTAGTGGTTGTTGATTATTAATATAATTAGCAAACCATTGATTAATTCTTGTGTTATTGTGCCCAAACACCTTGTTTCCTAACTATTGTTCTTTTCCGCTTTGATTATTAATCATATGAATAATGGTTATGCCTAGAAGCTAAAAGATTCGAGGAAACCAAGGTTTCCATAGTTGGTATCAGAGCCTCGTGGCTCGTGATGCTAGGACCAACAAGGTGTTCGTAATGGTGAGAAGAAGAAAAATCCGTCTAGGGTTTTTCTGGATGTTTTTGTGTGCGCAGCAGTATTCAGAAGGTCATATATTTTTATTGGACCGTTGGATCGTCACGAAATTTCTTGTGTGTGTTCTATACACATATATCTAGACATCCACCGTAGGGATTGTCAAGTTTTATCCCCAGGAAAAAGTTATTAATCGTCAAAGTTGGTTGCAGTTGTGATCTACCATTTTTATGTTTTGCTTTAATCTTGATTTTGGGTGTCTTCAAACCCTAAAATCAACTCTATTACAGAAAAGGAGGAGATTTGTGACGAATTAGATGTTTTACATTATTAGGGTTTCGTTTGAAAACCCTAGATGGAGGTTGTTCATTGCAATAATCATATTTAGGTTTTCCTTGATAAACCCTAGATCCTTGATAGTGAAACAACAGTTCGTCTCATGATTGATTGGGAGTCATTTTGAACTTTATTGTGTCATGATGATTGATCCATGATATCACATGTTCACAAACTAATATAAGTGTTTGGAGTCCATTCTTCAGACGTGAGTTATCACGAGAGTATCAACAAAACCAATTGGACTGATTATATGGAATGGATGTTTTCTGTTTCATGTTTTTGGGATACGTGGTACTTACTGTGAACTGATTGCAGCAGATTATGCATCGAGGTAATAGAAGCAAATCTGGGAATGACTTTATTCAGATTAATGATTTTGGTGTTGTCCCAGGATATTACAAAATATCACGTGAAGTTCTTCAAATAAATTGGACATGATGCTTTGATTCACAAGACAGAGAAGCATGTTTTTCTTCAATTGCATGTAAAGATGCGTGAAACAGAAGGTATGTGTTAGCCTCAAAATATTGAGTCAAACAAGAATGTTCGGTCATAGTTTTCTATTGTAATATTTACTAGAACGTTGTAATATATGGTTAAATAGTCGTGGTTCACGGGCTTGGATTTAAACTAATTAAAGTCCAAAAGACAAACCCGGCCCATTATATAGTCCATTAAAGCCCGCATGTGAATGGTCATTTGTAACAATCTTCTTCAAATCTAATATTCACCAAGTTAATCATCTCTCTCTCTACTTTCTCTCACTACTTTCTCTCTCTTGAATTTATATCTTTTCCATCTCATTTCTTAATCAATCATCATATTATATGGGACAACAATTGGTATCAATCGCCATGGGGTAGATTCGTGTTTAGTTTGTGGTTTTTCATATTTTGATTCGAGTAATTTTCTACTTTGAATCATTTAGACTCAAAAAGTTTTTGTTGTGTTTATCATTTTCGTGATTCGAAATAAACTTTAATCATCCGGATTATAGGAGTTTTGGTTTGAGTCTTGAAAACGGTTACACAAAATCAAGTTCTTGGAAAAGTTTTGGTTTGGGTTTTGATATCCGGAATATAAGGGTTTTATCATTCCGGATTATGAGCTGTTCGTGAAAATTCCGGATAAGCAAGGTTGTCTCGTTATCCGGAATATAAGGGTTTATTGATTCCGGATAAGAGAGCGGTTTTTAAGTTTTCAGGATAAGTCTCAAAACATTGACATTCCGGATAAGGTGTTTCAGTATATTCCGGATAAAAAGAATTAGTTCTTTCCGGATAACACGATTGTCTTCCAGATTCCGGATAATCTTCACCTGAGTATTCCGGATAACCTCTCGGACTCTATTCCGGACAAGCAGTATGGCAAATATTGCGGATAAGGAGTTTGTGTAATATTCCGGATAAGAGTGAGTTCACACATTCCGGATAAAGGAGATTACACGCATTCCGGATAAGAGGACAACTATTTATTCCGGATAAGCACGCTTTTCAGGATTGCGGATAAGCGAGTCGGGAAGATTCCGGATAAGCACGTTTTGCTGCGGATTCTGGATAAGCGGACCATCAAGTTTCCGGATAAGCCACGGAAGACTTATTCCGGATAAGGAGAATAACAATTATTCCGGATAAAGGTGAGACTCATTCCGAATAAGCCAAGTGAGACTCATTCCGGATAACACGAAGAGCAGTTTTCCGGATAAAGGTAGCTTTGAATTATTCCGGATAAGACAAAGGACCAGCATTCCGGATAAAACGAAAATCATTTATTCCCGATAAGAGAAAGAACAATTATTCCGGATAAGAAGAACTACATAGATTCCGGATAAGCATCATTTTTGTGATTCTGGATAACTCAACTAACAATATTCCGAACAAATCTGAGGAGTATTCTGGATAAGTGCTTGTTTTTCCGGATAAAGTTTTTCTCAATATCTTCAAGTTTCAACCATAATCTTCTCACAATTTCATCTACTTAAGATCCTATTCACTTCACATCAATTTTGAGATGGATTCTACTCAAGAATATCGTGTCACAAACAACAATATCATGGTGGCGGGTAACAAAGAGAGACCACCAATGCTTGTGTCTGGAAGGTATGCTCAATGGCAATCACGTTTCATACGATATCTTGATACGAGACCTAATGGTGATGCCTTGAGGAAATGTATCACTCATGGACCATATGTTTTCAAGAAGATCTCAATTCCTCCAAGACCAGCCACTGATACTACTGATCCAATACCTGCAAGTGAACGTGATGAACCAAGAGCCGATCTCACACCTGAAAATTGTGCTTGGCATGATGCCGAGAAGGAAGCCATCTATATGGTTTTAAGTGGGATTGGAGATGACATTTATTCCACGGTTGATGCATGTCCTACAGCACATGAAATGTGGACTGCTATTGAACGCTTGCAACAAGGAGAATCACTCAACAAACAAGATGTCAAAACAAACTTGTTTTAGAATTCTGGCAAGTTTACTTCAAGGGATGGAGAATCAATTGACTCTTACTACTCCAGATTTTATAAGATGATGAATGACATGACAAGAAATAATCTACAAGTCTCCACCATGCAAGTCAATGTTAAATTTCTTCAACAACTTCAACCCGAGTGGATACGGTTCGTCACTTTGGTGAAACAACAAGAAAAGTTAGACGAGGTCTCATATCATCGACTCTTTGATATCTTGAAGCAATTTCAAAATGAAGCAAATGAGATTCGAGCTGAACGTGTTGCAAAGACAGCTAATCCACTTGCTTTAGTGACTACAACTCAAAATGTTCAAGGTCATCACTCTCGTGCTCCTAAGCCATATTCCACTACATCATCTTCACCTCGATCTTCCACATCATCTAAGTCTTCATCGTCCACAAGATCTCGAGGTAAAGTGCCAAGAGCACCATCATCACCATCTGAAACATCATCTGAAGAAGATAGTGATGAAGAACAAGCTCAAAAGAATCGAGAGATGAAACAACAAATTGCTTTCATAATGAAGACTTACAAGAAAATCTACAAACCCACCAACAATAATCTTCGCACATCATCTAACACAAAGAACCGATATTTTGAGATTCCTCCAAGGTATGACACACGTCGACGTGCTGAAAGTCCTTCTAGGTATGATCGACATAATCCAACACATGTTGAGGGTTCTGCAAGGTATGATCGACAAACTGCCAAGTATGATACTGAGAGGATTGTTGCTGCTACTGGGAATAGGGAAACTGTTGGAAGTCAAGTGGTTCAGCAGAGTGGGATTCAATGTTTTAATTGCCAATGTTGATACAAAAGTTGGGTGATCCTTGCTAGACCCAAATTAGGCTTAATTCGGGTTGGCTGGACGCCGGCTCCTGCACCAAGTGAATTATCTGGTTGGGATCATGCACACTAAACAACACGCGTTAGGCTTACCGTGGGAATGTTTCCCACGATTAGACTCCGGCGTGAGAGTAAGTAATCGGTTAGGGTTATAGGAATCGGATGAGAGTTGAGAGTGTGTAGAATGTAATACCTTTGTGGAACCCTTGGGGGTTCCTTATATAGGCAGTGAAACCCTAATGGGCTGTCACTGATGCTTCGGCCCCAAGGCAAGGATAATTACCAGATTTAGATTGATTGTTATCTTCTAATTATGGTGAGTGAATATCCTCTCCTTTGGGATAAATCCTAATCATAGTAGGAGTATGATTCTGTCTAACCCTGCACCGGGCATGCCGGGCCGTGGGCCGCACATGTGTGTGCGGTTACTGTTCATCCAAGCCCATAAGCTCAAATAACATTATTCCCACCCATCTATGATGGGCCAGATACGGGTAGTACCCGTGGGTCGGGTTCATGACCCAGATGGGGACTATACGTCATCATGTCCCCCCAGTCTAGTTGTTATAGTCGTAGGCGTAACCTCTAGACTATCAAGAAGCTCCCTGGACGTACCAAGAAAAGATCCTTGAGGGAATGATAATTTATCAAAAATTTGTTTTGGCTGCACATGGCTGCCTGACTTAGGAATTTATTCCAATGGTACCTCAGCCGCACGTGACGACCGAGACGAATTAAATGTAGCATTGAATTTGGTCTTACGTAAGACCGCATATCCCGACATAATTGACTATTCACCTGCCACTTGACTGACAAAGTACAAACAGTCAGAACCTCGAGCGGCGTAAACTACTGAGTCAAAAGTGACCCGTGGGTCCCACTTGACTTTTCACTTGCCACTTACACCCTAACCACACGATTGAGGATAGTGGCAAACACGTGTCATGCATCCAACAGACCATGACTCACAAGGCAACCCTATAAATAAGTTACCCCCACGGCTGTGTGTAACACACAGTCTTTTCCTCCATTTCTGCCATAAAGCTTTTCTCCTTAGCACTACTTTCTCACGCACGGATCCCTTCCTTCGCAGGTTAGAATACCACGTCCTTAACTTTATATTTAGTAATGGCCCAAAGAAACAACCCATCCATTGGATCCGTGCTCAATGTAATGACCCAGGAGCAATTAGATCACTTTTGCACCGATTACTTCATCCCCAACAATCTACACCCTTCTCTCCCTGGTGCAGGAGACCTCATAACTGAGGCTCCACAGGGAAAGATTGGCCTATATACACGTCTTTTTTATGCGGCCAACTACCGCATTCCTTTCACTCATTTCCTCATAGATCTCTTAGGATATTATGATGTACATATTAGCCAGCTGCACTGTATAGGCGCATGCAAGGTTAGTCAGTTTGAAATCCTTTGTCGTGCTAGAAGAATCCCTCCAACCGTAGAACTATTCCGGCTATTTTACACCCCTAGTTTAGTAAATGGTTGGCTATCTTTTAAGAAACGATCTCCCAACAGCCCCCAGTCCCATAACAAGGCCATGGACTCATTGAAAAACTCGTACGACCATTACTTTTTCATTGACTCGATAGTGTGGCCGGCCGACTATGTCTTCAAACATAGATTATGTAACACCAGAGATTTTTCCTTACTATAAATAATAATAAATTATATTAATTATTATTCGAAATTTAATTTTGAGCGTTACCAAACTTATTCGATTTGAAAACGGGACATATTTTGACAAAGTTTGAAAAATCGCACAGTCTGCGTACCGACACAGTAAAAAAAAAATATATAATTAAATTTTTATCTTTAATTGTCATGAGATATGTAATCAAATAATTTAATTATTTAATTATAACGTTTGATAAAACGAACCTTGTATGAGAAACCTGATTAATAATTAGCATTTAAACGGATTTATGATCGATTTACGAAATACTTGTCATATAAACTATCCATTTTCATGGAAAAAAAGTATTTTAAAAACAATGGTAAAAACTTCGGATCGTGAATATACTTTTATCTAACCCGATCGAGTCTCGAGTCGCGTTTAAACAAGTGAAAGAAAAGTTAATCAATTTACACAATCAACCCTGGACTATATACAATTTTCTATTTAGTTTTAATAACTTTCATTTATTTATATAAATACCAAAAACTACACATCATCCTCATTATTCCATCTTTAACAAAACACACACAAACCCTAAATACTTCTCTCCCCACCTCCATTTATTCCAGTCGCCGGAATCCGGCCACCGCCGCCGCCGGCCGCCACTTTCAAAAAAAAATAAAAATTTCCAAAAACCTTTATAATTACCCGATCTACTCGACCCCTAACCGCACGCGCCCCCACTCGCGCCCACATCACCTCACCACCTCCGGCAGCCAGCCGCCGTCGTTGGTTGACCTCACCATGACAACACCGCCACTACTATCGAGCTCCTCCACCACCCTACGCCATCCGTTGCTAATCACCACCAAAACCACCACCACGTGGTCTTCCACCATCATCATCCGGCCACCACTCCACCTTAACTACCACAAACGCCACCTTAAACCACCATACCGTCGCTACCAAACTACAAGATCTATAACCACCACTCCTGTCGCCGACAAGAATCCACCACCATCTCTAAACACTAATAGACACAACACCGCTGCCACACAACAGCTTCTCAGTCCCGTGGTATTAACCACGCGTCGCCAGCCGCCATTGATCCAACCACCTTCACGCTATCAGCCACCAAGCCACAATCACGTCACCACCAACATGGTCTTCGACCACCTGTCACCACATTGTCACCACCAGCAGCCATCAATCTGCCACCTTGTGACCACCCTCGTGCCCATCATCGCTGTTCAGAACCACCATCAAAGGTGTGTTTGTTTGGTATAAAACAGTAGGGTGCATTTGGCGCGAGAAAAACCACCACAACCGGATGTGTTATCATCATCGAGTGATTGTTGTCGTTGTATATTATTGTTGTTGTTTTGGGTTACCACGATACCACCACGAAGTGGTTTTCGTGTGCGTTTGCCGACGGTCACAGCCACACCGATGGCGGTGTCGGCTCGTGGCTATATTGGTTGTTATTGTTTTGATTGTTGTCTAAAAATGATATTATGTTGGTTTTTGTGAATTAACGACCGTTAGTGTCGTTTGGTTCGGTTTAACAACCGCTAAGGGCGTTAGTTGTGAGGTTGGAATATGTTAATAGGGCGTTTGATATAGTGATTAATGAATGGTTGAAAGTGTTGATTATCGGGATTGTTTGGTTGAAAGTGTTATTATTGAAAGTGTTGGTTATTTACTTGGTTATCGGCAAATTCATTTTAAATTAGATCGCTTATGATTCGACAACGATTAATTTTGATATAATGAAAACGTGTGGATATTTGAAACGCGGATTGATTGTGAAAGTGAAAATATGGTGTTTTGTGATTATGGGAAACGTTATAAAAACGGATAGGTTATGCCGAAATTTTTGTAAATTTAATATTTATTAGTTTTCTTAAATATTATTTAGAACTAAAATGCTTTTGGAAATATTAAATGAACGAGTAAAGAAACGATGATTTATAAAATATTATTTTATAAAATCATAATTATTGTGTATACTTTTCAAACTTTATTTGAAACGCTAAAACGTGTATTCCCTTTTATAAAACAACATTTATAATTAATGGGTGATTTTAAAAATGTGTCGAATCATTTAGGTTTTATTTATTTTTCTTGTTTATATAATACTCCGTAGTTGCAAGTTATTGTATGCTTGGACTATTTTATTCTTTTGTTGTCATCTTCTTGAGTTTTGTACATGTCGCGTGTCATGTACATCCCGAGTTATTCGTGTGTTGTCTGTTCTTGTTATATAATTCAACCTATGAATTATATATACATGTTCCGTTCCTTCGTGTGTAATATATATTAGGTATATATATTACATACATGGTGGTATCATCCGCTTCACATTACCGAACCGATCACTGAACCGATTACTGAACCGATTACTGAACCGATTACCGAACCGATTACTGAACCGATTACCGAACCGGTTACTGAACCGATTACCGGACGATTTCGACATGGGATTTAAACGGTTTACGAACCGATGGTATTGAAGGAACCCTTCATCGGGAAAGCTTGGATGCATCAATTTAGGATGCTGGGAGATGATTGATGAGATAAACTGTGACTTCCGGTATCGAGCAGTTCCGGCTTACGCTACACTTCTCTTGTATTCACGTCTTTGCAAGCTGTTCTGCAACGTCGATGTGAGTTCATACCCCCTCTTTTTATTTTCAAATCGCTTTATAAATGTTTTGAATCACTTTTGGGGGGAGATACATGCTTGTCGATGTCAAATGCGTGTTATGTATTTCAATGATTGTTTACGATATACATATCTACACTTTCCATGCGTTATTGTGATAAATACAAGTTGATATCTTTTTGAAGATTGCTTATATTGCGTACGTGCTTGTACTTTAGTGGACTATTTACATGACATGTGTGTTTATACATTTGGGGTTATCGATGATTTATACTTGTGAATATCTGAGCTATCCCATAGCTCATTTTAAACTGCTTTGTATGTTTAATATTGTGAAGTGAAATGACTGCTTGTGCCTGCTTGTGGACGCAAAAGAATTGAACCCTGTGAACACTCAGTGAACTTCGTTTATGATTAGCCTAAGTTGTTTTAGCCATAGTCCCCACTATCATGAATCGTTAGTTACTCTGCTAGAGTAAGCTCTTATGTTACGGATAGATCTATTGAGGGTTGACAACCTCCACTCGGGCATTCTGACGCCGGACGAGTGTGTACCATTTGTATGAACGGAGTTATCTTGGCTAGGTACTCTATTGGGGCAATTTATATGTGCAATCTATTGCATGTACTGGATCACTAGTTTCGATGTCACGAGCTTAGCGCTATCATAAACACTGAAACACCCGATTTATCCTACACTTGGAACTATATCTCCTATAGTTGCCTTGGGTACTTGAACTGAACTTTTGAGGTCCATCTTGCTATGAATCCTGAATATGAATCTTGAATATGATCTTGCTATGAATCCTGAATGTGAATCTTGAATATGATCTTGCTATGAATCTTGAATGTGAATCTTGACCTTGATCTTGCTATGAATCTTGAATGTGAATCCTGACCTTGATCTTGCTATGAATCTTGAATATGAATCCTGACTGCGATCATGTATTGATCTGATATGAATCTTAGCTGTGATATCGATGCGAATCTTGACTATAGTATGAAATGATCTTGACAAGAGTTTATTATGTGGTTCTAACATGATTCCTGCATGAGATGTGATAGGATTGATACAATCCTTAGGTGTGGTATTGACGTGATTCATGCATGTGGTTTCTATATGACACTTATATGATGGTTTGAATTGATGTTTACATGCTGGTTTGATATGGTTCTCGTGTGCTAGTTTGACATGATGTTTATATGCCGGTCTGATATGATTCTTGTGTGCTAGTTGACATGATGTTTATATGCTGGTCTGTTATGATATATGTATGCTAGTTTGATATGATACTCGTAAGCTGGTTTGATATGATACTTATATGCTGGTTTGGTATGATGCTCATATGCTTATTGCTATAGTTCTAATATGTGACCTCGATTGTGATACTGATATGAACCGAGAATATGACATTTGTATGTATATTGACCGTGGCTACTGAATTGAACTTGGGTGTGAATGAGTTCATGAACCTAAAAGCCAAACTGAAATGAACTATGAGCATGAACTACAACTTGTGTATGAACTGAAGTTTTTGTGTTAACTGTTATGCTAGTTCTAAACTTTGATTTATGACCGAACCTTGTTGTAATGTCTCTTTATTGTGAAACTATGGATTCCTGAACGTTTTTGTGACACTACTTTTAGTAGTTGTCCTTGTAAACTTTTAAAGTGTCTTAAACATTTTAATAAAACTTATGAACTCACCAACCATTGTGTTGACACTTTTAAGCATGTATTCTCAGGTACTTGACTGTATGATTATTTGGAGTCAACATTGTGATATTTGGCATAGAGGTCGTTCTCTCGGATCAAGACTCGGATAATCATGACGTAACAGGCCCCAATACTCGTGGGCTTCCGCTGGGCCAATTTGGGGGTGTTACAGATTGGTATCAGAGCCTTGGTTATAGAGAACTAGGTGTTATTGTATAGGCCTAGACTATAACCGATGCTCTCTTGTGTTTTAGCATGTCATTATGCTTATTCTTCTTATATATGAATATGTGCTTTACATGATACGATTACTTATCCGCTGCTATATGAATACTTGTCATGCATGTTTGCGATCTCACGTTTCACCGTTATGTGAATGTTACTATGCATGTCGTGATTTCTTCATGCGCTAGTATATGAATATATGCCTTATACGGTGGATTGCTTTATGCAATGTCATGTGAATATTTGATCTGCATGTCTGCTATTACCCTATGCGTTGCTATATTGTTAATTGCCTTACGTGTTGTGATTGCTTCCTGCGCTGCTATATGGGTATTTGACCTACATGTTTATTATTACCTTATGCGTTGCTCATATAGTAATATACTATATATTTCGTTGATTTTATTCTTGCACTGTTTAGATCTCTGTATGCTGTCACTTATCATGTGTTTTCTTGAAAAACGAAAGAAGAAAAATTCTTTTCTACATTGTATCTTCTAGATCTATATATTTTTACGATCGATTTACTAAACCTATATACTTTAAAAACATAAATATAGTTTTTATAAAAATATAAGTTGTAGTATTTATAGAATCTATGGATGGAAGTATGTTTTGATAAATCACTGGTGTTTATGAGTTTTGGGTACAAACCAGTAGTGTTGCTATAAATGGGTGTGTTTAAAAGTGGTGAAAATATATCTTTACAAAAGTTATACATTTTGTCCTAAATTAATATTGAGCTTAAAGCGTTATAAAAATTGTTTTGACACTTGATTAGCACGAGACTATGAAAGTACAAGTTAATACCTTCGTTTTGATATATTAAGAGCAAACAACGAATTTAAATGAGCAGGCTATGTGTGTTTGAAAATTGTTGACGGAAAAATTAATTTTTGTGGAAACGCTAAAAGTTTACTTGTTGTCTATGATTTAAATATGGTCGAAAGAACGTTTTTGAGTTAAACCGAGCTATTTTGAGTGTCGAGATGAGTATAAAAGGTTGTATATGATTGCTGGAAATGTTTTGAAAAGGGGTAAAAGCGTGTATTGGACTTAATTGGCAATTGTTACTACGTGAACGTTGTAAGTGAGTATTTTGCGGAAAATAAGCTATTGGTTTACTGTGATTGGAGAAAGTGTTGAAAATATGAGATTTTGATCGAGATTTGAGTACTTACTAAAAATGGCAAATTTTGAAATGGCGCCGAAAGGCTGTCTAGTTTTCCGTAAAAAGTGTGTTGCGAAATTTACTAAATTAAATTTGGGTGAATTAAAATTTACATTGAAAGACTTTCGAAATTACGTCAAGTCAAAATAAACATTTTTGCTTACGTATAAGTTACTAATACTAACTATATGATTCCGACGAGACATATTTTATCTATGAAACCAAGCACATGATTGGCAAGTGACATACGTGATAGACTTATATGATTTATTTTCTCGCGCCTGAACTATGGTATTATGTTTAGGGTGTTGCTAGTGTTGTTCGCTATTACTTGAATTTTTATATTTATGCTGATTGATTCCTTGCTTGCGACGAGGCTATAGTTTTTACTAAACTGCTTCATATGTCTAATGTTTTGGGATACAATAGATGTTTGATTTGCGCGTTTGCTATTATCTTATATACCGCTACATGACTTCTGCTTGCGATTGCTTTATGCACCATAGAGATAATTGCCTTATATGTTTATGATTGTTTTATACGCTGCCATATGACTATATGCATTACGTAGTTATGATTGTTTTATATATACATTCATACTTAATTACGAGACTTCCTCGGCGATGAGTGAGAATCGTGTAATCGGGAAGATCCTCTAATTATTTATTTGATAACCATTATAATATATCATTATATAATATACGGGTTCTTTGTTTGGTACGTGTTATCACGCACGTTATTGCGTGATTTCGATTTATTTTCTTCTGCTTATGAATTTGAACGCCTATTAATGGAAAACAACTCACTGACGACTCCTGCGCTTGCTTTTGACAATTTCCTCTAATAACGTTTTAGAGATTATAACCATTTTCAGTGAGATTTTCCCGCTGATAACTATTATGACATATTATCCTCTTGATTATGATTTATGACCTTACGCTCCAAACACGTCTACACTCACGTTATCGCAAACGCCTATCATTGGAGTGTAACTGGTCGACGTCTCGTTTTGATTATCTGACGTAATTTTATGTTATATCATTTGGACCGTTTGCCTGTCTAAATGTTGCGGTGTGACTCCAATCAGGGTACTTATTATTTTCATATTCAAATGGAATGGGACGTTTAAATATGGAACATGAGTCTCCTGACGACAAGTTAATTATGATTTTGTATTTAGATGGCATGAGACGTCCAAATGTGAAATCATAAGCCACCAGACCCGAAGCTTATTTATGGTTCCGTATTGAGATGGTATGGGACGTTTGAATACGGAAGGTGTAAATAAACTAGCTGTAAACTCTCTTAGTAATATATATCTCCTTAGATATTTGATCTATATAAGTATATATATTTTGGTAAATCTTGTCGAGATAATTGAGTAAGATGAGTTATGAGGTCTTTATTGAAATGGATTGGGACGCCCTTACATTTGAATAAAGAATTTATAAATCGCTTAACCAGAGGTTTATTGTTTATATTTACATAGATTGGGACGCCTCTGTATGTAAATGTAAATTATAAACAAGTGGCCTTAAGCACATCTGACATCATTTCATATTTACGTTATTCTTCTATAATTCCAATTCTGGAATGTGTTTCCTTTGACTCATGATTCGTCCGTAAGATTTTAATCATTGATTTATCTTCTTACCATTATCATTATTGCGTGTTGGCGAAAGATTTCATAAATTTCATTTGACTCATGAATTGTTGCACGGATTTTTTCGAATGAACACCGATCGACGTGAGCCTAACAAGCTGTCTGCTGTGAACGCTATTTCAACTTTTCTGAGTCGACGACTTGCTAAAATTCCATGGCTGAATGGTTAAAGCGCCCAACCGGGAAAATTCGTAGATTCTACTCCTACTGGATGCACTTTTGACGTTCTTCACTTCTAATTGTCATTTATTTATTCTATGAACCCTTACAGACATTTAAGATGTTGGCGAATTTTCCGAAGTCTTCGCTTCTAGTTGTCCATATCTGTTCTTTGAACTGTTACTGCTTTGTCAGATTGATTGCCAAACCTTTCGGATACATTACAGCTTTAGCTATTTCTTTCCGACATTCTTGACATTTCTAAACCTAGTAACAACGATCGAGTTTTGAGGACAAAACTCAAAATAACACGTGGATGATGTAACACCAGAGATTTTTCCTTACTATAAATAATAATAAATTATATTAATTATTATTCGAAATTTAATTTTGAGCGTTACCAAACTTATTCGATTTGAAAACGGGACATATTTTGACAAAGTTTGAAAAATCGCACAGTCTGCGTACCGACACAGTAAAAAAAAATATATAATTAAATTTTTATCTTTAATTGTCATGAGATATGTAATCAAATAATTTAATTATTTAATTATAACGTTTGATAAAACGAACCTTGTATGAGAAACCTGATTAATAATTAGCATTTAAACGGATTTATGATCGATTTACGAAATACTTGTCATATAAACTATCCATTTTCATGGAAAAAAAGTATTTTAAAAACAATGGTAAAAACTTCGGATCGTGAATATACTTTTATCTAACCCGATCGAGTCTCGAGTCGCGTTTAAACAAGTGAAAGAAAAGTTAATCAAATAATTTACACAATCAACCCTGGACTATATACAATTTTCTATTTAGTTTTAATAACTTTCATTTATTTATATAAATACCAAAAACTACACATCATCCTCATTATTCCATCTTTAACAAAACACACACAAACCCTAAATACTTCTCTCCCCACCTCCATTTATTCCAGTCGCCGGAATCCGGCCACCGCCGCCGCCGGCCGCCACTTTCAAAAAAAAAAAAAATTTCCAAAAACCTTTATAATTACCCGATCTACTCGACCCCTAACCGCACGCGCCCCCACTCGCGCCCACATCACCTCACCACCTCCGGCAGCCAGCCGCCGTCGTTGGTTGACCTCACCATGACAACACCGCCACTACTATCGAGCTCCTCCACCACCCTACGCCATCCGTTGCTAATCACCACCAAAACCACCACCACGTGGTCTTCCACCATCATCATCCGGCCACCACTCCACCTTAACTACCACAAACGCCACCTTAAACCACCATACCGTCGCTACCAAACTACAAGATCTATAACCACCACTCCTGTCGCCGACAAGAATCCACCACCATCTCTAAACACTAATAGACACAACACCGCTGCCACACAACAGCTTCTCAGTCCCGTGGTATTAACCACGCGTCGCCAGCCGCCATTGATCCAACCACCTTCACGCTATCAGCCACCAAGCCACAATCACGTCACCACCAACATGGTCTTCGACCACCTGTCACCACATTGTCACCACCAGCCGCCATCAATCTGCCACCTTGTGACCACCCTCGTGCCCATCATCGCTGTTCAGAACCACCATCAAAGGTGTGTTTGTTTGGTATAAAACAGTAGGGTGCATTTGGCGCGAGAAAAACCACCACAACCGGATGTGTTATCATCATCGAGTGATTGTTGTCGTTGTATATTATTGTTGTTGTTTTGGGTTACCACGATACCACCACGAAGTGGTTTTCGTGTGCGTTTGCCGACGGTCACAGCCACACCGATGGCGGTGTCGACTCGTGGCTATATTGGTTATTATTGTTTTGATTGTTGTCTAAAAATGATATTATGTTGGTTTTTGTGAATTAACGACCGTTAGTGTCGTTTGGTTCGGTTTAACAACCGCTAAGGGCGTTAGTTGTGAGGTTGGAATATGTTAATAGGGCGTTTGATATAGTGATTAATGAATGGTTGAAAGTGTTGATTATCGGGATTGTTTGGTTGAAAGTGTTATTATTGAAAGTGTTGGTTATTTACTTGGTTATCGGCAAATTCATTTTAAATTAGATCGCTTATGATTCGACAACGATTAATTTTGATATAATGAAAACGTGTGGATATTTGAAACGCGGATTGATTGTGAAAGTGAAAATATGGTGTTTTGTGATTATGGGAAACGTTATAAAAACGGATAGGTTATGCCGAAATTTTTGTAAATTTAATATTTATTAGTTTTCTTAAATATTATTTAGAACTAAAATGCTTTTGGAAATATTAAATGAACGAGTAAAGAAACGATGATTTATAAAATATTATTTTATAAAATCATAATTATTGTGTATACTTTTCAAACTTTATTTGAAACGCTAAAACGTGTATTCCCTTTTATAAAACAACATTTATAATTAATGGGTGATTTTAAAAATGTGTCGAATCATTTAGGTTTTATTTATTTTTCTTGTTTATATAATACTCCGTAGTTGCAAGTTATTGTATGCTTGGACTATTTTATTCTTTTGTTGTCATCTTCTTGAGTTTTGTACATGTCGCGTGTCATGTACATCCCGAGTTATTCGTGTGTTGTCTGTTCTTGTTATATAATTCAACCTATGAATTATATATACATGTTCCGTTCCTTCGTGTGTAATATATATTAGGTATATATATTACATACATGGTGGTATCATCCGCTTCACATTACCGAACCAATCACTGAACCGATTACTGAACCGATTACTGAACCGATTACCGAACCGATTACTGAACCGATTACCGAACCGGTTACTGAACCGATTACCGGACGATTTCGACATGGGATTTAAACGGTTTACGAACCGATGGTATTGAAGGAACCCTTCATCGGGAAAGCTTGGATGCATCAATTTAGGATGCTGGGAGATGATTGATGAGATAAACTGTGACTTCCGGTATCGAGCAGTTCCGGCTTACGCTACACTTCTCTTGTATTCACGTCTTTGCAAGCTGTTCTGCAACGTCGATGTGAGTTCATACCCCCTCTTTTTATTTTCAAATCGCTTTATAAATGTTTTGAATCACTTTTGGGGGGAGATACATGCTTGTCGATGTCAAATGCGTGTTATGTATTTCAATGATTGTTTACGATATACATATCTACACTTTCCATGCGTTATTGTGATAAATACAAGTTGATATCTTTTTGAAGATTGCTTATATTGCGTACGTGCTTGTACTTTAGTGGACTATTTACATGACATGTGTGTTTATACATTTGGGGTTATCGATGATTTATACTTGTGAATATCTGAGCTATCCCATAGCTCATTTTAAACTGCTTTGTATGTTTAATATTGTGAAGTGAAATGACTGCTTGTGCCTGCTTGTGGACGCAAAAGAATTGAACCCTGTGAACACTCAGTGAACTTCGTTTATGATTAGCCTAAGTTGTTTTAGCCATAGTCCCCACTATCGTGAATCGTTAGTTACTCTGCTAGAGTAAGCTCTTATGTTACGGATAGATCTATTGAGGGTTGACAACCTCCACTCGGGCATTCTGACGCCGGACGAGTGTGTACCATTTGTATGAACGGAGTTATCTTGGCTAGGTACTCTATTGGGGCAATTTATATGTGCAATCTATTGCATGTACTGGATCACTAGTTTCGATGTCACGAGCTTAGCGCTATCATAAACACTGAAACACCCGATTTATCCTACACTTGGAACTATATCTCCTATAGTTGCCTTGGGTACTTGAACTGAACTTTTGAGGTCCATCTTGCTATGAATCCTGAATATGAATCTTGAATATGATCTTGCTATGAATCCTGAATGTGAATCTTGAATATGATCTTGCTATGAATCTTGAATGTGAATCTTGACCTTGATCTTGCTATGAATCTTGAATGTGAATCCTGACCTTGATCTTGCTATGAATCTTGAATATGAATCCTGACTGCGATCATGTATTGATCTGATATGAATCTTAGCTGTGATATCGATGCGAATCTTGACTATAGTATGAAATGATCTTGACAAGAGTTTATTATGTGGTTCTAACATGATTCCTGCATGAGATGTGATAGGATTGATACAATCCTTAGGTGTGGTATTGACGTGATTCATGCATGTGGTTTCTATATGACACTTATATGATGGTTTGAATTGATGTTTACATGCTGGTTTGATATGGTTCTCGTGTGCTAGTTTGACATGATGTTTATATGCCGGTCTGATATGATTCTTGTGTGCTAGTTGACATGATGTTTATATGCTGGTCTGTTATGATATATGTATGCTAGTTTGATATGATACTCGTAAGCTGGTTTGATATGATACTTATATGCTGGTTTGGTATGATGCTCATATGCTTATTGCTATAGTTCTAATATGTGACCTCGATTGTGATACTGATATGAACCGAGAATATGACATTTGTATGTATATTGACCGTGGCTACTGAATTGAACTTGGGTGTGAATGAGTTCATGAACCTAAAAGCCAAACTGAAATGAACTATGAGCATGAACTACAACTTGTGTATGAACTGAAGTTTTTGTGTTAACTGTTATGCTAGTTCTAAACTTTGATTTATGACCGAACCTTGTTGTAATGTCTCTTTATTGTGAAACTATGGATTCCTGAACGTTTTTGTGACACTACTTTTAGTAGTTGTCCTTGTAAACTTTTAAAGTGTCTTAAACATTTTAATAAAACTTATGAACTCACCAACCATTGTGTTGACACTTTTAAGCATGTATTCTCAGGTACTTGACTGTATGATTATTTGGAGTCAACATTGTGATATTTGGCATAGAGGTCGTTCTCTCGGATCAAGACTCGGATAATCATGACGTAACAGGCCCCAATACTCGTGGGCTTCCGCTGGGCCAATTTGGGGGTGTTACAGATTACCTCATGACCCTCCTCCGCACGCCAGTACATATAATCCCCAACATTCCCAATAAATCGATAGGAATAGAACAGGGTTCCATAGAAACCTTCCCGAATCATTCCTTTGTTTGCTAGGGATTAGCCGCAACTATTTCGGCTCGTCCAATAGATATCCTGTGTTTTAGAGAAGGCATGGTGAAGGTAGGCATAACATCCGCACATGAAAGATGTATGTACACCTACGTGCTATAACTAATATACTTCGTTTATTGTGGCAGAAATGAACTTCTTTGGAATCCTTCGTCAAGGCGATCCAAAGCTTATACCAGAAGGATCCCGCCCCCGACGCGAGAACGAGCTACCCCTCCTTGAGCACACCCGGAATGTGATAGTTGCCCTAGAAGTCGTACCGGATCCCCATTCAGACGAAGAGGAAACAACCCTCCTGAGAACCCCCGTAGATTTTGACAACGAGGATGGTGATCACATGATGCTTGAAGATGAAGTTGGGCCCTCCTCGCCGCCTAAGACTGCTACCCCCGCACATGGGGAAGAGCAAGGTGACAACCTTGAGAGGACCACCTCCAGTCTTCGCCAGATGTTGGGCGATGACAAGGAGGAAATACATCCAGCAGATGAAGAAGGAGATGAGGAAGAAGCTCAGCCCGCCCCTAAGCGTACCCACAGGAAAAACAAGCGGGTGAGAAGAGTTGCCCAAGCTGAGGTTGGTGAACGCAATGCCCCACCCAAAAAACTGCACGAGGACCACCCCCGCTATCAATCTGTTGGGAGCACCACCCAAGCCTCCGAAACGGTACGGACCGCACCTGTGGAGCCGGCCACTCAAGTCCCTCCAACTACATCAGAAGTAGAAGGGAATAATATGTAATTCTACCCTTTTTATTTACTCAAAACATCCATGATCTAAGTAAGAGCCACGTCTTTCCTTAAACAATACTTGATACTCATTCCAATTGTATGTATGTAGAGATGAACAAGCTGGCTCCGCGCCTCCCCCAGATGCACGGAAAGAGAAGGGGAAGGAGAAGGAAAGGGAGAGAGAACCTGCACTGCATACAGCCGCAACCAGATCCGGCCCTGCCTTTGAAGAAGGTACCCCCACAGCTTCCCAAGAGATCCCGATGTCCGGCCCTCATCAACAATTCAATCCTGACTGGAAGATCACCACTGCGTCGCGGATGAGAGAGGCCGAGGAGTGTCGTGAGTAACTGAATAACTACATCCCCCTGGTTTGGTACGAGATGTAAATGTACTAAGCCATGCGAATCTGGTGGATGAGTATAATGGCGCCTTGGTGCATCAAATGGCGGTGGGTACCTCTATGAGGGTAAGATTTAAGGCTGCTCTCGAGCATGTTGAGTCCCTGAAGAGGAAGGTTGGTCGAAGAGAGAGGATGATTGAAGAGAATGAAGCTCAAATTGCCACCCTCCAGTCCCAGCTTGTTACTGCTGAGGCGACTGTTAAAGAGCAATCGGCCCACGCCAATGCTCATGACCAACATGTAGCCGAGCTCGAGACTAAACTTGAGGCTGCAATAACCAAGGTATGTATCCGCGCCGCATCACCCCTAACCACCATTCTAACACTTGATGTATCACATACGGGTGACCGTAGCAGAAGCTTCAGCTAAGTCCTCCTCCGACCAAGTATCCATACTCACCAAGAAGCTTGAGGACGCATATGCACTGATCCAGGGTGAGGAGAAACTTAAGGAGGAGCTTGTTTGTGAAAGGGCCATGACTGAACAACTGAAGGAGGCGTCCACCCAGAAGGATGTGCTAGTGAATGCCCTCATCTCTGAGCGTGACGATGTGCTATACCCCCAACTACTAGCAGCCATTGCCGGCCGTAGGTGGATGGTGGGTAACGGGACGCGCTTAGCCGTAACCAAGGTGTTGGAAGCCCCCGAATTTGTTCAGCAATTTGCAGACCTCTTGTTAGATGGCATCGACCACGGTCGTCATGAAGGAATGGTCATGGTCGCAGAGCTGATAAGGAAGAAGCAAAACTTCACAAAGCATGCCTTCTTCAACACCAGAGCTGCTGACAAGATGGCTTCTTCTATGGCCTCAATGCGAGATCTCCACTATCCCTTCTTGGCCGAGCTAGAAGCTACCAAAGATGCATCCAACATGGAGATTATGGGGAAACTAAGTCTTGGTGCGTTTTCTCAAGATGAGGGACATTCTCGGGCTCCCTTCACCCCCTCACCCAGCCACCTCACTCTTCCTATTTATGAAGACGTGACCAGAATCGTAGTTGGTGAACAACCATTAAGCGAGGTGCTGGAGAAGAATGCGGCTCAAGCTCTGGGGCGGAAGGAACATGGTGAGATGTTGCCTTGTCTGGCTGAGGAGCGATGGGAGATAGGTAGATTTCTCCCCCCCCCCCATGTAGGGTGCCCTTAATTTGTTATCTCTTGGATAATTTGTTTTGTAATCTAAACATTCGTCCGTGGATGTCCACGGCACTCTATGATTGTAAACATTTGTCATGCTATGTATAAGTCTGTGGTAGGCACGACAATTTTGATGATTTGGAAACTTGTTTATATCCTTTTCTAGATATCATGTATCTGTGTCGCATGACATGTCACGTCTTACCCATAATAAAACTAAGTCTATACTTTACTAAACGTGCGGCGTGCGTCTTCATGCAAAGCACTACGTGAGCGCGGCATATGGAAACTCATCACAACGTCTCGTGAATAAGGTGTCCAGTAAGGATACATGATCCGCGTCACTGGGGTTGCATCCCTCTTATGTGACAAGTTGAATTATTAGGTTCACTTAATCCTCTTAACCCGCCTGGAAGCGTATAGTACATGTACGGTTATTGAATGAATGCATATGAATGAGACATGGCATATTATAATAATAATAATTAAATCCATATGACTATAATAGAATCTAAAGAATAACCAAACAATTTGCACGAAAAACTAGTCGTGGAGCTAGCTAGGCACCACGGCATTTTATTAGAACGTTTACATTTTTTGTTTTGACAAGAATGGGAAACCCTAAAAACAAAAAGAACCTAGAAAAGCATAAGAAACAAAACAAAGAGAACACATGGATCTTCATTAAAGCCAGATATAGCGAAGTGTCCATGCGGAAGCCGTAGCTTTCAAAGATAGCACCTTTTGAGATTGGAGATATTCCATGTGCGTTCCAGATCGCGGTCATCCATATCACGTAACTTGTACGCACCCCGTCCTAAGGATTCCGTGACCTCATATGGTCCTTCCCACTTAGGGCCCAGCTTTCCTGTATTCTCCGCTAGACTTGCTTTGTTAGCACGATAGACATAATCTCCCGGTCGAAAAGAAACACCTTTAACCTTGGCGTCATAATAAGCCTTCATTAGAGCCTTGGACTTGGCCTCATTAGTAGCCGCTATCTCCCTTTTTTCCTCCAACAAATCCAGATTGATCCGGAGTTGCTCGTCGTTTGTGACGACATTAACCTCCGCCGTGCGGATGGTAGGCATTCCTATTTCTGCTGGTATAACAGCTTCAGTGTCGTAGGCCAATGCGAATGGGGTGTCCCGGTTGACTGTTTTGATCATAGTCCTATGTGCCCATAGAACATGTGGCAGTTCGTCCACCCATTTGGCACTTCGTTCTTCCAGGTGTGCCTTGATGCCTTCACCTAAGCTTCTATTTGCCTGATCCACAAGACCATTTGTCTGCGGGTGTTTAACAGATGCGAAGCGCCGTTTGATATTCAATGTCGCGCACCAGTCCTTGAATGGGTTATCCGCGAACTGCTTCCCGTTGTCCGAGATGATTTCTCCTGGTAAGCCAAAACGGCACACAATGTTCTCCCAAACAAACTTTTTAACTTGTTTGCCTGTGATGGATTTGACTGCCTTGGCCTCTATCCAGCGTGTGAAGTAGTCCATCGCTACAATCAAGAACTTAACTCCCCCGCAGCTACGGGGAAAGGTCCTGCAATGTCGATCCCACACTTATAGAATGGCCATGGGGATGTAATAGGTGTAAGTTCCTGTTGCGGATGTCGTGGTACTGGTCTGTGCCCTTGGAAATCACTGCACTTGCGAATCATGGCGCGTGCGTCCCTATGCATAGTAGGCCAATAATATCCTGTGCGTAGGGCTCAAGCCACTACGGATCGGGGACCCGCGTGCATGCCGCATAACCCTTCATGTATCTCACTGATCACGTAAGTAGCCTGGCGTGGCCCCACACACCGCAACCACGGCTGCAAGAAAGAGCGCTTGTAAAGAATACCTTCTCGAAGGTCGAAGTGTTGCGACTTCCTTCTGATGCGCTGTGCCACTTTTTCCTCGTCCGGAAGGGTTTCGTTAGTCAAATAGTTGACGATCGGGGTCATCCATGTAGGTCCGTCCTCCTCAACTATAGCAGCGACTTCCCCTTCTGTTATAGACTTTTCCTTGAGTATTTACACCAAGACTTGCTTGGATAAGTGGGCGAAACTTGTAGACGCGATCTTGCTAAGAGCGTCCGCCTTCTTGTTTTCACCTCTCGGTACCTGCTTGATAGAAAACTTGCTGAAAGCCGCAATGAGTGACTTGACTTTCTCCAAGTATCGAACCATGTTATCCTCCTTAGCTACGTATCATCCCAGAATGTGGTTCGCGACAAGCCGTGAGTCCACGTAGGCCTCAAGGTTACGGACTCCCATTCTAGCGGTGATTTTTAAACCCGCAATCAATGTTTCATATTCTGCCTCATTGTTGGTGGCTATGAAATCAAAGCGAAGGACGTACGTAAACTCCATTCCTTCCGGATTCGTAAGGATGAGACCAGCTCCTGACCCATCCGTACACGAAGATCCGTCTGTAAATAGCACCCATGGTTCTGCTGGAGTTTCGTCTTGTTGTACGATTGGTCCCTCTTCATCCGGCTTCTCTATCAAGAAATCCGCCAAGATTTGGCCTTTAACAGTCGTCCTTGGTCTATAAGATATGTTGTGTTCTCCCAATAAAATGCTCCACTTTTTTAGCCTACCTGCCACATCTGGTCTAAAGATGACTTGTTTTATTGGTTGATCAGTAATGACTACAATTGGGTGCGCTTGAAAGTATCGGCGCAACCGTTTTGTAGCAAACACTAATGCCAAAACCAATTTTTCCATAGAGGAGTAATTCAACTCCGGCCCTTGTAGTGTTCTACTTATGAAGTAGACCGGAGTTTTGACTGTGTTCCTATCCGTCATAAGTACCGCACTTATTGCTCCATGTGTGGCTGATAGGTACATAATGAGCTCCTCTTTTGGCCGGGGAGCTACTAGCATGGGGAGAGATGCGAGGTGTTGGTTAAGTTGACCAAAGGCTTCCTCACCTTCCTTTGTCCACCGGAAGTCTCCCTTTTTAATGCACTTCTTGAGTGTTTTGAATAGGGGGAGTGACTTCTCTGCGGACTTTGATAAGAACTTGTTTAGCCCGGCCAGCTTCCCATTTAAGGACTGCACCTCTTTCAGTGTCTGAGGGGATGGTAGCTGTATTACTGCGTCCGTCTTTTCCGGGCAAGGCTTGATGCCATTTGGATCAATCATATATCCAAGGAACATTCCTTCCGTTTCCCCGAACGTGCATTTCTTTGGATTTAGCTTCATATTAATCCTCCTCAATGTGTCAAACGTCTCTTGGACGTCTCGGAGGAGTGCATCCTCCGTATGACTTTTGATGACTAAATCATCAACATGGACCTACAGGTTGCGGCCTATCTGTGAGTCGAAGGCTTTGTCAACAAGCCGCTGATATGTTGCCCCGGCGGTCTTCAGCCCGAACGGTATTTTTGTATAACAGTATACGCCTTGGTTAGTATGGAACGCCGTTTTCTCTGTGTCCGCTTCTGCCATCTGGATCTGGTGGTATCCTTTATATGCGTCTAAGAAGCACTTAAAGGGATATCCACATAGGGATTCCACCTTCCAGTCAATCTCCGGTAACGGGTAACAATCCTGTGGACAGGCTTTGTTCAGATCCGTGAAATCCACGCACATGCGCCAGCTTCCGTCATGCTTTTTGACCATGACTGGGTTGGATAACCACTCGTGGTAGTATACCTCGCGCATGATACCTGCATCCACTAGTTTCCGTACCTCATCCAATATCACTTGGCTGCGTTCAGGTGCCTGACCGTGCTTCTTTTGCTTGACGGGAGGGTATCACTGGCGGATCTGGAGCTTATGTTCTGCTATCGCGCATGGTACGCCCGTCATATGCTTGGTCTCCCATGCGAATACATCTAAGTTTGCCTTCAGGAGAGAGCACATGGCCCTCTTGTCGCCATCCGAGAGTGTTGCCCCTATGGACACCTCTTGTTCTGGGTAGTCAGGATGGATTGCCACCTTCCATTTGGGAGGTGGTGATCCGTCCTTGGGGGAAACAGGTGGAACCGGTGTTGTCACGGCATGACACTCGGATGCTAGCACGATTGTGTCATAGATGGTGACAATTCCTCCTTCCACATGGAATTTGATCATCCCGTGTGCCGTGGAGGGTACCGCCCGTATGACCAGGATACCTGGTCTGCCTATGATCCCATTGTATGGAGAGTGTGAGCGTATCACCATAAAGTTCATCCACGCCGTGGTGGAGTGCTCTTCATTCCCAATGGTTACAAGCAGACGCAGCTGTCCTATTGGCCAGATGGTGTCTCCACTAAAACCGATGAGCGGCGCCGTGGCCGGTACTAATTGGCTTCTTATTTCTGGCCGTAACTGTACGAAACAGTGTTCGTACAGTAATTCTGCTGATGAACCTCCATCCACATACATACGGCGAACATTGTGTGTTCCAATGCTTATCTCAATAGTGAGAGACACATCAATCACATCGCTTGCTGTGATGGGAGGGAATGATATTTCTCTGTCGCGTGAAAATTTTTGACTAATTTTCGGCCTAGTGCGGTGCTGTTTGGATTGGATCATGTATATAGTTGAAGGTTTGTCCTTTTGGGGGTCCTTCTTGTCATAATTCTTGTTGTCTTTTCCATCCTTCCAATCCTTGACCAAATGCTTGAGTTTACCTGACTTGATCAGTGACTCAATGTGCTTCTTGAGCGGGATACATTCCTCCGTGCCATGACCCTTGTAGTTATGGAATTCGCAAAAACGATTTCCTTGACGACGGTCTAGCGGGGTCGTCATTGGAGGAGGTCTTGGGAAATTGGCCCCTTCCGTTAGCATGATCTCCCGGTGGGACATCTTTCGAGGGGTAAATTTGTCCTCCGGCCGTCATCCTTTGTTTTGGCTCTTGTAATCTGAGCCCCTCCCACTATTCTGGCTGTTTTGACCACCCGACTGTCTCCTGGACTGGTCGTTCGATCGGTAGCTATTTCCTTTTGAAGGATAGGCCACGGCTACCGCAGTTTCTCCCTCTATGAAGTTTCTGACCCTTTCCATAAGGTCATCATACCTCTCTGGACGTTTGTCATTGAGACGCCTGATTAGTTCCCTGTCTGTTATGGCATGCATGTAGTCGGAAATTTTCAGGAGTTCCGGCATTGTCTTTGTGCGTGTGCACTCGTCATTGAAGCATTCAGTGAAGGCTTCCGTAGACTCCCCCGGCCGTTGCTTGACGGTTGCCAATGAGACCGGGTCCCTATTATACTTCTTCCGCTGATTATAATTATTCTTGAACGCAGTACGTAACTCAGTGAAACTATCAATGCTTCGCGGAGGAAGTCCCTCAAACCAGTCACGAGCATTGCCGATCAAAGTTGAATTGAACATTTGGCACCATATAGGCATGGGCCAACGCTCAATTTTCGCCTGTGTATCAAATATCTTGAGGTGATCATCCGGATCACCAGTTCCATCATAAGTCTTGACACACGCCGACATGCGACGCTTTGTATCCTCAAAGTAATTCTGTATGCGGAGAGTAAAAAGATCTTCCCTGGGATCTGCCCATGGACGGGTGAGACTAGGGTTTCACCACGGACGGGAAATATCTTCTGCTTCTGTTTCTCGGTAATAGGGCCCACCATAGTACTCCTCATTGTCTGGTGGCGGTGGAGGAGTACACCTAGGTCGGCGACGCTTGGGTGGATGGTCATCCGAGTCCTCTCCTGATGGACCGGGAGAAGGAGGTGGTGCCCCCTCCTTTGGGTAAGGACCGCTCTTGTGAGAAGAGCCAGGAGCCTTCTTCCCGGTATTCATCCTATCCCACACGCTTGTGCGGCGATTGGTTCTGGTCAGTTCCAGATCTGGTCGTTCGGGCGAACCGTCGGACTTCTCTCCCTCTTCTCTGGACTGTATTAGTTCCTGCATGAGACGATCCCCTATGCGTTCGAACACATTCCTAGGTTGGGGAGTTTCCTCAAAGAGGCTCCGCTCCTGAGGTCATGTCCTTCTCTTCCTCTGAGTCTGAGAAGAGGTGCCTGGTCTGGCGTTGCCAAAGTTGAGCCTAGATTGGAGGTCCCTCCCTAGATTCAACCTTGATGCAATCCCTGGGACGATCCTCTCAAAGTTCTGCGTGAGAACTCGAGTGAGATCTTCCTCGCTGAGTGGTTCGACCTCTACTTCTTCCTCGGTCGATGGTCTGCGCGGCTCCTTGTTAGGGGGATTGGGCGCACTCCCTGGTTCAGGATTATCCAAGGTCGAAGTAGGTGGTGGGGTCATGGAGAACGTGCTTGTCACCCCCATGGATTGAAGACCACTCCGGTTGTTTGGTCCGCTAGCTTGATGGATAGGGGATCGATTGGGAATGAGTATCCCTTCCCCTTGGGACTTCCGATTTCCAGGATTTGTGCTCCTGGGATTTCCCTGCGGATGCCCCTTCGTCATTGAGAATTCAAGATGAGATTTTGCTCTAGCTTAGTGTAAGGTCCCACGGATGGCGCCAACTTGTTGATACAAAAGTTGGGTGATCCTTGCTAGACCCGAATTAGGCTTAATTCGGGTTAGCTGGACTCCGGCTCCTGCACCAAGTGAATTATCTGGTTGGGATCCTGCACACTAAACAACACGCGTTAGGCTTACCGTGGGAATGTTTCCCACGATTAGACTCCGATGTGAGAGTAAGTAATCGGTTAGGGTTATAGGAATCGGATGCGAGTTGAGAGTGTGTAGAATGTAATATCTTTGTGGAACCCTTGGGGGTTCCTTATATAGGCAGTGAAACCCTAATGGGTTGTCACTGATGCTTTGGCCCCAAGGCAAGGATAATTACCAGATTTAGATTGATTGTTATCTTCTAATTATGGTGAGTGAATATCCTCTCCTTTGGGATAAATCCTAATCATAGTAGGAGTATGATCCTGTCTAACCCTGCACGGGGCATGCCGGGCCGTGGGCCGCACACGTGTGTGCGGTTACTGTTCATCCAAGCCCATAAGCTCAAATAACATTATTCCCACCCATCTGTGATGGGCCGGATACGGGTAGTACCCGTGGGTCGGGTTCATGACCCGGCTGGGGACTATACGTCATCAGCCAAGGTTATGGGCATATGGCAAAGAAATGCAGGAAGCCAAAACGGGTTAGAGACTCTGGTTATCATAAGGAAAAGATGCTGCTATGCAAAAAGATAGAATCAGGGGTTAAATTGTCAGCTGAGGAAGGAGAAATGCTTGATGATACTGATGATGAAGATTCTGATCAAGAGCTCGATGCACATTACTCATACATGGCAAAGGTTGAAGAAGTTCTCAAAGTCACTGAAGATGACAATGGCCCTATCTTTGACACTGAGCCAATCGATAAGGTACACAATACTGATGAATATAATGTGTTTGGTGATGTTCATAAGCATAGTGATCTACCCAATGCCATTAATGACACATGTATGATGGAAACGGTTGATAGGAATACCACACCCGATTCATCAGATATGTGCAATAATGAGTCTGAGGATGATCAACATGCAAATGAGTATGATGAAGAGGAACGTATTGCGCTTGCTAATTTAATTGCTACTTTACAAAAAGATGTCACTGAAAATAAAAAGAGTCAAAAGCAATTAAAGAAGGCAAACGCTACGCTTACTCAAAATTTTGAAGAATGCAAATCTGCTCTTATCAAATCTACTGAGATGACTGAAAGCTATAGAGATGAGCTCCTTCGGAAAACCAAAGAGCTTGAGGGGTACAAAGGAAGTGCATTAAAAAGTCAAAAGGACGATTTTGAAAACAAATATAATACAACTCTTGAGTTATTAGCCAAAGAGAAGCGTCAATATAATGTTTTCTTAATGGATGAACGTCAAAAAAACGTACCTTGCCAATACCAAAGTTAATGAACTTGAACAAAAGCTCTCTATGACCACTACAGATTCTGCTAAAACTCTTGAGGATAAGAAACAAGAGGTAGATGCGTTAAAACAAGACTTCAAAAGTAGATATGATAAAGAAACTGAAAAACTAACGAAACTAGAAGAACAAGTCGAATTTTTGAAGAAACTTGTTTATAAAACGCATGATTCTATTCAATCCATAAGAATGTTAGCACCTTCGTCGATGTTTAAGGGTCAAGCTAGCTTTGCAAGTCCTGAGTACCTTGCCAAAGCTCAAGCTGCGAACCCGTGTCTTTACCTTGATGAGATTGAAAGGACCGATCTTGATTGCATGCCTGTTAGTGCCAATAGTGTAGAGACTGCCCTTTAGGATGATGATAGTCGAGCACTTGTCAATGAGGAGTTTGTAAAATCATATAATTATGCTTATGAGAATAGTCTTTATGGCCTTTTCAACAAACAAACTCAGAAAACTCGTGAGGAAGTGTTTCTAGAATGCAAAGAAAAGAGAATTCAATGGAAGAAAGCATTTTCCCCTAAGAAATCTAATGTTTACAAATACATAAACTACCTCCCTCTAAATGAATCTAAAAGCAAGAGTAGGAAAACATTAGGTATTCTTAAACACCACATAGATAATGTTAAATCTATTGTTGAAAGAGACTGGGCAAAACGTGAAAATGCTGAGTGGACACGTCCGATTCCTCAAGATATTACCTTGCTTGTGAAAGAACTCTTAATTCCAAACACGACGTTGATTAAAGAAACTGTTCTTCAACTTGAGGAGTTCATTCAGACTGAAATGTTTGATGATTTAAAATATGTTGAATCTCTTGAGAAACACATTGATGATCTTCAAATGGAGAAGTCTGATTTTTCAGATGAATATGATTTACTCTTGCAAGAATGCGTTTCTAAAGATGTTATGTGTGCTTATTTTACATCTTGTGCTGATATTGATGAATATTCTGATGTTGCATGCAAATATTTTGATAAGATCAAAGAATGTGAACGTCTTGAAAGTGAGCTTTTGAAACGTAAAGAAAATGTTGACAAAAAGGTTTTTGAGTTACTTCAACACAAAACTAATTTCCTTCAAAAACATTGTCATTCTCTTGAACTTGCTTTGCAAAAAGACGTTGGTAGTTTTCCACATGATAATAAATTGCAAGAAAAACTTTCCCAAACGTTTCGAGAAATGAATGAACAGAATTTGGAAATTAAAGGGTTGAAAGCTCAGTTACAAGACAGGGACAGAGCGATAGCAGAGTTGCAGAAACTCGTTGCTAAAATAGGTGGGAAAGTTGTGGAATCTAGCATTAAGAAACCTGTTGTTAGACAACCCAATGCCTCTAAAGTAAATAGATACTCTATCTTGGGAAAACCATATGCTTTATCAAATTCCTCGTTTGCAAAACCTGTGTTTGCCCCCAAGATGGATGGAAAGGAAAGGTTACCACAAGTTCAACCCATAAGGAATACTATAGCACCAAGCGTTAAGCACAATAATGTGATTAAACTAGGGATGTATAGAATGACCACTAAGCCCACAAACAAAGTGACTTAATCACATCAGACTTCTAGAAACACTAATATTCGTGTGTCTTCTACTACAGGAATAGTCTTCACTACTAGTGTTAGCCGGCCTCAGCTTAAGAGTACTCAAGTGAATGATAAGGTCTGGAAACACAAGAATCAAGGGAAGATGAAGGATGTAGAAGAACACCCTAGGAATTTGAATGTTTTTAAGATTAAAAAGTCTGTAATCGCATGTAATGACGATTTGAATGTTTTGAATGCTATGAATGTCAAATTCGTTTGTGTCAAATGTGGAAAATGTGCTAATGATAATCATTCTATGTGTGCTATGAATACTGTCAAAGGTGTAGATACTACAACTAAGAAGCAAGTTGCTAAGCCTATTAGTGCTAGTAAACCCAAACGCAAAGTGAACCATTCTGGTGCTACCCCCACTAAGAAAAGAAATGCATCAGACTCCACCACTAAGAATCCTAGAAGCAAAATTAAGGAATTATATGAGTCTGCTAGCAAGTCTTGGAAATGGTGTTTTGCTAATCAATGTCCTCCCGGATATAAATGGATGCCTAAAGATAGAACTGAAAATGTGACAACGAGTGTTAGTTTGCCTTTAAATGTGATAAGGACACTAATGATTCTTCTATCACAACTACTGTGGTATCCCATTTAGCAAATGCTCCATCGTGTTCTAACTCTTCTGCAGGTGATACAAATAATTCTCTTCATACTGGACTCCGGATGCACGAAGCACATGACGGGGAATCTCAAGCTTCTAATTAACTTCGTGGAGAAGTTCCTGGGTACGGTCCGATTCGGTAATGATCAATTTGCACCGATCCTAGGATATGGAGATTTGGTTCAGGGGAATATCACGATCAAAAGGGTATACTACGTCGAAGGGCTCAATCACAATCTTTTCTCGGTTGGTCAATTCTGTGATGCGGATTTGTAGGTTGCTTTCAGAAAGAAGACATGTTTTGTTCGTGATTATGATGGGAATGACTTACTTACCGGTACACGGGGTACTGATGTTTACACAATTTCACTTCAAGACATAACTTCATCAACTCCAATTTGCTTCATGGCTAAAGCTTTAACGACTCAGGCATGGTTATGGCATCAAAGTTTATCTCATCTTAATTTTGATACCATCAACTTGTTTCCAAGAAAGATATTGTGAGAGGCCTTCCAAGTTTGAAATTCATCAAAGATCATCTTTGTTCTTCTTGTGAGCTTTGTAAAGATAAACGAAGTAGCTTCAATACAAAGACTACACCAAGCTCCAAAGGACGGTTAGATCTTCTTCACATGGATCTGTGTGGTCCCATGCGTGTTCATAGTATCAATGGAAAGAAATATATTCTGGTAATTTTCGATGATTACTCAAGGTACACATGAATTCACTTCTTGAGATCCAAGGATGAAACACCCGAAGTTCTCATCAGCTTCCTTAAACTGATACAACGTGGTCTTCAAGCTCAAGTTGAAGTGGTTCGTACTGACAGAGGTACAGAATTTTTGAATTCAAATCTGAGAAAGTATTTTGAAGCCGAAGGGATTGAACATGAAACATCCATTGCTCGAACACCCGAACAAAACGGCGTTGTGGAAAGACGAAACCGTACTTTGGTTGAAGCTGCTCGAACATTATTATCCGCTTCAAAACTTCCACTATACTTTTGGGCCGAAGCCGTGTCAACCGCATGCTACACGCAAAACCGCTCCTTAATTATTCCAAGACACGAAAAGACACCATATCACATAATTCATGATCGAAAACCTTCACTCAAACACCTTCACGTTTTTGGATGTACTTGTTACATTATTCGAGATGGTGAAAATTTAGATAAGATGAAAGAGAAAGGTGATGCGTGTATTCTTGTGGGATATGCAACTCAGTCTAAGGGATATAGAGTATACAACAAGAGAACAAAATTGATTGTCGAGACTATTCACATTCGATTTGATGAATTACAATAAATGGCACTTGAACAAAACAGTTTAAATCTCGATCCACAACGACAAACGACTTCCGTTCACAACCGCACGGAACTCGGAGCTCAAGACCACAGCAATGAACCGTCAAGTTCAACGTTGGTTCCAGAAAATGTTCCTAGAGTTGATATGACAGTCGACACGACAATTGAAGAGTTAGAAATGTTATATGGACCAATGTATGATGAATATTTCACAGGGGAGAAACAAGTTGTATCGAAGTCTTCCGCTGTCACTCATGATAACAATGATGATACCGATCATCGTCAACAACCGGATACAACTTCATCTACTTCAACACGGGTTGCTGCAGATCTACCTCCTCAGAATATCACTTCAAAAATCGATCCTACAACATCCACAACTACTGTCATTGCTCCAGAGAACACAAATCAAGCAGACGATGCATTATCTGACGAAGACGAATTTATCAACCCATTCGGTACACCGCTACACGAAACTGGAGAGTCTCCTACTTGCCATGTTGATCCGTCAAATATGCATACGTTCTACCAACGACATCCTTCAACACATCATTGGACTCGAGATCATTCTTTGGTTCATGTAATTGGAAACCCTTCACAGCCCGTTCGTACAAGACGACAACTTCACAGCGATGGCGATGTTTGTATGTTCGCACTCGCCGTAAGTTCCGCTGAACCGAAAAACATCAAAGAAGCCATGGCTGATCATGCATGGATTGAATCAATGACGGATGAACTTCAACAATTTGAAAGACTTAAAGTCTGGGAACTTGTTGACAGACCATACGATGTAACACCATTAAATCTTCGATGGATCTGGAAAAACAAGATGGATGAAGAAAACACGATCATCAAGAATAAATCTAGGCTAGTGGCTAAAGGGTATGGACAGAAAGAGGGTATTGATTTTGAAGAATCATTTGCACCAATAGCTCGAATGGAAGCGGTCAGGATTTTTCTTGCTTATGCTGCACATAAGGGATTCATCGTTTATCAAATGGACGTAAAGACGGCATTTCTTAACGGTCCTTTGAAGGAAGAAGTCTATGTCACGCAGCCAGAAGGATTCGACAATCCTCATTATCCTGAAAAGGTGTATCGTCTCCACAAAGCACTTTATGGACTCAAGCAAGCTCCAAGGGCGTGGTACGACGAGCTCTCGAAATTTCTGGTCTCCAAAGGTTTCTCAAAAGGTTCCATTGATCTAACTTTGTTCACTTATAAATATGGGGATGACATTTTGCTTGTGCAGATTTATGTTGATGATATTATTTTCGGGTCTACAAACCCAAAACTTTCAAAATGGTTTGAAAAAGTAATGCACAGCAGATTTGAAATGTCTATGATGGGCGAACTAAAATTCTTTCTAGGAATTCAAGTTCACCAATCCCCAAGTGGTATCTTTATTAACCAAGCTAAGTATTGTCAAGAGATAATCATAAAGCAATGTATGACATCATGTGACCCCGTTGGGACACCATTATCAACCACATCCCTAGATGTTGATTTGGAGGGATTACCCATAGATCAAACGAGATATCGTTCCATGATCAGGTCCCTCATGTACTTGACAGCAAGCAGACCTGATATTAATCATGCTACGTGTTATTGTGCACGATATCAAGCACGACCCATTGAAAAGCACCTCAAGGAGGTTAAACGGATCTTTCAGTACCTTAAGAATACCATTCACATGGGACTCTGGTATCCGAGGGAAACTGGTTTCTTTCTAACGGCCTATTCAGATTCTGATCATGCAGGGTGTCTTGATACACGTAAAAGTACTTCTGGTGGTGCACAATTTCTAGGACAAGATAAGCTTGTGGGATGGCCTTCCAAGAAGCAGGATTGCACGTCACTTTCATCAGCCGAAGCGGAGTATGTGTCTCTATCTGCGTGTTGTGCTCAAGTTCTTTGGATGAGAACACAACTCACGGATTATGGCTTCTACTTTGATAAAGTACCTATGTACTGTGACTCAAAGTCCGCCATCGCCATCTCCTGCAATCCGGTACAGCATTCCCGCACGAAGCACATTGATGTCAGATATCACTTCATTAAGGAACAAGTTGAAAAGGGTATTGTTGAATTATACTTTGTTGGAACTGATTACCAATTAGCTGACTTGTTTACAAAAGCTCTTTCGAAAGAGAGGTTTGCGTATTTAGTTAGGCAAATTGGTATGAGATGTTTGACTCCAGCAGAACTGGAGATTCTGGCAAAGAAGCCTGCTTGATTCATCTATCAAACATCTACCTGTAAATATTAATCAAAAAGCAAAATACAAAATTAAAAAATCTTTGATAATCCAAAAATATTCTTCTCGACATGTCTTTCAGTATCGATAATATGGACGTGCCTAGAAATGTCACTCAATAACGACACGGGTATGTACATAAAGCTCGAATGAAAGTTGTAAATATTTTTCAAAACATGTCATTTCTATCTTTTTCAAAGGAAATTCTCTTTTGGACAATATTTCCAACAACGGGTAGAGCAATCTATCATGGGTTGAGCTTGTCACTAAACATTCAACGTTTTGAGCTCAACAAAATGGCTTGTAATCACTTTCAGATTGCAACCCGGAACTAAATTCACGGGGGAGTGTACATTTTTGTGCTCTTACCCTTAGCAAAAGAAGTTAAATCTTCTTACACTTGAGTGGATTCGTCAAGACATTCAAAGTCTATGAACTCAAGTTTATGCTTTAGAAAAACCTTTTCGACAAAAAGAATTGATTTTTCAAAAAGCATTGAACACAATTTTTTCAAGAATTTCTCAATGATATTCAAAATCTTTCAAAAATTGTGTGTTCAACGACTCCTATCCTCAAAATTTTAATGTGGATCATATCATCATAATGACAATTCCATTGGATCAATTTTTAAGGGGGAGCTTTCCAAACTTCATGCAAAAGATTAACACATCTTTCTCCCGGAGATTTTCAAGATTATTTTTCAATATATATTTTAATCAAATTTGGTATCTCTAATATCAAAAGATTTTATATATTAGAGACAGGGGAAGAAAATGTGATTAAAATGTGATCTAAAAGACTCAAGCACTCATGGTTACGATCAAATACCCACAACATCTTTAATTCACGACGTTATTGGTGTCAAAAGGGTGGTTAGGTTAAGTCCTATGATCCAACCAGAACCAGAGGGATCTTCCCTGGGACAATCTAATAGATTATTAGAAGTCCTTAGGAAAGATGGAGTAGAATGTGAACGAAGCTGAATACCGACTAAGTACTGATGATAGCACTGGAACAATCACAACAAGGTGCTATTAATGATGTCTTGGTAAGCATTGAAGGGGTTGAAGAATGAAAAAGAAATGTAAGGATAAAGGGTGTAAAGAAAGAAGCCCTCCATACAACTTAGGCAGAAATCGGGTCAACACATCATGAAGACAACTCATCATGGACCCAGTGGTGTGAAGCACAACCCTTTCCTAGCTACTCAGGCTTCTCTCAAAAGAAGTTTGTTTTATTGTCATGGATATCAACACGACTTCTATTGACTTTCTCACTCCGAGATAGTTGATATTGAATAGGTGGCATCGGCTCAAGCCTCCGACCACTAAAAGTGCACAAATCGAGTCTAGAGCCAAGAGATCAATCAAATCTCGTTAGGACACACGGATGAAGATCAAGAGAGTCCTACGCTATATCCTTGTGATATTGATAGAACACTCAGAGTGATACTACTAAGTATTCACAATGATGAGGGGAAATCCTTCTAGTGTTAACATCAAACAGCACTGCGGTAGGTCATGTGTAAGATTCTTTATGAATTAAACATATGTAAAACTGAAAAGCAACAGTGGTTTGATTCTTAATTGATTCAAACTCGTTTCAGGTTTCTACGCAATATCTTTATGGTCTTGCCAGAACATTCAGAGTGATATTCACTAATATTCACAGTGACGAATGGAAATCCTTCTAGCGTCAACATCAAACAGTGCTACGGTAGGTGACTTGTGAGATTCTTATGAATCAAACTTGTGTCAACTGGAAAGCAACAATGGTAAGATTCTTAATGAATCAAACTTGTTCCAGGAATTTGAATTGACGACTTTAATCAAGCGGATATTTATCCAATTGATTCACTCTTTATGTGCGCAGTCTTGCTTTGAGACGGTCGAGTAAAGAGAACGGCTAGTACTGCCACGAAACCCTGTCAAGGAGATTCTTAATTGAATCTACCTAATAACAGGTACGGTATTTAATATCGTATAACGGTCTTCACCGACCGGAGGTAAAACGCTACCGATTTAGGACGAATGTCAAAGCCATTCAGTCTGTGTCTATGTTCTGTCTCGAGAAGATAGCGTCACGGTTTACTCAGCAAAGTCAAAGATTCAAAACCACATATTCATGCCCAAAGAATTATTCAACAATTAATAGTGTGAGCATGTGGATGAAGACACAAGATCGCGAGATGGCAAAGACAAGTCAAGAATGATTTGAAGATCTCAAGATAAAAGACTAAGTCGAAAGACAATGACAAAGGCTCAAAGATCACAGCATGAAGGAACAACACTACTATTACACGTTCAAGACTCATTTATGACGAAATTCATAAATCTCCATGAGACTCCAAATATCGAAGAGGAATGACCTCACATTGGGGGAGATTGTTAGCCTCAAAATATTGAGTCAAACAAGAATGTTCGGTCATAGGTTTCTATTGTAATATTTATTAGAACGTTGTAATAGATAGTTAAATAGTCGTGGTTCACGGGCTTGGACTTAAACTAATTAAAGTCCAAAAGACATGCCCGGCCCATTATATAGTCCATTAAAGCCCGCATGTGGATGGTCATTTGTAACTAATCTTCTTCTAATCTAATATTCACCAAGTTAATCATCTCTCTCTCTACTTTCTCTCACTACTTTCTCTCTCTAGAATTCATATCTTTTCCATCTCATTTCTTAATCAATCATCATTTTATATGGGACAACAGTATGGATTCAAATATCTTATTTCCTTTAATATGGAAATATGGAAGCAGTCGTAATCTTTTACAAGATTATTGGGATTTGTTTTACTTTGGAACGAGATTTGTGGGAATAATAAGGAAAATAGAAAAAGGGACGTGGCCATAACTGTCATGAGGATCACTAAAACTTAGGGTAGAAAACGTGTGATCATAAAACACGTTTGAAATACTTCTTTTATTATTCTTACAACTTAGAATTCATATGAAGACAAGGGATACACTTTAGTCGCTGTTGGAGTTAGTTACCTTAGATGTTGTCAGTGGTTGATCAAGACACTAACAAAGAATAAGTTAACACTGATAGGAAGGCGTTGACATGTGTTGTCCGAGAAAGGTTTGTTCAAATGTTGATAGGCTTTGTCCGATATTGGACAATGCATGTGATTAAGATATTGGACAGTGAAGATGTTGGACAACAAAAGGAATAGCTGTTGTTTGAAAAATTGATACGATTTTTGCACACAAAAAGAGGTATTTATACGCAAAGGTACATGGAATCTCCGTTTTTATTCAGAATATCAAGTTGATATTTATGGCTCGGATATTTTTACAAGGAGTCAATGATTTTTAAGTAAGTTAGCAACAATTCATGAAGAATTTGATGGATATTTTAAATTATGTAATCGGGATAGCCTTGTGAAAGAGTTATCCATTCCCATACTTTTACATATGGTATGAAGATGTTGTTTCATTAAAATTCGTCATGAAGAGGTGTTGGCTTAAGGGGAAGAATTCGTATGGTAAGTTTGATGTTTGAAGAAGATTTTCGCGAGGTTATGTTCTATCATATCTTGAAAGTAATTACCATGACAAGTAACTTTCAAGATAACTTGTTTGTGCTTTTAATGGTTGGTGACAAAGACTTGTCATAACACTTGAAGGAGTTACATTATCGTGCTCAGTGTCTCACAAAGGATGAGAATATTGACAAGGGATCGAGGTCTACTTATACTTTGTGCCATGAGTATAAGTTCTTTATCACGTGGACAGTACAAGACATGGAAAATAGGTTTGGGTTACTTTACTTCTACATCAATATTATTGTATTTATTTTTCTTCAAGATCGTTACAAGAGCTACATTTGGAGAATCTTCAAGATTGCATACATTGTTTACTTCCCTGTTGATGTGACAAAAAGGGGAAGACATACATGCTACAATTGAGGGGAAGCAATTTGAAGATGATGTACAACTTACAAGAGATACACAAAGAGTTTTGCCGACATCAACTAGGGTAAGATTGTTGGGTCAAAAAGTTGATGTGGCAGAAACTCAAAAACGAAGAAAATATGAAGGCATTTGTCTAAGCGTTGACAAGTGTAATCCAGGCGTTGTCAAGTGTAAATCGGGCGTTGATAGAAGTCAACAAAAGTCAAACGCTGTTGGAAGCTTCTATTTAGGATAAGTATGCAGAATATATTCTATATTAGTTATTTTAATAGAATATATTCATGTTTATTCATAGTAATCTCTTGTAAAACCCTAATCCTTAGTCTATAAAAGGAACCAAGGGTTATTACGTTTTTCATAACTTTCATTCACAATGTAAACCTAAAGCGTGTGTTGCACTAAACGTGGGATTAATGTATACACGTCTAGTGGTTGTTGATTATTAATATAATTAGCAACCCATTGATTAGTTCTTGTGTTATTGTGCCCAAACACCTTGTTTCCTAACTATTGTTCTTTTCCGCTTTGATTGTTAATCATATGAACAATGGTTATGCCTAGCAGCTAAAAGATTCGAGGAAACCAAGGTTTCCACACGAAGTTCTCATCAGCTTCCTTAAACGGATACAACGTGGTCTTTAAGCACAAGTTAATGTGGTTCGTACTGACAGAGGTACATAATTTTTGAATTCAAATCTGAGAAACTATTTTGAAGCCGAAGGAATTGAACATGAAACATCTATTGCTCGAACACCTGAAAAAACGGTGTTGTTGAAAGACGAAACCGTACTTTAGTTGAGGCTGCTCGAACATTATTATCCGCTTCAAAATTACCACTATATTTTTGGGCCGAAGCCGTGTCAACTGCATGCTACACACAAAACCGATCTTTAATTATCCCAAGACACGAAAAGACACCAAATCACATAATTCATGATCGAAAACCTTCACTCAAACACCTTCATGTCTTTGGATGTACGTGTTACATTATTCGAGATGGTGAAAATCTGGACAAGATGAAAGAGAAAGGTGATGCATGTATTCTAGTGGGATATGCAACTCAGTCTAAGGGATAAAGAGTTTACAAAAAGTGAACAAAATTAATAGTTGAGACTACTCATATCCGATTTGATGAATTACAAGAGCTGGCACTTGAACAAAACAGTTTAAGTCCCGATCCACAACGACGAACGACTTCCGTTCACAACCGCATGGAACTCGGAACTCAAAACCACAGCAATGAACCGTCAAGTTCAAAGCTGGTTCAAGGAAATGTTCCAAGAGCAGATATGACAATCAACACGACAATTGAAGAGTTGGAAATGTTATATGGACCAATGTATGATGAATATTTCACGGGGGAGAAACATGTTGTATCCAAGTCTTTCGCTGTCACTCATGATAAGAATGATGATACCAATCATCGTCAACACACGGATACAACTTCATCTACTTCAACATGGGTTGCTGCAGATTTACCTCCTCATATTATCACATCAACAATCGCTCCTACACCATCCACAACTACTGTCATTGCTCCAGAGAACACAAATCAAGCAGACAGTGCATTATCTGACGAAGACGAATTTATCAACCCATTCGGTACACCGGTACACGAAACTGGAGAGTCTTCTACTCGCCATGTTGATCCGTCAAATATTCATACGTTCTATCAACGACATCCTTCAACACATCATTGGACCCGAGATCATCCTTTGGTTCATGTTAACATCATAATATTCAAGCTAACAAGAGGGTGATCCGGAGGTCGGGGAGGATAAAAGAAGTATTTAGACATTTTAGAGAGAGAAAGATAAAGCTTGAATATGAGTGTGTGTATTTAGAGAGAGATGTGAAATACACAATAAGAAGAATCCTCACCCCTCCATGGAAGTATGGAGAGGTATATATAGGCTAAACAAGAGGTCACTTTGACAACATGTCAATAGTAGTCCCTCCACGTTTTGCCTATCTGAATCAAATGTAATTCCTTAAATGGCGCTCACATTTTAGGGCTAACAATCTTCCCCCAATGTGGAGACATACGGAATTACTTACAATGTTCCTAACAAGTAAAAATACAACAAAATAAAGTCTTCCAAGGCGCTTCCAATGCTGAGGATGTCTTTTAATTCTTCTTGTCTTCATAACTTGTACCTCAGCTTGAATCCTCTTTATCTTTGCTTGTTGTGGAACAACTATAATATGCATGAATTGGATTAGCTTCCCCCCAATTCATGCAGCATGTATTAAAAAACTTTCTTCATAGACTTCTTTTTGACGAAGTTTCTGAATCAGCTTCCCCCCAAACCAATATATGTATCTTAAGCAGATTCTGACACTTTGATGTAGTTTGAACGATCTTCTAGCTCATCGGTTTAAGTGCACAACGGAAATTTGTAGAATAACCACACCAAATAACATTGCTTCTATACTGTTTCATGTCGTTTAGTTTTTGGTGATAATCCGTTTGGGGTAACATGTAGGAAATCAGCAACGATTCTTCTCACGCCTGCAGAATACTTCATAAAAATCATATAAAGTAAGTAGATACCATTCCATGTACACCACTTCCCCCTGGAAGTTGATCCTGATTACTTCAAAGTACACGATCTTCCCCCATGATGATTTTGAACTCTCGGAAGCATCATTATCATGGACGTCCATATACTCGAGAAGTTCTTAGTCTTAAGCAAATGTCTTGAAAAGTTTTGAAAGTCATTGAGAAACTTTGAAATATTTTTGCTTAGACTAAGAAGTACCATTGTTATTGTGTAGCTCATAAATATCTCGTGAGTGTTGATTCCATCTCTCTCTGTCTAACTTACCAACCTCGAATTCATTCGGCTATTTGTTGTGACCACATGTGATGTAAACCCGATATTCCAAACTTGAAACTGAAGTACAATCCCCCAAATTTGTTACTTAAGCTTGCACTTATGTCGATTGAAGAACGGTGCAGAAACAAGTCTCTTATACCTCTTGAAGTTATCCACATGAGCAACTGCGTGTGACACCCAAAAATGATAGTAATCCATGTCGTCGACCATCCACCCCTTGACAGTGGAAACTAGATAATTCAAGTCTCAATCATAAATTTTATCGCCCAAGCAAGTCATCAATCGATAGACTGGGTTTGAAGAAAAGGGGTAGAAAAGTAGAAGGAAGGCTCGATGATGAAATAAGTAGACGCCTTCATGAAATCCCACTTCAACTTCAAATAAAGAATACCAAATCCACTTCGTGATCACTTGTCTTTGTAGAATCAAAACTAGTCGTTTGTCGTTTAAAGTGAATCTTATATCGGATCGTTTTAGCGTTAAGTGTTTTGTTTACTTTGGTGTTGTGTTGTGAATGTCGTTAACTAAAATAAATTCTGAAATGAATTGTCATTAAGGGACAAAATTTGTCTAGATAACTTGTCGTTGAAGCTCAACGTCAGCCACACGCCCAACTGATGCGCGGATCTGTCGAAAATTTTTCGAAAATACTAGGTTTAAAACCTAAAATTTTCTTTGTCGTTTAAGCACTTTCGATCGATCGAAACATAACCAATACCCGACACATCCATCATATTCGTCATTACCATGTGATAACTAAATTTCGGACCAACCATTATACCAGTTTATCAATTTCCAGCCCAAGTATAATAATCTATCAAAATCATGTCCAAAATCCAAAACTTACCAGCATCCAAATATCCTTCATATTAGGCCCAACGATCATTAACTAAACCCATGGAGAATAAAACCCGGTCCAATACTGAGATTACTTAGGAATATAAAACACTGAGATCCCTAATAAGTCTCACAACTTTCCATAACCCTAAACCTAAACTCATATTAGCACTGCCTCCATCTTATCTTCTCTCCCAAAAAAACGCAGATCTCATCTCTTATACAAAACCAGATTTAACTTAATCTCATACTTAACCCACTCAATCACATACTCAACACAGAAAATCATCAAATCATCGAGACAAACAATATGAATACATCTCAATATAGTCCCCTTTGAAACCAAACTCCAAATGATCCTTCTCATCTTACCCAAAAACAGGAGCATAAATAGATTTGTTCATCCAACAATCAAAACTTCTAAACCCACGAATCCCCAATAACCATATCAAGATCATCATGATGTTGACGTCAGCATAAAGATCTTTTAGAGAAAAGGTCTCGGGTAGGTTTTAATTAATGTTATTGTTTTGAGTCGGTCAACGAAAACAAGATTGATGATAACATGATTGTTATATATTCAATCTTGATGTTCGAATAATGAAAAAGGGGTTTCCCAACAACGATCTATGATGATTTCTTTAATTTTGTGACATCTATATGGATCGTGGCATGCATGTCAAGAACGAAATGCGATCTGAGATTAAGATATGTATTCTGTTTTTTGAGTCTAGATATGATTGATTATGGAGATGGAGTTTGTTTTATTTTTATGAGACGATGGGAAATAAGATAAAGTCGGGGTTTGATTGATGGTAAATGGTTAATGATAGGGTAAGTCTCGGTAATGTTTTCTGGTTTGGTCAATATGTCACAATGTTTACTTTTAAAAAAAAACAGTCATCGCAATTTTAAAACTATGCCAACGCAGTCAACCAAAAGAAAAACCCATCGCAGTCAATAAAAAACCATCACAGCGACTCATCGCAGCGACTCATCGCAGCGAGTCATTGCAGCGAGTCATCGCATTCCTCCATCGCACTCAATGCGATCAAAAATAACCATCGGAAACTCCCATCGCAGTCTAGCCATCGGAATGTGCATCTGAAGAGGGTTTTGACCATTTTCTTTGGTATCACCAAAAATGGTGAAATCTGGGTTTTGGGTTTTTCATGTCTGCTATTTTCTTGGTTTTACCGAAGAATGGATCTGTGACAATTGTTTTTGTCCTTTTACCCAATAAAATATTTAGAACTAATGCATGTTTGATAGGACAAAAACAACAAATGGGTACTAAAAAATGGACAAAGATTATGACGAGGCATGACAAACACAGATATGGACCAAGAAATTTATATAACGAGGCATTACCAGATAAAAATGGATAATAATGAAACATGATGAAGTCAGATAAGAATCGATTCAAAAAAACATCAACCGTGACTCTAAAAACACAACAAGAACACCAACCATGAATCATAACAAGGTACGAGCCGTGAATCTTGATAACACGACGCAAACACAAACACAAAACACCCCCAGTTAGCTCTGATACCAATTGATAACATCATAAGATTCAAGCTAACAAGAGGGTGATCCGAAGGTCGGGGAGGATAAAAGAAGTATTTAGACATTTTAGAGAGAGAAAGATAAAGCTTGAATATGAGTGTGTGTATTTAGAGAGAGAAGTGAAATACACAATAAGAAGAATCCTCACCCCTCCATGGAAGTATGGAGGGGTATATATAGGCTAAACAAGAGGTCACTTTGACAACATGTCAATAGTAGTCCCTCCACGTTTTGCCTGTCTGAATCAAATGTAATTCTGTAAATGGTGCTCACATTTTAGGGCTAACAGTTCAAGTAAATGGAACCCTTCACAGCCTGTTTGCACAAGACGACAGTTTAACACCGATGGCGATGTTTGTATGTTCGCACTCGTCGTGAGTTCAGCTGAACTGAAAAACATCAGAGTATCCATGGCTGATCATGCTTGGATTGAATCGATGACGGATGAACTTCAACAATTTGAAAGACTTAAAGTCTGGGAACTTGTTGACAAACCATACGATGTAATACCATTAAATCTTCGATGGATTTGGAAAAACAAGATGGATCAAGAGAACACGATCATCAAGAATAAATCTAGGCTAGTGGCTAAAGGGCATGGAAAGAAAGAGGGTATTGATTTTGAAGAATCATTTGCACCAGTAGCTCGAATGGAAGCGGTCAGGATTTTTCTTGCTTATGCTGCACATAAGGGATTCATTGTCTATCAAATGGACGTAAAGACGGTGTTTCTTAATGGTCCTTTGAAGGAAGAAGTCTATGTCACACAGCCGGAAGGATTCGTCAATCCTCATTATCCTGACAAGGTGTATCGTCTCCACAAAGCACTTTATGGACTCAAGCAAGCTCCAAGGGCGTGGTACGACGAGCTCTCAAAATTTTTGGTCTCCAAAGGTTTCTCAAAAGGTTCCATTGATCTAACTTTGTTCACTTATAAATATGGGGATGACATTTTGCTAGTACAGATTTATGTTGATGACATTATTTTCGGGTCCACAAACCCAAAACTTTCAAAATGGTTTGAAAAAGTAATGCACAGCAAATTTGAAATGTCAATGATGGGCGAACTAAAATTCTTTCTAGGAATTCAAGTTTACCAATCCCCAAGTGGTATCTTTATAAACCAAGCTAAGTATTGTCAAGAGATAATCAAAAAGCATGGTATGACCTCATGTGACCCCATTGGGACACCATTGTCAACCACATCCCTAGATGCTGATTTAGAGGGAGATGTCATAGATCAAACGAGATATCGTTCCATGATCGGCTCCCTCATGTACTTAACAGCAAGCCGACCAGATATATCACATGCTACGTGTTATTGTGTACGATATCAAGCACGACCCACTGAAAAGCACCTCAAGGAGGTTAAACGGATCTTTCGGTACCTTAAGAATACCATTTACATGGGACTCTGGTATCCGAGGGAAACCGGTTTCTTTCTAATGGCCTATTCAGATTCTGATCATGCAGGGTGTCTTGATACATGAAAAAGTACTTCTGGTGGTGCACAAGTTCTAGGTCAAGATAAGCTTGTGGGATGGTCTTCCAAGAAGCAGGATTGCACATCATTATCATCAGCCGAAGCGGAGTATGTGTCTCTATCTGCGTTTTGTGCTCAAGTTCTATGGATGAGAACACAACTCACGGATTATGGATTCCACTTTGATAAAGTACCTATGTACTGTGACTCAAATTCCGCCATAGCCATCTCCTGCAATCCGGTACATCATTCTCGCACGAAGCACATTGATGTCAGATATCACTTCATTAAGGAACAAGTTGAAAGGGGTACTGTTGAACTTTACTTTGTTGGAACTGATTACCAATTAGCTGACTTGTTTACAAAAGCTCTTTCGAAAGAGAGATTTGTGTATCTTGTTAGGCAAACTGGTATGAGATGTTTGACTCCAGCAGAACTGGAGGTTCTGGCAAAGAAGCCTGCTTGATTCATCTATCAAACATCTACATGTAAATATTAATGAAAAAGCAAAATACAAAATTAAAATTTTTTTGAAAATCCAAAAATATTCTTCTCGACATGTCTTTCAGTATCGATAATATGGACGTACCTAGAAATGTCGCTCAATAACGACACGGGTGTGTACATAAAGCTCGAATGAAAGTTGTAAATATTTTTTAAAACATGTCATTTCTATTTTTATATAGGAAAATGTCTATTTTGGACAATTTTTTCCAACAACGGGTAGAGCAATCTATCTTGGGTTGAGCTGGTCACAAAACATTCCACGTTTTGAGCTCAACACAATGGCTTGTAATCACTTTCAGATTGCAACCCGGATCTAAATTCACGGGGGAGTGTACGCTTTCGTGCCCTTACCCTTAGCAAAAGAAGTTAAATCTTCTTACACTTGAGTAGATTCGTCAAGACATTCAAAGTCTATGAACTCAAGTTTATGCTTTAGAAAAACCTTTTCGCCAAAAAGAATTGATTTTTCAAAAAGCGTTGAACACAATTTTTTCTAGAATTTCTCAATGATATTCAAAATCTTTCAAAAATTGTGTGTTCAACAACTCCTATCCTCAAAAGTTTAATGTGGATCATATCCTCGTAATGACAATTCCATTGGATCAATTTTGAGGGGGAGCGTTCCAAAATCATGCTAAGTTTGACACATTTTTCTCCCGAAAGGTTTTCAAGACTACTTTTCATAATAAATTTTAATCAAATTTGGTATCTCTAATATCAATCGATTTTCTATATATTAGAGATAGGGGATAAAATATGATTAAAATGTGATCTAAAGACTCAAGCCCTCATGGTTACGATCAAATACCCACAACATCTTTAATTCACGATGTTATTGGTGTCAAAAGGGTGGTTAGGTTTAAATCCTATGATCCAACCAGAACCGGAGGAATCTTCCCAGGGACAATCCAATAGATTATTAGAAGTCCTTAGGAAAGATGGAGTAGAATGTGAACGAAACTGAATGCCGACTAAGTACTGACGCTAGCACTGGAACAATCACAACAAGGTGCTAGTAATGATGTCTTGGTAAGCATTGAAGGGGTTGAAGAATGAAAAAGAAATGTAAGGACAAAGGGTCTAAAGAATGAAGCCCTCCATACAACTTAGGCAGAAATCGGGTCAACACATCATGAAGGCAACAAATCATGGACCCAGTGATGTAATGCACAACCCCTCCCCAGCTTACTCAGACTTCTCTCAAAAGAAGTTTGTTTTATTGTCACGGAGATCAACACGACTTCTATTGACTTTCTCACTCCGAGTTAGTTGATATTGAATAGGTGGAATTTCCTCCAACCTCCGACCACTAAAAGTGCACAAATCGAGTCTAGAGCCAAGAGATCAAATCAAATCTCGTTAGGGTACACGGATGACGATCAAGAGAGTCCTACGCTATATCCTTGTGATATTTCTAGAACACTCGAGGTGATACTACTTAGTATTCACAATGATGAGTGGAAATCCTTCCAGTGTTAACATCAAACAGCACTGCGGTAGGTCATGTGTAAGATTCTTTTAAGAATTGAACATGTGTAAACTGAAAAGCAACAGTGGTTTGATTCTGAATTGATTCAAACTCGTTTCAGGTTTCTATGCAATATCTTTATGGTCTTGCCAGAACATTCAGAGTGATATTCATTAATAATCACAGTGAGAAATGGAAATCCTTCTAGCGTCAACCTCAAACAGCGATACGGTAGGTAACTTGCGAGATTCTTATGAATCAAGCTTGTATCAACTGGAAAGCAACAATGCTAAGATTCTTAATGAATCAAACTTGTTCCAGAAATTTGAATTGACTACTTTAATCAAGCGGATATTTATCCAATTGATTCACTTTTTATGTTTGCAGTCTTGCTTTGAGACGGTCGAGTAAAAAGAACGGCTAGTACTGCCGCGAAACCCTGTCAAGGAGGTTCTTAATTGAAACTACCTAATCACAGGTACGATATTTAATATCGTGTAACGGTCTTCACCGACCGGAGGTAAAACGCTACCGATTTAGGACGAATGTCAAAGCCATTCAGTTCGTGTCTAAGTTTTGTCTCAAGAAGGTGAAGTTACGATGTACTCAACAAAGTCAAAGATTCAAAACCACATTCTCATGCCCAAAGACATTCAACAATCCAGAAAGCTAAAGACTTCCGCAAATCTGATGATCAAAATCTTCTTTATCAATTAATGTAGAAGAATGACCTCTCTTCAAGGGAGATTGTTAGCAAGCTTTCAAGATTGTGCAAAGTATGAGCATGTGGATAATAAGTGTGTAAACACTTATCCTTTTGCCACTAAAATCAAGGAAAAAACAAGACCTAATCATGTGTTTAATATCGTAAAAGTCGGAATTACGCGTGGTTTTGTGTTTTTGTTTAAAATAGGTACAAAAGATCAAAAGGAAAGAAAACACGGGATTTCACGGTCAAATGTTGAAGAAAAGTCCTTGAAAGAGACGAAGACAAGTCAAAGAACCAAGAGTGTGCCAAAGATCACAAAACCCAGCAAATTCAACACGAGTTCAAAGAAATGATCAAGGAAGCTGAAATCAAGCTCGTTTTTAGAGGATTAAATTTTATCAAAGTTATTTGGGCTTAGTGGGTCCCACATTTGCTTATTGGGCCCACAAGCCCATTTAAGAAAATGGTTATATAAATGAGACGGATTGAAATATTTGCAAGATAGAAAAAAGCCCAAAGCCTAAAACGAATTTGGGTCCAAATTGGTCAACTGGTTTGACCACAAGCCCAAATGGTAAAGTTTAAAGAACGGTTGCTTGGTCAAAACTTATTTACCTACACCATTCATTTTTTTGATAAAAACAAAGCTAACTTCCCACACGTTTTTACTATCCTCATTACCCACCCACACACAATAACTCGATACAAACTATGCACTCTTTCCCTCGCCACCCAAATAAACGCAGCCACCACCACTTTTACCCTAAACCCTAATTTACCCTAATCATAAAATTACACATTAATTTTTGGGGCTTTTATGTGATTCGTGTGATTCACACACTTGGGGATTAAATCCCCAAGTTTATCGGAAAGAACACTAGGTGGTCCTCAATCTACATAGCTTTTTCCCCTGATTTAATTGGAATAAACACTAGGTGGTCCTCACTCCACCAATCCTTGATGACCACATAAGCATGGAACAAACACAACTAACACAAACACGCCAAGGTGGCGATTCGTGTGACCCCTCAGTGATCCTCAGCCGCAAGATCAAGAGAAGAAAGAGAAGTGAAGATTTAATGGCCAGGATTTAATATCTTCCTCAACAAGTTTTCTAGGGTTTTCCTTTAAAAACCCCTCATCTGTAATTCATAGTGTGCCTTATTTTTATTTTTATTTATGCAAAATTATTTTTTTAGGTAAAGTTGTAATTTCATTTTCCAGTATTGTACTCAGTTATTTTTATTAATAAAATTTCTATTTCAGTTTAATATTGTTCCTTTAAATTTAATTGCAAGTCTTTTTTATTTACTGTTTTTAATTAATTAAAAGTAAAAGTAAAAAAAGTGGTGAAATACACTTCCCTACTGGAAGTTTCAAAACTGTTCGAATAGTTAATCGTTGGCTCGAAGTAGATGCTTGTGGTTTTTGATTCGAGTGGTGTTGATGTTTGATGGTAATGGTGGTGTTTGATTCGGATAAAAGGGGGCTCAGCGCTCATCCCTTCGTCTCAAAGGTTATCGACACCAGGTTCATCTTCACCTTTTATTTTTGTTAATTTTAGATTAATTTTTAGTTTATGTTTAATAGATCTGTTTAAGTGATTGTTGAATCTTGTTTATTAGTTTTAATCTGCTTGTCTTAACTGATTTGTGTTTGCGTTTGAATTTGAGTTTCGTTTTCTGATTTTTTTGAATCTGCTAGTTTAGGTTTGGTTTATTTAAGTTTAAGTTACTGGTTGTTTGGATCATATCTGCTTATCTTTGTATTGTTGAGTTTGGGTTTCGATTTGCTTATTTTCAGAAGTTAGACCTATTTAGCTTATTGTTTTTATCTGTTTTTTTAATTTGTTCTAGTTTATATCTGCTTAATAATTTGTTTAGCTTATTGCTTATTTGATTTTCATGTGCTTATTTGGTTTCGTTTGTTGTTGTTATTGTTATTTGTTAAGTTTGTATCTGCTTTCTTTTGTTTAGCTGATTAAAGCAACAAATCCTTTTGATCTGTTTGTTTCATACTCCAAAAATTAAAAAAAAATATAAACAAATATCGTCTGGTCAGGGACTCAAACCCTTGACCTTCAGCTCAATAGCAACACGCCTTTACCATCTTGTCTAAACCTTTTGTTTGTGTTTATTTACGCATTAATTACTTAATATAGCTTATGTTTAACTGCCAGATTTTAATTAAGTTTTAATACAAGTTTTAGTTAGTTTAAAAGTTTTATATAAATTTTATTTTATAAAGTTTAAATAGAAAAATAAAAAGATAAACAATATTTTATTTAAATTGTTTTTAGTTTGTTTTTTTAAAATTAGTTCAAAGTTAATTTAGTTTTATTTAAAAATAGTTTTTAATAGATTTCATTAAAAGTTTTTATAAAATTACGTTTTTAATTAGTTTTTACATTTGTTTAAATAGTTTTAAAAATAGTCCCAATTAGTTTTAAATTTTTAAATAGTAAGGCTTTTAGTTAATTAAATTAGATTTAATTTTAAAATAGTTTAAATAGTTAATTAAATAGTTTTAAATTAAGTAGTTTTTAGTTTTTAAAATACCAAAAAGAGTTTTATTTACCAAGAACAATTAATCCACGTTAAGTCCGATATCAATTCGAGTGAGTCGAGGAAAACGAACATTAATTGATTAAAATTTTAACATTAAATTGGCGCCGCTGCCGCTTCGCTCGTTACGATTGAAGATTTCGTGAGACGTTTGGATTTTGGGATCCGTTCATTTTGAACGTTAATTTTCTTGCAAAAAAAAAATCAAAAACTTAAAAATACAAAAAATAAAAAATCATCAAAAGCAAACTCTTTCCTAAGATTTGCACCAAAAAAATAAAAAAATCCAAAAGTAATACTTTTCCTAAAGTATTACACAAAAAAAAATATTACGTATTATTGTTGTTTTTCTTATTTCGATTTCTTTCGTTTTTATTTTGAATATATATTTTTCTTAAAAAATATAAAAAGATTTTTTCTTTTACTATATTATATTACGTAGCACAATTAATTTACCTACTTTTCAAATAAGACCTTAGTTGGGATTTCATCACCTAACTATTGTATTCGAATCCACAACAAGGAAAAAGGTCAAAATAGGTAAATACTAGTAAGACGTTTGAACTCGATATATACAAACTATAAGGTGGGTATAAGGCGACGTGCTATAAAAGGCCGTCTAAGGAAAAATGTTTTTAAGTGCTTTGTGCCACCTCGTTTCCTCGCTTGCTTGTGCGTATATTGAGAGGGACGACCGATTATTGGTTTGCCAACTCAAGTAGTATTAAGTATATATTTTTGTAGCTTTTTAATATTGTACCTCGAGAGGGATAATCCCTTTCCTCTCAAAGTCGACCGAGGTTTCCTACCTCATTCAAAAGTTTTAATTGTATGCGCACTCGCGCGCGTACATACATACCGATTGGTGTACCAAATACTTCTAATTCTTCCAAAAAGAAGAAGAAGAAAAACAAAAAGACCATCAATCAAGCCGATCCCGAGAATCGAGCTTTGAACAACACGATAGCAACGGATAATCGACCAATGATTGAGATTCTACAATCTCACGTTGAAGGAAACGATGACGCGATTGTGGTGCCGGATATTGGAGCGAATAATTTTGAACTTAAAACGGGTTTTATTCAAATGGTTTTCGCTACACCATTTTTAGGTCGTACTAATGATGACCCACACGCTCATATCAAATGTTTCATACAATTGGCAAACACCGTCAAATACAATTGAGTGCCATAGGAGGCCATTCGTTTATAAATCTTTCATTTTTCCCTCGAGGGACAAGCCCGGTTTTGGCTTGATAAGGAACCACCCCAAAGTATTACCACATGGATTGATTTAGAGACCAAGTTCATTAACTACTTTTTCCCACCATCACGGACCACCGCTTTAAGGAATGACATCATTACCTTTGAACAAATATATGGGGAAACGTTTAGTGAGTCTTGGGATCGATTTAAAGAGCTTTTAAGAAAATGTCCACAACATGGTTTCACTAAAGTGCATCAAATTAATACGTTTTACAATGGTTTAACACTTAATGACCAAGACTCACTTAATAGTGCCACGGGGGTAATATTCTTGTGAAATCAATGAACGAGGCTTGGGCAATAATTGAAAACAAGGCAAAAGTACAAACCAAGAGTGTTAGGGCTACTATGGCAAGTGATAGTTCTAGTGAGAGCGACAAGAGAATCGATAAACTTACTTCGCTTGTTGAATCAATTGCTCTACAAACCAAAGCCATCAATGGTCAAGTAAATGCCTTAAAAGAGACTTGTGAACGTGTGAGACTTGTGGTGGACCACATTTGTATTTTAATTGTGACAAGGTTTACAATCAACAACAACAAGTTTATGCTTATAACACCAATGCTAATGAGAAGGTTCACTTTAAACCAAATGTTGATATTAACCATTTGTCTTATAAGTCTAATAACTATTTGGCTCCCCGGGTTTTGTAGCTCCACAAAGACCACTGCCACCCGCCCAAAATACCCAATACCAAAATAGGAACCAAGGTCCTCAAATGGGTAATTTTCAAGGGAATGAAAATCAAGGGAATTTTAATGGTCAAAATCAAGGTTTTCAAAATAATAACCAAGGTTTTCATAATAACAACGATTTTCAACCTCAATATCAAAACCAAGGTTTTCCTAATCAAGGGTTTAATCAAATGAACATGCATAATCCTCAAATGGACTTGGTTCTACAAAAATTAACCGAACATGAGCGAACCATGAAAGCATTGCAAGAATCTACTAGACAAATGCAAGAGTCCAACGATAGGAAGTTCGTGCAAATGTTGCAAGCCCTTAGACCCCAAGGAGCCTTACCTTCTAATACCGAGATTAACCCTCGTGCTAATGTGAGTGCTATCACTACTCGAAGTGGAGCCACTTTAGTGGGACCTTCTATATCTTCGCCCATAAAGGAGAGACAAGGCCCGGAGGTCATAATGAGTAATCCTACTCCCCCTTCGGTGATTCCTCCCACTACCACTCCTAGTACTAGTTCTCCATTGCCCAAAGAGCCTCACCCTAAGGTTGTTCAAGAAGCGAGTCCTTCTCCTTCTCAACCTTCACCATCTAAACCCAATATCCCTTATCCCTCTAGATTAAACAAGGCTAAAGTGCTCACCAAAGATGACGTTCATGTATACAACTTTTTGAAAATGATTTCCAACGTCAATGTCAACATTATCCTTATTGAAGCACTTGCTCAAATGCCAAAATTTGTGAAAATGTTCAAAGATTTGCTTAATAAGAAAAAAAATGGTTGAGCTCGTGAACACTCGTTTAAATGAGAATTGTTCCGCGATTCTTCTCAAAGAGCTTCCCGAAAAGCTAGGAGATCCCGGATGATTCATGTTACCTTGTTCGTCTCCTCAAATTGATGATTGTATGGCTTTAGCGGATCTCGGCGCTAGCATCAATCTTATGCCACTCTCGGTATGGAAACAATTATCATTACCCGACCTTGTACCAACTCGCATGACTCTCGAGTTAGCTAATAGAACTCTCGCATACCCCGTTGGTATTGCCGAAGACGTTTTGTTAAAGTTGGTACATTCACTTTTCCCGTGGACTTTGTCGTCGTCGACTATTAGATGGATCCTCGTATTCCGTTAATACTTGGTAGACCATTCTTACGATCCGGAAGAGCTTTAGTTGATGTGGCCGAAGGGGAGTTAATTCTTAGGGTTAGGGATGAACAACAAGTTTTTAAAATGGGAAAAATCACAACTAAATCAAATGGAAAAGAGTCGGTCAATATGATTGATGTTCTAAATATTGATAATGAAGAGATTTTTATTAATCCTTTTGGAATTCAAAAGTCTAATCAAAATGATTTTGCGATAACTTCATCCCTTCCCTTAGAGCCTCAAAATTTTGAAACTCCTATTTACGATACCTATAGTGATGACACTTCTTCAAGTGATCACACTATCTTCGGTTTAGACAACCCATCTTTTGACCCACCCACTTTTGACCCACCCATTTTTTATCAACCAATCTTTGATATTTATGATGATGACACTTCTTTAAGTGATCTCATTAACTTTGATGACCCACCCCATGATCTTAATGCACCTCATATCTCTATGAGTGATTCTTCCATGGACACTCCTTTTGACTTTTATACCCCAATTTTAGAAGTCATGACTTTTGAGGAGGATCCTCCACTCTTAGAGATCATTCCTACTTTAGAGGTTATTCCATTTGAGGAGGATTTAAATATCTTTCTAAATACTTATTTTCCTTATGAGGATGAGTTTTCCTATGACTCCGATGATACTTATGTTTTCACATCAAGTTTGGAAGAGGACGACTTTCCCACTTTGGATTATGATGATATTTTGAGCTTAAATGTCAACACCTCTTGCTATTTTCCCGTTAAGGAATCGGTGTTTGATCCCGGAATAGAGACTTTCGTGCTACCATTGCCATATCACCATAACACCTTTCCTCGTAAGAGACTTTTGACTAAGGGTACCCCACTTTTCTTTACCTTGTGTGATTTTACCACCTCGGGGTTTATTTCCTTTTGTGATGGAAATTATGTGTTTGACCCGGGTGGATTTTCATGGGTATTCCTTATATGACTTTGTTTCACCCCTTTATCATGGAGAGATTTTCCTCCCTTGGAAATCTCAGTTTTTCCCATGATTTTCCCATTTGAATAATGACATTCGGGAAATCGAGTCAAGCTAGAGACTCGTGATAAATAAATCAAGCATCGTTTAACTTGGTTAGATTTTTTACCTTTTCCATCCTTTCCACCCTTTTTCACCTTCACCCATTTCCACCAATAAGTGTAGGGGGAGCCAAGTAGGTTGTTTGTGTGTTGTGATGTTGTGCAGGGACATGTGCTTTAATGATCCACTTTTGGTGTTTTTGACGCGACCCGTGTTCTCGTGTCCCCGTGTTCCCGTGTACCCGGTTCCTTCGATAAGTTTTTGCTATTGTGATTCATACTTGTATATAAATAAAACGAATAAATGTAATCACTTTAGTTGTCTCTTCCTTAGCTCGATTTAAACAACGTACTCAATGTCATAAGTGTAGGGGAGTTTATTCTCCCACATGCTTAAACAATAAGGACAATGTTTATATTAAGTGTAGGGGGGATTTCTATCAAAATTTTAGTGGGCTTTTCCTTGAATTTGACCCCATTTAACCGGAAAATTTAAAATTTTCAACGTTTTTCAAATTTTTGATCTATTTTGGCCTAATAGTATTTCCATTTATTTTCTTTCCTTTTGTCATCACATCGTATTTATATTTTCCATTTCAAGAATAAAGTCAAAAAAATAAATAAATGAATAAAATGGTTTTAACAAGTTTAGATGTCTTTGATATTTTAGGCCCGTCGTGAATATTTTGACTCAACCCGAGTTTACTTATCCAAGTTTACTATAGCTAGTATCCTTAACCATATGGACCTTAATTGGTTTATTAGGCTAAGCATCCACGAGTCTCATTCCTTGAGATTTTAAATTGTGGAGAACGAGAAATGATAGAGTTGATAATAAGTTTAAGGGTTAATTCTTGCTTATATGAGTTTTTGTGGCTCTTTCTTCCCGCTTGTATATTTAATTGCTTAATAAATGAGGATTTTTGCGGTGTAGATTCGATATCTTAACTCTTAGCCAAATCTTTAATCTCCTTGTAATTAAAGCATGAACAATTAAGGGTGCCAGCGTTGTGGACTTCTGACTAAGGTGGCTCATAATCACTAAGTAGGAGGTATTCAGACCATGGGACCGCGGAATTTGGCCTACTATATATATCATAAATAAGAAAGAATAAGATCAAAAACATGACCTCAAGGAGCCTTAGGGTGTGGGGCATGTAGCACGAACCGTGTCATTAGAGCCTTAGGGTGTATGGCATGGTAAGTGTTGAATAAAAATTGATCAAAAATCAATTCCCTCGTTTATCGTTCAAGGAGCCTTAGGGTGTGGACAATAGATGAGGAGCATTTTTACATCTTAAAGAGCCTAAGGGTATATGATGTGAACTTGCTAAACTCTACATAAAGTCAACATGACTTTGGAGGAATAATTAATAAGTAGTACTATTGGCCAAATTTTGGATCCGGGAATTTATTCCCCAAATCGTGTTAAATCATCCTTGATGTGGGCTTACTTTATTGACAACGTTTTTTAGGACGAGGTTAGGTTTTGAGAGTCGGGTTTGCACCGTTTTGCCTTCATTTTTGGACTAATAATTATCAAATAAGTCAAATGAGCCTACGGGTGAATGACAATCCTTAAAAGCTAGAGATACAACTTAGGAATTGGAGAAAGAGTATTACACAATTGTCTTATATAAAGAGGTTTTAACTTAAGAACTTATGGTAAATAACGATCTTGTTTTTAAGCTTGGTGTGGGGAACGTGAAACTTGAGGGTGATTAATATTCATGACACCAAAGCCCTAATTCAAGTCTTAGATTTCTTTACGAGTTTCTTCCATCTAATAATTTCCAAGTTAATAAATTGTTATAACTTTTGTTTCCTTTAAATTTTTTATCTTTTCATCGTAGTAGTAATAGTATATCTTAATAAGGCCGAGATGGATTAATTATGAGAAAAATGTGACTTTATGCTTTAAAATAATGCATTGCATGGGGTCATTGCAATTGTCAAGTGTAGGGAATTTAATAAGTGTGTAAACACTTATCCTTTTTCCACTAAAATCAAGGAAAAAACAAGACCTAATCATGTGTTTAATATCGTAAAAGTCGGAATTACGCGTGGTTTTGTGTTTTTGTTTAAAATAGGTACAAAAGATCAAAAGGAAAGAAAACACGAGATTTCACGGTCAAATGTTGAAGAAAAGTCCTTGAAAGAGACGAAGACAAGTCAAAGAACCAAGAGTGTGCCAAAGATCACAACAACCGGCAAATTCGACACGAGTTCAAAGAAATGATCAAGGAAGCCGAAATCGAGCTCGTTTTTAGAGGATTAAATTTTATCAAAGTTATTTGGGCTTAGTGGGTCCCACATTTGCTTATTGGGCCCACAACCCATTTAAGAAAATGGTTATATAAATGAGACGGATTGAAATATTTGCAAGATAGAAAAAAGCCCAAAGCCTAAAACGAATTTGGGTCCAAATTGGTCAACTGGTTTGGCCACAAGCCCAAATGGTAAAGTTTAAAGAACGGTTGATTGGTCAAAATTTATTTACCTACACCATTCATTTTTCGATAAAAACAAAGCTAACTTCCCACACGTTTTTATCTATCCTCATTACCCACCCACACACAATAACTCGATACAAACTATGCACTCTTTCCCTCACCTCCCAAATAAACGCAGCCACCACCACTTTTACCCCAAACCCTAATTTACCCTAATCATAAAATTACACCATAATTTTTGGGGCTTTTATGTGATTCGTGTGATTCACACACTTGGGGATTAAATCCCCAAGTTTATCGGAAAGAACACTAGGTGGTCCTCAATCTACATGGCTTTTTTCCCCTGATTTAATTGGTTGTGACAACCAATATCCCTCACTCCACCAATCCTTGATGGCCACATAAGCATGGAACAAACACAACTAACACAAACACGCCAAGGTGGCGATCCATGTGACCCCTGAGTGATCCTCAGCCGCAAGATCAAGAGAAGAAAGAGAAGTGAAGATTTAATGGCCAGGATTTAATATCTTCCTCAACAAGTTTTCTAGGGTTTTCCTTTAAAAAACCCTCATTTGTAATTCATAGTGTGCCTTATTTTTATTTTTATTTTTAATTATGCAAAATTAGTTTTTTAGGTAAAGTTGTAATTTCATTTTCCAGTATTGTACTCAGTTATTTTTATTAATAAAATTTCTCTTTCAGTTTAATATTGTTCCTTTAAATTTAATTGTAAGTCTTTTTTATTTACTGTTTTTAATTAATTAAAAGTAAAAGTAAAAAAAATGGTGAAATAAACTTCCCTACTGGAAGTTTTAAAACTGTTCGAATAGTTAATCATTGGCTCGAAGTAGATGCTTGTGGTTTTTGATTCGAGTGGTGTTGATGTTTGATGGTAATGGTGGTGTTTGATTCGAATAAAAGGGGGCTCAGCGCTCATCCCTTCGTCTCAAAGGTTATCGACACCAGGTTCATCTTCACCTTTTATTTTTGTTAATTTTAGATTAATTTTTAGTTTATGTTTAATAGATCTGTTTAAGTGATTGTTGAATCTTGTTTATTAGTTTTAATCTGCTTGCCTTAATTGATTTGTGTTTGCGTTTGAATTTGAGTTTCGTTTTCTGATTTTTTTGAATCTGCTAGTTTAGGTTTGGTTTATTTAAGTTTAAGTTACTGGTTGTTTGGATCAAATCTGTTTATCTTTGTATTGTTGAGTTTGGGTTTCGATTTGCTTATTTTCAGAAGTTAGACTGATAGGTGTGTAAACACCCATCCTTTTACCACTTATAACTGGCTAAAACAAGACCAAAACACGTATTTAATATCATTTGTTTGGAATTATGCGTGGTTTTTGTGTTTATTGTGTTTTCAGAGCTAACCGGGTGAATATTAAAGAAAACATGGGATTGCACGGGTTTTATCAAGGAAAAAGACTCAAGACGAAGTCTATTGTCCAAGAGATGCAAAAGATTTGAAGTCAATGGGCCTATTTGAAGATTTATCGAAGAAAAGGACCAAAGATGGAAGATTTACATATGTCGAAGAAACTCAAGTCTATTAAACGAAGAAATTAAAAGACGAGTTGAATTTAATCGTCGACAAATCCCGAATCAGAATCGAAAACGTCAACTTTTTTGAAAAGACGAGAAGACAAGAAGAAAGGGAGATAGCCCACTCACCAACCAACCACTAGGACTATAAAAGGGTTTTTCCTTCACATAATTAGAGAGTTAGCTTTTTATTTTCTTTCCCAGGTTCCTTTGGTTCGTTTCATCACCAACACCATTAGGGTGTTTGATGATTTTTCATTTTTCCTTCAATCTTGTAAGTGTTTGATCATTACTATTGTTAACTTTTACATTAATCTTTCAATTCAATCTTTCTATTCATCTTGTTCATCTCCTTTTTATTCAAAGTCTTCAAGTTCTTGTTTGATTAATTTTAAGCTTTTGAAAGTTGTTGATTTAGTGTTTTTATTGTTGGGATTTGTTACTTGTAGTATTTAGATGATTTGTGTTTAATTTGGTAAAACCTTTTTGCGTATTCATCTTGATTTTGGACTTAAACCGCGTCTCCTGTTCTTGCGTTACTGCTACTGTTCTTACTCCAGGAATATTCTGAAAAGACAATTTTCTATTTCCCTTATTCGGAATATTGGATATTCCGAATAGGGTTGTTTACTTTTCTTTTACTCGGAATATCTTATATATTCCGAACAGAACTTGTTTTTTCGAATAGGACCCATTTTTTCGCATAAGATTTATTTTTCCGCATAGAACACTTTTTCCGAATAGGACCCATTTTTCCGCATAAGATTTATTTTTCCGCATAGAACACTTTTTCCGAATAGGACCCATTTTTCCGAATAGAGCTATTTTTCCGCATAGGGGTATTTTTCCGAGTAGCCTAGTTATTCAGCATTGAGATTATTCCGTTTGGCAATATTATTTCGCATGGTCCATTAATTCCGAGTAGGGAAATATTCCGAATAGAGCATTTATTCCGCATAGTACTTGTTTTCCGAATAGGGTAGTTTCTGTTAGGGTATTTTTTCTATTTACTGTTTGATTTAAATTGTTAAGTCTAGTTTTACTTTTTAATTGTTTTAAGCTTAAATCTTTCTTTACTTTACTCATTTCCCTGTTTAGTAGATTAGAAAACCAAAACCCATTTTTGGACACTAAGAACAAATCTTTCCACTTAGAACTGAGATCAATTCGAGGAGATTCCGAGAAACGAACTTTCATCATAGAAAATCTCTTGTATCAAATGGCGCCGCTGCCGGCTCTTCTCGTTAAGATCAAAAGTTTTTGTGAGAACTTGGATTTTTGGATCCGTTCCCCGTGAACGTTAATTTTTCATAAAAATTTTCAAAAAAAAAATCCTAAAAAAATTATAAAATTTTCAAAAATACAAAAAAAATAAAAAACATAAAAACCAAAAATATTTTTGCTTTGTTTTTCTTTGTTCGTTCTTTTGCAGGTGTATGCACACTCGATCCACGTCTTATCAAGAGCCCGAGCCTCTCGATAACTTAGACATGGCCGGTGTACAAAACAACAACAACATACCACCTCCGAACAACAATAATAACAACAACAACCCACCTTTCAACAATATGAATAATAACAACAACAATGAGCCACTTCCGGATGATCGCCCGATGATTGAATTGCTACAAGCTCATGTAGATGGCAACACTGATCCAATTGTCATACCTCCAATTGCCGCCAACAACTTTGAGCTCAAGTCAGGCTTTATCCAGATGGTCTCCGCTCAACCATTCTTGGGACGTACCATTGATGATCCACACGACCACATCAAGAGATTCTTGCAACTCACTAACACGGTCAAGTTCAATGGTGTTCCACAAGAAGTTATCAGGTTACAACTTTTTCCCTTTTCTTTAGAGGGACAAGCCCGGCATTGGCTTGCTAAGGAACCACCACAGAGTATTCTCTCGTGGACGGATTTGGAAACCAAGTTTATCAATTACTTTTTCCCACCCTCTCGTACTACCGCTTTGCGGAATGAAATCATAAATTTTGAACAAAAGTACGATGAGTCGTTCAGTGAATCTTGGGATCGTTTCAAAGATCTTTTAAGAAAATGCCCACAACATGGTTTTACCAAAGTACATCAAATTAATACTTTTTACAATGGTTTAAGCATGAGTGACCAAGATTCACTAAACAGTGCCTCGGGGGGTAATCTTTTGGCTAAGACTTCCAATGCTGCTTGGGATATCATTGAGAATAAGTCTCGTGTGCAAACCAAGAGTGTTAGGACCAATGTCGCTAGTGCTAGCACTAGTGATAGCGACAAGCGACTGGACAAAATCACTACGCTTCTTGAATCGCTTGTCACCCACACCGTCAGCAACAACAACAGCAACAACGCTAAAAACGCTCAAGTTAACGCTGTCAGCCAACCTTGTGAGATATGCGGTGGTCCTCACTCTTACACCACTTGTACCGCCACCCAAGACTACCCTGCTGAGAATGTGAATGCGGCATATGGCACCTATCCTCAACCTGCTTATCAAGCTAGACCTCAAGGTGACCGAAATTTGCTTAGCTACCGCTCCAACAACTACCTCTCACCACCCGGTTTTCCTTCTACCAACCCAAACCAACAACAAAACCTTAATCGCCCTCCTCAACAACAACAACAACCTTGTACACCATACATCCCTCCTCACAAGCAGCAACAACCACCTCAACGTAACAACCAAGTTTACCAACAACCTGCTTATCAATCACCCGCATACAATGCTCCTCCAAACCAACCCACTGCATTACACCAAGAGGTTGCTACCTACATGAGGACCAATGATGTGATCGTGGAAAATCTCCAACAGGAAGTGCGCAACTTGAAAGCAGATTTGGTCAAACAAGGGAACGATCTGAGAGCCGACATGAGAAATACGTTGGATAGCCAAACTAATGATCTGAGGAACATGATGGCTGGTTTCTTCCAAGGTAATCAACCCTCTTCTTCGGGTAATCTTCCGAGTAACACCGTTGCAAATCCAAGAGGGGAGATGAAAGCAATCACTACTCGAAGTGGCAAAGGTACCAAGGAACCCGAGCTTCCTATACCTCCACCGGTGATTGTGACTAAGGAGAACGAGTCACCTGCTCCTAATCCTCATCCTTCTCCTTCCCCAATTTCCCCACCTTCTACTTCTACCCCTCCTCCACCCAAGGATGTGAGTGATCCTATTCTTCCAAAGCCTTCCTCTTCTTCCAATATACCTTATCCATCTAGGTTGAGGAAAGAGAAGCAAAAGAGCAAGGATGATATTCAGGTTTCGAACTTCCTTAAAATGTTCAAACAACTGAATTTCAATATCTCCTTCGCTGAGGCTCTCGCTCACATGCCTAAATATGCAAAAATGTTTAAAGATCTTCTGAGCGACAAGGAAAAGCTCCTCGATATTGCCAACACCCAACTTAATGAGAATTGCTCTGTAGTGCTCTTAAGGAAATTGCCAACCAAGCTTGGTGATCCGGGTCGTTTCTTAATTCCTTGCAATTTCCCGGGAGTAGAGAATTGCATGGCCCTAGCCGATCTAGGTGCCAGTATTAATCTCATGCCTCTAAGTGTTTGGAAGCAATTATCTCTCCCAGAGCTAGTCCCCACCAAAATGACTTTGGAATTAGCTAACCGTACGGTTGCTTATCCAGTGGGGATAGCCGAAGACGTCATTGTAGGAGTCGACAAATTCACCTTTCCTGCTGATTTTGTTGTCGTCGACTACGAGATGGACCCTCATGTGCCACTAATTGTTGGTCGTCCATTCTTGAGGACCGGTCGCACTCTCATCGATGTTGAAGCCGGTGAGCTTATCATGAGAGTGGGTGACGATAAAGTAGTCTTTAACATGGGAAAGTTGTCTAAACAGCCTTATTCATATGAGAGTGTTAATTGTATTGACGTTCTTGATGAGGCTTGTGAAGAACACTTTAATGATGCTTGCAAAAGTATTCCTACCTCTCTTCCCAATGTTGAGACCGTGTCCTCTATTGATTCATCATTGTCTCTATTTGGCGATAGTGATTTGTTTTGGAAAGATCTTGAAGACACCATAGGAGATGTGAACTTATCTACTGATGATTCTCCTACCGATGGGGACGAAGACATGCATTTCTTTGAAAGCCTTCTCAACGAAGACAATCCTTCTCATCCATCTCCCACGGTCATTGCTATCGATACTCCGACTTCGAATACGCCTCCCGTCGAAAATCCTCCGGATTTAGAACTTAAGGAGTTGCCGCCCCATCTTGAGTATGTATTCCTTGAAGAAGAGAAGAAGTCGCCAGTCATCATTGCTAAGGACCTAAAAGAAGAAGAAAAAGCCCGACTTATCACCGTGTTGAAAGATCATAAGAAGGCTATTGCTTGGAAAATCTCGGATATTCATGGAATTGATCCTCACTTCTGCACACACAAAATTCTCATGGAGGACGACTTTAAGCCCACAATTCAAAGCCAACGAAGGGTGAATCCAAAAATACATGAAGTCATCAAAACAGAGGTTATCAAACTTCTTGATGCGGGTATGATTTACCCTATTTCTGATTCCCCATGGGTTAGTCCAATCCATTGTGTGCCCAAGAAGGGCGGAATAACCGTTGTTCCCAATGAACACAACGAGTTGATTCCCACTCGTCTCGTTACTGGGTGGAGAGTTTGTATAGACTACCGCAAACTCAATGATGCCACGAGAAAGGATCATTTCCCTCTACCTTTTATGGACCAAATGCTTGAACGATTAACGGGTAATGAATATTACTGCTTTCTTGATGGTTTCTCGGGTTATTTCCAAATACCCATCGATCCCCAAGATCAAGAGAAGACAACATTCACTTGTCCCTATGGCACATTTGCTTACAAAAGAATGCCTTTTGGCTTATGTAATGCGCCCGGGACTTTCCAAAGGTGCATGTTAGCCATCTTCCATGACATGGTTGAACAAACCATGGAAGTCTTCATGGATGATTTCTCGGTCTTCGGGGATTCCTTCTCTTCTTGCCTTGCCAATTTGGAACGTATGCTTAAGCGGTGCGAAGACACTCGCCTTGTTCTAAATTGGGAAAAATGCCATTTTATGGTAAAAGAAGGCATCGTGCTCGGACATAAGATTTCTAAAGCCGGTCTTGAAGTAGATCGTGCTAAAGTCGATGTTATCGCCAAGTTGCCTCCACCTTCAACCGTGAAGGGTGTGAGAAGTTTTCTGGGTCATGCGGGCTTCTACCGTCGATTCATCAAAGATTTTTCTCAAATCGCTCGCCCGATGACCCACCTCTTGGAAAAAGATACTCCTTTTATCTTTTCCAAAGAGTGTCTTGAAGCCTTCAACTCGCTTAAGGATAAGCTAACTAAGGCACCCGTCTTGGTTACCCCTAATTGGGAGTTGCCCTTCGAGTTGATGTGCGATGCTAGTGATTTTGCTATTGGAGCGGTTCTGGGACAAAGAGTGAACAAACACTTCCAACCAATCCATTACGCTAGCAAGACAATGACGGGGGCACAATTGCATTATACGACAACAGAAAAAGAGCTTTTAGCTGTTGTCTATGCCTTTGAAAAATTTCGCCCCTATCTTGTCCTTTCCACCACCATCGTGTATACCGATCATTCCGCGTTGAAGTACTTGTTGACAAAGCAAGATTCCAAACCAAGACTTCTTCGCTGGGTTTTGCTGCTCCAGGAATTTAAAATCGAAATTCGGGATAAAAAAGGAGCTGAAAACCTAGCCGCGGATCATCTCAGCAGACTTGAGGATCCTTACCAAGGGGATCATCCGAACAAAGAAATCAATGATTCTTTTCCCTTGGAGACCTTAATGTCTATAAATTCGAAATCTAATGAAACCCCGTGGTTTGCGGACTTTGCAAACTACTTGGCGGGTGGAATTCTCAAGGAAGGGTTGGCGTCCCAACAAAAGAAAAAGTTCTTCACCGACATTAAGACTTACTTTTGGGACGACCCTTACCTATTCAAACAATGTGCCGACCTGATTATCCGCCGATGTGTTGACGGACCGGCAGCTTCGGAAATCCTTGATGCTTGCCACAAAGGACCCACCGGTGGTCACTTTGGTCCCAACTACACCGCCAAAAAAGTGTTTGATTCGGGATTTTATTGGCCCACCATTTACCGTGATGCTCACGAGATGGTTAAACATTGTGATTCTTGCCAAAAACAAGGCAAGATCACACATAAAGACGAGATGCCTCAGAATTTCATTCAAGAATGTGAAATCTTTGATGTTTGGGGTATCGACTTTATGGGGCCATTCCCTTCCTCTAAAGAAAATAAATACATCCTTGTAGCCGTTGACTACGTTTCAAAGTGGGTTGAAGCCAAAGCTTTACCTACTAATGACGCAAGGGTGGTTTGTAACTTTTTGAAAGCTCTTTTCGCTAGATTCGGTGTGCCTCGTGCCATTATTAGTGATCGTGGGACTCATTTTTGCAATGACCAATTCGCAAGAGTCATGGCTAAGTATGGTGTAAATCATCGACTTTCCACAGCCTACCACCCACAAACTAATGGCCAGGCTGAAATATCCAACCGAGGACTAAAGCGAATTCTTGAAAGGACCGTGGGAGAGCATCGTGCCGCATGGGCTGATAAACTTGATGATGCTTTGTGGGCTTTCCGTACTGCCTACAAGACCCCGATCGGCTGTACGCCTTATCGTCTTGTGTACGGGAAAGCGTGCCACCTCCCCATTGAGTTAGAGCACAAGGCTTACTGGGCCTTGAAGTGGGATAATTTTGATATTAACAAAGCCGGTGACCTACGCAAGATCCAACTCAATGAGCTCAATGAACTTCAGAATGAGGCTTATGAAAATTCTTTGATCTATAAGGAAAGAACTAAGCTCATTCACGACTCCAAGATTAAGAACCGAGAGTTCCATGTTGGCGACAAAGACTTACTTTTTAACTCTCGGTTGAAAATCTTCTCGGGCAAGCTCAAATCTCGTTGGTCCGGCCCATTCACCATTACCCAAATTTTTCCATATGGTACTCTCGAGCTCGCTCAACCTGATGGACCGAATTTTAAGGTGAATGGCCAACGAGTGAAGTTGTACTTTGGTGAGGACATCTCTCACGAGATGATTCCATCCCTCACCACGTTCCCCATGAACTAATGGGTCGAGTCAGGCTCGTGACTCGGTTATCAAAAACAAGCGCTCCTCGGGAGGCAGCCCGAGTATCTATCCTTTTATATTTTAACCCCCTAAGTGTAGGGGAGCCTGTATACGTGTTTGTATTTGTGTGGTGATGTGATTACAGGGATAAGTGCACTCTTGGAAACTTTGAATAACCGTGCTCCCGTGTTATCCGAAATCCGGTTCTATCTCTCAACTATCGTGATTCAATTTTCTTCATACTCACATTTGAAATTGATCACTTTAGTCGTCTCTTCCTTAACTTGAGTTAACCAACGTGCACAATGTCATAAGTGTAGGGGAGACTTTTCCCACATGCTTAAACATTAAGGACAATGTTTATCTTAAGTGTAGGGGGACTTCTATCGAAGTTTTAAGTGGACTTTTCCATGAAAATGCCTTCATTTAACCGGAAAATCATATTTTTCAACATTTTTCAAATTTTTTATTAACTTTGGCCATTTAGTTGTAATTTTTAAATTTTTATCGTTGCTTTCATATGTATATATTCCACAATAAAGTCAAAAATATTAATAAAGTGGCGTAGCTAGTTCAGAAGTCTTTGATCTATTAGGCCCGTTGCGATTATTTTGACTCAACTCGAATAGACTTGTCTAAGTTTATTCTAGCTAGTATCCTTAACCATGTAGACCTTAATTGGTTTATTAGGCTAAGTATCCACGAGTCTCATTACTTGAGATTTTAAATTGTGGAGGACGAGAAATGATAGAGTCAATTATAAGTCGGTATTCTTACACAAGCTCACTTGGTGTAATTATTTGCCTATTCTCCCATCACTTGCTAATAATTTATCTGCAATAAGTAAGGTCGTACGATTTGAAAAGTTACTTAGCTTCTAGCCCAAGATCGTTTAAAAGTTGCTCGGTAATGATAAGAGTTCATAGCCAAGGCATAACTTATGAAGCGGGGCGCGAAGATTGGCGAGTCCGAAAAGGCCCTAACAAGGCATGAGGATTCCATTTTATTGTTGAAGATCCAAAGTGATGTGAAAAGCATTATTCCCAAAATCAATATGAAGGATCAAGACTCACGACGAAAAGCAATCAACTCCCATAAAGATCATGGAGAAGTCTATCCGAAAAGACCCTAACAAGGTATGAGGATAAATAGATCCAAGTCCGAAAGGAGGCGGATCGTTGTATCTCAAAATCCCAAATAGAGATTGAAGAAATAATCATGAAGTCGTGGTCAACAAAGTTGGAGTACCTCTCAAAAGTCTCCAAGTGAAGAAACTCTATGAACGATGAGAAGACCATTATCTCAAGCACGTCTCTTAAGACATGAAGTATGAAGTACATGTCAAATATCGGCCCGAGAAAGGTCTCAAATCGTGAACCAAGTTATGCCAAGATATGAACTTTTTGATATCCCGAGAAGCAGTTTTAAGAGATTTTGTCCTTTAGCTAACTATTGATCAAATCGTCCTACTTTGCTTTCAGCCTAAATAACTATCGAAATAAGTCCAAAAATGCATCTTCATGATCATTCTAAGACAAAAATAAAATATAAGAGATACACCTAGGAATAAGGGAGTTTAAGCATTTAATTAAGCCATGTGTGTAAGTGTTTGATTTACTAACTTATAATAACAATGATCTCGTTTTTAAGCTTAGTTTGGGGAACGTGAAACTTGAGGGTGATAAATCTTCGCAGCACCAAAGCCCTAATGTAAGTCCTTGATCTCTTTGCAAGTTATTTCCATCCTTTTATTTACTTCAAAGTTTTGATTTCTCTTAGTATTTAAATTTTTATTTAGTAGTATGTTAATAAGGCCAAGGTTGATTGATTATGAGAAAAGTGTAAGTTTGATTTATCACTAAGCATTGCATGAGGGCATGGCAATGGTTAAGTGTAGGGGATTTGATAGGTGTGTAAACACCCATCCTTTTACCACTTATAACTGGCTAAAAAAAGACCAAAACACGTATTTAATATCATTTGTTTGGAATTATGCGTGGTTTTTGTGTTTATTGTGTTTTCAGAGCTAACTGGGTGAATATTAAAGAAAACATGGGATTGCACGGGTTTTATCAAGGAAAAAGACTCAAGACGAAGTCTATTGTCCAAGAGATGCAAAAGATTTGAAGTCAATGGGCCTATTTGAAGATTTATCGAAGAAAAGGACCAAAGATGGAAGATTTACATATGTCGAAGAAACTCAAGTCTATTAAACGAAGAAATTAAAAGACGAGTTGAATTTAATCGTCGACAAATCCCGAATCAGAATCGAAAACGTCAACTTTTCTGAAAAGACGAGAAGACAAGAAGAAAGGGAGATAGCCCACTCACCAACCAACCACTAGGACTATAAAAGGGTTTTTCCTTCACACAATTAGAGAGTTAGCTTTTTATTTTCTTTCCCATGTTCCTTTGGTTCGTTTCATCACCAACACCATTAGGGTGTTTGGTGATTTTTCATTTTTCCTTCAATCTTGTAAGTGTTTGATCATTACTATTGTTAACTTTTACATTAATCTTTCAATTCAATCTTTCTATTCATCTTGTTCATCTCCTTTTTTATTCAAAGTCTTCAAGTTCTTGTTTGATTAATTTTAAGCTTTTGAAAGTTGTTGATTTAGTGTTTTTATTGTTGGGATTTGTTACTTGTAGTATTTAGATGATTTGTGTTTAATTTGGTAAAACCTTTTTGCGTATTCATCTTGATTTTGGACTTAAACCGCGTCTCCTGTTCTTGCGTTACTGCTACTGTTCTTACTCCAGGAATATTCCGAATAGACAATTTTCTATTTCCCTTATTCGGAATATTGGATATTCCGAATAGGGTTGTTTACTTTTCTTTTACTCGGAATATCTTATATATTCCGAACAGAACTTGTTCTTCCGAATAGGACCCATTTTTCCGCATGAGATTTATTTTTCCACATAGAACACTTTTTCCGAATAGGACCCATTTTTCCGCATAAGATTTATTTTTCCGCATAGAACACTTTTTCCGAATAGGACCCATTTTTCCGAATAGAGCTATTTTTCCACATAGGGGTATTTTTCCGAGTAGCCTAGTTATTCAGCAATGAGATTATTCCGTTTGGCAATATTATTCCGCATGGTCCATTTATTCCGAGTAGGGAAATATTCCGAATAGAGCATTTATTCCGCATAGTACTTGTTTTCCGAATAGGGTAGTTTCTGTTAGGGTATTTTTCTATTTACTGTTTGATTTAAATTGTTAAGTCTAGTTTTACTTTTTAATTGTTTTAAGCTTAAATCTTTCTTTACTTTACTCATTTCCCTGTTTAGTAGATTAGAAAACCAAAACCCATTTTTGGACACCAAGAACAAATCTTTCCACTTAGAACTGAGATCAATTCGAGGAGATTCCGAGAAATGAACTTTCATCATAGAAAATCTCTTGTATCATAGACCTATTTAGCTTATTATTTTTATCTGTTTTTTTTTAACTTGTTAAAGTTTATATCTGCTTAATAATTTGTTTAGCTTATTGCTTATTTGATTTTCATGTGCTTATTTGGTTTCGTTTGTTGCTGTTATTGTTATTTGTTAAGTTTGTATCTGCTTTCTTTTGTTTAGCTGATTAAAGCAACAGATCCTTTTGATATGTTTGTTTCAAACTCCAAAAATTAAAAAAATATATATAAACAAAATTCGTCTGGTCAGGGACTCGAACCCTTGACCTTCAGCTCAATAGCAACACGCCTTTACCATCTTGTCTAAACCTTTTTTTTTGTGTTTATTTACGCATTAATTAATTAATATAGCTTATGTTTAACTGCCAGATTTTAATTAAGTTTTAATACAAGTTTTAGTTAGTTTAAAAGTTTTATATAAATTTTCTTTTATAAAGTTTAAATAGAAAAATAAAAAGATAAAGAATATTTTATTTAAATTGTTTTTAGTTTGTTTTTTTAAATTAGTTCAAAGTTAATTTAGTTTTATTTAAAAATAGTTCTTAATAGATTTCATTAAAAGTTTTTATAAAATTACGTTTTTAATTAGTTTTTACATTTGTTTAAATAGTTTTAAAATTAGTCCCAATGAGTTTTAAATTTATAAATAGTAAGTCTTTTAGTTAATTAAATTAGATTTAATTTTAAAATAGTTTAAATAGTTAATTAAATAGTTTTATATTAAGTAGTTTTTAGTTTTTAAAATACCAAAAAGAGTTTTGTTTACCAAGAACAATTAATCCACGTTAAGTCTGATATCAATTCGAGTGAGTCGAGGAAAACGAACATTAATTGATTAAAATTTCAACATTAGTGGATAAAGACACAATATCGCAAGATGGCAAAGACAAGTCAAGAACGATTTAAAGATCTCAAGTTTAAAGGCAAATTCGAAAGACAACGACAAAGGCTTAAAGATCACAGCATGAAGGAACAAGACTACTATTACATGTTCAAGATTCAGTTATGACGAAATTCATAATCTCCATTGAACTCCAAATATCGAAGAGGAATGACCTCACATTGGGGGAGATTGTTAGCCTCAAAATATTGAGTCAAACAAGAATGTTCGGTCATAGGTTTTTATTGTAATATTTATTAGAACGTTGTAAAAGTTAGTTAAAATAGTCGTGACATTACGGGCTTGATGACTAGCTTAAAAGGCCTCTTTTAAGGTACTAAGCATTTCATTCAAGCCCGACCCAAAAGATATATAGTCCATTAGAGAGCCGGCATGTGGGTGGACTATATAAGTACCCCCCCTAGCATGTTAGGAGGGTAGTTGTTCTCATAATTTCTTAATCTAATTTCACAAATTAATCATCTCCTTCTCTCTACTTTCTCTCACTACTTTCTCTCTCTAAAATTCATATCTTTTCCATCTCATTTCTTTAATCTATCATCATATAATTAGGGACAACACGGATGAATCCCAATTTTTGTGATGAGTGGTCATGTTCTTAATGTAAAGGTTTTACTAGTTGAAAAAGTTCGTTATTCTCGGTATCTTTTCGAATTGATCTCTGGTTAATTGTGTGAGATTAGTTGTTCTTGGTGAAAACAATATTTTTGGTTTTGGGTAAAATAAATGTGCAAGACTATAACATAAAGGACGAGTAATTAAAGCTAAAACTAGTTGAAACGTAAAACGGTGCAATATTTAAAACTTTAAAAGGTAAATGACGAGAAATAAAATGACGTAAAAGTAAAGCTTAGTAAAAAGTAAATTGACAATTAAATAAAAATGCAAAACGAAATTAAAATGGACTAAAAGTAAAACGAGAAAAATTTACACTTTAACTAAAACAAAATATCAAAATTCCCAATCGGAATACACCCGATCGAATCCAATCGGAATCCGATCGGAATGTATCCATCGGAAAGCTACAATCGGAATGAGTAAAAGAGTTCAGATCGGAATGTGGACAATAGAAGCAGATCAGAATACATGTAAATAGCCCCTGATCGGAATGTAGAAACGAACCCCAATCGGAATAATGGAAAATGCATGCTAATCGGAATACTATAAAACAAAGCAATCGGGATATTAAACAAGAAAGAGTGATCGGAATGTTAACAAAATAAGCTAAATCGGAATATTGAAAACCCTTTTCCGATTGGGTGATCGGAAAGAGGGTATGGTTGCTGGTCGGAATAATGCGATCGGAAAGGGGTTTAATACCCTTTCCGATTTATAAGGGATCCGAGAAAAGCAAGCTTTAAGCTATGGTAATAAGCTCAAACTCAAAACTAGAACGAATCTAAATCGAAATGGAATTAATAAGCACGAACATCAACTTATCAAACTTAAAATAAACAAACTTTAAAATCAAAACATAAAAAGATGAACTTTTTAAGAAACCTTTAAATCAAGTAAGCATTAAGATGAAAATAAGATCAAAGATGAACATGAATCAAAGATAAGCGAAATAAGAAAGGTAGAAGAAGATGATTAGAAATAAGAACTTGATTAAAAGAAAAGATTTCAAGATTAAAAGACTTACTTGAATTGAAGAAATTAAAAGTGCAAAACATGAAATTAAATTGCAAGAAATTAAAAGACAAGAAATAAAAATGGTGGAAGAGTGGTTTGTCAAGCCACCAACCACTTGAAATGAAGTAGCTAATGGCTATTTATAGTGGAGATTAGGGAGGAGCTTAGGAAGCTTCCTCCCTCTTTCTTCTTTTCCTTAATTGCAAGCTTAGGTCCTTGATCTTCTTAATCCTTTGATAATCTTCTTAATACTTGGACTTAAATGACTTTGTCTCGGGATTTATTTGAACTCTCCTTGAATTTTCTTCATAAATAAGACTCGAGTTCTTCGGCTTTTTAGTAAACTTTCGTCCTTTGACTTTTTCTTCGATAAATCTTTAGAATTGGTCTTGGACTTCCGTTCTTTTTCCACTCTTGATCTTTCGACTTCATCTTTCGTCTTTTTCTTCGATAAAAGCCCGTGAATGCCGTGTTTTCTCCACTTTTCACCTTTTCGTCCTAAATCACAACAAAAACACAAACCACGCATAATTCCGACATAAATGACATAAAATACACGTTTTGGCTCGGTTATTATTGTAATTAAGTGGTAAAAAGGATGGGTGTTTTCACACCTATCAAATCCCCTACACTTAACCATTGCAATGTCCTCATGCAATGCATTAGTTACAAAGCACGTTTACACTTTTCATCATAATCAATCCACGTTGGCCTTTATTAAAGAGATAGAAAATTATAAACATTCAAAGTAAAGAAATTAAAAACATACCTTAGGGTTTTGGAAATGTCATGAATGATCATCATCCTCAAGTTTTCACTTTCTCCAAACCAAGCTTAAAAACGAGATCATTGTTATTATAAATTAGCAAACTACCACGAACTCATGTGGGCCAATTACTCACTTAGACTCCCTTATTCCTAGGTGTATCTCTTATATTTTATTGTTGTCTTGAATGATCACGAGGATGCATTGTTTGACTTATTTCGATAGTTATTTAGGCCAAAAATAAAGTGAATGATTTAATCAATAGTTAGCTAAAGGATAAAATCTTTTAAAACTGCTTCTCGGGACCTCATAAAGTTCATATCTTGGCATAACTCGCTTTGCGATTTGAGACCTTTCTCGGACCGATATTTGGCAGCGACTTCATACTTCAAACCTTGAGAGACGTTCATAAAATTATGGTCTTCTCTTCATAATGGAATTTCTTCACTTGAAGTTTTGAGAGATTCATACTTGGACCACGACTTCTTCATTTTTCTCCAATCTTTATTTTGGACTTTGATATACAACGATCCGCCTCCTTTTAGGACTTGGATCTATTTATCCTCATACCTTGCTAGGGTCTTTTCAGATAGACTTCTCCATGACTTTTGGGGAGTATTTGCTTTTCGTCGTGTGTCTCGATCCTTCATATTGATTTTCGATAAATGATTCTTCACATCACTTTTGGATCTTTAGCAACAAAATGCAGCCCTCATGCCTTGTTAGGGCCTTTTCGGACTCGCCAATCTTCGCATCCCGCTTCAATAAGTTATGCCTTGGCTATGAACTCTAATCCGTACCGAGCAACTTTTAAACGATCTTGGGCTAGAAGCTAAGTAACCTTTTAACTCGTACAACCTTATTTATTGCAGATAAATTTATTAACAAGCGATGGGAGAATAGGCTTATAATTAACTCACATAAATTCACGAAAGAATACCAAACTTATAATTGACTATATCATCTCTCGTTCTCCATAGTTTAAAATCTCAAGTAATGAGACTCGTGGATACTTAGCCTATTCAATCAAAGTTTTGGGTTTTCGAGTCGCCTATAGGATCTTGCAAATTCTTAGACTTTTTCAAGTTTAGAAATCGCGTTTTAAAGTTCCCTTGATAAACAACTCTCTAGGATCAATTATAGGAACTTGCGAAAAGTTCTTGTTCTTAACCCGTGAGAGTTAAGACTTTCGCGTTTTATAGCTCCCTATATAAAAGCCTAGCAAAACTTGACTTAAACACGTTAAGGATACTAGCTAGAGTAACTTAGATAAGTAAACTCGGGTTGAGTCAAAATATTCACAACGTTTTGAAAATTAAAACCACTTTATTAAACATTTATTCTAATAAGGAAAGAAAAATAACTATACAAAGGGAAAAACTAATAGGCCAAAATAGATCAAAAATTTTGAAAAATGTCAAAAAATTGACTTTCCGGTTAAAATGAGGACAAATACAAGGAAAATGCCACTTAACTTCGACAGAAGTCCCCCTACACTTAAGATAAACATTGTCCTCAATGTTTAAGCATGTGGAAGTAAACTCCCCTACACTTTTGACATTGTGCACTTTGTTTAAATCTTGCTAAGGAAAGGACAACTAAAGAGATTCCTATTTTAATATTGAGAAAATATAAAATAGGGAATCGAAAAGAGTTTAGGATAGATCCGGGAAGAAGGGAACACGGAATCACGGTTCGTCAAAAGTCATCAAGAGTGTGTCTTTGAAGCTCTAATCCCTGCACATGATAAGAAAGAAAGCAAGAAACACCACGGGGCTCCCCCTACTCTTATGGTAAAGATAGATAGATAATTGGGTTGCCTCCCAAAAAGCGCTTGTTTTTGTTGACCGAGTCACGAGCCTGACTCGTCCCCGAATTAATTGGTCCATGGGGAAGCCTCGAATGTGATACCGGGATCAAAGACCTTGTCCTCGTTCCCGGTTGACATCAACAAAGGAGAGGCGGGGGGATAAGTCTTGAATGGGAGAAAGGTCCTTTCAACATACAAAAAGTATGTGAATTCAAAATCCATGGGAGGTTGGTTGGGTAAAGGAAGCACATTGTCCTCCCCCAAAGACAATGGATGCTGAACAAACGGCAAAGCTGTATGGGTGGCAATCATAGCATAATCAATGTCACCTCCCAGGTCAAAGCACTCATCCTCCGTAATAGTGGCTAAAGGGGAGGATGAAAGGTGCTCGGGAGGGGGACGTGGGTCGATACTTTCCTGCAGCAAATTATCAAAAATAATGTCCCCCTCCGTGTCAGAATCATCAATACCTGGAGGGATGGAGTGGATATCGATTTCTTCCAGCAATGGGTCATTATCTTCAACGGAAGGAATAGATGGAGGTAAAGACTTGGAAAGAGGATGAGAAGTCAACGCTTCGATTTGAGCAATAAGAAGGTGCACTTTACGTAATCTATCGCGAAGAAGCACGTCTTCCACCTTATCCACAAGATCATGTTCATCGGTGAACTTCTCGTAAACCGGAGAGAATAAATCGCCATCGTCTGCATCTCCCGGTGGAGATTGAGAAATTTCAAAAGTGAAAGTCTCATAGCATAGAGAAGAATCGTCATCACTAGGATCGACCTCTTCCGTAAGAGCAATGTAGTCCTCAGGCTCCATAGCAGGTAAGTCACAAACCTCATCATCCAATACTTTGTCGAGACCAACATCACTAAGCTCATTCAACGAATCTAGATCCTTAGATGCAGTAGGAACATCGACAGTAGGAGCAGCAACTTCAGAAGATTGGTTGAAAGTGTAGACATCATCGTCGTCGTCATCATCATAATAGATGGGACGAGTCCAATTAGGAGTGACGTAGTCGGCTAACTCTTCCTTGATAACCTCCACATCTTTAAGAAGCTCATGCAGCAACTTTTGTTGTTCATCGCCCCGAGTATGTTCAATTTCACCAATTCTATCCCACGCTGTAATTAAACATTTTGGTGTAGAAAAGAAGGGAAGACGACTAAATTGGCTCAAAAAGGTGTCGGTGGTTTTCAAGGTTTCGTCCACATCAAGCAACGGTTGCCTTTCCTGATGTAAGTCAGCTCGAAGTTGAGCTATACTTTCTAAAATGTCATTCAAAGAAGTGAGTTGTTGATCAAGACTAGTTTGCTGAGAGGATTGATGATTGAGGGTGTGATGTGGGGGCTCACGGTTATAGACACTAGGATGATAGCACGGTACTTTCTCAAAGATTTGCGATGGATCACAAAAAGAAGCATCGTGAGGGCCCCCACAAATATAGCACCATGGGTATGGAGAGAAACTGGGTGCCTCTTGTGGATAGCTATTATCATTTTCATAATTGTACCCCGGTTCTTGACCGTGACCATACGGGTATCGAACCGGGCACGAAACATGCCAATGAGAATCGCTTCCACAATAGATGCATGGGGGAACAGGAGGTGGGTTCAAAAATAATGAATTAGTCGAGTTGCACAAAGGACAAAATCCGAATTGTGTGTGGTCGATATCATTTCCACACCGCTCACATGTACACCATTGACAAGAGTTGTTCCCAGATAATTGTTTCCCACACCGGACGCAATGGACATAAAAATCCATAAAGAAAGATAGATAAGCAAGAAGAATATTTTTGGTGCAAAACTTTGAAAAAAAATGCTTTTTATGATTTTTCAAATGTTTTTGGATTTTTTGAAAATTTTTGAATACGAAAAATAACGTTCACAAGTGAACGGGTCCCAAAAGCCAACGCGTCTCTCACAAAAAACCTTTAATCCTCACGAAAAGAGGCGGCAACGACGTCATTTTAATGTAAAGGTTTTACTAGTTGAAAAAGTTCGTTATTCTCGGTATCTTTTCGAATTGATCTCTGGTTAATTGTGTGAGATTAGTTGTTCTTGGTGAAAACAATATTTTTGGTTTTGGGTAAAATAAATGTGCAAGACTATAAAATAAAGGACGAGTAATTAAAGCTAAAACTAGTTGAAACGTAAAACGGTGCGATATTTAAAACTTTAAAAGGTAAATGACGAGAAATAAAATGACGTAAAAGTAAAGCTTAGTAAAAATTAAATTGACAATTAAATAAAAATGCAAAACGAAATTAAAATGGACTAAAAGTAAAACGAGAAAAATTTACACTTTAACTAAAACAAAATATCAAAATTCCCAATCGGAATACACCCGATCGGAATCCAATCGGAATCCGATCGGAATGTATCCATCGGAAAGCTACAATCGGAATGAGTAAAAGAGTTCAGATCGGAATGTGGACAATAGAAGCAGATCGGAATACATGTAAATAGCCCCTGATCGGAATGTAGAAACGAACCCCAATCGGAATAATGGAAAATGCATGCTAATCGGAATACTATAAAACAAAGCAATCGGAATATTAAACAAGAAAGAGTGATCGGAATGTTAACAAAATAAGCTAAATCGGAATATTGAAAACCCTTTTCCGATTGGGTGATCGGAAAGAGGGTATGGCTTCTGGTCGGAATAATGCGATCGGAAAGGGGTTTAATACCCTTTCCGATTTATAAAGGATCCGAGAAAAGCAAGCTTTAAGCTATGGTAATAAGCTCAAACTCAAAACTAGAACGAATCTAAATCGAAATGGAATTAATAAGCACGAACATCAACTTATCAAACTTAAAATAAACAAACTTCAAAATCAAAACATAAAAAGATGAACTTTTTAAGAAACCTTTAAATCAAGTAAGCATTAAGATGAAAATAAGATCAAAGATGAACATGAATCAAAGATAAGCGAAATAAGAAAGGTAGAAGAAGATGATTAGAAATAAGAAATTGATTAAAAGAAAAGATTTCAAGATTAAAAGACTTACTTGAATTGAAGAAATTAAAAGTGCAAAACATGAAATTAAATTGCAAGAAATTAAAAGACAAGAAATAAAAATGGTGGAAGAGTGGTTTGTCAAGCCACCAACCACTTGAAATGAAGTAGCTAATGGCTATTTATAGTGGAGATTAGGGAGGAGCTTAGGAAGCTTCCTCCCTCTTTCTTCTTTTCCTTAATTGCAAGCTTAGGTCCTTGATCTTCTTAATCCTTTGATAATCTTCTTAATACTTGGACTTAAATGACTTTGTCTCGGGATTTATTTGAACTCGCCTTGAATTTTCTTCATAAATAAGACTCGAGTTCTTCGGCTTTTTAGTAAACTTTCGTCCTTTGACTTTTTCTTCGATAAATCTTTAGAATTGGTCTTGGACTTCCGTTCTTTTTCCACTCTTGATCTTTCGACTTCATCTTTCGTCTTTTTCTTCGATAAAAGCCCGTGAATGCCGTGTTTTCTCCACTTTTCACCTTTTCGTCCTAAATCACAACAAAAACACAAACCACACATAATTCCGACATAAATGACATAAAATACACGTTTTGGCTCGGTTATTATTGTAATTAAGTGGTAAAAAGGATGGGTGTTTTCACACCTATCAGTTCTCTATAAGCTCTCAACACTCCTCAGGTCTTCTCTTCATGAATGTACCACCGGCGGCAGCATTAATCGTATCACGATCACGAAAAGTTAAACCATTGTAGAAAGTATCAATCAAAGTGACGGGGAGCATATTATGGTTCGGACAACGATCGATCAAGACATTATAACGTTCCCAAGCATGGAAAAGCGACTCATCAGGTTCTTGAGTGAAACCACTGATTTGATTACGAAGACTAGTTACCATGGATGGTGGAAAGTATCGAGACAAATTTTTTGAGTCATCTCGTCCCATGTATGAATTGAGTTTTTGGGAAGATGATCAAACCATTTTTCGGCATGGTGGGATAAAGTGTGTGGAAAAAGGTGAAGGCGAAGAAAATCCATGAAAACACCGGGAAATTTCATGCTTTGAGTGACGGTTATGAATTTATCGAGGTGTTTGTTGGCATCATCATCCGGTAATCCGCGAAATGGACAAGCGTTTTGAACTTGTTGGATCTTGTGATGCTTCAACGAAAATTCGGGAGCCGTGATTTGCATCGGCGCAATCGGTCCTCCACGTCCGTTCATAGTTGGTTGACAAAGCTCCTCCATCGTACGAAGGTCGGGTCGAGGGACATGGTTGTTGTTGTTGTTATTATTCAAATTGGGGTGAGGTGGGTTGTTGTTATTATGCCCACCGACCATATCTAAGTCTCTACGAGTCTCGGGCTCAGAATAAGACGAAGATCGAGTACGCATACACTAAAAATGAGATACAATCTTTTAGGTTTTTTTATCTTCTTTTTTTTGAAAATTTTATATTTTTTTAGGATTTGTTGGAAATTTTTATGCTTGAAAATAACGTTCCCAAAAGAACGGATCCCAAAATCCAGTTTTTCTCACTAAAAACCGTTAATCTTTAGGAAAGAGCAGGCAGCGGCGCCATTTGATATTAATTTGTGTGTGTGTGTGTGTTCAAGTGTTGTTCATACTCGATTCAATTCGAATTGATCACGGTTTAGGGTGAAATTATTGGTGTTGGTCACTAAAAGGGGGGAGCTTGATTATCTAAGTCTACTAAAAACATAAACGTAAAAGCTATTAAAAATAAAGAAGAATGTCTAACCTTGATTGCTTGTTTAGAATGAGTGCTGCACAGTAGAACTTGGTGAAAGAAACTAAAAGTGATTATCTATTTTAAAATAAAAGTGAAAATGTAAATGTCGTTGAGTAAAAATGAAAAATTTAAAATTTAAACTAAAAACCAAGACTTAAAAATAAATGACGAAAATTAAAAGTTTTAAAAGTAAATTTGAAACTTTAAACTTTGTAAAAGTGTAAACTTTATAAAAGCGTAAACTTGTAAATTTAGCTAAGATAAAACAATTAAAATAACTTTAGGAAAAAATGGCGGGGAAAAATTAAGGTTTGAAAATTAAAATAATTCGGGAAATCGAAATTTGAACATAAGTCGGAATCCAAGTTTGCACTTAATCCGGAATGTGTATCCTGTACGTAGTTCGGAATGCTGGTCCGACACACAATTCGGAATTCGTTTCTCTTGAAGTAATTCGGGATCCTGGCTGGTATGCAATTCGGAATCCAACATCCACTTCTAGTTCGGAATGTTGGATTCACACACAATCCGGAATTTAAGATCCGGATTTAATTCGGAATGTATGATTAGATCTCAATTCGGAATGCACGTCACATATGTAATTCGGGAAATGCAAATTTACAACAATCCGGAATGCAAGGTCATAAAACAATTCGGAATCAACAATGATTATTAATTCGGGAAACTTGATGAAGATCTAATTCGGAATCCGTGTTGTTAAACTAATTCGGAATACAAGTGATGAACTTAATCCGGAATGGAGGTTCTAAACCTAATTCGGAATCCTCCTTTCTTACCTAATTCAGAATGTAGATGCCTGATCTAATTCGGGAAATGTAGAACTTGTTTTGGAGGGAAAATAGGTTAAGTCGGAATAAAGGTTTGTGATACAAGTCAGGATACTAGGATTTGCACATAAGTCGGGATAATGGGATTTAGCATATAGTTCGGAATAGAAGGGTTTTGAGAATCCGAACTAAACCAAAATAAGCAAAACTCAAATAAGCACTTACCAAAACTTAAACCAAATCAAATTTTATAAAAAGCTGATAAGACACAATTTAAAAACTTTTAAAAACACTAAATAATCAAATTATTTAAAATCAACTTTTATAAAAATATTAATCTACCAAAATCAACTTATTTAAAAACTAACAAATATAAAAATTAAGCAATAAGCACAATAATCTAAAAATCTCGAACACACCAAAGCAATAAGCACAATCCAATAAGCAAATCAATCACATATTCAACAATATAAAATCAACTACATGATTAAAGGGACAAAATAATAGATTATGATTAAGAAAGGTAGAATGAGAATTTATTAAAAAGCTTGATTATATTAAAGATTAAGATGAAGGTTTGATAAGCTTGAAAGAAAAGCTAGAGAGAGAAAAAGTAAAAACACACTAAAAATTAAACTAACTAAAAATTAAAGACTAAAGACTAGCCTCCTAATGACATATTAGGAGACTATATATAGGGGAAGGGGAAGGTGTTGTTTCCTCTCTCTTTCTTCTTGTCTTCTCGTCTTTTAAATAACGTGTTTTTCTCGACTTTGTCTCGGGATTAGTCGAATGATAACTTGAACTTGTCTTCTATTTTTCTTCTTTTAGTAGACTTGGTTCTTCGACTTTGTTAAACTTCCGTCCTTAGACTTTTTCTTCGATAAATCTTCAGAATAGGCCTTTGACTTCCGTTATTCTTGCACTTTTGATCTTTTGACTTCGTCTTTTGTCTTTTTCTTCGATAAAAGCCCGTGAAATCCCGTGTTTTCTTCCTTTTTCATATTTTTGTCCTAAAACACAATAAAAACACAAACCACGCATAATTACGCCTTTTACGACATTAAATACACGTTTTGGTCTTGTTATTATTAGAAATAAGTGGTAAAAGGATAAGTGTTTTCACACTTATAAATCCCCTACACTTGACCATTGCAATGCCCTCATGCAATGCATTAATTTCAAAGCACGATTTACATTTTTCATCATAATTAACCCACATTGGCCTTTATTAAATACTAAACACTAAGGAAGCTAAAAAGATAGAAATATATACAAAATGCTTGAAGGAAGAACAAATAAAGAGATCGAAGACTTACATTAGGGCTTTGGTTGTCGTGAATGTTTATCACCCTCAAGTTTCACGTTCCCCAAACCAAGCTTATAAACGAGATCATTGTTATTATAAGTTAGCAAACTAACACAAACTCATGTGGCCCAATTATTCACTTAAACTCCCTTATTCCTAGGTGTATCTCTTATATTTTATGATTGTCTTGAATGATCACGAGGATGCATTGTTGACTTATTTCGATAATTTATTAGGCTGAAAATAAAGTAGGACGATTTAATCAATAGTTAGCTAAAGGACAAAATCTTTTAAAACTGCTTCTCGGGACCTCATAAAGTTCATATCTTGGCATAACTCGCTTCACGATTTGAGACCTTTCTCGGACCGATATTTGGCAGTGACTTCATACTTCGAATCTTGAGAGACGTTCTTGAAATAATTGTCTTCTTTTCATAATAGGAATTTCTTCACTTGAAATTTTTGAGAGATTCTTCATACTTGGACCACGACTTCTTCATTTTTCTCCAATCTTTATTTTGGCATAACTCGTGGGTTACGATCCAAGTTGCGATCGTGGGTTGCGATCCAAGTTGCGATCGTGGGTTGCGATCCAAGCTGCGATCGTGGGTTGCGATCCAAGCTGCGATCATGGGTTGCGATCCAAGCTGCGATCGTGGGTTGCGATCCAAGTTGTGATCCGAGTTGCGATCTATTTTTATACCGTATTGTTTTCAAATTTATTTTTCCCGCCATTTTTCTTTAGGTTTATTTTCAAATTGCTTTGTTTTATTTTATTTTAATTTCAAATTTACTTTTAATTACTTTAATTTTCTTGTTATTTCGTTTAAATCTTTCATTTAAGCTTTAATCATTTATCGCTTTTGTTATTTTGTCATTTACTTTAAAGTTTGCATTTTTAATTTAAAATAGATACTCAACAACATTTTCGTTTATTCACCAAGAACGACTGAGTCACACAATTAACTAGAGATCAATTCGATAAGATACCCAGAAAAACGAACTTTTAACCTAGTAAAATCTCGTTATCATCGATCCTATCACACGACTATTAAATATAAGTCCATAAACTTTCAGAAAGTAAAAGTTTTTGGAAGTTCACTAGACATGGTGGTAAGGTACAAGTTTTTACTTCATTTGGTTCTTTGTTTGTCAGTATGGACAAGGAAGATTTGGAAAGCATATGGAGTTTGATTTTGGCTGAGTATAAAGCCAATGTTCTAACAAATGTTGGAGAAATAAGGATCTGGTCAACCTTTATAAGGATGTTTGACCATGATCAAGATGATCTAGTATGGCTAGATTTGGTAGATCCAGATGGCTTGGAATGGAGATTGTTTTCTACAGCTGGTGTGTTTCATCTTAGTACATCAAATTTTTTAGAATACTTGTTGGTGGATAAGTTGTATCCATTGACACAAGATATTTTAAAGAAGATGATCAAGATCAAGCTGAAGGTGGACTATACAAGTAATTTGAGCATTGACTTTTTGAGATTCATTCATTCTCAAATCCAAGGATGAATCTGTTTGTAAGAATCCTCTCCATATACTTTGTTTTATTCATAAACTTGATAGTTAGTGTAAATATCAAGTTTAGGGGAGGATTGTTGGGAATAAAATACCCAAGTCCTTAGACGTTGACAAGAGGATTCTAGTCGTTGTTGCATATTATTCTATCCAATGTCAAGTGTTGTGTTGCCGCTGACACGAAGCCACTGAAAGGAAGACTCCCACCCACTGTGAGATTGCATGGATCAACGCGTTTTGTGATATTAGGAAGATATGTTCAAATAAGTTATTTTCCATGTTTATCTTTGTATTTCTTCCTAAAATAGTTAACTCGTAGCTTTATGTACAAGGCTCCTTGATGTATAAAAGGAGGCCTTGGGGTTAGATATTGATATACGCTTTCGTACTTTGTTCACGTTGATAAGCTTAATCGATCCATGATTTTTAGGATTCATCACAGTACTCGTTTTAGGTCATATGGTGTAAACCTCAAGCGTTAAACTTAAAACCTTCGACTTTCTAATAAAGATTCCATCAAACCTTCATTTCCTAAAGTTTCTATAATTAGTAACTTTCTCAAAAACCTAATAAATACTTAATATATTTATGAAATAAATATATATAATACGTAATACGTACACACAAGTTACATAAATGATAAATACATATAAAATAAATGTCAACGTGATCTCATTTCATCACTACTAGTACCATACTCAAATCTCGCAAGATTATTGTTTCAAACAAATATAACACACAAAGCATATAAGATATCATACGTAACTAGACCAATAGATTATAACTAACCTTCTAAAATCCACGGTTGTCACATTTACTGGGGAAGTATCTCTTCCGTCGGCACATTACTTTGCCGCGGAGGTACGCCTTCCGTCGGTGCATGACCTTGCAGCGGAATCACGCCTTCTGTTGGTACATTACCTCGCCTCAGGGGAGACGTCTTATGTTGGCCATAAGTCAGATATAATATCCGCATAACCTTTTTGTGGAAGTACGCTTTCCGACGGTCGTAAGTCGGATGTAATATCCACATTGTCCGGTCACAGAGTGAATTTTCCAAAACTTGCATTGTTTGACCTTATTAGACGGAGCCTAATCAACCACATATAGTTTAGGAAAACTTGTGGATTTTTTGGAGTAGTTATCGAGTATCATGGCCGCAAGACAAATGTAATATATGCATCACCTTTCTATGAAAGTACGTCTTCCATTGGCCTTAAGATGAATGCAATATTCACACTATCATGCATCATAGGTGGGTACAAAAGGTACGCCTTTACCCAGTTCATGATGCAACATACGGGGTCTGCCTTCACAATTATAAAACCTTCTCATCATCCTCACGTCAGATAGGAACAAAAATGGTACCTTGCGAATGCTAATGTTACCCTGACTATAGAAAATATATTCTTCTTACAAGATTTTTACCGTCAAGCAACGAGAAACCAAGCATCCGAGCACAATCACCCGTCTTATGTATACGGGTGCCGCCTAGGTAGCCTCTCACGAATTAGGCCACATGTCATGGACGACTCACTAGGTGTCCTAGCAACTGTTGGGGTTTACTTCGTTCCAACAGGGTGAAGATAATCAATAGCCTAACTACGTACCAATGAATGGTTACCGGATATCTCTTGAAGTCGTGTAATCACTTTCCAAAGAAGATTATTCGACCCTATGCCTGGGTTAACACGAATACCTCCTTGGGATAAAACCAAGAGTTAGTTCTTGTTTTAGGCACAAATCAAGAACTCTGTGCGTGTAGGTGTTTCTTGTTTCTATATCTCTCATCATGTAAATATGATCACTATTTATAGTGATCCTAGTCCTAGAAGGATGTAACTCATAGTCAAAGGTATTAAGAGCATTAATCGACCAATTAAGCTCATAATTACCTACATGAAAGCATAGTGGTTACATGACCATAAACCTGATCATCAAGTCAATATTAAACCCTCATTGATTGATCAAAGAGGTTACAAAGACTTTTAACATGTGGTTCATCACCAGGAGCAACTTCCTAACCAGGAGCAGCTTCCTACTGATGAACTTTCAACCACTATATTGAGTCCAGGGATGTCAGAGACTTAATGGGTGTACACTCCGTACCTCCAAACCCATTTACAAGTATGACTCGATCCCACAATTGCACTAAATTTCCAACAGCAACAAGCTGCACATGGTTTCATGGTAGGCGTGATCAATGCATAAGTATAGCATAACATGATTAAAATCATAATATACTAGACTAGAAGACATGATGACGTATAGTATGGAGTATGCCAGAAATGAACCAGGCCCGTGGCCTACACCTCACCATCCAACATGAAACCCTTGTTCATGCACTATATATATACCAGGGTAGGGCCTCTTGCTCCACATATTATCTCTTATAATAACACATATTTTACAATATATGAATCCGATACTGACTTAAACGTCAGAGGTTAATTGAAGCTACGACCTCAAGTCTACTTCTGACCAATTCTTCTTTGTTTACCGTTTCATTCAAAATTTGAAAAATCAACAAACGATTTGAGAGAGTCATCAAAACCAACCTAATAAAATTAAATTATGCTCCAACAATAAGCCAAAAACTTTAGACAAACAAAATGAAGCAAAACATATCCAAACAAACAAACGTTCCTGATATCCAAACAAACAAAAAAAAGAAGAAAAAAATAAAAATAAATAGCACGAGTCATGTGATAGCCCTCACAAGGCATTCACGATCTTTCTTCCTTCCATATTCGTCCGTTCTTTTTACCATATTTTAGACAATAAAAAAGAAATCCGTGCGAGTCAGCGTTAAACAAATTAACCAACAGATCTACTGATCACCAGTTCTCCGTCATCTACTTTCAGGTGCTATGTTTTTCTAATTATTATTATTATCATCAAATCTGATCCGCTATTCTAACACCTTTTTTTTTATAATTAATATAGAGTGTCATCATTGTTTGATTAAATATATTTATAATTGACATATGTATTCGAAGGAACAAAATGAGTGAGGTATTCGAAGGGTATGAACGTCAGTATTGTGAGCTTTCTGCTGGATTGTCTAAAAAGTGCACTTCTGCTTCTCTTCTTGATGGAGGTAACCAATTTAGCGATTTCGTTCCCAATTATTATGTGTTTAGGCTAGGTAATAATTAACGAGTCCCTTCCGTCCCACGTCGGTATGATTTAAGACAATTGAGCCCCTTATAAGTGTAAGGTTAGTTGATATCCGAGTAGCCCGTTCCTTTCAGCATTGGGGGGCGTTACATCCTTGATCAATTGACATGTCGATTGATAAGTATTTTACTTACCGTTTGTTTTGGATTTGCTTCCCAAGTCTATTTATGGTAATTAGTGGTTAGTTACTATTGCAAGTCGATATGGATGACATTGTTTGAAGCCATCAATAGGTGGTGTATGGGCTATTGTGTAAGTTTATGTCTTTTGGTACTAATTGCACCAGGCTCCGCTTTCTCTCTATAACCTTCTTCACGACCAAGTTAGGCCCTGTTTCTTTTTTTTTAGTATTAACCCCTGAGTGGATATACCTTCCATATGGATAGGAATTGACCATATGCACAAGGAGCCACAAACATATTTCTTGTTCCTTTTTATGCACCAAATTAACCATCTCATTACTATAAATGACTTGTATACCCTTCTAACAAATCTGCATATCATGTTTGATCTGTTATAAATGATAATCTGAAGCAATGAAGTAACTTATGATCAAAATCACAAGTAACAAACATATATATTTTAATTAAATAACTAAAAAACACAACGACTGTAACTCAAGATCTTGACAAACCTAAACTTTCATTTTCATCTACCAAGATCTAAACTTCAATTTAAAGTAAAACTTTGAAATACCTAAATACCAAAAATGAATTTCAAACATTTATATAATTAAGGGTATACACCCAAGCTCTCAAATAGTCAGATCTGGTGTGTGGGCGAGTCGATGGCGAGGAAGACGACCGTCGGTAATGATGCTCTTTATATGATGTAGAGGATGTCGAGTGGACAAGCATGACGACCATCCTGGAGCAAAGATGATGTAGATGATGGTCAACAGTGAGTGAGAGGTAGAGGTTTTTAAAAGGTAGGTTGAATACTATGTGATATGGAAGAAAAGAATGATGTTGAAGAAGATGGGTACAAAAGTCAAATATAGGATAAATATTTCCATATGAGGCTCTGGTTTCGGAGGACCTCACTTTTTACTCTTTCCCCAATTAGAGGTTCATATGGCCAGCTTGAAAAAAGAAACACCCAACTATACCCACGTGGACCCAATTTCTTTCCCATATGGCCTATTAAGTGGAAAAGAAACATCACCTTAGTGTAATAAGACAAATATATCCCACTTTTACACAGTGTTGTAAATATCGGTCACGCCGGCCGATATATCGGTGATATATCGCATGGCGGTGGTCCACTGCCACGATATGTGGCTTATCGGTCAAGCTTGGCGTTTTGGTCAAAATTGGTTAAAAATCGGTCAACCTTGGCGTTTTGGTTAAAATCGGTCTCAAGAATATTAATAAGATTATTTAAAATACATAAATTTTGCAGATTTATTTTAAATAAATAATAAAAAATAGTAAAAATATACAAAATAATGATTAAAATATATAGTTTAGAGAACCAGCCGAGAAACCGATATATCGCTTGGCGGTGGTCGACCGCCAGCGATATTTACAACCTTGCTTTTACACAAATATACATCATATAAACAAAATAACAACTCACACAACTCAAATTGAGCCCAAAAAAAACCTTCACGACTTGGCCATGCAGTCGTCGACTTAGTGTTGCTTATGTTGGTCTCGGTCATCTGAGATGACCCTAATAGGGGAGGACTCGCTCATGGTGAGGGAGGATTCGGTCGAGGGCCGTCCATTACGGATGGTCTAATCTATTGCGCGACATGTATTAGATGATTTGTGGATTCCATCCAATTTTATCTCAGAAGTAGAAGTTTACATTGTCACAAGGGCCAGGATAGAACATCCATTGGGAACTAGGATATTAATAGCTGAGCAACCATAAGAGAAACCAGATGCATACCTTAATAATCGCCAGGGAAGGATACCCTGTGTCATATAGGCCATTAGCCATTTCCCATAGCTATATGTAACGCTTCTAAGTTATTGATCCGAGATTTGGAGGGTTGTTGAAGATAGGTTTTGTAATTTTACCATCTATGAGGAAGTCGTCGTATTGCATCTTGCATGCACATTTTAGTGAAATAATACATTGACACAGTGGATTGTGGTATCTAATTGAAGTTTATAGTGTTGATATAGGGTTCTTGCCTTTATAAGAGCAGATGCTTTCTAAAATAAACGCAAACAATGTACAGATGCATGCTAGCTTTAATCTAGTACTACTAACATGACTTGTTCGTAAACAGCGAGGCAAATTTGTGTAGAACTTGTGATCTAGCATCTATGTATCAGTTTCTATCATCATGTCCTCATGTTTGTTTTAATTGCAATATTATGATGCCATTAGAAGAGAAAGCCCATATTAAACATGAATTAGAGAATGCCTCAGTAGTTATCCTTCCTAGAGACTTAAACATGAATTAATCAGAACTTTCAGCTTTGTTAGCTGCAAGCAATAAGGTTACTTTCTTCTTTGCAACCTTTTGTAAAGTTTCCGTGACCTCATGATGAACCAACCTTCAGAAATGGCCAATTTTATTATGGGATTCTCGACTGAATTATTTCCAAACAATGAGTGTCTGTTCATTGTTTTTCTCTGCAAACTATAGAGTCGCAGAAATGTCAGAAACAAAGCTGGATTTTTCTTGTGAATGACCTGTTATTTTTGTTTTTTATATATTTTTTTATCAATTATCATTATGTGTATTTTAAGTATCAAGGCACACTTTTATTCATTTGCAGAGCAAAAGAAGCAGAAGATTTCTGAAATTAGAGTTGGACTCGAAGAAGCTGAGTCTCTGGTATTGTAGGGGCCTGTTATTGATCTAAATTATACCTCATTATGTGTTGAACATTGATGTAACTTGGCATATTGCTCTAGATACGGAAAATGGACCTTGAAGCGAGAAGCTTGCAGCCAAATGTGAAAGCTGTTCTCCTTGCCAAATTAAGGGAATATAAATCTGATCTGAATAATTTGAAGAGTGAAGTTAAACGAATTTCGTCAGCCAACTTAAATCAGGCTGCTCGAGATGAGTTATTGGAATCAGGGATGGCAGATGCAGCAACGGTATGGCTAATTCTCATGTTTCTGTCTCCCCCTCCCTACCCCACCATACACACCCACAACTTAAAAAAATCTACTACCGATTGTACGTTATAATCAAGAAAGAGAGGATTTCATTGCAGGCGGATGCTATTTTGTTATATTATATTGTGCATATAATAGTTTATGTTGATTATAAAGAACCTTAGGTCTAAAGATTCTAGACCTCTTCATGCCAATTAAAGCATGAACTAATCTTCCACTATGGTTTGCAAAAGTATGACCTCTTCAAAATATTATAAACCTATGTTTAAACCGCCATAGTGGATGCTCTTATGATATAAAACCACAGAATAAGAGAGCACAGCTGTGAGCAACTATATTCTAAAAAATAATGCTGTTGATTATAATTTCACAGATAACATGTATCTCAGGTTTCAGCTGATCAAAAAGCAAGATTACTTATGTCAACTGAAAGATTGAATAAAACCAGCGGTAGAGTCAGGGACAGCCGAAGGACGATGCTGGAGACTGAAGAGCTTGGTGTTTCAATTCTTCAAGATCTAAACCAACAACGACAGTCTCTCTTGCATGCCCATGGAACAGTATGTGATTTTACACCGTTTATGTTACATCTGGTTCATTTATATTATGCTACTAAAACAACAAACTTCTCTCCCTCGCCACACAACAATTTCCATGAATGCTTGCTCTTTTGTGATTTTCTGCGATGTATCAAAGAGAGAAGAATTGTTCTTTAGGTCCTGTTATAATCCCAGTTGACCCATTAAAAAGTAAATGTAGATTGGTCGAAGTTGCATCTTCTACTAGAAACTGAAACTTATGGTTTTGTTTTTCTGCATCAGCTTCATGGAGTTGATGACAACATAAGCAAAAGTAAAAAGATAATGACCAACATGTCAAGAAGGATGAGCAGGAATAAGTGGATTATCGGTTCTATTGTTGCAGTGCTCGTTCTCACTATCATCTTGATCCTTTACTTTAAGTTGAAGAATTAGCTCTGCGACTAATAATGCTCTATTTGAAACGCATGTTTGCCAACCCCTTTGTTGGCTCTGTTATTGCTGTGAGTGTCCTCGTCATTGTGGTATGTGATTATTTTATTTATTTTGGAACAAGAAAAGCAAAGAAAGAAAAAAAGGGTAAATGGAATTCTGTCTGCAACTTTTATGCCTTTTACATTGTTGTGAGAGTGAGTGAATCTTAACCTTAGAAAATTGTAATTGTTCGTTTTGGTTTTCATAATGGAAGTTACTTTTAATGACGTAGCCAGAAGATTGCCTAATTTTATGGGAAACATGTGTATGGCGGCCGATATCGGTGATATATCGATTGGCGGTTGTCCACCGCCACGCCATGGAGTATATTGTCCAACTTGGCGTTTTGGTCTATCGGTTAAAATCGGTTAATATCGGTAAAAAATCGGTTGACTTTTGGTATTTTGATTGTTTTCTATTGTGTTTTTATTTTTTAATGTAAATTGTACGAGATATATAACTAAAACTAATTAATACATTAATAAAATTATAAGAATATATAAGAATTTTAGATTTATATCAAAATAAGTATTAAAAATATGTAAAATAATTATAAAAATATATAAAATAATGATAATTTATAGTACCCGTCGAGAAACCGATATATCGCCGCCAAAACGATATATCGCTTGGCGGTGGTCGACCGCCGAGACCCCGCCGAACGATATTTACAACCTTGATAATTTATATAAGAAATTTGTTCTGGTGCAAGTTGATTTACGTGCTAGAGATTTTTTTTGGAACGGACGTGCTAGTGATTTAATCGTTATATCCAAGATTAGTTGATTGATCATCCACATTGTGCAATAGCAGATGCTAAATTATACAAGTTTAAACCTTGTTATTCTTATTCATGTTAGCCTGTAACGTGTAGACATCATCGAGTTTTACCTTGTTCTTTCTTTGGTTATGCAAAATAACTAAAAAATTAGTAAGTGAAATAAGAGGAAACAACTTCAGTTGCTATACACACCATCAAGTTAAACAGTGGTAACTTTTACATGCTTTTTACACGCTTCGGTTACTATCTGCACATAAAAAATGGCGAATTTTGGTTAATCTGCTATCAGGAATTGTTGAATGTCATATCTTAAGGCAACTTTCTTGTTCGTTCGTTTTTGAATTTGCTATAATCAGCAAGCAAGCTACGATTCACTTTCTCCTTCAGGCTCTTCACCAATCTTTCCAACAACTATCATAAAGGAAAATTTATATTGGTCCAACTTTCTCAGCAATATTACAAACATAAAGGGAAAATCATATTGGTCTAACCTTCTCTGCAACATTTCGGCGGACATCCTCTGGGATAAAAGAAAGCACAGGAGGTGAGTCAAATGTCATGCTCATCGAGAGTTGACCTTTAAGACGGCTATTGTTTTCTTGTCTACAAGGGTACAATGTCCCATTAACACTGAGGGAGAACACTGACGGCCTCACAATGTCTTCTAGCCCAAGAAGCTCCCACCGTACCTGCATAATTATCAGTATAACCTTGTCTCACAATATTATTTCATGGAGGTAATAAGGACCTTATTAGAGCCAAGGACATGACTTACAATGCTAAGATCAAGAACTTTGGTGACATGGGGTGGAACTCCTGTAGGGTAGTCATACCCGTCTGATTTACATCTCAAGCACATGTCGATTACTGGACTACAAGTTACTGAAAGAAATCGTACCGGTAACATATGTATTCTCCATTCCTCCTGCAAAACATTTAACTCGGAACATACAGTGCTTTTAGTGTTTTGAGACTCAAATGATCTAAGTTGATTTAATCAAATAACACATAAGCGTGTCATCTAAAAAATGTAGATTAACGTTAACTTATGTGATTATGCATGTTGAATTGCTCCAGCATAATCTAAAAGTAATTTCGTTTCATTTTAAGTCCACCACCGTTTAACTTATGTGGCTTACTTGCACCAACCTTCTGCGTATATCTAACAATGAGGTAACGATGGAAGCAAAAAGTCAAAGAAATCGCGTATAGATTTTAGTTGAATGCAATCTTATGTAACGTACGTCATTCAGTTGTTGGCTTCTACGCTTATCGGGAAAAATAGCGTTGAACACACGTGGCTTATCCTCCAAATACTGATCGAACAAAGCCTGTATCAACAACAAAACCATTACAAAGTTCTATCTCTGAATAAACACACACACACACACACACCACGTGTATGTAGCAGTACATCTTATAACCTCTGGTGATTCATGGAGATTTATGTCAGTAGCAATTCTGGATGAATAAGTCGAAGCATTATTGGATAACTTGTAGCTAATTCTGTGGCGCATTTGTGATTTCAACCAATTCTGCTTCAGTACTTTGGGCTTAAAAGCGATATGGTGATAGTTGCACGATGTTGGTAAAGAAAGAATCGCCATAGATAAAATACGACGCCAATAATCAAATAATTTTGATAAAAAAAACAGATGATACTAACTTTCATACTAATTCGGATACACAAGAAATTTTTAATACTGTTCAATTTTGGAAATATGGTAAGCGAACAGATGTATACCAAACGGATTCACATGTCATGTCCATGTAAAGCCGGCACTCTTATAAACAAGAGAATACGATTGATGGTTGCTTCATACACTGCTATCTGCGATCTCATCACGATACAAGTATCCACATCTCTATGGGTGTAACATTAATGGCTTAAAAGAAGTTTTGAAATTGAATTTTTTTTTATCTCCAACAAAAGGTAGTCAAGAAAAGCTAGAGCTGGAGCGGCAGCTATAAGTTACTTGAAATAACATTTAACTTTAATAGCTTATGGAAGATTACTTTTAAGCTTTTTTAAGTTTTGTAAGTGAAACAAAGCTAATAACTGAAGTAGCCGACTATTAAGAAAAATAAGCCTGCTTTTTTTTGAAAAGATAAGCTTAAGCCCTTAGTTAGCTTGTACACTTACAGAAGGTCCATTGGAAGCTCCAGTCTCTTTTACTTTCAGGTGTATCGCGAAGGTAAGGGTAAGATCTATCTACATTTGTGGGTATACCTGGGTTTCCGACTCGACATTGCGAGCCGACTAATCCCAGGGCGACTACCCTTTTAGATAGCCCGGAGTCATCACAGGTGAACCTCCGTTGCCACCCGCAAATGTACACACCTAATGATGTTTGAACCCTTGACCTCCCCTTTGAAAGTAAGATCTATCTACATTTCACTTCCCCGATACCTCCTTCCTGCGGGAGTTAGCTTGTACCCCCCCTTTTTAAATGTATAATTCCTTTATCACAGAATGGCAAATTCCAGCTCAATATATTTTTAAATTAGCCTCAGAAGATATAGACACAATCAAGTTTTTACATTGTCCTGCATTTTGTTATCGCAAATACCCTTCCAAAAAAGGAAAAAGAAAAATAAGAAGAGGAAGAGCTTCAAATACAAAACTAAAAGCATTTCTATACGCTTTTTACACAATACACAGAAAAAAATGGTAAATCTTGATCAATCGACAATCTGAAAGCGACAGATGTCACCGCTCAAACCAATTTCCTGGTTCGTTCGTTCTTGAATTTGCTATAATCGGCAAGCAAGCTACCATTAACTTTGTCCTTCATGTTCTCCACTAATCGTGTCAACACCTATTATCAAAAAGCATAATTTACAGCGACAATTTAAAAGCTACTTTACAGAACATAAAACAATCACATTAATGGTCTAACCGTCTCTGCAACATCTCGGCGAACATGCTCTGGTATTATAGAAAGCATTGGAGGTAAGTCAAAGGTCATGCTCATTGAGAGTTGACCTTTAAGGCGACTACGGTTTCCTTGTCTAAAAGGGTACAACGCCCCCTTAACACCGAGGGTGAACTCAGATGGCTTGACAACGTCTTCTAGCCCAAGAAGTTCCCACCGTACCTGAATAATTATTACTTAGAATTAACGAGGGCATCAATTGCAGAAAAAAGGGTCAGTTAAGGACAAGACTTACAATATCAAGATCAAGAACTTTGGTGACTTGTGGTGGAACTCCGGTTGGGTAATCATGCGCGTCTGTTTTACATCTCAACCTCATGTCGATCACTGGATTACAAGTCACGAAAAAGAACTGTATAGGTAGCATATGTACTCTCCATTCTTCCTGCAAAAAATTAAATACTGAACATCACTCAACTGTTTCTGCGACCACCCATATGCCCCTTTAAAGGTATCTATTACCCTGAGTACTCTATGGAGTCTATGCTTTATTCAAATTCATCCCTAAGATCATCAGTTACTTGAACCAAACTTTTAAGTGATTATAATAAAAATTGACTACTCTAAATCATTTTATGTCAATACTTTTGTTACCTGGAAAATACAAACAATCAGCAGAGCAACTACAGATTAATGATAAACCAAGTGTAGAACCAGCATTGTTCTAAAGCAGTGGATTCCTTAAATTGTAAAGAAACTAGCAACATACCTATTCTTTCCATTCCTAAGTTGGGACATTTAAAGCCCGATTGTCTGATACTAACGACCAATATGTGGTCTGCTAGGTATGAACTTGTATACACTGGGCAACAAGTTTCTGTCTTTTTCTGTTAGAAATGAAAATATGTTGTTGTAGTGCATCTCTTAACAAAAATTGTTATGGTAGTATGAGTATGCTTAATTAGAGCATGAGTTGCAAATTTTACAATTTTCGTATCCAAAACCATTTGCAATCTCAAATACAGCTAGCCACATTAGTCTCCTAAGTAAATATAATATTGAGAGAGTTTGAGACAATCAAATAAAACCAGAATGCAACTTTAAGCATACTATATATGTCACACTAACATGGCTATGCTCAATTTGGTCGTTCAAATAGTTACAATCAAAACATGTGCGGCTAACTAGGCATCTACATAAAAGCACTCAATTTCCCTTCCATACGCTTTAGCTAAACCGGGGCTAAAAGTGATCGGGTGCACAAGTTTTTCTAAACCGTAGATGTACTACTACCTAAACCTCAACTACAAAGACAAGGTTTTAGGACCATGTGTATTTTAGAAAATTCAGTATCTTTCATGAAAACTATCGCTAAAAAACAAAATTCTATCAGTGAGACACCCCTAGTTTCGCCCATGCACTTTACAATAGAAGGGTTTTTGTTTTCGCTTATATAACTGGGTTAGGGATTATTTGGTTTTGGGCTTATGTTTCATAAGCTCATTTTTTAGTCTCTTATATTGAAACGTTTCGACTTATATAAGCAAATTATGTCATAAAAAACTTATATAAGCCTATAAGCCAGCAATATAAGCCGAAACAAAGTTAAGTCACTGAACTTACATCAGCCTAGCTATAGTAATTAACAAGGCCCAATAAAGTTAAGAGATAGTACATACATCATTAAGCTGCTGGCTTCTACGTTTATCAGGAAAAATAGCTTTAAAAACCCTGGGCTTATCCTCTAAATACTCATCAAAAGAAGCATTAGGTGATTCATATAAATACATATCAGTAGCAATCTTTGAAGAATAAGTGGACGCATTCAGCATTTTGCAACTAATTCTCCGGGAAACCCGCCATTTGTTTCTGGTGGGTGTGATGGTATGGTGGTAATTGCATGGTTTAAGTATCGGAAGGATTGACGACATTTGGAGGAGCTACCGGAAGATGACGTGGCAACGGTGGTGAGGAAGCATATTATCTTGAAAAGGAAATAAGTGGAGTTTAGGTGGCGGGTTTTTAGTGGATGGGGGAAGCTAAATTTGGGGGTCACAGATTATTCATGATTTTATCTTTTCTTTTGTTAGGTAACTAATTTGATTGATAAGAGTGTAAATGATACGACATACCAAACCCAAAGGCCTAAACGCAACCTACTCCAAGACCCGTCACTTCTAGGGATGACAACGGGTCGGGTTTTAGTAAACTCGTACCCGTTTATAATATTCGTACCCGTATCTGTTCCATCATCCGACGGGTATCCGATTAGTATTATCCATCGGGTTTTTGGATTTTACCCACAGATATCAGATATCCACAATTAAATTTTCGTTGGCCATTATTATGCGTATAATCATAAGAAAAACCACTCGAAAACTATCAAAATATCATAATATATTTTTTATGTGTTTAGAAGATTAAAAAAAAAAAATACTTTTTAGTATTATTCACGCGATTTAATATATCGAATAAATCATGGTTTTTATTTAAAAATTACAAAATACAAATATACTTGATCACAAACATGTTAATACACAAAAAATGTAATTAATTTGATCATTCAATTCGTTCAATAATCTTCATCTATTATTTCACACAAATTTAGAACTTATATAAAATAACAACAAAAGCGGGTATGGATTCGGGTAAACGGGTACGGATTCAGATACGGGTAAACGGGGCGGGTATTAGTAGAACCCGTACCCGAACCCGTACCCGCGAAAAAAAGGAAATTAAAACCCGAACCCGTATCTAAACCCGCCAACCCGACTCCGAACCCGACCCAACCGGTTTGGGTTTCGGTTTTCCCCATCGGTTTCGGGCGCTTTTACCATCCCTAGTCACTTCTACTAATTCAGTTTGCGGATCAATGAATTCGTAGAAGGGGAATGTACTGTCTATTATTTTCCCTGGTAACCAAGTAAAGAATTCGATTAGGTTTTTTGTGTATTAATTTTTGTAATATCGAGCTTTTTAGTGTCTCGTTCTTATAAAATCATGAAAATGACAAAAAATCTTTGCAACAAAGTTCTATCTTAAAGTCACTAGCTACATGGGAGAAAGATGATGGTATCACAATGTTAGTTAAAAGCATGCTGGATGTTGCTAGGCCGGGGTGCTTAGATCAGGGTCGAGGTGATTTGATGGAGGATAGAACAACGGGCAATATCAACATCAGGCAATGTCTTCGCAAGGTTGCGGACGGTCACTCCACAACTGCAGTAAAAGTGTTATCCTCTTCTGGTGTAGCTCCATACTCTGATGATACCATTTAAGCCATGGAGGCTAAGCATCCTTACAAGCCACCCTCATCCATGCCGAGCACCACATTTTCTAAGTCTCCCCTTGTAGAAAAGATTGATTGTGTCTTTGGTTGCATTAAATCTTTTCCTAAATGTACTTCATGCGGGAGAGATGGTTTGAGGGCACAAAATATCTTATATGCTCTATGTGGCGAGGGGTCTGATATTGCCACATATCTCTTAATGGCCATCACATCGGTCGTTAATTTATGGTAAACAGGGAGGTGTCCGCCTATTTTGGCAGAGTTTGTTGCATCTGCTCCTCTCACGCCTCTACTTAAGCCAGATAACGGGATTTAACCTATTGCAGTGGGCACTATATGGAGACGTTTGGTTTCCAAGGTTGCTATGAAAGGCGTGGATAAGGAAATGTCCAAGTACCTTGGTGATTTCCAGTTTGGAGTCGGAGTGTCCGGTGGCGTCGAGACTGTTTTACATAGCGCTAATAGGGTGTTGACTGAATACCATAATGATGATTCTCTTGCAATGCTCACTATGGACATCTCAAATGCATTTAACCTTGTGGATAGATCGACATTACTTCATGAAGTTGGGGTGAGGTGTCCCTCTATTTCTTTGTTGGTAAATTTATTATTTGGTCAAGCAACGAGGTTGTATATAGGAGACACACATATTTGGTCTGTCACAGGAGTGCAACAAGGTGACTCATTAGGACCTCTTCTTTTTGCTCTTGTATTGCACCCGCTTGTACATAAGATAAGAGACAGTTGCAAGCTTTTTCTTCATGCTTGGTATCTTGATGATGGAACTGTTATTGGAGATTCGGAAGAGGTATCCAAGGTGTTAGACATTATAAAGGCGATTGGTCCAGATTTGGGTCTTGAACTTAATATCAAGAAAACAAAGATATTTTATCCCTCCTGTAATGGTACGAAGCTTTGGGAGGGTTTATTACCGATCGGTATTCAAAGGCCGTCTTTGGGTGTAAAGCTTCTTGGGGGAGCCGTTAGTAGAGATGCATATTTTATTAGTGGGTTGTCTATGAGGAGAGCCGTAAATGCTGTTGACTTGATGGGTTTTCTTCCACAACTACATGACCCGCAAAGTGAGCTCCTTTTGCTTCGATCATGTATGGGTATTGCTAAACTTTTTTTTTGGTTTAAGTACCTGTCAACCTATACACATGGAGGAGGCGACTTTGTTTTTTTACAAAGGGTTGCGTGGTTCAATCGAAAATATAGTGGTTTGTGGAAGACCTTTCTTTGGTGACTTGCAGTGGAGACTTGCTTCTTTACCCATTCGTCTTGGTGGTTTGGGCTTGTACTCGGCAAAAAGGTCTCCTCCTTTGCTTTTGTGGCCTCGAGGTCCCAATCTTGGATGTTACAAGATCACATCTTACGTGACAGTGGCATATGTGGTATGGATGATGATTACGTTTTTGCTTTGGCGTGCCTTCGTGATACGATTCCAAGCTTTGATTTTAGCATTTTCGCTAATAAAGACACCGCCCCATCTAAAGCCCAAGAAACATCAACGAGTGCTCTTTTTAGTGAGATGGTCAAATATATGGAAGCTCACTTTGACATGACGGTTAGACAGAAAGCAATTTTCGAGTGTCTGCGCGCACCACATGCTCAAGATTTTCTACAAGCTATCCCCATAGACGGGATCGGTCAACATATGTCGCCGGTGGAATACCAAACTATCCTTAAGTATCGCCTTATGATTCCCTTATTTCCGGTTGATGTGATATGCCCTGTTTGTCGCAAGACATGTTTGGATTCTTTTGGGGAACATGTGGTTCATAGTAAACAACTTTCGGGCTTCAAGTACCGACATGATTTTGTGATTGACGTTCTTTACGACATATGTAGGCGTACTGGGATCTCCGCCAAGAAAGAGGCACCTGTGAATTTCTTGACTAACCCGTCAGATGGGAGATCCACACTCAGACCCGCTGACATTTTGGTTTTTGGATGGGTTGGAGGTAAGCATGCGTGTGCTGATTTGACAGGGGTTTCTCCTCTCGTGGGGTTAGGCAATCGAGATTTTACAGCGGGTCAGGCTGCTATAAAAGTCGCCTCGTGCAAAGTGACTTAACACGAGACAGCATGTGTTGAAAATCAACACGTGTTTATTCCTTTCGCGTTTGATACATTTGGTTTCCTTGCACCTGAGGCGGTGGAGCTGGTTACCCGAATACAACGTGTTATGAATAGTAATGTTTTGACTCCTAAATCCAAAAACGTTGTATTTAATAGACTTGGTTTTGTTATACAAAAAAGGCCAGCTTGTTGCCCATTTTCCTTCTCCTACTATGTAAATTATAAATAAATTAATATAAGATAGAATGGAAAATACTCTCCGAACATCTTTTTAGGCTGCCCGCAACGTGGTCGACTGATTCGGTCGACCGACTTCAAACTCGGTCGACCCGTTGCGGCAACCGAGTCGAGTCGGTCGACTCAAGGAACTCGATCTCAACCACGACCCTTTCAAAACATAAAAAAACTTTTTTTAAAAATTTATATTTAAACACTTTACCCCTATAAATAACCAACCATTTAGACCATTTCTCTCACACTTTCAAAACTTTATTTTACATCAAACAATTTTTATATCATCTAAAAAAAATGGGTTGCAACCATTCGTGGACTTTCGATCAGGAAGTTTAAGTTTTTAAGTTTTATTATTATTATTATTATTTTTTTATTTTTTTTTAAATTTTTTTTTAATTTTTTTTATCAACCGTCACTCATTAAAATAATAGGATTTACAAGAAATTAGTGGGAAACAGAGTACTATCTAGGCTACCACTCCTTTAGCAATAGCGAAACTGATCCTATTAAATATATGAGCAGCATCACGTGCCCCGATGTCCTGAACCATGGAAAACTTCCAGATTCGCTTCAACAAGGTAACCGCATCATCCTCTAATTCCCCAAAGGAAGATATAGAAAAAGGAAAAAACCCATATCCAATAGCCGCACACTTAGCCATATACTTAACACGTTTACGTTTTGTGGCATCAACCACTGCACGACCGGGCACGAAATCAACCATCCCGGTTTGCGTCAAAGGTGAAGACCCGGTCAGATCCACACATACATCAAGCCCTCCATCCCACGAGTAAAGTAATATATCTGCTGGCCGTAATGATTTGTCGCATCCCCCATCTAACCCGATATCAACTTCTTTACCAGCTGAAATCCCTAAACGATAGCAGATGTCGACAAGGGTATCACGTACAACATTATGACGATGTTTAATACCAATAATACCAACACACGATACCACATGGTCTCCATAAATATCCCCAACAAAAATCCTTGAGCAAGCTGAACAAGGCATCGACATAGAAAATAAAGGGATACCTAATCGCTAACACAAAACACAACGGTAAGTCTTATCATTCATAGTTTGTCCCAACCTAGAAATCGGAACCGTCCTAAGCCAGTTAGAGGTGTGCTCCTCCCTTTGAGATTTCTACAGTGCAATCTGTCGAGGGGATAAGGAAAATGTGGATTTTACAATTTTGGTAACCCGCGTGAAATATATATCTGCCATTTTCTTCATGAGTTTGGGGGCAGCGATCTCACTTGAATTACTCAAAAGGTCGTCTCCATATATGTATTAAACACAGACAAGGCATCATAAAAAATATGTCCGGAAGCTACAATACCAGTATGCCGAAGAAGCTTAGTTTGTAAGTCTGTAGACTGTAATCGTGATGCAATAAAGGCATAATTCAAAACATCTCCTGCAGAATACACACCAAGCCCTCCAAATGAAAAAGGTAATGTGGAAAGTCTCCATTGCCAGTCGCCGAATCCTGGTCCAGAAGCAGTGACAATACGCTCTAGAGAAGAGCGTAGAGCTACGTCGAAAGAACGTTGGGCAGACTCAAAGACACAGGGTGGGCATGTGCGCATAGTAAAGTATAGCCTGGAAATACCTGTACAAGAACGAAGAAGAAACAACTCACATTGAGGATCGTTGATTTTAGCAACATCATCCATAAGCACAATGGTTTTGGCCACTCTTTTCATCACAAGTTCACTAAAAAAATCAAAATCCATACTAGCGGGCCCACCAAGTAATTTAACACCATGCATGGGTCGAGCAATATTAGGCGGGAAAAATACCTGCAAGCCTTCTTCGAGGGTCTTCCTTTGGCAAAAAATTCTAGTTTTATCAACGTTAAGATGCAAGCCATACCCAGGTCCATCACCCATAATTAACTCTAAAACCTTCCCCACAACCAATGTATCTCCAATAATAGTACTATCATCCAAATAGCAAGCATGCAAGGAAAGGCTAAAAGTGTCTCGAATCTTACATATCAATGGATGCAACAAGAATGCGAAAAGCAAAGGGCCAAGCCGGTCACCCTGTTGCACCCTTTGACACTACCATAACATGTGTTCTCCGTAGTAAAACCTAGCTGGGTTAGAGTAACTGTAGGTCTACATTTTCTAAGGATTAAGTATGTTATGGTTTATCTATTAAGATGGATGGAAAATGGAAGAACTTAGAGAGAGAAAGAAGAGAAAGAGAGGAAATGGTTGATTAATGAAAAGTGTGTGTAAACACTAAGTGACCAACCCCTCCTAACATGCTAGGAGGGGGTATATATAGCCCACCCTACATGTGGGCTATATGGGCTATATTGGATCACGAGCCCAATATCATTGGAGTGACCGATCCTTCTAAATACGTAAAAACGTATTTCCAACAATCTCCCCCAAAGGGAGGTCACTCCAAGTTACAATGTCCTAAATAGTCTATAGCTCGTGATCTATGCTAACAATGATGTGACGAGACTTTTCTTGGAAAAACGTATTTCCAACAATCTCCCCCAAAGGGAGGTCACACCATTTTACAAAATCTTAAACCTAGCATACTATGCTTGAGCCTTCGATCTTGTTCTTGTGAATATGCTGATGAGATCTTTGACTTTGGTCTTGAGAATGTGTCCTTGCTTTGACCTTGTGCATTCATCACTTGTGATATCTGCCTCCTCGTGACTTCATGTTCCTGATAAAAAGGATTTTACTAGGTTTTAGCAATTAATGTTCGTTTTTCCTCGACTCACTCGAATTTGATTTTCAATTAACGTTTCGACTTACTTGTTTTTGGTAAATAGAACTTGTGGTATTTTAAACTAACTAAAAAGACTATTGGATATAAAATCTACTTAATAATAAAAACTTTTATTCTAATTAATTTTAAACTAAAAACATTTTAAATAAAGTCTATTCTAAAATAAAAGTAAATTTAAAAACAAATTTTGAAATCTAAGTTAAATTTAAAAATAAAAGTAAATTTAAAATGAAATCTATTTTAAATAAACAAAGTAAAATGAAAACAAATTTAAAGTTATAAAAGTAAATAAAAATATATTTTTTTTATCTTTTTATATATTTTGAAAACTGAATAAAAAAATACTTTTAAAATAAATAAACTTAAAATCTAAATTAAACTCTTTAAAAAAATCTGCCAGTTACTTAAAAATTCCCTATAATAATTTAACTGAAGGAAATCAAACACAAAAACATGTCTAGAGCAACAGGTTGGGGAGTAGGACAACTATGCGAGAGGTTCTGGGTTCGAACCCCAGGACAGTCCAATATTTTTTAGCTATTAGTATTATATATATTTTTGTTGGATTTTTTTTTTTTTTTTGGAATTTCAGACTAAATGAGTGTGAAATTTAAAAGCAGTAACAGCAATACACCACAAACCAAATAAGCAATATAAACTACAAATAATAAGCAGTAAAAAAAACAAATAAGCCAAATAATTGAAAACAAGATAAGCCAATTATAACACCCCACTACTAAAATAGACTTAATAATATAAAAAAAAACAGTTTTTAAAGAGCGACTAAATAAATCAAACAAAAACTTAATATAAGCAGATAAATTAAAAAAAAAGACTATTAACCAGGAAATAGCATGAGCAGACCCAACACTAACAATAATCAAACCAAATCAAGCAGATAAAAAAACAGATAACAATAGACGAAACAAATACTTATTAAAAGCAGATCAGACAAACTAAACTCAAACAGATAAAATTATAAACTAAAAAAAAACTTAACAAAAATTAAAAAGAAGATTCGAACCCGGTGTCGATATCCGTTGTGACGAAGGATGGGCGCTGTGCCTCCTTATGACCCGAAGCAAACCCCACCGAACATCATCTCGAACATCATCATCACCAAATAGCACTCGAACAAAAATAAAATCAACCTCCGAACCAAATTCAATTTTTCGAACCAATAAAGGACTTACTCGAACAGTAGCTTAAATATTTTCCCAGTGGGGAAAATAAATTTACTTTCCTTTATCTTTATTATTATTATTATTATTATTTTTTATATTATAAATACATGCGACGAACAGTTATTAAATAACTCAGATTCAAGATAAAAATTAAATTCGATAGTAATTAAAATTAGGATTAAAGGAGACAATCAAACTTGCAAAAATTAAATTGAGACAAAACTAATAAAAAGAACTTTTCATTAATTAAATAAAAGAGTACAATACTTGAAAATTTAAAGAAATACAAAATTAAATCTAAACCTAATTTTTACTGGAAAATAAAATAAAATAAAGAAAAGCTTAAATCTTAAAAATTACAGATTTGGGGGTTTTTATAGCCAACCCCCAAGGCTTGTTGATGAAGATTGTTGAAGAAGTCCTTCATTCTTGGCCATTGATCTTACATCTTCTCTTTGTTCCTTTGATCTTGCGGCTGATAATAACACACTAGCACACGGATTGCCAACTTGGCAATCAAGTGTGCTAGTTGTGTTTCTTTGGGGCTTAGTTGTCATCTTCTTATTGGAGGATTTAGGAAGGGTGAGTTGTTTCATCCAATCACAAGCGAGAAGGCTGCCACGTTGGATGAGAGAGATAGGACCACAAGTGAGTGCCTCCGATTCTTGGGGGGGAATTAATTTCCCCTTGGGTGAATTAAACGAATTTAACAAAAGCCCCTTTTTTGTGGTTAATTTTTGATGGGTAAATAATTAGGGTTTGTAAAAGGGGTGTTGTTGCTGCGTTTTGGAAAGAGAAAAAGTGGGTGGTGAAAGTTTCTTGGTTGTATCGAAGGTAATGAGAGTGGGTTTGGTTGGGTAAATTTATTTAATAAAAAGGGTGTGGGGTGAGTAGGTAAAAACGTGTGGGGGTATTAAGGGGAATTGGGTTACGTGTGTTGACTGGGGTGGAAGGTTGACTGGGTGTGAGGGGAGATCGGATGTGGGTGAGGTGTAGAGTAAGGATGTGTGGGGGTGACATGTTTTATTTACCAAGTGAACACATTTTCATTTCATCCGTCCAACAAAATCGTTATTAAGTAATTGGGCTTTTAATTTTGAGGTGATTGGGCTTATGAAACATTTCTATCCGTCCCAAAACAAAATAACTGTTTAAACATTTGGGCTTAATTTGGGCCGAGTAATAAGTAAAATTATACTTTCAAATGGCCCTTTGAGCCCATTAACCCAAATGTGGGACCCTCTAAGTCCAAAATCTCCAAAAATATTTAATCCTCTAAAAACGAACTTGATTTCGGCTTTCTCGATCTTTTACTTTAAGCTCGTGTCGGTTTAGCCGGTTTTCGTAATCTTGGCACACTTTTGGTCTTTGACTTCGTCTTTGTCTCTTTCTTGGACCTTTCTTCGACATTTGACCATGAAATCCCGTGTTTTATCTTCTTTTGATCATTTGTACCTATTTTATCACAAAACCACAAAACCACGCGTAATTCCGACTTTTACGATATAAAACACATGATTAGGTCTTGTTTTTCCTTGATTTTAGTGGCAAAAGGATAAGTGTTTACACACTTATTAAATCCCCTACACTTGACCATTGCAATGACCCCATGCAATGCATAGTTTTAAAGCATAAAATTACATTTTTCTCATAATTAATCCATCTCGGCCTTTACTACTACTACTACGACGAAAAGTTAAAAACTTAAAAAGGAGACAAAAGTTATAATCATTTATTTAACTTGAAAATTATTTGATGGAAGAAACTTGTAAAGAAATCTAAGACTTGAATTAGGGCTTTGGTGTCATGAATATTAATCACCCTCAAGTTTCACGTTCCCCATACCAAGCTTAAAAACGAGATCATTGTTTACCATAAGTTAGCACAACTAACACTTACTCATGTGGTTTAATTAATCACTTAGACTCCCTTATTCCTACGGTGTATCTCTTGTATTTTATTTTTGTCTTGAATGATCACGAGGATGCATTTTTGACTTATTTCGATAATTTATTAAGGCCGAAAATAAAGTGGGACGATTTAATCAATAGTTAGCTAAAGGACAAAATCTTTTAAAACTGTTTCTCGAAACCTCATAAAGTTCATATCTTGGCATAACTCGTTTCTCGATTTGAGACCTTTCTCGGACCGATATTTGGCTTGTACTTCAAACTTCAAATCTTGAGAGACGATCTTGAAATTATGGTCTTCTCTTCATTTTGGTATACATCTTCATTAGGAGTGAAAGATGCTTCAAACGTTGACCACGACTTCTTCATTTATCCTCTTCTTTATTTAGGATTTTGATATACAACGATCCGCCTCCTTTTCGGACTTGGATCTATTTGTCCTCATACCTTGTTAGGGTCTTTTTGGATAGACTTCTCCATGATCTTTAGGGGAGTAATTGCTTCTCGTCGTGTGTCTTGATCCATCATATTGATTTGGATTAATGATCTTCACAATCTCTTAGGATCTTTAGCAAAAAAAAGTGAATCCTCATGCCTTGTTAGGGCCTTTTTGGATAAGCCAATCTTCGCGTCCCGCTTCAATAAGTTATGCCTTGGCTATGAACTCTAATTAATACCGAGCAACTTTTAAACGATCTTGTGCTAGAAGCTAAGTAACTTTTCAAATCGTACAACCTTACTTATTGCAAATATATTTATTAACAAGTGATGGGAGAAAAAGCTCATAACTAACTCACATAAGTTAATGAAAGAATACCAAACTTATAATTAACTCTATCATCTCTCGTTCTCCACAATTTAAAATCTCAAGGAATGAGACTCGTGGATGCTTAGCCTAATAAACCAATTAAGGTCCATATGGTTAAGGATACTAGCTAGAGTAAACTTGGATAAGTAAACTCGGGTTGAGTCAAAATATTCACGACGGGCCTAATATATAAAAGATATCTAAACTTGTTAAAACCATTTTATTCATTTATTATTTTTTTTACTTTATAAAATACGATGTGATAACAAAAGAAAGAAAATAAAAGAAAATACTACAAGGCCAAAATAGATCAAAAATTTGAAAAAGGTTGAATTTTTTTTTTAAATTTTCCGGTTAAAAGGGGTCAAATTCATGGAAAAGTCCACTAAAATTTTGATAGAAATCCCCCTACACTTAATATAAACATTGTCCTCAATGTTTAAGCATGTTGGAGAATAAACTCCCCTACACTTAGGACATTGAGTACATTGTTTAAAATCGAGCTAAGGAAAGGACAACTAAAGTGATTACATTTATTTGTTACAAGATAGAATCACAATAGCAAAAACTTATCGAAGGAACCGGGTACACGGGAAACACAGGAACACGGGTCGTGTCAAAAGTACCAAAAGTGGATCATTAAGCACATGTCCCTGCACAATCACAACACAAACAACCTACTTGGCTCCCCCTACACTTATTGGTGAAAATGGGTGAAAGGTAAAAAGGGTGGAAAAGGGTAAAAAATCTAACCTAGTTATACGATGCTTGATTTTTCATCACGAGTCTCTAGCTCGACTCGAATTCCCGAATATTATCATTCAAATAGGAAAATCATGGGAAAACCGAGATTTCCAAGGGAGGAAAATCTCTCCATGATAAAGGGTGAAGCAAAGTCATATAAGGCATACCCCATAAAAATCCACCCGGGTCAAACACATAATTTCCATCACAAATAAACCCCGAGGTGGTACGCAAGTCATAGAAAAGTAGGGTATCCTTAGGCAAAGTCTCTTACAAGGAAAGATAAGGTGGTATGACAATGAAAGCACAAAAGTCTCTATTCCCGGATCAAACACCGGTTCCTTAATGGGAAAATAGCAAGAGGTGTTGACATTTAAGCTCAAAATATCATCAAAATCCATAGTGGGAAAGTCATCCTCTTCTAAACTTGATGTGAAAACATAAGTATCATCGGAGTCATAGGAAAACTCTTCCTCATGAGGAAAATAGGTATTTAGAAAGATATCTAAATCCTCCTCAAATGGAATAACCTCTAAATTGGGTATGATCTCTAAGAGTGGAGGATCCTCCTCATAAGTCATGACTTCTAAAATTGGAGTATAAAAGTCAAAAGGAGTCTCCATGGAAGAATCACTCATAGAGATATGAGGTGCATTAAGATCATGGGGTGGGTCATCAAAATTAATGAGATCACTTAAAGAAGTGTCATCATCGTAGGTATCAAAGACTGGTTGATCATAAATGGGTGGGTCAAAAGTGGGTGGGTCAAAAGACGAGTCGTCTAAGCCGAAAATAGTGTGATCACTTGAAGAAGTGTCATCACTATCGGTGTCATAAATGGGAGTATCAAAAATTTGAGGCTCTAAGGGAAGGGATGAGTTTATCACAAAATCATTTTGATTAGACTTTTCAATTCCAAAAGGATTAATAAAAATCTCTTCATTATCGTAATTAAGAACATCAATCATATTGACCGACTCTTTTCCATTTGATTTCGTTGTGATTTTTCTCATTTTAAAAACTTGTTGTTCATCCCGAACCCTAAGAATTAACTCCCCTTCGGCTACATCAACTAAGGCTCTTCCGGACCTTAAGAATGGTCTACCAAGTATTAACAGAATACGAGGATCCATCTCATAGTTGACGACGACAAAGTCTACGGGAAAAGTGAATGTACCAACTCGAACAAAAACATCTTCGGCAATACCAACGGGGTATGCGAGAGTTCGATTAGCTAATTCGAGAGTCATACGAGTCGGTACAAGGTCGGTAATGACAATTGTTTCCAAACCGAAAGTGGCATAAGATTGATGCTAGCGTCGAGATCCGCTAAAGCCATACAATCATCGATTTGAGGAAACGAGCAAGGTAACACGAATCGTCCGGGATCTCCTAGCTTTTCGGGAAGATCTTTGAGAAGAATCGCGAAACAATTCTCATTTAAACGGGTGTTCACGAGCTCAACCATTTTTTCTTTCTTATTAAGCAAATCTTTAAACATTTTCACAAATTTTGGCATTTGAGCAAGTGCTTCAATAAGGCTTACGTTAACATTCACATTGGAAATCATTTTCAAAAAGTTAGAGACATGAACGTCATCTTTGGTGAGCACTTTAGCCTTGCCTAACCTAGATGGGTAAGGAATATTAGGCTTAGACTTATAAGGTTGAGAAGGAGAAGGACTCGCTTCTTGAACAACCGTAGGAATAGGCTCTTTCGGCAATGGAGGACTAGAACTAGGAGTGGTAGTGGGGGGAATCACCGGAGGGGGAGTAGGATTACTCATTATGACCTCCGGGCCTTGTCTCTCCTTTATGGGCGAAGAGATGGAAGGTCCCACTAAAGTGGCTCCACTTCGAGTATTGATAGCACTCACATTAGCACGAGGGTTAATCTCGATATTTGAAGGTAAGGCTCCTTGAGGTCTAAGGGTTTGCAACATAGTCAAAAATCTCTTATCGTTGGACTCTTGCATTTGTCTAGTAGATTCTTGCATAGCTTGCATGATTTTCTCATGTTTGGTCAATTTTTGTAGAACCAAGTCCATTTGAGGATTTTGCATGTTCATTTGATTAAACCCTTGATTAGGAAAACCTTGATTTTGAGATTGAAAACCGTTGTTATTATAAAAACATTGGTTATTATTTTGAAACCCTTGATTTGGACCATTAAAATTCCCTTGATTTCCATTCCCTTGAAAATTACCCATTTGAGGACCTTGGTTCCTATTTTGGTATTGGGTATTTTGGGCGGGTGGGGGTGGTCTTTGTGGTGCTACAAAACCCGGGGGAGCCAAATAATTAGTACTTTTGTAAGACAAATGGTTAACATCAACATTAGGTTTAAATGGAACCCTTTCATTAGCATTAAAAGCACAAACTTGTTGTTGTTGATTATAAACCTTGTCACAATTGAAATATGAATGTGGTCCACCACAAGTTTCACACTTTTCACAAGTTTCTTTCACGGCATGCACATGTGTAGTGAGGGCGTCGGTTTTTAGAGCGAGTGTTTCAACAAGCGAAGTAAGTTTATCGATTCTCTTGTCACTCTCACTAGAACTAGCACTTTCCATAGTGGCCCTAACACTCTTGGTTTGCACTTTTGCCTTGTTCTCAATAATGGCCCAAGCCTCGTTCATGGTTTTCACAAGACTATTTCCCCCCGCGGCACTATTAAGTGAGTCTTGGTCATTTAGAGTTAAACCATTGTAAAAAGTATTAATTTGATGCACTTTGGTGAAACCGTGTTGTGGACATTTTCTCAAAAGCTCTTTAAATCGATCCCAAGACTCACTAAAAGTTTCCCCATATTTTTGCTCAAAAGTGATTATTTCATTTCTTAGAGCGGTGGTCCGTGATGGTGGGAAAAAGTAATTAATGAACTTGGTCTCTAAGTCGATCCATGTGGTAATACTTTGGGGTGGTTCCTTATCAAGCCAAATCCGGGCTTGTCCCTCGAGGGAAAAAGGAAAAAGTTGTAGGCGAGCGGCCTCTTGGGGCACCCTATTGTATTTGACGGTATTAGCTAATTGGATAAATCTCTTGATATGATCATGAGGGTCATCTTGGGAACGACCCAAAAATGGGATAGCGGAAACCATTTTAATTAAATCCGATTTGAGTTCAAATTATTTGCTCCAATTGCGGGGACAACGATAGCGTCATCGTTTCCTTCAACGTGAGATTGCAAAATCTCGAGCATAGGTCGGTTATCCGTTTCCATTGTATTGTCGAAAGCACGATTCTCGGGATCGGCTTGAATGACGGTTTTTTTGTTTTTCTTCTTCTTCTTCTTCTTTTTGGAAGAATTAGAAGTGTTTGGTACACCACTCGGTATGTATGTACGCGCGCGAGTGCGCATACAATTAAAACTTTGGAATGAGGTAGGTGACCTCAGTCGACTTTGAGAGGAAAAGGATTTTCTCTCTCGAGGAGCAATATGAAAAAGCTACAAAAATATATACGTAAATACTACTTGAGTTGGCAAACCAATAATCGGTCGTCCCTCTCAATATACGCACAAGCAAGCGGGGAAACGAGGTGGCACAAAGCACTTAAAAACCATTTTCCTTAGACGGCCTTTTATAGCGCGTCGCCTTATACCCACCTTATAGTTTGTATATGTCGAGTTCAAACGTCTTACTAGTATTTATCTATTTTGCCCTTTTTCTTGTTATGGATGCGACTACAATAGTTAGGTGATGAAATCCCAACTAAGGCTTATTTGAAAAGTAGGTAATTTATTGTGCTACGTAATATATTATAATAAATGAAAAATCTTTTTGTATATTTTAGAAAATATATATTCACAATACAAATCGAAAGAAATCGAACTAAAAATTTAACACTAATACGTAATATTTTTGGTGAAATACTTTTAGGAAAAAGTATTACTTTTGGATTTTTTAATTTTTTTGTTGCAAATCTTAGGAAAGAATTTGCTTTTTGTGATTTTTTAATTTTTTGTATTTTTAAATTTTTGATTTTTTTGTGTTTTTGATTTTGTTGCAAGAAACGTAACGTTCAAAAAGAACGGATCCCAAAATCCAAACATCTTCACGAAAAATCGTCAATCGTACGAGCGAAGCGACAGCGACGCCATTTGATAAAAAGGATTTTACTAGGTTTTAGCAATTAATGTTCGTTTTTCCTCGACTCACGCGAATTTGATTTTCAATTAACGTTTCGACTTACTTGTTTTTGGTAAATAGAACTTGTGGTATTTTAAACTAACTAAAAAGACTATTGGATATAAAATCTACTTAATAATAAAAACTTTTATTCTAATTAATTTTAAACTAAAAACATTTTAAATAAAGTCTATTCTAAAATAAAAGTAAATTTAAAAACAAATTTTGAAATCTAAGTTAAATTTAAAAATAAAAGTAAATTTAAAATGAAATCTATTTTAAATAAACAAAGTAAAATGAAAACAAATTTAAAGTTATAAAAGTAAATAAAAATATATTTTTTTTATCTTTTTATATATTTTTGAAAACTGAATAAAAAAATACTTTTAAAATAAATAAACTTAAAATCTAGATTAAACTCTTTAACAAAATCTGCCAGTTACTTAAAAATTCCTATAATAATTTAACTGAAGGAAATCAAACACAAAACATGTCTAGAGCAACAGGTTGGGGAGTAGGACAACTATGCGAGAGGTCCTAGGTTCGAACCCCAGGACAGTCCAATATTTTTTAGCTATTAGTATTATATATATTTTTATTGGAATTTTTTTTTTTGGAATTTCAGACTAAATGAGTGTGAAATTTAAAAGCAGTAACAGCAATACACCACAAACCAAATAAGCAATATAAACTACAAATAATAAGCAGTAAAAAAAAACAAATAAGCCAAATAATTGAAAACAAGATAAGCCAATTATAACACCCCACTACTCAAATAGACTTAATAATATAAAAAAAAACAGTTTTTAAATAGCGACTAAATAAATCAAACAAAAACTTAATATAAGCAGATAAATTAAAAAAAAAAGACTATTAACCAGGAAATAGCATGAGCAGACCCAACACTAACAATAATCAAACCAAATCAAGCAGATAAAAAACCAGATAACAATAGACGAAACAAATACTTATTAAAAGCAGATCAAACAAACTAAACTCAAACAGATAAAATTATAAACTAAAAAAAAACTTAACAAAAATTAAAAAGAAGATTCGAACCCGGTGTCGATATCCGTTGTGACGAAGGATGGGCGCTGTGCCTCCTTATGACCCGAAGCAAACCCCACCGAACATCATCTCGAACATCATCACCACCAAATAGCTCTCGAACCAAAATAAAATCAAACTCCGAACCAAATTCAATTTTTCGAACCAATAAAGGACTTACTCGAACAGTAGCTTAAATATTTTCCCAGTGGGGAAAGTAAATTTACTTTCCTTTATCTTTATTATTATTATTATTATTATTATTATGTTATATTATAAATACATGCGACGAACAGTTATTAAATAACTCAGATTCAAGATAAAAATTAAATTCGATAGTAATTAAAATTAGGATTAAAGGAGACAATCAAACTCTGCAAAAATTAAATTGAGACAAAATTAATAAAAAGAACTTTTCATTAATTAAATAAAAGAGTACAATACTTGAAAATTTAAAGAAATACAAAATTAAATCTAAACCTAATTTTTACTGAAAATAAAAATAAAATAAAGAAAAGCTTAAATCTTAAAAATTACAGATTTGGGGGTTTTTATAGCCAACCCCAAGGCTTGTTGATGAAGATTGTTGAAGAAATCCTTCATTCTTGGCCATTGATCTTACATCTTCTCTTTGTTCCTTTGATCTTGCGGCTGATAATAACACACTAGCACACGGATTGCCGACTTGGCAACCAGGTGTGCTAGTTGTGTTTCTTTGGGGCTTAGTTGTCATCTTCTTATTGGAGGATTTAGGAAGGGTGAGTTGTTTCATCCAATCACAAGCGAGAAGGCTGCCACGTTGGATGAGAGAGATAGGACCACAAGTGAGTGCCTCCAATTCTTGGGGGGAATTAATTTCCCCTTGGGTGAATTAAACGAATTTAACAAAAGCCTAATTTTTTGTGGTTAATTTTTGATGGGTAAATAATTAGGGTTTGTAAAAGGGGTGTTGTTGCTGCGTTTTGGAAGGAGAAAGAGTGGGTGGTGAAAGTTTCTTGGTTGTATCGAAGGTAATGAGAGTGGGTTTGGTTGGGTAAATTTATTTAATAAAAAGGGTGTGGGGTGAGTAGGTAAAAACGTGTGGGAGTATTAAGGGGAATTGGGTTACGTGTGTTGACTGGGGTGTAAGGTTGACTGGGTGTGAGGGGAGATCGGATGTGGGTGAGGTGTAGAGTAAGGATGTGTGGGGGTGAAATGTTTTATTTACCAAGTGAACACATTTTCATTTCATCCGTCCAACAAAATCGTTATTAAGCAATTGGGCTTTCAATTTTGAGGTGATTGGGCTTATGAAACATTTCTATCCGTCCCAAAACAAAATAACTGTTTTAACATTTGAGCTTAATTTGGGCCGAGTAATAAGTAAAATTATACTTTCAAATGGGCCTTTGAGCCCATTAACCCAAATGTGGGACCCTCTAAGTCCAAAATCTTCAAAAATATTTAATCCTCTAAAAACGAACTTGATTTCGGCTTTCCCGATCTTTTACTTTAAGCTCGTGTCGGTTTAGCCGGTTTTCATGATCTTGGCACACTTTTGGTCTTTGACTTCGTCTTTGTCTCTTTCTTGGACCTTTCTTCGACATTTGACCGTGAAATCCCGTGTTTTATCTTCTTTTGATCATTTGTACCTATTTTATCACAAAAACACAAAACCACGCGTAATTCCGACTTTTACGATATAAAACACATGATTAGGTCTTGTTTTTCCTTGATTTTAGTGGCAAAAGGATAAGTGTTTACACACTTATTAGTTCCACATACTTATACTTTTATAAATTCTTGAAAGCTTCAGAGTTTGATACAGCGGAAGACTTGACTTTTAGACTTTCTTGAATTTGTTGAAGTAATAAGTGCATACAGTATAAGCATGTGGTGACAACTTCTTCTGGATTGTACACCGCAATGCCACCTTCTTGTTACGTTGCATAAGACAGTTAGCAACAAAACATATACACGGATGAAATGGCCTTGAACATTTCATTCTAATTCGGTAGCATTTTACCTCTGGTCGGTGAAGACCGTTGGACGATATAAAATATCGTACTTGTGACAGGTAGTTTCAATTAAGAACCTCCTTGACAAGATTTCGTGGGTACACCCGTTCTCTTTATTCGACCATCCAAAGATGACTGCGAACATAAAGAGTGAATCATTTGGATAATAATATCCGCATGATTTGAAGCCGTCAATTCATGTTCCTGGAACAAGTGAAATTCAATTAAGAACCGCACCATCGTTGCTTTCCAGTTGTCACGAGCTTGATTCGTATAGAATCTTGCAAGTTACCTACCAAGTGCTGTTTGAGGTTAACACTAGAAGGATTTCCACTCATCACTGTGAACACTAAGGTATCACTCTGAGTGTTCTGGCAAGATCACTAAGATATTGCGTAGAGGCCTGGAACGTGTTCAAATTCATTTAAGAATTAAACCATCGTTGCTTTCCAGTTATCACAAGTTTGATTCATAAAGAATCGCACAAGTCACCTACCATGAGCTTTTTGATATTCGCTCAAGAAGGATTTCCATCTTCATTGTAAATACTTTCGTATTACTCGGATGTTCAGGCAAGATCATGAAGATTTTACGTAGGACTCTTAAGATCTTTCTTACTTTTCACAGTGTGTGAGAAAGCAAGGAAATATGAAAGTGTGTCCTAATGAGATATTTGTTGATCTCAAATGGCTCTAGACTCAATCGTGCATTTTGGATTTTTAGTGATCGGAGGATGGAGAGGAGTGCCACCCCGGAGTGAATAAATCAATAGATAATGTGTTGTCTCCGTGTGATTAAAACAAATATCTTTTAAGAGATATCTGAGTTAGCTGGGATGGGTTGTGCATTGCATCACTGGGTCCATGATGTCTGTCTTCAATATCAAGCATCATTAAAAATGATCTCAATAGCATATGTATTGACCCGGTTTCTGCCTAAGGTTGTAAGGAGGGCTTCTTTCTTTACACCCTTAATCTTTACCATTCTTTTTCATTCTTCAACCCCTTCAATACTTACCAATACGTCATCACTAGCACCTTGTTGTGATTGTTCCAGTGCTAACTTAAGTACTTGGTCGGCATTCAGCTACGTTCACAATCTTTCTCCATCTTTCCTAAGGACTACTATTTCTAGCTATGGAATATCCTTGGGAAGATTCCTCCGGTTCTAGAGGAATCATTGGACTTTAACCTATCCTACCATCCTTATGTCACCACAATCTTCATCGTCGTGAAATAAATGGGTTGTGGGTAAGTATAAATCACCATGAAATCCATTTTGAAGTGCAAATCCATTTTGCCCCCCCTTAACATATGCCACGATATCCGAAAACATTTCGCACATGTCGGGACGAGCTATCACGTTAAGTCAAACCATTTGTGATTAATCATTTCCCATATTAAATCACATTTTCTCACCCATATTAAAAATATTAACCCAATCGATGTTTTTAAGATCAATTGATTTAATAGCATTTTAAGAAAATTTGGGAAGAAAAATGTAACTCCAATTATCTTCATGAATTACACAAGCTCCCCCTCAAATTAATGAGGGTGTACTTGAAACGTAAATTAAATACCTTTTAAACACAAGTGTAAGGTATTTATCATGTGCAAAGATCATATATAATAATGTATTCACAAGATTAGCGATTTATGAGGTTGGACCTGAATGATGGAGAACATCATATGAAAGAAGCACATGGTTCTTGTTCACGAATGTTGGTCGCCTCATCACGTCTGAAGTTATCTCTTGACTCCATTTGATTGATATCGTTGTTTTGACACCAACATGTGAACTTGGCACTTTCAGCGTCAAAGATTCTGAATGCTGGACAATTGCTCCCACTCAATTGTTGACCCGTGTTCTATTGAAAGAGCTGTAGTCGCCGTTTGAGTAGTCGCATCGTCGAGTATGTAGATATCATTTGTAAGTTGCTATGGTTGGTGGAGATGATAACTTCATAAAAAAAAGATTTCTCTTGTTTTAACAAATAAATGCACTGGCACGTACATATATTCGTGTTAGATTGTGTTGTTACGTAAACACAATCCCTTACATGGTTATAAAGTAAACCATGCCCGAGAAAACTAATTCCTGTTGTTGAGTCAAAGCTTTCTGGTGAAATGCTTGACTTTAATGTGAGAAGCGAGTTACTATTAAAAATAATAGCAAGCTATTTTGAGCATGTTTTAAAACATTTGAACTTCTGCTCGAACTTTATTTACAACCCCGTGTCATTATTGAATGACATTTCTAGTATCGTAAATATTATCGATTCCAGAAGACATGCTCTTTTTATCAAAACATTTTTGAACACACAATTTTGAAAGATTTAGAAAAACCTTTTGAGAAATTCTCGAAAGATTGTTTTCATTGTTTTGAAAACCAATTACTTGAGCTTAAGATGTTGAATATCTTACAAAACGAGCTCAAGTCCGAGAAGTTGTAAACTTCCCGTTGTTAAGGATAAGTTACCATCGGCGATAAACTTTCCTTTTAACTGAAGAGCGAGTTCTAAGCTGACATTTACTTAGAAATCGTTTTCATGAGCTTGAAAAACTTTGAATGTTTTACCGTAAAGCTCATGACCGAGAAAGGTGAATTTCTCGTTTGGAGGAAAAGTTCTCTTATTTAAAAGATACACTTTCCTTGATGAGCTTAAAACCTGGAATGTTTTACTACAAGCTCATGATCGAGAAAAATTAATTTCCCGTTACGAGGATAAGTTATCATTAAAGATAAACTTTCCTAAAATTAAATTCCGAGTTACAATATGATATTTAACTATAAGTCATTGTGCATGAGCTTAAAAACTTCGAATGTTTTTATTATTAGCTCATGACCGAGAAAAATTAATTTCTCGTTGTAAGGATAAGTTTATCATCGGCGTTAAACTTTCCTTTTAATTGAAGAACGAGTTCTAAGTTGACATTTACTTAGAAGTCGTTTTCATGAGCTTGAAAAACTTTGAATGTTTTGACGTAACGCTCATGACCGAGAAAGATGAATTCCTCATTAAGAATAAAAGTTCTCTTATTTAAAAGATACACTTTTCTTTATGAGCTTAAAACTTGGAATGTTTTAATACAAGCTCATGACCGAGTGATAGGTGTGAAAACACCCATCCTTTTACCACTTATTGCTTGCTAAAACGAGACCAAAACGCGCATTTAATGTCATTTGTTTGGAATTATGCGTGGGTTGTGTGTTTGTTGTGTTTTCAGAGCCAACCGGATAAATATTAAAGAAAACATGGGATTGCACGGGTTTTATCGAAGAAAAAGACGAAAAGACAAAGTCTATAGTCCAAGAGATGCAAAAGATTTGAAGTCAATGGGCCTATTTGAAGATTTATCGAAGAAAAGGACCAAAGATGGAAGATTTATATATGTCGAAAAAACTCAAGTCTATTAAATGAAGAAATTAAAAGACGAGTTGAATTTATTCGTCGACAAATCCCGAATCGAAATCGAAAACGTCAACTTTTCTGAAAAGACGAGAAGACAAAAAGAAAGGGAGAAAGCCCACTCACCAAACCAAGCCAAGGCCTATAAATAGAGACCTCCTTCACAAATTTGAAGACTAGTTTTTCTTTTTGTTATTTTCTTCCTGTTTCGTAGGAACACCAACTCCATTAAGGAGTTTGGTGATTTTTATTTTCTTCTTTGATTCCTCCATAATCTTGTAAGTTTTAATCTTTCCTTTGTTTGTTTGAATCTTAATCCTTAATACAAGTTTCCTTTTTATCTTGTTCTACCTTTTCTATTTGATTCTCTAGTTCTAAGCTTTTATTTTATTGGTTTTGATCTTCAAAAACAAGTGGGTTTTGAGTTTTTGTTGATTTGGTTTGATGTTTATCATTAGTAAATGATTAGTGGTTAAATTGGTTTAAGTTTTGGTTAAAAACTTGGTGGATTTTGGTTAAATTCGTGTCCAAGTTACTCCCCTGTTCTTCGGACTGTTCATCAACCCATATTCCGAATCAAGGGATTACTAAGAGTATTCCGAATGAGCATTTTTGTTTAAAATATTCCGAATCAAAAGTTATTCCGGATAAAGGGTTGTATTCCGAGTCAAGCCATTATTCCGAATAAACAGTTTTATTCCGGATGAGCATATATTCCGAACCAGCATTTTTCTTAAATTATTCCGAATCATTTTTCTTTTGATTATTCCGAATGAAGCTACTTTCCGAATGAGTCAAGTATTCCGAGTAAAGCAATATTCCGAGTGAAGGAAATATATTCCGGATCAAGCACTTATTCCGAGTCAAGCAAATATTCCAGATCAACAGTTATGCCGGATGAAGGTATATTCCGCATGAAGCAAACATTCTGAATGAGCCTTCTGAGTGAATTATTCCGGATCAAGAGTAACATTCCGAATGAAGCAAGATATTCCGAATAAAGGTTATATTCCGAATGAAGGATGTTTGGTTGAACATTCCGAATGAAGCAATTTCTAGATTATTCCGCATGAGCTAATATATTCCGGATCAAGCACTTATTCCGAATCAAAAGAGATCATTCTGAATCAGCTGTTTTTCTAAGAAGGTCTCTTAATGTTTATTTTTAATTCAAGTTTTATTTTCAGTAATTGCTTTTAGTTTAATTTTATTACTTCTCGCACTTATCTTTTAAGTAGATATAGATCAAAAGCCCCCCCTTTTAGTTACCAAGAACAACAATTCCGCTTTGAACCGTGATCAATTCGAGAAGATACCGAGAACAAAACAACGACAAATATAACTGGGTACGAGCAACACAAAGAAAGATCTTGAAAGTCCCGAACCAATGCAAGAAACCCTAATCTTAACTTAATCAACACAAGGTATTACTTTTCAAACGTAATCTTATTATTGTATAATAAAGAATTACAAGTGTTATGGATAACACAGTTTGATGACAATGTGTTGTGCACACTTTGAACAACAATAAACCCTAACTTATGAATACAGTCGTAGCTGTTTGATTCACTAAGTTATATGCAATAATGTTATGAATATCTCAAAGTGTTGAACATTAATGCATGGATACACATCCTATTTATAGTGTTACGAGATTGACCTAAATAGTACTTGATGGTGACTACACAAGCTTTTACAAGTTCCCACATCAGTCACATGATGTCCTTCTATTCTTGGTAGTCTTCCATTATGCTTTAAGGAAACAGTTGTCAAAACAGATTCCTTTTTCTTCATAGTCTCGAACACACAAATGGCATGTCCAAAGTGTGCTGAGAGTTATCAGGGTATTGCCACCCCTGTTAACTCTCAACCCCTCAGAGTACCTGATACATCTTGGTTATTATCCATCATAGCCAATGAGTATGTCTTCAGGTAATCTTCGACTTCCCTGACAATGTCTCTGACATGGACTCCTCTGAGGTTGCTCACAGAGACTTGGATCTCTGTGAGTCTTGCGAAACTTGCCTGCCTCCTAGGCACAGGCAATGGACTATCTAACAGCCTAATTATGTTTAAATCTATGATCATGGAATCTAACAAGTTTAGATTCCCAACAATCTCCCGCTATTTAAACATAAATAATGCTAGATCTATCTAAGTTAAGGTAAGTAAGTTAACAGCTTCTTCTTACACATAACAGATCTAAACAAACATACCTCATGATTTTATTAATACCTAAAGGAAAAATTACAAGTACATAGCATAAGTAATATAAAAGATGAAGGTAAAAAGGGCTGTGAACATCTTCAATAGTCATCATTTTTTATCCTTTCTTCAGCTTCAGCCAAGTCCAATCTGTTATCTAATTCATCCTGCAAAGTCTTGGCAAACTTCTTAGAATACTCTATGTTGATCTTGAGAGACTTCTTGTGACAAAGTAGCTGAATAGTTGAAGCTAAACACAGCTCATCTTCCCTTTGAAAAGCATACTGGCAAGCCCTGTTCATGAAGGCCATTCCTCTTTCTGGCTCTGTGTATGTCTGACCATCAACAAGGCCAACAATACCATTGGGAAGGATCAAATACCTGTGCATCCCATCCACTTGAACATCTTCAGTAACAAAAGTTTCATTAACAATTTGTGAAATTCTTCTTCTTTTGTTGCCAGTCTTTGGGGGTTCTTGTTCAAAAAGCTATGGTGGGGGATCAATCTTAAGTTTAGCAGCTGTTTCCTTGATCCAGGTAAACTTGGCCTTAATTGTCTTCAGCAGAAGAAAATTTGCCTGTCCATTTCTTTTGGCTGCTAAGGCCTCTAGTTCAAACCATTCTGATAACCCAAGTGTCTTTAGCCTGAAGTTGTCAAACACATTCATATTCCCTGGTTGGTTATCCCTCCATAAGATCATCCTTGGGTGTTTGTGGATTTATGAATGGTGTATTTGAACTTGGTTATCTTGCCAGGGGCATATCTGTTGTTTACGCAGGCATCATAGTCAGCTTTGACTTTCCTTAGTGCCTCAGCGCGTTTTGCTTCCATTTCCCTCAACCTTTGTTTTTGCTTTTCTCTTTCAGGTGGTGTCATCTTCCTCAGAGTAGCTTCATTCAATTCTTTGGCTGTCTTGAGTTCATTTAATCTTTTGAATTCTTCAGCCTGTTGCTCTATTTCTTCAGGGGTTAAAGGAATCTCATTGGAAGGTGTAAAGGTTGAGAATTGGGAAAGGTCTGTGGTGGATCCTCCTGTCTCTAGCATCGCAGCTATCTTCTTAAGTTTGGTGTCTGTGTCAACCAAAACTATCTCCTTTCCTTTCTTCGAGACAAAGGACTCCACACTTATGTTTTTCAAAACATCAGCTCTTTAAATGCTGTCTGAGCCTGAGTTTGAATAGCTTTGGGGAGGGAGCTAACAGTGAATTTTAATTTCTTGGCAGCTGGTTCATCATCATCCTCAGGCTTGCTGGTGTTAACCAAAACCAGAGACTTTGATGAGTCAGCTCCATCTTGAGTTTGTTGCTCCCCCTGAGTATTATCCTCATCATCAGGTATTACAATAGGTGTGATGACTTGGAGAGGAACAGGTGTAATGGAGGGGTTAGCTGATGATGAGCCTTGATTAGCAGATGCAAGGCTGAGTGATTTATCTTTCTCCCCCTCACGTTCATCCTGGCTTCGAAGACGTTTGGATGAACGTGCTTGAAAATTCCTTGCAATCTGTTCGACAGAGGCAGCCATAGAGCGTTGTCTTTTCCTTGAAGCCCTGGCAATCTTCAGCAGGAGGTTGGCATTTGCATTAGTATTTGCCTGAACACGACTGACAATAAAATTTGCATGTCGGTATTGCCTGTTGCGAACCGCATCAAATTGCCTGTGCACGGTTAGCTCATGTTCATGAAACATGGCAGGGACTGTTGAGTCAATGGCATCTTTTATTCTTGTTGAAAGGTGACTGAGTCCTTGGGCTACGCCTCTCCTTGCACCATCCTGAATTGGCTCAGTAACCGCCTCAGCCACAGCCTTTTTTATAATGCTAGGAAATGTCACAGTGAAGTTGTACATTTCAGACTTGATCGCATCCAGCTTTCTTGATAAACGCTCAATATCTGATTGATGATGAACAGGCTGAAGATTCTTGATATTGAGGCTTTGCTGAGCATAGTTATCCCCCCTTGGTAAGAGATCAAAGTTAGTCTGGGCAGAATGATCAAACAAGAGAAATTCTGCTGTTGGATCATAAGTTGGTCTTTGGAAAACTATTGTTGTTGAGGTAGCAGAGTTTGGAGTGTCAAAAGCATCCTTGGGAGGAGAAGTCTTATCACCAGCTGGTGTGGACACAGCTATTTCTTTGGGAGGAGAGACAGACAGCTGGTCTTCCTCATCTTCTTCATCCTCTTCATCGAACATCCCTTCAGGGATTTCATCTTCAGGCATAGACTCAATATCAGAGACATAATCCTCTAATGATAGCATTTCATCATCAGCATTTAACAGAGGATCTTCATCATTAGGTTTGTCTTGAGTCATTGTATCAGCCTCCTTTTCTTGGTGTACCTGAGAGTCGATGACTGGCTGTACAATTTCAGCCTGCAAATTGTTTCAATAAGTAACAGGGAAAAAGATAAGGGGAATGGTCGCCATTTCGCTGTCCCAGAGAGGCTGAGGGTGATTACTCAGCCACTCCAAAGGATAAATCCTTGGGATTCTTTTAAGTGTGAAAAAAATATGGTTAATGATCGCCATTCGCTGCCCCTAGGAAAACTGCGTGTGATTATTCAGCCCCCCCAAAAGGTTAAAACCTTTGGGACTCTTTTGATTGTGAGACATATGTTGGTTATGGATCGCCATTCGCTGCCCCTAGGAAAGCTGAGTGTGATTATTCAGCCCCCCCAAAAGGTTAAGAACCTTTGGGACTCTTTTAAGAGTGAAACATATGTGGTTAAAGGTCGCCTGTTACGCTGCCCCTAGGAAAGCTGAGGATGATGATTCAGCTCCCCCTGAAAGGATAAATCCTTTGGGACTCTTTTAAGGAGGGAACCAAGAGGCTGTGTGAAGTACATCACATCAAGGTTGAGACATTAGTGTATTCAGGTTGTTGTTAGCCTGAATACTGTCTAGAGGGTGCAGGGTCATCGGGGTGCTTTATAAACACAAATGAATCATTCCTTGGTGCAAAGACAGGGTGTACAGAATTCTTAAAGGGTTCTAAGTGCATTGACAGACTTCTAAGGGTCGAGGATTACCCTAACTTCACCACTCTCTCCTACAGACAAATGAGAGTGGCTGCTTGTGAACCTCTAAAAATGTACACTGATTACCTGTGAGATATCAGCTGGATCAGGCTGGTTTCCTGTCGTCTCAGCTGACTTTGAGACACTAGACGCCTATTGTTTGTCAGCAGAAATATCTGAATCCACATGAGTATCTGGACCAGAGGAGGTGTCAGTCTTCTTTCCCTTGGCCTTAGAGACAGCCTTGGAGTGGGAAGAAGAGGGGATTTTCTTCTTCTTAGGCTGTTGGCCAGAAGAAGCCTTGGACTTAGTAGTATGCTGCCCAGAGGTCAAAGACTTAGACTTGCCAGCAACACTAGAAGTATTCACCTTCTCAGAAGAAGGGAGCAAGGGCTTCTCAGCGTTTGGTACTTGGTTGGCCACATTCATCATATGGGCGGTGACAGGGACATCTTCAGCTCCTATTTCTTTGTAGATGGCACCTGTGATGCGGTAGGGCTTAAGAGCAGTCAAGGCATTGTTGTGGTAGTTATCTCCCAGCAGACTTTCGAAGATCAGAGACAGGAAACGCACATAACAAATATTCTTCTCCCTGACTTGATTCCTTCCCTTCAGCTGTTCTACAAGGTCGGAGAAGAGAATGCTTCCAACATCAACATCAGCTCCCCAGATTAATCCATATGCAATAGCCTGATGGTTGAAAGACATCTGATCTTGGGATCCCTGCATACCTCCCAAGGATTTAACAATGTGGGTGAAGAGGACACGCCACATGGGAGTGAAGTACTTAATCTTCAGGGGAGATTTGGAGAGGACCTCAGCTGGTGTTAGGGCAGGGTTTACATCATGGCATGGTTTGAGTGTGGCCAGGGCTTCCTTGACAGCCTTTTTATCAACTACCTTCAGGCATTCATCTCCATGCTTCAATCCGGCCACACTTGAGAAGTCTTTAAGGGAGAAGGCGAATGGGTGTTCATTGCATGAAAGGCTAAATGTTATGGTGTCATCAACCACCTCAGCAGAGTACCAGAATTCCCTAAGGTATTCTTGGTAAAAGGTGGAAGGGGATTTGGTGAAAGCTTCACTTAGGTCACAATTCTGCATGAAACTGACCAGATCTGAATAGGTGCTATTTGGGGCCTTAATCCATCCAATGGCGTTGTTGGAGGCGAGGATGCTCTCGTTGATCTCGAAGTTAACATTTGCTGCTTTAGGAACTGAAAACTCCATGGATTCGAGGTTGAAGGTGAAAGAAAATGGCGGATAGGTTAAGAGAGAGAAGAACTTAGAGAGAGAAGTGATTTGAGAAATGAGAATGGTGGTGGGTGAGAAGAGAAAAGAGACAATATATATTCAAACTAAGTGAACAGTTATTCAACTGTATTAAATGCAAGGTGCAAAAATGACTGCTCAAGTGGGTCCCCTTGACCTTTCAAAATAGTTTGTCTCCTCGTTATCCGAAAAATAAATGATTAAATATTTGAGAATGTTTTTTGCATTTACTTGGAAAGTAACTACCTAGTTTCATGTGAAAAACATTTAATATAGAATCAATCATTTAATGAACACATTTAATGTCAAGCCACAGGCTTTGAGATATTGAGCATCCCTAGCTCAGCAACTAGCCTGTTGAACGAAGGTTCAGCCAAAGGCTTTGTAAAGATATCAGCTAGTTGCAGCTCTGTGGGAACAAAATGCAGCTCAATATCCCCCTTCATTATATGATCCCTGATAAAATGATACCTGATATCAATGTGTTTGGTACGAGAGTGAAGAACAGGGTTGTTGGATATGGTAATGGCGCTGGTGTTGTCACAAAAGATTGGCACTTTGTCATACAAGATTTCATAGTCAGCCAATTGACTTTTCATCCAGAGCACCTGAGCACAACAGCTAGCAGCAGCGACATATTCTGCTTTAGCTGAAGACATAGCCACAGAGTTTTGCTTCTTAGCACTCCATCCAACCAATTTTCCTCCTAGGACTTGACAGCTGCCTGAAGTGCTTTTCCTGTCAATACAACATCCAGCATAGTCTGAATCTGAATAGGCCTTGAGATCAAAGCCTGATTCCTTTGGATACCATAGGCCTAGGGATGGTGTTCCTTTGAGATACCTGAAAATTCTCTTAACAGCCACTAGATGGGATTCTTTTGGGTTAGCTTGGTACCTTGCACAGAGACATATGGAGAATTGGATATCTGGACGACTAGCTGTGAGGTACATGAGTGACCCAATCATGCCTCTATATAAAGTCTCATTAACAGAGACCCCTGACTCATCAGGGCCCAAGTTGTTGGGTGGAAGCATAGGGCATTTCACAGATGCATAATCAGCTAAGTCATATTTTTTAAGTAAATCCTTAACATACTTTTCTTGACAAATTAAAATTCCCTTAGGACATTGTTTAATTTGAAAACCCAAAAAGTAAGTTAATTCACCCATCATACTCATCTCATATTTCTTGGTCATTAATTTAGCAAAACGTTTACTAAGGTTGATATTTGTTGACCCAAAGATGATATCATCCACATAAATCTGCACAATGATGAAATCACTCTTATCCTTGAAGGTAAAGAGTGTTTTATCAATAGAACCCCTGAAAAATTTATTTTCAGTTAAGAAATTGGAAAGAGTTTCATACCATGCTCTTAGAGCTTGTTTCAGACCATACATTGCCTTGTGAAGTCTGTACACATGGTTGGGAAACTCGCTGTTCTCAAATCCTTCAGGTTGTGCAACATACACTTCCTCAGCCAAATCACCATTGAGGAAAGCACTCTTAATATCCATATGATACACAGTGATGTTCATATAGGCAGTATAAGCAAGGAAGATTCTGATGGCTTCAAGTCTAGCAACAGGTGCAAAAGTTTCATCATAATCAATTCCTTCAGTCTGAGAGAATCCCTGTGCCACTAGTCTAGCCTTGTTCCTGATGATGTTCCCAATTTCATCCATCTTATTTCTATAGATCCATCTAGTGCCTGTGATATTCTTTCCAGGTGGAGCTGGCACTAATGTCCATACTTTGTTCCTTTTGAACTGATTGATTTCTTCTTGCATAGCAGCTACCCATCCTTCTTCTACCAGAGCCTCAGCTACTCTTTTAGGTTCAATTTGAGAGAGAAATTCAGCAAAGAGACATTCATTGGCTGAGGCTGACTCTGAGTCTTGGATTCGCTGTCTAGTTGTGACTCCTGCATTTGGTTCCCCAATAATATTGACAAGAAGAATGTGTTGATCTCTTGACCACTTATTTTGAGGAGCTGGGGACTCAAGGACAGGAGCACTTGTGGGCACAGCTGGTACATTTTGAGTTTCATCCTGCTGATTAGGAGGGCTTTCTTCAAAGACTACTTCAGTGTCAGAGTCTTCTTCAGCCATATCAGGAGGTGCTATTTCATTATCAGCAGGAGAGTCTTCAGGGATTTGAAGAATTGGTGATTCATCAATAGCCTGAGAAGGACCATCAGAGATTTGAGGTTCTTCTTCATCAAGTTCCAGAGAGGTAGGAACTTCTATGATGTGAGTAGACAGAGGGTCAAAGGCAGGGACATAAGGGGTGAGAGTGTTGGAGTGATGATGACTGGTAGGTCTGGGTTCTGTGAACTCATCACTTGGAAAAGATACATTTTCATTAAAATCAATTTCATCACCCTCTGTTCCTGTTCTCTATATGACTTCATCATCTTTATTGAATCTAACATGGAATGTTTCTTCTACTTCTTGTCTTCTGATGTTGAATACTCTGAAGGCTTTGGCTGTTGGAGAGTATCCCAAGAAGAAACCATCATCAGCTTTTTCATCAAACTTTCCAAGTTTATCCCTGTAGTTATAAATAAACACAGGACACCCAAACACATGAAAATAGCTGACGTCTGGAGATCTTTTTCTGAAAACTTCATAGGAAGTTTTACCATGTCTTTTGACAATGATTGATCTGTTTTGTGTGTAGCAGGCAGTGTGAACAACTTCTCCCCAAAATTGCTTTGGTAAGGCTGCACCATTTAACATAGTTCTTGCTGCTTCAATCAAAGTCCTGTTTCTTCTTTCAGCCACACCATTTTGTTCAGGGGTGCCAGCTGAAGAGAAGTTCTGAGAAATCCATTTTTCATCACAAAAAGATTCAAGTTGATGATTCTTGAATTCAGTACCATTATCACTTCTTAGAGCTTTGACTCTAACATCATTCATATTTTCAACCTGTCTGATGAAGGACATGATGGTTTCAGCTGCATCACTTTTCCTTCTGAGGAAGAACACCCATGTGTATCTTGAAAGTTCATCGACTATGACCAAGGTGTATTTGTTGTGATTAATGGTCTGAGGTTTGACAGGCCTAAACAAATCCATGTGAAGGAGATGTAAACACTTTTCAATAGAGAATGATTGCCTAGTCTTGAATGAAGACCTGTGATGCTTTCCTTTGACACAGGCATAACAAGTCTTGTCTTTGGAAAACATTACTGAAGGTAGACCAGCAACCAAGTTTTGAGTGGTTATCTTATTGATGTTCTTGAAGTTGAGATGGGACAGTCTTTTGTGCCACAGCCAATTGACACTTTCAGAGGCTTTAGCAAGAAAACAATTTGAGCTGTCTTCAGAGCACACAGCCATGTTGATAACATAAACATCTCTCCTTCTAGGTGCAATCAGCACAACATCATTGTTTTTGTTGAATATGGTTCCCTGAGTCTTAGTAAACAAAACCTTATAGTCAGCATCACACAATTGGCTGATGCTAATAAGATTGTGTTTAAGACCATTCACATATGCAACCCTGGTAAATGTAATCCCATTGCAGTTCACTGAGCCATATCCTTCTGTGTCGCCTGAAGAGTTATCTCCAAACACCACTTTAGGACCTGGCTCCTTTGAGTATCTGTGCAGGTATTGTTGAATCCCTGTCATGTGTCTAGAACAGCCACTATCTAGATACCATACCGATTCCTTGAGATATTTCTGCACAGATACATAGAAACAGATTAGTTCCTATGGTGAACCCACTTTCCAGTGGGTTCCCTGAATGGGTTATTAGCAACTCTTGTGTTCCTGAAAAACTTTTAGCGTTGGGATGGACAGTTCATTGTTTCATGGTTATAACTCCCACAGATATCACACCCAGGGAAGTCACCACACTCGTCTGAGTGATGGTCTGTGAACCCACAGAATTTACAGGGAGGATAAGGTTTGTTATTTCCCTGTTGTCTTTTGGAACTCTGTGGTCTATCCCTAGAGGGTGTTTGAGCTCTTTTAGCTGCCATGTGTCTGTCATGATCTAAGGTCGAATGGTGAGAGTTTTTACACACATTGCAATAAGGTTTGATTAACCTTTCCCCTTTGGGTTCACCTAGGACTGACTTAGGTTCATGAGAAGTAGAGCATTCAGCGGAAGGCTTAATGTGTTGTTTCAAGAGTTCTACTTCTTTCATTAGAGACAACAGGCGATCTTCAATGGTAGGGTCAACCTTATTCACAGCTTTAGTAGTAACAGGCTTAAAAGCTACTTGTTTGCCAGTTTGTTTAGCAGGCACATGAAAAACTTTAGCTGGAGGATTCTCAATATCTGTCCTAAGTTCATCCTTAGCAGATCTAGAAGAACTGCTGGGTTTAACTCCAGAGAGTTTGGGCAAAGGTGGTACCTCAGCCACATCTTCAGAGACAGGGTCATTAGTCAAAGTGGTATCTGACATATGAATGGTCTCTGTAGATTTAAAGACAATGTCTTTAGGTTTGGTAAGAATTCTCAGCTTATTTTTCTTAGCAGATATATCCCTTTTTAAGTCAGCAGGCACTTCATCCCTAAGCAATTGATCAATAGTAAACCTAGCACACAACCACTTTTCAATAACCTTGTTCAATTCAGAGACTTGATCATTTAAAGCAATGTTTTTCAAGGTTAATCTAGCTACTTCATTTTACAGGGATATTTTCTCTAAATTAACCCGCCTGAGAGTTTCACATTCAGCTTTATCATTTAGCATTTCAGATTTAACAGAGTGAAACTTATCAAGTAGGTTCTTTCTTTGTTCCTCAACAAAGTGTAAATCAACAATGGTGTAATCAAGGACATGCTTACGTTCATCACTATCAGACATAGATAAAAGCCTGTGTACCTTTTTCATTGTGATGTCAACCCATTGTCCTGATCTTGCATCACCTTTTCCAACAGCTGGTTCATCCTCAGCTATCGCCATGAAAGCCCTAACTCTGGTGGTGTCTATTTCATCTGAAGTCAGTGGCTCATCATTCCAATCATACGTTTCAGCAACCAACCCTTTCTCTGTCTTTTTCTCACCACCCTTCTTCTTGGACAGAGCTTCAATCTTCAAGTTCATTTCTAACTCAGCTTTAAGTGCCTTGTACTTATTTTTGTAATCTTTCTTTTCAGTGTCCGAAGAATTGGATTGAGATGAGTTGTTATGTTGTTTGAACTTGTAGGGTTTGGATGAAGATGATGGATAAGAGGGCGAGGATGTCTTGGTGGAAGGACAGTCTTTTTGAAAATGTCCAAGCTTTCCACAGGCAAAGCAAGTTTCTTTTGACCTGTCAGTTGGTTTACTTGCTGATCCTACTCTTCCTGATCTTTTGAAGTATCTTCTTTGGTTGGCTAGCAAGGCTCTTTCATGAAACTCTGCATTAAGATCTGTCAAGAACTCTTGGCTGCTACGAGTATCTTCTTCAACATCAGAATCGCTGTCATGATGATGTGTAGCAGAGATCAAGGCTTTGGAAGAAGCTCCTTGGACCACAAATCTTTCAGTCTCTGATTTGTAAATAGTATCAATCAGCCCTTCTTCGTAATTATACTTTCCATAAAGCTGAGCAAGGGTGTCATTTTTGATTGAGTTGTTAGCCCTCTGAGTCTGATTCATACTCAGCCACTTTCTTGGAAGGCTGTTGACAAAAGTGGCATTGATCTCAGCTTGACCAATAGTGACGTCATTCATTGCAAGTTCATTGAGAAGAATCTTCAGCCTTGTATAGGTTTGTTGAACCTTTTCACCTTCAAGTGATTTGAAGGCATTGAACTGAAGTCTGAGTGCCTGAATCTTTGTCTCTCTTGTTTCATAGGGTCCTTCATGTCCAAGGATGAGGTCTGTCCACATTTGTTTGGATGTGGGACACTGAATGACAGACTTCATGATATGCTTGGGAAGACAGGATATTATGATGCTTTTGAGACGTTTATCTTGGTTTGCCAATTTCCTATCAGCTGGAGTCTATTGTTTGAGAGGTTTGGGAAGAGGGTTTTCTTCAGTGGATGTAAGCGCCATAGGAATATAAGGACCATTTTCTAAAATTTCTAGAAGAAAAGGTTCAAGCCCATCAAGATATACAAGAAATTAACTCTTCCAACTGGCAAAATCTTCTTCATCAAAGACTGGTACACTTGTGACGTGTGATCCACCTCTTGAGTCAAGAAGTTGGGGTAGATCATCATTATTGGCAGGAGGGTTGAGTCTTGGTGAAAATGGGTTTGTGGAAGGTGATTGTGGTGGGTTAGAAGTTTCTGGCATGGTGGATCTTGATTATAAAACTGAGAACGATGTTTCTTGAAGGTTTTAATATCAAACACCGCTCTGATACCAATTGAAAGTCCCTAATCAATGCAAGAAGCCCTAATCTTAACTTAATCAACACAAGGTATTACTTTTCAAACGTAATCTTATTATTGTATAATAAAGAATTACAAGTGTTATGGATAACACAGTTTGATGACAATGTGTTGTGCACACTTTGAACAACAATAAACCCTAACTTATGAATACAGTCGTAGCTGTTTGATTCACTAAGTTATATGCAATAATGTTATGAATATCTCAAAGTGTTGAACATTAATGCATGGATACACATCCTATTTATAGTGTTACGAGATTGGCATAAATAGTACTTGATGGTGACTACACAAGCTTTTACAAGTTCCCACATTAGTCACATGATGTCCTTCTATTCTTGGTAGTCTTCCATTATGCTTTAAGGAAACAGTTGTCAAAACAGTTTCCTTTTTCTTCATAGTCTCGAACACACAAATGGCATGTCCAAAGTGTGTTGAGAGTTATCAGGGTATTGCCACCCCTGTTAACTCTCAACCCCTCAGAGTCCCTGATACATCTTGGCTATTATCCATCATAGCCAATGAGTATGTCTTCAGGTAATCTTCGACTTCCCTGACAATGTCTCTGACATGGACTCCTCTGAGGTTGCTCACAGAGACTTGGATCTCTGTGAGTCTTGCGAAACTTGCCTGCCTCCTAGGCACAGGCAAGGGACTATCTAACAGCCTAATTATGTTTAAATCTATGATCAGGGAATCTAACAAGTTTAGATTCCCAACAGATCTTGCAAAAGCTACATTTTTAATTAACTAAAATTCAGTTATTAAAATGGCGCCGCTGCCGACTCTTTTCATAAGGATCAACGGTTTCTTGTGAGAAAAATTAGATTTTGGGATCCGTTCTTTCGGGAACGTTATTTTCAAGTACAAAAATTTTCAAAAACCCATAAAAATATAAACTTTTCAAAAATACAAAAAGAATTAAAAAACCTATAAAAACCAAAAATATTTTCTCTCGCATTTTCTTTTTAGTGTATGCGTACTCGATCAACGTCTTATCCCGAGCCCGAGACTCTCGATAATTTATACATGGCCGGTGTACACAACAACAATAATAATCCACCTCACCCCAACATGAATAATACACCCCTACCTGACCTACGAACCACGGAGGAGCTATGAAAACCTACGATGAACGGACGTGGAGGCCCGATTGCGCCGATGCAAATCACGGCTCAAGAGTTTTCGTTGAAGCATCACATGATCCAACAAGTGCAAACTAATCCATTTCGCGGAATACCAGATGATGATGCCAACAAACACCTCGGCAAATTCATTACCATCACCCAAAGCATGAAGTTTCCCGGTGCTTCTATGGATGTACTTCGCCTTCAACTATTTCCCCACTCGCTTTCTCACCATGCTGAAAAATGGCTTGACCGTCTCCCAAAGAATTCTATTCATACTTGGGACAACATGACTCAACGATTTTTGTCGCGCTACTTTCCACCATCCATGGTCACGAGCCTTCGTAACCAAATTAGTGGACTCATGCAAGATGATGATGAATCGCTCTTTGATGCTTGGGAACGATACAATGATTTGATCGACCGTTGTCCAAATCATAACATGCTCCCCGTCACTCTCATTGATACTTTCTACAATGGTCTCACTTTTCGTGATCGTGACACGATCAACGCTGCCGCCGGTGGTACTTTTATGAAAAGGAGACCGGAGGAGTGTAGGGAGTTGATTGAAAACATGACTACTCACCACAAGAATTGGGATTCATCCGCATCCTCAAGATCTAATCCGAGAGTCAATGTTTCTTCTACTACTTCCAATCCCGAGATAACCGAACTTACCCGACAAATCGCGGAAATGAACAAGAATTATATGACCATGGCCACAAACCACTTTTAACAAGCTAAAGCCGTTGCTATTTCTTGTGACACATGTGGTGGTCCTCATTCTTACAATGATTGTCCTTCTAATTTTTGTGAAAACGTTAACGCGGCATACGGTACTTATCCCACGGGAGGCTATCAAGCTCGTCCTCAAGGAGACCGTAACTTGCTAAGTTATCGTTCAAACAACTATCTTGCACCACCCGGTTTTACTCCTCAAAACCAAAACCAACAACAAAGCTATAACCGAAATAACCAATCCCAACCTCGTGCTAACAATCAATATCAATCCCAAAGAAACCCATACCCACCTCAAGGAAATTCTCAAGCTTACCAAGCTCCACCTCTCAATCAAACAACGGCGTTGAATCAAGACATCGAGACGTTCATGAGTACTAATAGAGAGATGGTGACAAATCTTCAGAGTCAATTCATCAACTTGAAGGGAGACATGGCGAAACAAGGGAGTGATATTCAAGCCGAGCTACGGAATGACATGGCGAAACAAAGCAATGATATTCGTGCAGACATGAGAGACTCTTTCAGCACTCAAGCGGATAACATACGTGATATGATCGGTTCGCTCTTCCAAGGTAATCAACCCTCTTCTTCGGGTACTCTTCCGAGTAACACCGTTGCTAATCCACGAGGGGAGATGAAAGAAATCACCACTCGTAGTAGAAAAGGTTATACGGAACCCGAGCTTCCTACACCTCTACCCGTGATTGTGAACAAGGAAAAAGAGCAGCTTTCCTCACCTCCTTTGCCTTCTACCCCCTTCCCCCACCACCCGCGGTTGTGAGTGATCCTACCCCCTAAAGCCTTCCTCTTCATCCGATATACCTTATCCTTCAAGGTTGAGGAAAGAGAAGCAAAAGAGCAAGGATGATATTCAAGTTTCAAACTTTCTCAAAATGTTTAAACAATTGAATTTTAACATCTCCTTTGCCGAGGCTCTCGCTCACATGCCTAAATATGCGAAGATGTTTAAAGATCTTCTTAGTGACAAGGAAAATCTTCTTGACATTGCTCAGACCCAACTTAATGAGAATTGCTCCGCGGTTCTCTTAAGGAAATTGCCCACCAAACTTGGTGATCCGGGTCGCTTCTTGATTCCTTGCAACTTCCCGGGAGTAGAGAATTGCATGGCCCTAGCCGATCTAGGTGCTAGTATAAACTTAACGCCTTTAAGTGTTTGGAAGCAATTATCTCTCCCCGACCTAGTCCCCACCAAAATGACTTTGGAATTAGCTAACTGTACGGTTGCTTATCTAGTGGGGATAGCCGAAGACGTCTTCATTGGCGTTGACGAATTCACCTTCCCGGCGGATTTTGTTGTCGTTGACTACGAGATGGATCCTCGTGTTCCATTAATCGTTGGACGTCCCTTCTTGAGGACCGGTCGCACTCTCATTGATGTAGCCGCGGGCGAAATAATCATGAGAGTTGGTGACGATAAAATTGTCTTCAACATGGGTAAGATTTCTAAACAACCTTATTCATATGAGAGTGTTAATGCTATTGATGTTCTCGATGAGGCTTGTGAAGAACACTTTCATGATGCTTGCAAAAGTAATCTCTCTTCTCTACCCAATGTTGAGACCGTTGCCTCAATTGCTCCGTCATTGACTCTATTTGGAGAAAGTGACTTTCTTTTGGATGGTTTTGAAGCTAGCTTGGGTCCACTTGATCTTAAGTATGATGATTCTCCCACCGATTGGGAAGAAGACATTCGTACAATTGAGAAACTTCTCAATGAAGACCCGTTTTCTCCTCCTTCTCCTAAAGAGGTGACTAATGATGATCCATCGTTAGTTACACCATCTATTGAGGATCCTCCCACTCTTGAGCTTAAGGACTTACCTCCTCATCTTGAGTATGTTTTCTTAGAGGACATTGATCAACTTCCCATTATCATTGCTAAGGACTTAAAAGCCGATGAGAAAACTCGTCTCATTGAAGTTCTCAAGAAACATAAAAGAGATATCTCTTGGAAAATCTCCGATATTCGCGGAATTGATCCTCACTTTTACACGCATAAAATTCTCATGGAGGACGACTTTAAACCCACAATTCAAAGCCAACGAAGGGTGAATCCTAAAATCCATGACGTTATCAAAAAAGGGGTTATCAAACTTCTTGATGCAGGCATGATTTACCCTATCTCGGATTCACCATGGGTTAGTCCAATCCATTTTGTGCCTAAGAAAGGCGGAATCACCGTTGTGCCCAATCAAAACAACGAGTTGATTCCCACACGTCTCGTTACTGGGTGGAGAGTTTGTATAGACTATCACAAACTCAATGAGGCCACGAGAAAGGATCATTTCCCTCTTCCTTTTATGGACCAAATGCTTGAACGTTTAGCGGGTAATGATTATTACTGCTTTCTAGATGGTTTCTCGGGTTATTTCCAAATACCCATCGATCCCCAAGATCAAGAGAAGACAACATTCACTTGTCCCTATGGCACATTTGCTTATAAAATAATGCCTTTCGGCTTATTCAATGCCCCCGGGACTTTCCAAAGGTGCCTGTTGGCTATCTTCCATGACATGGTTGAGCAAACCATGGAAGTCTTCATGGATGATTTCTCGGTCTTTGGGGATTCATTCTCTTCTTGCCTTGCCAATTTAGAACCTATGCTTAAGCGGTGCGAAGACACTCGCCTTGTTCTAAATTGGGAAAAATGCCATTTTATGGTAAAAGAAGGCATTGTGCTAGGACACAAAATCTCAAAAGCTGGTCTTGAAGTGGACCGTGCTAAAGTGGATGTCATAGCCAAATTACCACCACCTTCAACCGTGAAGGGTGTGAGAAGTTTTCTTGGTCATGCGGGCTTCTATCGTCGCTTTATCAAAGATTTTTCTAAAATCGCTCGCCCGATGACCCACCTCTTGGAAAAAGATACTCCTTTTATCTTTTCCAAAGAGTGTATTGAAGCCTTCAATCTTCTCAAGGATAAGCTAACTAAGGCACCGGTCTTAGTCACCCCTAATTGGGAGTTACCTTTTGAAATGATGTGCGATGCTAGCGACTTTGCTATTGGAGCGGTTTTGGGCCAAAGAGTGAATAAACACTTCCAACCAATCCATTATGCTAGCAAGACAATGACGGGGGCTCAATTGCATTATACGACAACCGAAAAAGAGCTTTTAGCTGTTGTCTATGCTTTTGAAAATTTTTGCCCCTATCTTGTTTTATCCACCACCATTGTATACACGGACCATTCCGCGTTGAAGTACTTGACGACTAAGCACGACTCTAAGCCAAGATTTCTTCGCTGGGTTTTACTCCTTCAAGAATTTAACATTGAAGTTTGTGACAAAAAGGGAGCTGAAAACCTAGCCGCGGATCATCTAAGTAGACTTGAGGATCCATATCAAGGGGATCATCCGAACAAAGAGATCAATGACTCTTTTCCCCTTGAGACCTTACTGTCTATTTGTGCCAATCTTGATGACACCCCGTGGTTTGCGGACATTGCAAACTATTTGGCGGGTGGTGTTCTCATCAAAGGGTTAACATCCCAACAAAAGAAAAAGTTCTTGAATGATGTTAAGACCTACTTTTGGGATGACCCTTTTCTATTCAAACAATGCGCTGACTTGATTATTCTTCGATGTGTTGACGGACCGACAGCTTTAGATATTCTCGAGGCTTGCCACAAAGGACCCACAGGTGGTCACTTTGGTCCCAACTACACCGCCAAAAAAGTGTTTGACTCGGGATTCTATTGGCCCACCATTTATCGTGACGCTCACGCAATGGTTAAAAACTGTGATGATTGCCAAAGACAAGGCAAGCTTACACATAAAGATGAGATGCCTCAAAATTTCATACAAGAATGTGAAATCTTTGATGTATGGGGCATCGACTTTATGGGGCCATTCCCTTCTTCTAAAGGAAACAAATACATCCTTATTGCCGTTGACTACGTTTCTAAATGGGTTGAAGCCAAAGCTTTACCCACTAACGACGCAAGGGTGGTTTGTAATTTCTTGAAACAACTATTTGCTCGATTTGGTGTTCCTCGTGCTATAATCAGTGACTGCGGGACTCATTTTTGCAATGATCAATTTGCAAGAGTCATGGCTAAGTATGGTGTCAATCACTGTCTTTCCACCGCTTATCATCCTCAAACCAACGGTCAAGCCGAGATATCCAAACGTGGATTGAAGCGAATTTTGGAACGTACTGTGGGAGAGCATCGTGCCTCATGGGCCGATAAACTTGATGATGCTCTGTGGGCTTTCCGTACTGCTTACAAGACCCCGATTGGTTGTACACCTTATCGTCTTGTGTACGGGAAAGCATGCCACCTCCCTATCGAGCTGGAACATAAGGCATACTGGGCCTTGAAGTGGGCTAACTTCGACATCAACAAAGCCGGTGATCTTCGCAAGATTCAACGCAACGAGCTAAATGAACTGAGGAATGAAGCTTACGAGAACTCATTGATCTACAAGGAGAAGACCAAGATCATCCACGATGCTAGAATTAAGAACCGAGAGTTCCACGTTGGTGATCAAGTCTTACTTTTTAACTCTCGGTTGAAGATCTTCTTGGGCAAGTTGAAGAGCCGTTGGTCTGGTCCATTCACCATCGCCAAAGTCTTTCCCTATGGCACCATTGAGCTTTCTCAGCCAAATGGGCCCAATTTTAAGGTGAATGGCCAGCGTTTGAAGTTGTACTTTGGTGAGGACATCTCTCATGATATGATTCCATACCTCACCACGTTTCCCATGAATTAGTTCGAGACCGAGTCAGGCTCGTGACTCGGTTAACAAAAACAAGCGCTCATCGGGAGGCAACCCGAGTATCTATCCCCCTTTTTCTGTTTTTTATCCTAAGTGTAGGGGGAGCTATATAGGTTGCTTTTGTTTGTATGGTGATGTGATTACAGGGATAAATGCACTCTTGGAATCTTTGAAGAACCGTGCTCCCATGTTATCCGCAATCCCGGTTCTATCTCTCAACTATCGTGATTCAATTTTCTTCATACTCACATTTGAAATTGATCACTTTAGTTGTCTCCTCCTTAACTTGATTTAACCAACGTGCACAATGTCATAAGTGTAGGGGAGACTTTTCCCACATGCTTAAACATTGAGGACAATGTTTATATTAAGTGTAGGGAGACTTCTATCGTAGTTTTAAGTGGACTTTTCCATTAAAGTGCCTTCATTTAACCGGAAAATCATATTTTTCGACATTTTTAAAAAATTTTAAACTATTTTGGCCTAGTTGTATAGTTGTATTTTGCTTTGTTATGGTTATTTTCTTTCCTTGCTAAAATAAAGTTTAATAAAGTGGTTTTAAAAATTTTCAAAGTTGTGAATCTTTTGACTCAACCCGAGTTTACTTATCTAAGTTTACTCTAGCTAGTATCCTTAACGTGTTTAAGTCAAGTTTTGCTAGGCTTTTATATCGGCAACTTTAAAACGCGAAAGTCTTAACTCTCATGGGTTAAGAACAAGAACTTTTCGCAAGTTCCTATAATTGATCCTAGAGAGTCGTTTATCAAGGGAACTTTAAAATGCGAATTCTAAACTTGAAAGAGTCTAAGAATTTGCAAGATCCTATAGATGACTCGAAAACCCAAAACTTTGATTTAATTGGCTAAGCATCCATGAGTCTCATTCCTTGAGATTCTAAACTGTGGAGGACGAGAAATGATAGATTCAATTATAAGTTTGGTATTCTTTCGTGAATTTATGTGAGTTGATTATAAGCCTATTCTCCCATCGCTTGCTAATAAATTTATCTGCAATAATAAGGTTGTACGATTTGAAAAGTTACTTAGCTTCTAGCACAAGATCGTTTAAAAGTTGCTCGGTATTATTTAGAGTTCATAGCCAAGGCATAACTTATTGAAGCGGGATGCGAAGATTGGCGAGTCCGAAAAGGCCCTAACAAGGCATGAGGGCTACATTTTGTTGCTAAAGATCCAAAAGTGATGTGAAGAATCATTTATCGAAAATCAATATGAAGGATCTAGACACACGACGAAAAGCAAGAACTCCCCAAAAGATCATGGAGAAGTCTATCCGAAAAGACCCTAGCAAGGTATGAGGATAAATAGATCCAAGTCCTAAAAGGAGGTGGATCGTTGTATATCAAAGTCCAAAATAAAGATTGGAGAAAAATGAAGAATTCGTGGTCCAAATATGAAGAATCTCTCAAAACTTCAAGTGAAGGAATTCCTATTATGAAGAGAAGACCATAATTTCAAGAACGTCTCTCAAAGATTTGAAGTATGAAGTCGCTGCCAAATATCGGTCCGAGAAAGGTCTCAAATCATGAAGCGAGTTATGCCAAGATATGAACTTTATGAGGTCCCGAGAAGCAGTTTTAAAAGATTTTGTCATTTAGCTAACTATTGATTAAATCGTCCCATTTTGTTTTCAGCTTAAATAACTATCGAAATAAGTCAAACAATGCATCCTCGTGATCATTCAAGACAAAAATAAAATATAAGAGATACACCTAGGAATAAGGGAGTCTAAGTGAATAATTGGGCCACATGAGTTCGTGTTAGTTTGCTAACTTATAATAACAATGATTTCGTTTTTAAACTTGGTATGGGGAACGTGAAACTTAAGAATGATGAACATTCATGACAACCTAAAACCCCAATGTAAGTCTTTAAATACTTTACTTGTTTCGTTCTTTAGGTTTCCTTAGTGTTTAGAATTTAATAAAGGCCAATGTGGGTTATTTATGATGAGAAATGTAAACCGTGCTTTAAAATTAATGCATTGCATGAGGGCATAGCAATGGTTAAGTGTAGGGGATTTGATAGGTGTGAAAACACCCATCCTTTTACCACTTATTGCTTGCTAAAACGAGACCAAAACGCGTATTTAATGTCATTTGTTTGGAATTATGCGTGGTTTGTGTGTTTGTTGTGTTTTCAGAGCCAACCGGATAAATATTAAAGAAAACATGGGATTGCACGGGTTTTATCGAAGAAAAAGACGAAAAGACAAAGTATATAGTCCAAGAGACGCAAAAGATTTGAAGTCAATGGACCTATTTGAAATATATGTCGAAAAAACTCAAGTCTATTAAATGAAGAAATTAAAAGACGAGTTGAATTTATTCGTCGACAAATCCCGAATCGAAATCCAAAACGTCAACTTTTCTGAAAAGACGAGAAGACAAAAAGAAAGGGAGAAAGCCCACTCACCAAACCAAGCCAAGGCCTATAAATAGAGACCTCCTTCACAAATTTGAAGACTAGTTTTTCTTTCTATTATTTTCTTCCTGTTTCGTAGGAACACCAACTCCATTAAGGAGTTTGGTGATTTTTATTTTCTTCTTTGATTCCTCCATAATCTTGTAAGTTTTAATCTTTCCTTTGTTTGTTTGAATCTTAATCCTTAATACAAGTTTCCTTTTTATCTTGTTCTACCTTTTCTATTTGATTCTCTAGTTCTAAGCTTTTATTTTATTGGTTTTGATCTTCAAAAACAAGTGGGTTTTGAGTTTTTGTTGATTTGGTTTGATGTTTATCATTAGTAAATGATTAGTGGTTAAATTGGTTTAAGTTTTGGTTAAAAACTTGGTGGATTTTGGTTAAATTCGTGTCCAAGTTACTCCCCTGTTCTTCGGACTGTTCATCAACCCATATTCCGAATCAAGGGATTACTAAGAGTATTCCGAACGAGCATTTTTGTTTAAAATATTCCGAATCAAAAGTTATTCCAGATAAAGGGTTGTATTCCGAGTCAAGCCATTATTCCGAATAAACAGTTTTATTCCGGATGAGCATATATTCCGAACCAGCATTTTTCTTAAATTATTCCGAATCATTTTTCTTTTGATTATTCCGAATGAAGCTATTTTCCGAATGAGTCAAGTATTCCGAGTAAAGCAATATTCCGACTGAAGGAAATATATTCCGGATCAAGCACTTATTTCGAGTCAAGCAAATATTCCGGATCAACAGTTATTCCGGATGAAGGTATATTCCGCATGAAGCAAACATTCCGAATGAGCCTTCTGAGTTAATTATTCCGGATCAAGAGTAACATTCTGAATGAAGCAAGATATTCCGAATAAAGGTTATATTCCGAATGAAGGATGTTTTGTTGAACATTCGGAATGAAGCAATTTCTATATTATTCCGCATGAGCTAATATATTCCGGATCAAGCACTTATTCCAGATCAAAAGAGATCACTCCGAATCAGCTGTTTTTCTAAGAAGGTCTTTTACTGTTTATTTTTAATTCAAGTTTTATTTTCAGTATCTGCTTTTAGTTTAATTTTATTACTTCTCGCACTTATATTTTAAGTAGATATAGATCAAAATCTCCCCCTTTTAGTTACCAAGAACAACAATTCCGCTTTGAACCGTGATCAATTCGAGAAGATACCGAGAACGAAACAACGACAAATATAACTGGGTACGAGCAACACAAAGAAAGATCTTGCAAAAGCTACATTTTTAATTAACTAAAATTCAGTTATTACCGAGAAAAATTAATTTCTTGTTACAAGGATAAGCTATCTTTAAAGATAAGCTTTCCTAAAATTGAAGTCCGAGTTACAGTTTGATATTTAACTGTAAGTCATTGTGCATGAGCTTAAAAACTTCGAATTGTTGGAAATACGTTTTACGTATTTATGAAGGATCGGTCGCTCCAACGATAATTATGTAATGGGCTCGTGGTCCACTTTAGTAATGTATAGTCCATATAGCCCACATGTAGGGTGGGCTATATATATACCCCTCCTAGCATGTTAGGAGGGGTTGGTTAGTTCATTCATTAACACTTTTCATTAATCTAATCTCACTTTCTCTCTCTACTTTTCTTCCCTCTCCTTTCTCTCTCTACACTTCATCTTCCTCCTTCCCCATTTCCACCATTAATCAATAGATCCAATCCATCATTTACCAAATCCTTAGAAATCGTAGACCTTCAATTGGTATCAAGAGCCATGGTTGAATCTTAGGATTTGCTTATTTTTTTTCTTTTGATTTGGTGGTAACAATCCTTTCTTTTCTAATTTTTTTAGCAATCATTTCATCATTCGATAAATTTTTTATCAATTTTTTTAAAATTTTATCAATCTTTTTTTTTTATTATCAGTTTTTACGTGTTTTTTTTATAGTCAGTTTTTTTTATTTTATTATTATCAGTTTTATCAATTTTTAAAAAATCATCTATCTTTTTCTTTAAGTTTTGTTTTTTTTGTCCATCAATTTTTTGTCCAAAACGGTCCAACTGTCAAAAATCTTCATATCAGTCCAGTCTTCTTCTGTTCACGTTCTAGATCGTGATTAACAGATCTTTCTGTCTCAAACTTTCTATTTTCTGTTTCTTGTTATTCCGTATAGACTTTCCGTATAGTTTTCCGAATAGTCTAAGTTTTCCGCATAGAAAGGTTTTTCCGCATTGAAAGGTTTTTCAGAATAGACAATCTTTCCGAGTAGAAAAACTTTCCGAATAGAAAAACTTTCCGAATAGGACTCGACTTTCCGAATAGGACTCGACTTTCCGAATAGGACTCGACTTTCCGAATAGGACTCGACTTTCCGAATAGGACTCGACTTTCCGAATAGGACTCGACTTTCCGAGTTGGACTTTCCGAGTAGATTTTCAGAATAGACTCCCACAAACTCTCTTACCCTCTCTGACTCACCCTCGTTTTTGTTCCCAAAACTCTCGACTCACACTCACATTCTCACCCTCGAACTCCCTCAAACTCTCGACTCACCAAACCGACCTCGACCCAACACCCTCGATTCCTTCGTCACTCTCAAACCTCTCAGCCTCACAGACCACCCACACCACTCCCTCACTCACAACTTCGACAATCCTTCTGTTAACCCAACTCACTCCCTCACCACCCACACCACTCCCTCACTCACAACTTCGACAATCCTTCTGTTAACCCAAACTCACTCCCTCACCACCCACACCACTCCCTCACTCACAACTTCGACTCCCTTTCTCGACTACCCACACCATCAAACAAGACTCACACAGCCTCACCATACAACCTCTCGTATCAACCAAAACCTCGACTCCCTCACACTCGACAACTCCCAACACTCAACCTCACCACCGATCTCGACTCCAACAAACCGACACCAAAAAACCCCCCTCGTAACAAACCCACTCGACACCCTCTCGAAAAACTCCAAATCCACCCACTCGAACCCCTCACCCCAACCAACCCTCACCTCACCTCACCTCTTCACTCACTCACATCAACCTAGACTCAAAAAAGATCTCAGTTTCAATAAAGAGAAAAACTTTCATAGATCCGACACACTCAAACTGACACACACAGAAGGACACTACAGAAGAGAGAGACTCAACAAAAACAAGTTAAAGAAAACCTACCCGAGACTCATGTATGAATCTTGAAGATTTATATTTTTGGATTCGTTGTCTTCGTTTTTAATTCGCTTAATCAGGCATTTGTGGTGGTGGATGTGTTACGGACTGATCTTTTAGTTGAGATTGGTAGCCTTCATATAAGGATTTTGGGTAAGAAAGCGGCGGTTGTGTATAGATCTGTGAGAGAGAGAGAGATTAAGTTTTTATCTGGGGCGGAGTTTATGTGAGATGAGTTTTTTTGGTAGTAGCAGTTATCTGAGAGAGAGGCAAATAGACATTATGTGGGGCAGATATAACAAAGCAATCAAGTGGGGCGGTGGGATTTTTTAATTGGGGCACGTGTTTTTTATTGGCGGAGGTTACAATACAAACTATTTAAGTGTGGGTAGATTTTTTAGGAGAAAGTCAAAGCGGAGGTTACAATACAAACTATTTACAATACACGTTTTATCTTTCCTAGCCACATATTTTTTGGGGACACGTTTCGTTCCATTTTTTTTATTTATTTTATTTTCTTATCTTAATTTTTTTTTAAGTTTTGGTTACATTTTCTTTTTCAAGTATACTCAAGTCCAACTTTTTACCTTTTATTTTTTATTTTTAGTTAAAATTAAATTTTTGTATTTTGTCACTTTTATATCTCTAGTTTAGTATATTTTGTTTATTAATTTTTGGCAAGTCGTGTTGAGACGGGTATTGTAAAAAAGTTAACGTGGAAAAATATTTGTTGGATTTAACGTTTATTGTGGCCGGATTTAAAGTCAAAAGTGACGAGTCAAAGTGCCGGGATTTATTTTTAGTGGCTACGGATTTTTCATCAATCAGTAACGTAATTGTTCATCGATTTTCAATGGATTTCTTGAATTCGACATCCAACACGGGAGAATTGCATCAAGTGCAAGCCAACGCTAGAGAAAGTGGTATAACTTCATTTCAAATGCTTCAGTATCACCTAGTTACTCTTTCACGGATTCAAGGAGGGAGCGAATTCGTGACAATCTTTGGTCAAGATCGTCACATATTCATGGAATCGATGTTCACCATCTTGACACAACTAGCAGAGCAAATCCACAATAAAGACTTTAATCACTCTGCATCGGCACTTGCATATAAGGCTCTTGTGACACAACTCACGCCTTTCCTCCGATTCAATATCATCCAACCTGAAAGTTCAGTGATTTGCCAATCATTTCTTCGAGATACACATACCGAGCTTCGAGTTTTCCGTGATACGATTTTGAAACTCATGTCATCGGTCTCGTCTTCGATTTATGAAAGATCTCAACTTCAGCAAGGGTATGATAATGGAGTGCAAGAATCTTCGATGCAAGAGAAAACTGATCATACGGTTGAAAACTTGGAGCCTAACGATGCCAAGAGCACAGAATCAGGAGGACAACATGATACCAGTGGCACGTCAGGGAATGTTCACGAGATTTCTCTTGATGACACCTTACCCATTTATGACGCAGAGCCTGCAAACATGGTACAATGTAATGTGGTTTATGATGTATATGCTGATGATATGCCGCATATTGAGAATTCTGAACCTAATTATGACAAACATGGGATGGAAACGAGTGATAGCAATACCACTTCTGATTCATCCGATGTAAGTCATAATGGGGGAGAGATTATTCAGAATGCTATAGTTCATCATGATAAATGCTTTATAACTGCCTCGTTAACTGATTCTGATTCCAAGATTAAAGAGCTCGAAACGATCGTAGCTCGGCAATCAAAAGATCTTGAGGATGCCAAACTTGAATTTTCTAAGAAAACGGTCAAATTTGAAACATACTTTGAAAAACTTGAAAAATCAAACGTTGTTCTTGAAAGAAAATTGGATCAAACTGTTCTGGATTCTAAAGCTGAAAAGGATAATCTTTTGAAACAAATTCAACTGCTTGAATCTAAGTTGGCATCCCAAGATAACTTGCTCAAAGAAAATGAGACTTTAAAGGCCCAAGTACAGGAAAAGGTCTTTGCTATAGCTGCGTTGAAAAACGAGTTAAGGAAAACTAAAGGATCTAGTGTGGACACTAAGCTTGAAAAACCATCAATCTTGGGGAAACCGCCTACAAATCAGTTCGTCAGACAACCGATTGTCAGACAACCTACTGCATTTAGATCCGAGCGACCACAATCCTCGAGACCGCGGTTTGCCTCCCAAGTTGATTTGGTTCATCTTTTTAGACCAGTCACTCCAGCAACTAGGCCCAATGTGATCACTCCAGCTTTAGCAAGACCAAATCATATGATTGCCTCTAGTTTCCCTAAAAATACCAAGACCACGTCTAGAACTAGTTCAAATGACGTTTACCATAAATCTGGTCAAAGGGAAGCTATTCAAAAGACACATGTAAGAGATAGCAATGTCCAACCTAGTCAGATGCCTTCTAGATTACCCAACACTGCTAACCGTAGCATGCCATCTTCTAGGAGCATCGATCAATCATCTAGGAATTATTCAGACATTAAATATGCTACTTGTAAAACATGTAGAAAATGTGTCTTTACGGCAAATCATGATGCTTGTGTCAAGAAATTACTTGATGAGGTGAACTCCCGTGCTAGAATTAAGTCCCAGTGGATAGCTAAAATCAAACCCTTTGGTAAAATGTGGCACCCCACTGGTAGAACTTTCACTCTTGTAGGAAACGAGTGCCCTTTAACTAGGATAGTCTCTGATTCTACGAAGACTACTAGGGAGAAAATTGCAAAGGATGATATATCACTTAAGCCCGAACTTAAGATTTTCTATAAAAGGAAACGTTTGCCAACTAAGACAAGTGAATCATCCCCTCAGGCCACCTCTGACACAAGTAAAGCCAACTGTGAACCCCCATGTGCTTCTATAATTGATATCGCTAACCCACGTCAAAGCATGCAAATTCCTAATGAGATTGCAGGTACCAAAGTTGATGTTCCAAAAGAACGAAGCGGTCCAATCGTTGTGTACCGTTCAACTAAGGACACTCTTAGAGTTTGGTTGCTGAAGAAGCAGATATCAGATAAACAAATGTCTCAGGGGATTCATGGTTAAGCTGCACAAGGACTTACAGTCACATAACAGACTGTAACTCGATCTCAAAAGACAGGAAAGTTCATCCCGATGATGACTTATCCTAAAAACGAGAAATTCATTTTTCTCGGGCATGAGCTTATGTTAAAAACATTCCACGTTTTTTAAAGCTCATGCACAAGGACTTACAGTCACATAACAGACTGTAACTCGATCTCAAAAGACAGGAAAGTTCATCCCGATGATGACTTATCCTAAAAACGAGAAATTCATTTTTCTCGGGCATGAGCTTATGTTAAAAACATTCCACGTTTTTTAAAGCTCATGCACAAGGACTTATAGTCACATTACAGACTATGACTCGATCTTCAAAGAAAGGAAAGTTTATCGCCGATGGTAAACTTATCCTAACAACGAGAAATTAATTTTTCTCGGGCATGAGCTTATATCAAAAACATTCCAAGTTTTTAAGCTCATGCATTATGGCTCATCGTTAAATGTCAGACGATGACCCGTTCTTCAAAGGCAGGAAAGTTTATCGCCAATGGTAAACTTATCCTCATTAACGAGAAATTAAATTTTCTCGGACACGAGCTTACGTTAAAACCATTCAAAGGTTTTAAGCTCGTGTACATGACTTACAGTTAAATGTCAGACTGTAACTCGAACTTCAAATAAAGGAAAGTTTATCATTAATGATGAACTTATCCTCATAACGAGAAATTCAATTTTCTCGGTTATGAGCTTGTCTTAAAACATTCGAAGTTTTAAGCTCAGAAAGAAAAGTGTATCTTTTAAATAAGAGAACTTTTCCTCATAACGAGAAATTAACCTTTCTCGGTCATGAGCTTTCCGTTAAAACAGTCAAAGTTTTCAAGCTCATGAAAACGACTTCTAAGTAAATGTCAGCTTAGGACTCGTTCTTCAGATAAAAGGAAAGTTTATCGCCGATGATAAACTTATCCTTAACAACGAGAAGTTTACAACTTCTCGGACTTGAGCTCGTTTTATAAGATATTCAACATCTTAAGCTCAAGTAATTGGTTTTCAAAACTTTGAACACAATTTTTCGAGAATTTCTCAAAAGGTTTTTCTAAATCTTTCAAAATTGTGTGTTCAAAAATGTTTTGATAAAAAGAGCATGTCTTCTGGAATCGATAATATTTACGAACCTAGAAATGTCATTCAATAATGACACGGGGTTGTAAATAAAGTTCGAGCAGAAGTTCAAACTTTTAAAACATGCTCAAATGGTTTGCTATTATTTCAGATAGCAACCCGCTTTTCATACTCAAGTCAAGCATTTCACCGGAAAGCTTTGACTCAACAACGGGAATTAATTTTCTCGGGGACGTGACGAGGTGACCAACATTCGTGAACAAGAACCATGTGCCTCTTTCATATGATGTTCTCCATTATTCAGGTCCAACCTTGTAAATTGCTAGTCTTGTGAATACATTATCATATATGATCCTTGCACGTGATAAATACCTTACACTTGTGTTTAAAAGGTATTTAATTTACGTTTCAAGTACACCCTCATTAATTTGAGGGGGAGCTTGTTAAAATCATGAAGATAATTGGATTTGCATTTTTCTTCCCAAATTTTCTTAAAACGCTATTAAATCAATTGATATTAAAAACATTGATTGAGTTAATATTTTTAATATGGGGGAGAAAATGTGATTTAATATGGGAAATGATTAATCACAAATGGTTTGACTTAACGTGCTAGCTCATTCCGACATGTGCGAAATGTTTTCCGATATCGTGGCATATGTTAAGGGGGAGCAAAATGGATTTGCACTTCAAAATGGATTTCATGGTGACATACACTTACCCAAAACATCTCTATTCACGACGGTGAAGATTGTGGTGACATAAGGATGGTAGGATAGGTTAAAGTCCAATGATTTCTCTAGAACCAGAGGAATCTTCCCAAGGACATTCCATAGCTAGAAATAGTAGTCCTTAGGAAAGATGGAGAAAGATTGTGAATGTAGCTGAATGCCGACCAAGTACTTAAGTTAGCACTGGAACAATCACAACAAGGTGCTAGTTATGACGTATTGGTAAGCATTGAAGGGGTTGAAGAATGAAAAAGAATTGTAAAGATAAAGGGTGTAAAGAAAGAAGCCCTCCTTACAACCTTAGGCAGAAACCGGGTCAATTCATATGCTATTGAGATCATTTATGACTCTCGATATTGAAGATAGACATCATGGACCCAGTGATGCAAGGCACAACCTATCCCAGCTAACTCAGATATCTCTCAAAAGATATTTGTTTTAATCACACGGAGACAACACATTATCTATTGATTTATTCACTCCGAATAAATTGGTATTGAAAAGGTGGCACTCCTCTCCAGCCTCCGATCACTAAAAATCCAAAATGCACGATTGAGTCTAGAGCCATTTGAGATCATCAAATATCTCATTATGTAGAATATTGATAACCTATGAATCTATGAAGTGGGTTGATGTTTTCTAGTGAGAGAAACTAGAGAGAGAAAGTGAGAGAAAATGTGTATGATTTTATTACTATGAAATGCAAAATGGAACAACAACCAACCCCTTTCCTTAGTGGAAAGGGGTATTTATATTCCAAGCCTAACATTGGGCTTGGGCCGGTCCATGACAAGCCCATGGACCGGTTCTTACTTAAGTTAATAAGCAACTAACAACTAATTACTAACTACGAGCTATTACAACATAAATCATATTGTGGAGTGACCGATACTTCTAATATACGTTAAACGTATTTCTAACAATCTCCCCCTAAGGGAGGTCACTCCACGTTACAAAATTCTAAACCTAGCATACTATACTAAGTCTTCGTTCTTTAGCTCGTAGTCTTTTCTTCTTTTCTTTCTTTTGTTGTGAATATGTTGGTTTGATCTTTTTGGCTTTGGCTTGAGAGCATTGTTCTTTGGCCTTTCACGTGCGATCTTTGCCTTTCTTGTGAACTTTGCCTCCTCGTGACTTCATGTTCCACACACTTACGTCTTTTTGTTGAATTCTCGAAAGCTTCAGAGTTTGGTACAGCGGAAGACTTCATCTTGAACTTTCTTGAATTTTTGCTGAACTTTGTTGCAAAAGACATAAGCATGTGGGAACGACTTTTACAGGTACACCGCAACACCACCGTCTTCACTGGTACACAGCAACGCCACCGTCTTCAACAGGTACACAGCAACGCCACCGTCTTTAACAGGTACACAGCAACGACACGAATAAAATGGCTTTGAACATTTCATTCTAATTCGGTAGCATTTTACCTCCGGTCGGTGAAGACCGTTGGACGATATTAGATATCGTACCCGTGACGGATAGTTTCAATTAAGTAACTTCCTGACAGGATTTCGCGGGTAAACCCGTTCTCTTTATTCGACCGTCCAAAGCTGACTGCGAACATAAAGAGTGAATCACTTGGATAAATTATCCTTGTGATTAAAAGCCGTCAATTCATGAAACCTGGAACAAGTGAATTTCAATTAAGATTTTCACCATCGTTGCTTTCCAGTTGTCACAAGCTCAATTCATAAAGAATCTTGCACGTTACCTACCAAGTGCTGTTTGATGTTGACACTAGAAGGATTTCCACTCGTCACTGTGGTCAATAAAGAGTCACTCTGAGTGTTCTGGCAAGATCATATGATAATGCGAAGAGGCCTGGAACGAGTTTAAGTTCAATTAAGAATTAAACCACTGTCACCTTCCAGTTTTTCACAAGATTGGTTCTAAAAGAACCGCACGTGTAACCTACCATGAGCTTGTTTGATGTTGGCTCAAGCAGGATTTCCATCTTCATTGTAATACTTGCGTATTACTCGGATGTTCTGGCAATATTACAGGAATACTGCGTAGGACTCATGAAAATCTCTTACTTTTCACAGTGTGTGAGAAAGCAAGGAATAAATGAAAAGTGTCCTAATGAGACTTTTGATGATCTCTTGGCTCTAGACTCGATTGTGCGTTTTGATTTAGTGAGCGATGGCTGGAGAGGAGTGCCACCTTTTCAATACCAGTCTATTCGGAGTGAATAAACCAATAGATAACATGTTGATCTCCGTGTGATTAAAACAAATACCTTTTGAGAGATATTTGAGTTAGCTGGGAAGGGTTGTGCATTGCATCACTGGGTCCATGATGTCTTTCTTCAATACCGAGAATCATTAACAAAAATGACCTCAATAGCATATGTATTGACCCGGTTTCTGCCTAAATTTGTAAGGAGGGCTTCTTTCTTTACACCCTTTATCTTTACATTTCTTTTTCATTCTTCAACCCCTTCAATGCTTACCAATACGTCATCACTAGCACCTTGTTGTGATTGTTCCAGTGCTAGCTTAAGTACTTGGTCGGCATTCAGCTACGTTCACATTCTTTCTCCATCTTTCCTAGGACTTCTAATTCTATCTAGGGAATTGTCCTTGGGAAGATTCCATCGGCTCTGATGAATCATTGGACTAAACCTATTCCTACCACCCTTTTGTCACCACATCCGTCGTGAATTAAGCGTGTTTTGGGAAGGAATTGCCACCATGAAAAATCATTGAAAATCACCTAAAGTACTTGTGATATTGAAATCAAAAGTTTTGTACCTTAGGTGTTTTGTTCATCAAAAACGCTCCCCCTTAACACGTGCTTAGCACATATTAAGTTGGAATATCGTCAAGTCTTTTTTCATCTTTTAGCCAAATATCACTTAGGTCTCCTTAATCCCATTTTCTCCCCTTATCCAAAATGTTAACCATTAATATTTAGGATATTGAATGGATTAACCGGTCTTTGGGTAAAAATGAAATCGATTTTGGCCATAGAACAAGTTATTGCTCCCCCTTAAATTAATAAGGGATAGTTGTAGTGCTTTAATATGATATATTTTGAAAGATTTAGAATCTCGTGAGAAATTCTTGAAAAATTATCATATCTTGACACTACAACAAGCCATTAAAGCACATTATTCACAAATATACATATTCACAAATAGTACCAAAATAGAGTGACCTGAAATGTACGACCCATTAGATGGATCGTTTTAGTGTCCTGTAGTGCACTCCATATGGTCTACCACCCACAAATCTTTCCAAGCTCCTCATCAATCTACGTTCACGGAGCTTCTGATCGATTTTCTTGATGACATACTTCGCCATCTGCCGGTAACCTGGATGCCAATCCTCCGTCATTTCTGGCAAAGTCCCACCCGAGTTCAGATGCTCCAACTTTCCCCTGACTTGTAGAAGAGTCCCATCACTGTACTTGTGGAGCTCACCAACCCTCATGAACTTCATTAAACCTCGACTGTTCAAGTAGAAGATGCCGTAATTCGGGACAGAAATGCCGGTATAGGGACATCTTGCTACATGTTGAGGTAACACTTGATTCACAGGACGGGTTAAATTGAGCTTCCTCTGATAGCTTTCGACTCCCAACTGAAGATCTTCAACTCGTGTCTTGATGACAACGCTTCGTGTGAACATACGAAGTGCTGTATTCAAAGCAATGAGGTCTTCACGAGGAATATGTGTGAGCTGATCTCTGGTCATCAGAAGCAGCATATCTTCGATATCCTCAAGGCGAATGATGGAAAAATCTCCCTGCTGGATTTTGTATTCCCTGTCATCTTCCCTTTTCAAACGAATCTCCGTCACATGATAATAGCCGTTCTTGGCTTCTGTTTTCATCCCTAAAATGCTGGAGATGCGGATATCGGATCTAACTGAGCTTCCAGAATTGACCAAGCAGCAACCCCTGTACGCCCTTCGGACTCGTTCGTCCCAATGAGATGCACCTATGACAGCATACATATCATAATTACGATTTATCTTAGGGACCCAGAGTCGGTTTACCTTTTCCTCGATAAAGGGTATTGTCCCCCAGTTGGCAGCTTTCAGCAAGGTCAGGGATGTTGCGTACTTTGATGACCCCTTCAGTAGATACACCAAATCATTGGTGACAAAGAAGTCAAGAGCAATCTGATTATCTTGATCCATTGGAGGTGGAGCTCTTTCTGATTCATGAAGACCTGCCCGTTGAACGGTATTCAGAGCCTTCAGGATCTCCTCGGCATAATATTCGAACTCCATTTGGGTCAACCGGGTTTTGGCGCGAAGTCTTTTATCCTTCAGTACTTTCTTCACCAAAGATGGAGTAACCGAAGTCTTATACTCATGAGCAAGAAATGCACATAAGTCAATCGGACTTCGGATACGAAGATACAAGACATCTTTGTCGGCGTCGGTGATCGGATCATACTGCGCTGCTGCCGTGATCCAAGCCTGTGGTGGAGCAGTCTCGTCGATCTCCAACGTGTCCTCCCAGTTCCTTGTGCTTGGTTCAGGAATAGTAGATTGTGGGTTTTGTTGCTGAGGAGTGGAGACGTGAACATCTGCTTGTTCTGATTCAGGCATTTCAGCAGTGTCATGGACGGGTGAATGTTGTGCAGCTTCAGGTTCGGTTACCGATTCTGCAATCACAGGGGCAACAACAATAGAACTAACGGGGTTAGTGGTAACAGGTATTGATGCATGGATAAATGTACCAGGAATAGAAGACCCTGTAGTGGCATTCACATCATGGCGCCACTTCGATCGTCTGGATTCCGTGGATGTAGAATTTTCCTTTGGTGTTGCATCTTTCTTGGATTTGGTGCCAGACTTAACCACTTTCTTTGAGCTGGCACCCTTATCCCCTTTCTCACGCTGTTCACCTTTATCCGCATTGCTCCCCTTAACACTCTCCTGGTGACCATCACCACCATCATTACCATCATTATCATCATCATCCTCATCCTCATCATCATCATCATCATCCTTATCCTCATCATGATCATCATCTTCATCATCATTATCATCATCCTTATCATTATCGTCCTCATCCTCCTCATCATTTTCATCCTCATCATCCTCATCATCATCCTCATTCTTATCTTCTTCTTCTTCTTCTTCCTCCTCTCCACCAGTACCCTCTTCTTCGTCGCTCGCTTCCCTTTCTTCTTCAGGGAGAATGTGGTAGGGTACCACACTTCCAAACGTCTTGAACAACCTATCATCCTCCATGATAGCGTCATTCAGGGATTTGAAGAGAGCCCGTTGATTCCTCGATTTATCAAACGATCCAAGTTCCTTCATTCGAGCTTTGAGGATCTTCTTAAGTTCAAAATCCGTCAAGTCATAAGCGATCTTGTAGGCGGCTTCTGAAGGATTGGATGATTTGATCATTAAGTTGTCAGCAGCAAGCGTCTTCAAATCATCACGCAGTTTAGGCATTAAGGATTCAATGGATTCTTTCACTCTCTGCTCAATAGAAGCTTCAATAGCTGCTTTTTGCTCTTTGAGGTCATCCTTAATAGCTTTAAGTCTCGTAATTCGTGCTTTATGCCTATCAGCTTCAGCCTTTTTAACCTAAGCAAGTTCTTCTGCATGAACTTTACGTGTAGCTTCCATGTCTGCAGCGAACTTGGCAATCAACTCTTCTTGAGCTTTCCTTGATGCTTCTTCACTTTGAGCTCTTCTATTTAGCTCTTGGCGAAGTTCATCCATTTCTCTCTTGTGATTATCCACATGTTTATCCAACATCTCGGCCATCACTATTGCTGCCATTGCAGACGTTGCAGAGCTGCTCTGGGTTGATGGAATGGGCTCGGTTGTGACTGCGGTGCTGAGGATGGGCTTTATTGGTGGTGGAGGAAATGGTGTAGAAACCGGTTTGGTTGGTAAGGGTTGAGTTGGTTGAAGTTGAGTTACCAAAGGTGGAGTCGACTCTTTGTCAATACCAGCTGAAACAGGGATTGAAGGCTCCTTCGAAGTGGAATAATGTTCAGGTGACCCAAATTCATCAACATCGTCTGGTTCCACGTACTCATCCTCAATATCTACCCTTGCACCTGAACCACTGCCACCTGTATCTTTCCTACTCCGTTTAATGGCTATCTTCATCATTTGTTTCTCAGTTTTATCAAGAGTAGGATCAACAATGCCTTCTTCGTCACGTAAACGCATCTCATCAGCCTTACCCTTTCCCTTCTTACCCTCTGTCTTCTTCTTTTTGGCTTTGGATTCAGGTAAATCTGCTTGCTTCCGTTTACCTTTGCTCTTTACCGTGGTGGAAGAGTCTTCACCTGCTAGAATACTTGCTCGTTGATTCTCAATTTCTGTTAGCAAGTTCTTGTAAGCTTCAGATGCTATAATCTCATCGGTTAGAAGGTGACCGGGAATGGGACCAGGAATAACCGTATTCGAATGAGTCTCCTGCCTTAAGTCTACCAAATCATCATCATCTATCATGTGGTGGCGACTACCTGCACGCTTGTTAATAGATGCATCGTTTTCCATAAAGTAATGTATGATCAACTTAATAAACCTAGGGTATTGGTAGCTTTTAACCTTACCCTTTGTGTTTGTGAAGAGTTGAAAAGTAAACTCTTCCCACAGCAGTGAAGCATAATCAATACCCATACCTTTAAACATACCATAAAACATCTTGATGATTGGTGGACGAACAGCATCATACCCAGTTGTTTTGGGTGTTAAGCATCGGCTTAGAATCCCAAAAATAGCTTTCCATGGTTGACCAACTTTGGCAGTAGTAAACTCAGACGGGGTTCGTATGTCAAGACATCCAATGGCGGTGAACATCTCCATGATCTGATCCTTAGTCGGGTTGGCTGAGTATGATAAGTCTTTGAGTGTCGGCCGAAATCCAAAAATCTTCCTAAAGTCTGACACAGTAAGCGTCTGCTGCTTGTTGTCCAAGGAAAAAGTGATTTTGTTGGACGTCCTCTCTTTGGTAGCCCAGAACTCGTAAAGGTAGTCATAGGGCACTGAAGCACTTCTCCTTAGTGCATGCTTGAAATGAGATTTATCAAGCATGGCTGTACCTACCTTAAATCCATTATGGGTAGAGTGAGAAACCTCCTTCAAACGAAAGTTGTTCGGAATAAACTTTAGAGTCTTGGCTTCGGCAATGGCGGTGGCTCTGGTGTGTTGTATTTGTTGTACGGTAGGGTTAGTCATCGTCTCTGCTTAAGATAAAACACAAAGGTTGATACAAACAAACATGAATATCAATATGACTTTAAACCTAAGCATTGAACATATGACATAATCCCTTAAGCTTTGAAACCATTCAAACATCTTCTATTCGAAATAATCACTCAATTCGGAATAATAGGTCTATACTGAATAAAACTCTATTCGGAACATTAAGGCTATGCGGAATAAATCTCTATTCGGAACATTAAGCCTATTCGGAACATTTGCCCTATTCGGAACATTTGCCCTATTCGGAACATTTGCCCTATTCGGAACATTTGCCCTATTCGGAACATTTGCCCTATTCGGAACATTTGCCCTATTCGGAACATTTGCCCTATTCGGAACATTTGCCCTATTCGGAACATTTGCCCTATTCGGAACATTTGCCCTATTCGGAACATTTGCCATATTCGGAACATTTGCCCTATTCGGAACATTTGCCCTATTCGGAACATTTGCCCTATTCGGAACATTTGCCCTATTCGGAACATTTGTCCTATTCGGAACATTTGCCCTATTCGGAACATTTGCCCTATTCGGAACATTTTGCCCTACTCGGAACTTTTGCCCTATTCGGAACTTTTGCCCTATTCGGAACTTTTGCCCTATTCGGAACTTTTGCCCTATTCGGAATGATATCCTATTCGGAACATTCTTCTATGCGGAACAAAAAACTCCTATTCGGAACATTTTTCAATACTTATATTTTCTAATTAAGCATGCAATCGTGTGATTCAAGTGTTCTAAAGGACAAATCTGGGCACATAGATCTATTCCGAATACAACCCAAGCAAAACCCCCAAATTAATTAACCCTATTTAAGCAATAATTTGATTCGTTTGATTTTCCACTTTAAACAGTTAATTAACTTGATGTACATGAAAAAATAATCCGATTTAATACCTTTTGATTGAAGATCTGATCTAGAAGATTACTGATTGATTCGTGTTTGATTGATTTTCGTGAAGATGTGTGTGTTTGTTTGTCAATGGCGGCAATGAAGTGAGGGGAACAGTGAAAGAAGAGTTGGAACGGGGGGGGGGGGAGGGTTTGACTAGGTCAAATTTTCCACAAGTTAGACATATTGTCAACTTTGCCCCCTCAAACTTTCTTTTTGCTTCATTCAATATTCTTTTGTGTACCAAGTTTTAACACTTGACACTTTGACCCTATCTTATGTTAACTATCCGAGCCTTAGTGATTAACTTAACTTAACACAAACACAAAACTATCCACGACAAACTTATAAGCAACAACAATACAAATGCCAAAGCAATCCAACCATTAACTATTAAGCTTTGTGAGTTTCCTTGAAAACTTTTGAAGATCTTTTTGATGTGAAAGATGATGAAACATCAATTGATATCTTGAAAAAGTTTGATTCGTGGTGTCAATAAGATTTCTCTTATTTTAACAAATTAATGCACTGAGACGTACACTAATTCGTGTTAGACCAAGTTGTAAAGTAAACTTGATCCCTTTGCATGATTTGGCTTGTAAATCACGCCCGAGAAAATTAATTCCCGTTCTGAGCCAACGTTTTCCAAGGAAATACGTGACTTTAATATGAAAACCGGGTTGCAGTCTGAAATAACTACAAGCCATAATGGGCATGTTTTAAAACATTACAACTTTTATACGGACTCTATTTATGGCGCCGTGTCAATATTAATCGACATTTCTAAGGCCGTAAATATTACCGTACTAAAAGACATGCCCGTTTTAAACGAAAAATATTTTTGGTTTTTCTTGATTTTATAATTTTTATGGTTTTTCTTGGTTTTATATTTTTTATAGTTTTTCTTGGTTTTATATTTTTTTATGGTTTTTCTTGGTTTTATATTTTTGTATTTTCTTTTTGTGTTTAATATATTTACGATAATATACATGATCACGAACAAAGGATACTCTGAATAGTTTACCACGACTATTCAGCTGATTCTTCTGCCAACTCTTTGAGAGTCGCTGGAGTGAATGATTTCATGCCAAGCTTGTCGATCAAAAACTCGATTCGTCCTCGATCTAAGGCTTTGGTGAACATATCCGCCAGCTGGTACTCAGTAGTGACAAAATACAGCTCGATCACTCCGTTCTCCACCTGCTCTTTAATGAAATGGTAGCGAATGTCTATGTGCTTGGCCCGGGAGTGTTGAACATAGTTGCAGCAAAGGGCAATGGCGCTCTTGTTGTCACAATACATCGGTATTTTGTTGAATCCCAAACCGTAGTCAGTTAATTGTGATCTCATCCAAAGGACTTGAGCACAACAACCGGACATGGCGATGTATTCAGCCTCCGTGCTAGAAATTTCAGCGCTTTTCTGCCTTTTTGAAGACCAACTGATCTATCTATCTCCTAGGAGTTGCACAGATCCAGAAGTGCTACGCCTCGTGTCTTGACATCCAGCATGATCGGCATCTGCGTATGATATTAAAGCAATCGAGGAATCTTTCGGATACCATAGACCACGATGAAGTGTTCCTTTTAGATACCGAAAGATCCTTTTAACTACATGTAAGTGCTTTTCGGTAGGCCGAGCCTGATACCGGGCACACATGCATACAGCAAATTGCAAATCAGGCCTGCTAGCAGTCAGATATAGAAGGGTGCCGATCATCCCACGGTAAAGTTTTGGATCGACAATAGTCCCATTCCTATCTTCATCTAACTTGGATTTCTCCACCATTGGAGTGTCTACGGGGTCACAATTCTCAAAGTTATATTTCTTAAGAGATTCTAGAGCATATTTGGATTGATTAATAAAGATGCCTCTGGGATTCTAAGAAATCTGTAATCCTAAGAAAAATGAAATTTTTCCCATCATCGACATCTGAAAGCGTGTGGACATTATCTTCTCAAATTGTTTAGACAATTCTATGTTAGTGGCAGCAAATATTATATCATCAACATAAATTTGTACCAGAAGCATGTCGTTGCCGTCCTTGAGAGTGAATAGAGTGGGGTCCACTTTGCCTTTGGAGAAGCCTTCCGACATGAGATATGTTGACAGGAGATCATACCACGCGCGTGGAGCTTGTTTCAACCCATAAAGAGCCTTCTTAAGCTTGTACACATGATTAGGAGACTCCGTACTCACGAACCCATCCGGTTGACTAACATAAACTTCTTCCCTTAATTCACCGTTCAAAAATGCCGTCTTCACATCCATTTGATAGACGATCATGTTCATATGAGCAGCAAACGCAAGGAATAGTCTAATCGCCTCCAATCTAGCCACAGGAGCAAAAGATTCCTCAAAGTCTATACCCAAGGCTTGTTTATATCCTCTAGCGACCAATCTAGCTTTATTCTTCAATACCGCACCCATCTCATCAAGTTTAACCTTATAAACCCATAACAAAGTAAGGATGTTAACCTTGTCAGGGCGAGGAACCAATTCCCATACTTCTAGTCGTTTGAATTCATTGAGTTCCTCCTGCATAGCTTCAATCCAAGATGATTGGGTCATAGCCTGCTGCCAATTTTTGGGTTCAACTTCAGAGAGAAATGCATCAAAGTAACAATAAAGTGCACTCTCTTGTAATTGATGGCGTGTAGAGACTGGTCGATCTAGATCTCCAATAACATTCCTAATTGGGTGATCTTTTGTCCATTTAGTGCTATGGTTTTCAATCCTAGATGGTCTGGAGTGAACAATAGAAGGAGCTTCTTCTGAGGTAGACGCGGCTGAAGGGTTTTCAGGGATCGCTACACCAAAGAAAGGAAGCTCTTGCAAGTGAGCATATTCTAGGTCGTGATCAGTAGAATCCTCTTCCACATCATTAGGCACAAGTAGGGGTGATGATTTAGGTGTAGTTTGAGAATCACTTGGTGAAGGTGCATCCGGTTCAATGTGAATTGTAGATGCATTAGATAAAGGTTCATTAGCTTGAGCAACCACTTCAGGTATTGGAGCAATTACTACAGGTGCTGGAACTTCATCAGTCGGGGGATCGAAGAATTCATCAAACAACGGTTGAAACAGTTTATCCCACTCGGGCCTTGATGGTGGTAAAAATGATGTAGAAGTAGGATTATTGGGAACTAATCCGGAACTAATAGCACCGGTTCCCATCTCATGAAGCGCGGGTTCAGAGCTGTGTTGCTCAGAAGCCATCGCTGTCAGCTCGTCGAAATCTGCGTCCATAGTTTCTACAATCTTGCCAAGACGACGGTTATAGATTCGGTATGCTCTTTTGGACGGTGAGTAACCAATGAAAATACCTATATCGGCTTTCGGTTGAAGCTTACCCAAGTTCTCACTATTGATGTTTGGATAACACAGAGCACCAAACACATGGAAAAATGAAACATCGGGTTTGCGGTCATGTAGAAGCTCATAAGGTGTTTTTCCATGGCGTTTCCGAATGATAGAACGGTTTTGGGTGAAACATGCAGTAGAAATAGCCTCTGCCCACAAGAACAATGGAGCGTTCGCATAAATAAGCATGGTCCTAGCAGCTTCCATAAGTGTACGATTCCGTCTTTCAACGACACCGTTTTGTTGTGGAGTGCGTGCAGCGGATGTTTCATGTGATATACCAACTCCTTCATAATAATCACGAAGAGTCTGGTTGACGAACTCTGTACCATTGTCTGTACGAATATGGCGGACAGTGGTATTCAAACGTACCTGAATGAACTTCAGAAAAGTGATGATAGCCTTCGGTGCTTCATCCTTTGTACGTAGAAATCTAACCCATGTAAACCTGGAAAAATCATCCACAATGACGAGAATGAATTTCTTACCGCTCACACTTTCAGTTCTCATCGGTCCACAAAGATCCATATGCAAAAGATGAAGTTTTTCTTGATTAGTGTCTTCAGCTTTGGGTTTGTAAGATTTCTTGGTGCTTTTCACCCTTGAACACGCGGAACATAAATGGTCCTTGTGAAATTTAAGCTTGGGAAGACCACGAACTAACTCGTTTTTAGCCAGATGATTAATAGCATCAAAATTAAGATGAGATAATCTGCGATGCCATAACCATGACTTGGTCTTAGAAGCTTTAGAGAGAAGACATACTGGAGAAGCGGCCATCATGTCTTGTAAGGACAAAGTGTAAATATTTGCACCACGAGATCCCTTCAACAAATCTTTTCCTTCCAAGTTGCGGATGAAACAAGTGTGTTGTCGAAAAGCAACCTCAAGGTTGGAATCACAAAACTGTCCTACTGAGAATAAGTTATGACCAAGACCTTCTACATAGTATACCCTAGAAATCGTCACGTTACCAATCTGATATTCACCATACCCCATAATCTTTGCTATATGATCATTCCCAAATTTAACCGTACCAAGAAACTTGCTGACGAAATTTCGGAGCATCGAGCGATTTCCGGTCATATGTTTTGAACAACCGGAGTCCAAATACCACAGGATGATTTGGACCACCTGAAAATATCACCACACAAAGACAATGTAGAGGTATCGGAATCTGAGTGTTCCTTGTTATTAGCAGGTACAGATTTAATAATCTTAGATTTGCTAACTCTAGGTTTCTTAGATTTCCTAGCCTTCTTCTTCTTAATTGGTGGTGTAGATTCTAGTTGGCTCAAATCCTGAGGTATTTCTACACTGATAGGCACTATAGTGGGGGCTGACCTAATTAAAGGGCGCTGTTTCCATACTTGAGTGCGAGTGTTCCTAACTAAAGGACGCTCAGACCTAACCTCAATGGATGCATTCCTAGTTAAAGGGCACATTTTACCATCTAGTGTAAAGGTCCTACCAGTGGGACGCCATTGCCAGCCAACTTGGGCACGAGTTCTACCCGTTGGCTTCCATTGAAGACCATTCTTAATAGCATTCATTTCATTAACGTGATCAATCAGACACAAATCATGACGCTGGGAAAACATACATTCATTACAATTCCAACAATTTAAATCAGAATTCACGAATGGTTTAGGCTGCTGCACAGGCGCAGAGCTTTTAGTCTTAACATGATTCGTTTTATTTAAAACTGAACTAGCATTCCTATTGTGGACTTCTACTTTCTTCTTTGTGGCACTACTAGTGGAGGGCTTGATCTTAGCTTTCTTGAGTGGCGATCCTTTAGCCTTAGTAGTCGCGTTTAATCCTGTAGAAGGCAAATTGGGAACATTAGCATCAGATTTTAAAGGTGTCTTACTTGATTGTGCCAATGACGGTTTCGCTCCTGGAGTCTTATTAAATGGAGTGACAGCAATGGGCCTATTATTAAGTAGTGCAGAACCTGGTGTACCTATGTATTGCAAATAAGCCAAGCAATATTGAACTCGCTTAATATATTCATGAGCCGAATAATAGTCGCTACTTGAGGGATCTAAGGCATAAAGATCGTCTAAAATATCCCTAAGAAGATCGACATGCTTAATGGCATTCCTCATATAATCATCATAGGTAACCTGGTTTCTCTTATGAAGCGGATTCTTATAAAGCACTACTGACTTGGTTGTTGGAGCACTAGTGGACGGTGCAGAGTCGGTAGCTAAGTTATCAACAACTTCTTGTCGGGGAAGAAGAAGTGTCTCCTTTAACTCAGCCAAAACCATATTTTTGTCTATGAGCAGGATGTTCAGGTCAGAGATTTCCTCGCACCTTTGGTTCAGTTGTTCAACATAATATTGTTGCTGTGCCGCATTAAAAGCGAAGCGTTCTTCTAGTGAACCATAAAGAGCGGATAGTCCCTGCCTTGTCCGATCCATCTCCCCTAGAACAGTTGATAGTCTAATTTCTAAGACCTGGTTTTTAGACTCTGCAGCCTCTAGTTCCATTTTTAATGTTTCCTTTGATGATACCTCTCTCTTCAATCTCATGATTTCTTCCTCTAATGTCTTAACAATTGCAATCATCTTGTCACTAGTCTCAACACCGTTTTCACAAACATTTGATATCAAAAGATTCTCATTTTGAGTTTGTTGTTTTAATTCTAAAGATATACAATGTTGTTCTAGTTGATTAAAGCGTTCTGAAAGTAAATTGTAGGAATCTTGTAGCTTTAAAAACTCAGCGTTAGATTCGTGACAAGAATGATTATCTACCTCATTTACAGTATCAGCAACATTTACAGAAAGATTACAAACATCATCACAAATATCCTCACAAATATTCACAGCATTGCAATTAATCATAGCAGATGTAAGCTCATTCGAATAATTAACATTTACAATAGTAAGCACATCACACGAGATTACTTCGGACAAGAATCGGTCATATTCGGTTAAAATCTTTTCCTTTTCAATTAGTTGCAGTTCGTAAGCGGTGTCCATTTCATAAAACACTTTTTGAACTTCCCCAATTTCAAACTGAAGATTTTCCTTAAGAGATGCAAAACTTCCTTTTAGACTTTCGACAAACGGATTGATCTTAGTTTTAAACACCTCGTTCATGTGTTCGAAAGCCCATTCTCCGGCGTTTAAGCCATTTGAAGTCGTACATTCCAAAATGACCTTGTCAAAGTTAGTAAAGTATCGGTTAATCTCTTTCAAGTTTAACCATACAGTGCTAACAGGTGGAAGATTCTTTGGAATTTCCTTAGGACCTTCCATGTTGACAAGTGTAGGAAATGTACTAGGGCTTTCTTCCTCTATCATGTAGGTTGGTGCTGTGATGAGATCTTTATCCATATGGAAGCGAACTCTAAAATCAGTTTTTGCAAGCTCCTTATTCATTTTAAAATAATCACAATCGGGATATTTTGCAGAATTGTATGACCGATCCTCATCAACTAGATCCTTACTTGTTCGATCATCGGGAAAAACAATCGGGTCTAAAGCCAATCCTAATTGAGTTGCATTATAAAGTCTAGGACTATGTCTTAAAGCTTGTTTTGCATACTGTGGATTAGGGGGAAGGCCTTTTAGACGTGATAAGTTAAATTCTCTAAATGAAGCATCAAATAAGTGAACTAGTTGCGAAGCAGCGTATTGTCTTAAAAGCATGTAATCTAGACTTCTAATCTTATTAGTGGCATTAATCTCCATTTCATTCTTCTTAGATTCGAGTAATTCAAAATCAGTTTGAAGTTTTTGAAAATTAGTGACCACTAACTCCTTTTCTTTAAGTTCATTAGACAGATTTGCTCTTAAGTTTTCGATCTCTTGCAAGTGACCCATTTGTTTGTTTCTAAAATGATCATATTCGAGATTTGTGAGAACACTAGACGAAGGCACTAGTTCCAAAGTTTGTACTTTCTCATTGCTTAAGGCAAACTCATCAGACAAATTCTTATTCTTAGCTAAGGTTTCTAAGAGTGCAGCATTCATTTGGCTAAGTAATGTAGCAGGAACCATGACCAAATCTTGTTGAGCAGGAGTAGGCGTATGCGAACTGGGTCCCGGTTGTGATTCACTCAAAGTCTGGGGACTCACATTGATATTGCTATCATTGTTTGTCTCCTCATTTGAAGGACTCACCACCGAAGATTCATTCGAGTCAGCACTCTCTTGCACAACTTGATGTGGTTGAATACTAGCATCAGTGGTATTATCGGTGGTATTAATAAGTACCTCAGATCTCTTATCTGGCCCTAAGCTGGAGATAGTTGCCATGAGAGCAGCCTTTGCAGTTTGAAAGTCATCACAGTCGGAGTCATACGCATCAAGATCATCGGCTTGGTAAGCTGCATTCTGCGTAGTGACAACGTCTTGTTCAGCAATCCCTGGGTCAGCAAGAAATGCAAGCTCCTCTTCATCAAGTTCCCTTCCTTGCGCCTGAGCATTTACCAGATAGATCTTTTCTGCAAACCACTGTCCATCCCTTCTCCTCTTGGGTTTCTTACAATCCCTGGACATATGACCCTCTTCCTTGCAGTTGTAGCATGTAATCATTCTCAACTTGCCTGTATTAGCCCGTGGAGGATTGTTGACCATTGGAGCAGGAGCAGGATTGATCGTGCGAGCATTGGTTGAAGTGGAAGGTCTCCCCTGATATGGTTGAATTGGCTGAACCATTACCCTGCCATTCTCAATTGTAGCTTGTTGGCGAGAATTGGATGAATTCCTCAACTGATTGTTGGTAGGAGCTGATCCTCTGTATCCTCGTTTGCTTAAAGTTCTTGTGAGATAAGCAGACATAGTAGTTAGCACTTCAACTGGGTCAGCTCCTTGTTGGAATACAGGAACGGGGACTTCCTCATCATCACAATACAGTGCTTGATCTGGATGAGCTGCATAATCAGTAGAAGGAATACTCATTTGATCAGGGAAGCTTGTTGGATATGCTGCATTCTCTTGATAAGAAGAATATGAAGGCTGAGCATAAGGTGCAACATTTGCTGGATGAAGTTGTGAAGCATACTGTGGTGAAGGTGCATTGAACCGATATTGTTGCTGATGTGAGGTGGGTGGTTGCGGTAGAATCGAGTATTGTGGGAAGGTTGGTGTCATATAAGGTGATGGATGATAGGCTTGATGTCCCAAGATATAAGGTGTGTTGTTGTGTGACAAGCTTGGTTGATTCGCCATCAAAGCTAAGGAATCTGGATGCATACCGCGAGGAGAACGGTGCATAATCACATGCTTCTCATGTTGCTGAAGGAAAGCATAGATTTGATCTAAGTTGCACTTATGCAAATCCCGGGTTAACTTCACATCGGTAATATACTCACCCCATTCAGCTTGAGGTAAAGTATTCAAGAACTTGGTGTTAACCTGGAATGGAGCAATTACAAGATTGTATACATTCAGATCATTCATTAGAGTAGTGAATCTGAAGTAATAATCGTGTAGTGTTTCCCCTGGGCTGTACGTGAATCTATCAAACAAATCATACAGCTGACACTCCCTTTCTTGTTTGGTGAGAGACGTGCCTTGTAACAACACCTTTAGACGTTCCCACAAATCTTTGGCAACAGTATATTGACTAACCATACGATAAATATCATGGGGAAGAGCTTGGAGAATTGTTTGAAGAGCTTTTTCATCTGCATCTGCAACAAGTTGTTGAGCTGGAGTGAGTTCTTCAAATTCTCGTGGTCGAGTCACGTCGTCAACCACAATGGTACCATAGTCGAGTGGACCATTCAAAATTGATTTGACCATAAGCCTTCCGTATGTTGGTTTGCCCTTCAAGTATTGCATCATACGGCCCTGCCATGCCTCAAACACCTCTTTAATAAGCATCGGTGGACGACTATCAGTCCCCGTTATGATCGAGATATCCGTAAGAGATGTCATCTGAGGCATTAATGAACTTGGATTCATTGTGATCACTTAACAGACTCAAAGATTATCGTTTGATCGAGCAGTGAAGAAAGGTTGAGAATTTGTGTTGTGTTGGTTGAACTCAAGATTAAATCCACTAAAGATCGTCGAAAAAACTCAAATACCCCTTGAACTTGCTTATACTGAATAACCCAAACTCAGAATAAACCCTTATTCGGAATAATGCCTATTCGAAATAATCCTATGCTGAAAATACCCTATTCGGAATAAACTCTATGCAGAATAACCCTTATGCGGAAAAAGCCCTATGCGGAATGTTTTCTTCAATTCGGAATATCTTGGCAATTTGGCTTATTCGGAAAAAACACCTCCTATTCGGAATGATGGGCAATTCGGAATATTTCTCCTATTCGAAAAAATTTTGGCTATTCGGAAAATTGTGGTCTATTCGGAAAGAATTTTGGCTATTCGGAAAGTCTTTGGCTATTCGGAAAAATTGGCTATTCGGAAAGTGTTTGCTATTCGGAAAAAAACGGCTATTCGGAAAAAATCTTCTATTCGGAAAAAATTCTTCTATTCGGAAACTTCTGCTATTCGGAATATTCTCCTATTCGGAATCCCTATTCGGAATAAATCCTCTATACTGAAAATACTTCTATTCGGAATCCCTATTCGGAAAATTCTGGAAAAAATGTTTCCGAGACTTAAAAAGAAGCTTTTAACCCCGATTTTTGATCCAAAACCACAAAAAGTTTTATGATTTTTACCAAAATAAGCTAAACCCAATCCTTATCAATCAATCCCAATAACAAAAACACCAAAAACAACAAGATTCAAGATTGATTTTTTCTAAAGATCACTAATTGATTCAAAAACTAAAAAAAACAACACAATCCTTACCTTAAATCACCCTATAGCTCTTGATACCAAATGTAGAATATTGATAACCTATGAATCTATGAAGTGGGTTGATGTTTTCTAGTGAGAGAAACTAGAGAGAGAAAGTGAGAGAAAATGTGTATGATTTTATTACTATGAAATGCAAAATGGAACAACAACCAACCCCTTTCCTTAGTGGAAAGGGGTATTTATATTCCAAGCCTAACATTGGGCTTGGGCCGGTCCATGACAAGCCCATGGACCGGTTCTTACTTAAGTTAATAAGCAACTAACAACTAATTACTAACTACGAGCTATTACAACATAAATCATATTGTGGAGTGACTGATACTTCTAATATACGTTAAACGTATTTCTAACACATTAGGACACACTTTCATTATTCCTTGCTTGTTCACACAATGTGAAAAGTAAGAAAGATATTAAGAGTCCTACGCAAAATCTTCATGATCTTGCCTGAACATCCGAGTAATATGAAAGTATTTACAATGAAGATGGAAATCCTTCTTGAGCGAATATCAAAAAGCTCATGGTAGGTGACTTGTGTGATTCTTTATGAATCAAACTTGTGATAACTGGAAAGCAACAGTGGTTTAATTCTTAAATGAATTTAAACACGTTCCAGGCCTCTACGCAATATCTTAGTGATCTTGCCAGAACATTCAGAGTAATACTATTAAGTATTTACAGTGACGAATGGAAATCCTTCTAGTGTTAACATCAAACAGCACTTGGTAGGTAACTTGCAAGCTTCTATACGAATCAAGCTCGTGACAACTGGAAAGCAACGATTGTGCGGTTCTTAATTGAACTTCACTTGTTCCAGGAACATGAATTGACGGCTTCAAATCATGCGGATAATATTATCCAAATGATTCACTCTTTACGTTCGCAGTCAGCTTTGGACGGTCGAGTAAAGAGAACGGGTTTACCCGCGAAATCTTGTCAAGGAGGTTCTTAATTGAAACTACCTGCCACAAGTACGATATTTAATATCGTCCAACGGTCTTCACCGACCGGAGGTAAAATGCTACCGATTTAGAATGAAATGTTCAAGGCCATTTCATCCGTGTATATTGTTTTGTTGCTAACTGTCTTATGCAGCGTAACAAGAAGGTGGCATTGCGGTGTACAATCCAGAAGAAGTCGTCACCACATGCTTATACTACATACAATTAGTACTTCAACAAATTCAAGAAAGCCTGAAGGTCAAGTCTTCCGCTGTATCAAACTCTGAAGCTTTCAAGAATTTAAAAGTATAAGTATGTGGAACATGAAGTCACGAAGAGGCAAATTTCACAAGTGATGAATGCACAAGGTCAAGGCAAGGAAACATGCTCAAGACTAAAGTCAAAGATCATATCAAGCATATTCACAAGAACAAGATCGAAGACTCAAGCATAGATGCTAGGTTTAAGATTTTGTAAAATGGTGTGACCTCCCTTAGGGGGAGATTGTTGGAAATGTGTTTTCCCAAAGAAAGTCTCGGTCACATCATTATTAGCATAGATCACGAGCCATAGAATATTTAGAACTTTGTAACTTGGAGCGACCTCCCTTAGGGGGAGATTGTTGGAAATACGTTTTACGTATTTATGAAGGATCGGTCGCTCCAACGATAATTATGTAATGGGCTCGTGGTCCACTTTAGTAATGTATAGTCCATATAGCCCACATGTAGGGTGGGCTATATATATACCCCTCCTAGCATGTTAGGAGGGGTTGGTTAGTTCATTCATTTCACATCTTTTCATTAATCTAATCACTTTCTCTCTCTACTTTTCTTCCCTCTCCTTTCTCTCTCTACACTTCATCTTCCTCCTTCCCCATTTCCACCATTAATCAATAGATCCAATCCATCATTTACCAAATCCTTAGAAATCGTAGACCTTCACTAATGTTTTTAATATTAGCTCATGCCCGAGAAAAATTAATTTCTCGTTGTAAGGATAAGTTTATCATCGGCGGTAAACTCTCCTTTCTTTGAAGACCGGGGCATAATCTGAAATATAATTATACGCCATTTACACGAGCTTAAAACTTTTGAATAGTTTTAATGTAAGCTCGTGTCCGCGAAAAATTTAATTTCTCGTTAATGAGGATAAGTTTATCATCGGCGATAAACTTTCCTTTCTTAGAGTCGCGGGTTACAATCTGACATGTGACTGCAAGCCGTTGTGCATGAGCTTAAAAACTTCGAATGTTTTTAACATAAGCTCATGCCCGAGAAAAATTAATTTCTCGTTGTGAGGATAAGTTTATCATCGGTGATAAACTTTCCTTTCTCTGAAGATCGGGTCATCGTCTAATATTTAACAATGAACCATATACACGAGCTTAAAACCTTTGAATGGTCTTAGGATAAGCTCGTGTCCAAGAAAACTTAATTTCTCATTAATAGGGTAAGTTATCATTGCGTAGATAAACTTCCCTGTCTCTGAAGTCCGGGTCATCGTCTGTCATTTAACGAGGAGCCATTTACACGAGCTTAAAACCTTTGAATGGTTTTAGGATAAGCTCGTGTCCGAGAAAACTTAATTTCTCATTTTGAGGGTAAGTTATCGTTGCGTAGATAAACTTTCCTTTCTCTGAAGTCCGAGTCTTCGTTTGTCATTTAACGAGGAGCCATATTACATGAGCTTAAAACCTTTGAATAGTTTTAAATGTAAGCTCGTGCCCGAGAAAATTTAATTTCTCGTTGTAAGGGTAAGTTATCGTTGACGAGATAAACTTCCCTTTCTTTGAAGAGCGGGTTACAGACTGTGATTTGTCTATAAGCCTTAGTGCATGAGCTTAAAAACTTGGAATGTTTTATATATAAGCTCATGCCCACCCGAGAAAAATTAATTTCTCGTTATAAGGATAAGTTTATCATCGGCGATAAACTTTCCTTTCTTTGATGAACAAGTTACAGTCTGTGATGTGACTATAAGTCCTTTGTGCATGATGTTTAACTGCGAATCCCCTGAGACACTTGTTTCTTTGATATCAGCTTCTTCAGTAACCAAACTCTAAGAGTGTCCTTAGTTGAACGATATGTAAAGATCGGACCGCTGTGTTCTTGTTAAACGTGGAATTTGGTACCTGCAATCTCATTAGGAGTTTGTATGATTTTATGTGGGTTAGCGATATCTATCTTTGAACCATGCGGGGATTCACAATTTTCTTTTCTTGTGCCAGAGGTGGCCTGAGGGGGTGATTCACTTGTTTTAGTTGGCAAACGTTTCCTTTTATAGAAAAACTTAAGTTCAGGCTTAAGTGATGTATCATCCTTTGCAATTTCCTCCCTAGTAGTCTTAGTAGAATCAGAGACTATCCTAGTTAAAGGGCACTCGTTTCCTACAAGAGTGAAAGTTCTACCAGTGGGGCGCCAAACTTTACCCATGGGTTTGATTTTAGCTATCCACTGGGTTTTAAGTCTAGCACAAGAGTTCACCTCATCAAGTAATTTCTTGACACATGAATCATGATTTGCCGTAAAGACACATTTTCTACATGTTTTACAAGTAGCATATTTAATGTCCGAGTAAGATCTAGAATCCCTAGATGATTGATTGATGCTCCTAGGATTGGACATGCTACGGTTAGCAGTGTTGGGTAAACTAGAAGGCATCTGACTAGGTTTGACATTCCTATCTCTTACTTGTGTCTTATGCTTAGCTTCCCTTAGACCAAATGTATGGCGAACGTCATTTGAACTAGTTCGAGACATGTTCTTTGGACTATGTCTAGGGAGACTAGAGGCAATCATGTGATTAGGTCTTGCAAAAGCTGTTTTAGTCACACTAGGCCTAGATGGTGGAGTGACTGTTCTAGAAATATGAGCCATATCAACTTGGGAGGAAAAACTTAGTCTCGAGGATTGAGGTCGCTCAGATCTAAATGCAGTCGGTTGTCTAACGAACTGATTTGTAGGCGGTTTCCCTAAGATTGATGTTTTTTCAAGCTTAGTGTCCACACTAGTTCCTTTAGTTTTCCTCAAATCGTTTTTCAATGCAGCTATAGCAAAAACCTTTTCCTGTACTTGAGCCTTTAAGGTCTCATTTTCTTTGAGCAATTCATCTTGGGATGCCAACTTAGATTCAAGCAACTTAATTTGTTTCAAAAGATTATCCTTTTCAGCTTTAGAATCTAGAACAGTTTGATCCAATTTTCGTTCAAGAACAACGTTTGACTTTTCAACTTTTTCAAAATATGTTTCAAATTTTTTCGTTTTCTTTGAAAATTCAATTTTGGCATCCTCAAGATCTTTTGATTGCTGAGCTACGATCGATTCGAGCTCTCTAATCTTGGAATTAGAATTAGTTAACAAAGCATTTACTAAGCATTTATCATGATGTACTATAGCATTCTGAACAATCTCTCCCCCATTATGACTCACATCGGATGAATCAGAAGTGGTATTGCTATCACTCTTCTCCATCCCATGTTTGTTATAATTAGGTTCAAAATGCTCAATATGCGACATTTCATCGGCATTTTCATCAGCATACACATCATATACAACATTACAATGTACCATGTTTGTAGGCTCTTCGTCATAAACGGGTATGGTGTCATCATAAAAGATGTCTATATCATTCCCTGACGTGTTGCTGATATCATGCTTAACTGTTGATTCCATGCCTTTACACTCTTTATCAGCCCCTAATTCGTCAATCGTATGACCATTATCTTCTTGCATCATAAATTCTTGCACTCCATTACCAAACGCGAGTTAAAGTTGTGATCTTGCATAAATCGAAAATGAAACCGATGACAGGAGTTTCAATATTGTACCACGGAAATCTCAAAGCTCGGTATGTGTATCTCGGAGAAATGATTGGCAAATCACTGAACTTTCAAGTTTGACGATATTGAATTGGAGGAAAGGCGTGAGTTGTGTCACAAGAGCCTTATATGCAAGTACCGATGCCTAGTGATTAAAGTCTTTATTGTGGAGTTGCTCTGCTAGTTGGTTCAAGATGATGAACATCGATTCCATGAATATATGACGATCCTTACCATAGAGTGTCACAAATTCGCTCCCTCCTTGAATCCATGAAAGCGTGACAAGATGAGACTGAAGCATTCGAAATGAAGTGATGCCACTTTCCCTAGCTTTGTCTTGCATTTGATGCGATTTACCCTCGTGAAATGTCGAATCCAAAGAATCCATTGAATATCGATGAACAATCAGGATTGATGATCGATCGAGTTATAAAATGAAGGATTTTTTATTGAGAAGTTAATGTTTCTTGGTCTCGTCAAAATAAATCCCGTCACCTTGCCACGATATTTTAGAGTCCACTTATATATAAAATAGCTTAATATGACAAAAAATTTTTGTTTAAATTTAATAATTTAACACAAAGTTGATAATAAACTTGTGTAGATGTAAATAAATTTATAACAAAAATTTGTTATATAAAAAAAATAGCTAAAATTTGCAAGTAGCCCAAATAGAGGAGTGGCCCATTTCTGATTTGTTAACCAAATACATCCAATTTTACAAATCGCCCAATTTTACAAATCGCCCAATTTTATAGAAATAACAATGAAAAAAACATGGCAATGACAGACCCACGTGGCGTGAATTCCAACTCCCAAACAAAATCCTTGTTATCTCCGTCTGAAATAATATTTAAGAACTCAAATCCTTATCTCTCAAAACAATAAAAAAAACAAATCCCACTTCTCTCACAAATATACACAGTCACCTCAAAACTTCCGTCCACTATAACTTGCCTTTTACTCACAATCTCACAAATAACACACTGATCAATAGACACATAGAAATTCAATTAACCTTCCTTCGATTCGTGTAACAAGAACCCACAAAATCAATTCATACAAACCCTTTACTTCGTATGGATTCGTCTGTAACACCCCCAAATATACACAATTCAATACAGCGGAAGACTCGTTGGTGTTACGGGATAGCACATTACTCACATCATAGACAACGCTTAAAAATTCGCGTCGTTTAATAATAAAGCATTTCCATTCATAAATATTAGATTTACATAGGTCCCAAGTCATAGTATTTCATACAAGTTTTACAAGCATTTGAATGGAAATTGTTATTTAAGTGCGGGCCATGAATTCTTGTTGTCTTCCCGAGAATTACCTTCAAGTACTTGAGATAAAACATGTTAAAAGAAAAGGTCAGCGATAACGCCGAGTGAATTCATAGAGTTTAATGAAACCATTAATATATCATCGGTATATAATTATTACCGAAAATCATTTTGTACAAATCCTTGTAGTAGGCCATAAAATAGGCCAAAAACATTTTATACAAATCCTTGTCAAAATCATAATATAGGCTGTTGCCTTCAAAACCATTATACGAACCAATGTCGTAAAAACATCATACAATACATTTTATAAAGTTAAATAAAAACCGTTATATGGATATGGTTATATAAAACCAAAACACGAACATAATATCAATAATAAGACCCTGTATTGCTAGTCAGGCAATATATCGTAATTCAATGCATAAAGCAGTATTTTTGTTATTTGGATTATTATAAGCCGCATGACATTGTTACCTTACTACAACAAACAACGGGTAGCTAGCCCGAAACTCATTTGCCCATCTAAATTAGCGTGTCGTCACAATAATCACGCTTGTGTAAATCTTCTCATACATAAATTCGCTTACCAATCAATGTGGCACGACGGGGATCAACCGTCAAGGCGCGAACTGGGGTGATCGTCCCCAAATAGTACTATTATATGCACAAGCGTCTACCAAATCCCGATAGTTTACAATTCATGCTAATGGGACTTTTAGTGACATAACCTAACTTTAATAATCCATTTCATTTCATCTATCGGGTCATATAATCATTCATCGGGTCATACAATCATTCGGGTCCAAATCAATAAACAAACAATCAGGACAACTAGTGTCCTAATTCATAAAAACTAACATGTTATCTCCCTCGCGGGTTTATAAAACATTTCATAAAATCATTTAAAAGAGTGCGAGGCTATGAACTCACGTTGATGTGGGAAAGCGGGTTATCGGCAATTCGGATGTACGGTACGTGCTTCAATCACGGAAACCTAGACAAATAATACTCGTCTTAGACTTTTGTCCAATGACTTTATAAAAATAACAATTATGTATACATATGATGATTTTATATATGATGATAATCAAGTGGGTTTACACATTCTCATTTACTCATTCATTATAGTGTTTATGTTTGGTAACATTTTTATACTAGTTTCACTAGTTTATCTTGTTTATATGTTTTAGGCCCAATAAGCCTATTACAAGCCCAATACTTTTCATTAGCCCAATTATCCTTTTAAAGTCAGTATTATACATTACATGCTGGACCCAAGTGGGTTAAGCCCAATAAGTAATTTTATAAGTGTTTATCCCATTTAGTTGGATTAATAGCCCAATAATTCTAATTTAGCCCGTTAATGTCCGTATGTTATATAGTTCGTGTTTTATCGGATTTTACTTGTATTAGGTACTTATATATCAGTATATGACTTTTAAAAAGTTTACATTAGACGGGTCCGATCGTCTAAGTTTTAATTGACGAAAAACGTTAATTTTACGGTACTAGCCGAAAAGACGTAAAACTTAGTATATAGTTTTTATAACTTATAAAACTTACCAAACTACCATTTTTATATAGTGTCCATTTATTTATCCTTATGCATATTTATATAAATGAAATATATAAGTTAGTGGGTTTTAATTCACATTCTCTACTATATTTATTTGAGTGCTTATATAATAATATTAAACTTTAATTTCACAAAATCAGTCCTAAATTTTAAGTTCACTAAAATGTCCATATATAGAGTTCTATAATGATATAGGACCTCAAATTTTTATCAAAAAAACTACATGATATTTGGTTCATTTTATTCCTTTATAGCTACTGATGAATCAACCTCTAAATATTTTAATAAATTCGTCCAAAACAGTGTAGCAGATTTGCACTCTAAACTTGTTTTGATCATATCTCACTCATTTTTATGATTCCATTGCATGGCCAACTCTCACATGTGTATAACACCTAATACTTACTGTATATTGATTTCACTTTACTATTTTATCAGTTTAACATTTGGTTACTTACTGTTTTTATACAGCCATCAGAATTAGCAAGATTTTAACCATTTTACCTATCGTTTTCCATCTTTTTAACCATGTTTATAAAATCTATCTACACCAAATCCCCACATAATAATTTTAATCATAATTCATTATCATATACATATACATAAATAAAGAAATTACAAGATTACATAATCAAAATAACAAGAGGATGGGAAGAACAATCTTTATACCACCAAAGTGATGAAATGATGAGATTTTGGATGAACAAGACTTGGTTTTAGGTAACCAATCTTATGAGATATCAAAAACACTTCTAGGATCACCAAGAATATGTAAAATCCTTGAGAAATCAGCCCTTGATCTTCATGAAATCTCCTTTTTAGATGTTAAGATCACCTCAAATCAACAAGTCTTCAAAGGGTTATCATCTTGTGCAAGTTAAACACAAGATTTGTGGTGCAAATTTTGATCTATGGTGGTGTTGGTGGTGATATGGGACGTTCATAGGGAGTAGAGAGAGATGGGAGTTTTTTTGCATGTATCAAATGTGTAAATGGTTTGAGTTGGTGGTTTTTAGCTAGTTTTGTAAGTAAAATGGTTTTGGTGTAAGGCTAAGGACAAGTGTCCTTAGCTTAAAGATTAAGTTGACACCTTTGTGGTGTTGTGTAGCTTAAGCTTTGCCACCTATTTGTGGGGTGGGGCAAGATTTATCTTGTCTCATCCCACTAATTTACGGGTACTCATCGATTCTAGTTTCCTTGATTTGCGTGCCCTCGGGTCGTTTTACGAAAAACGTTTTTATAAATTATGAATCAACGGCACAAAACGAATCTAATAAAAATTTTCTCATAAAAAACGGAGTTCAAAAACGTAAATACGTAATCCTAAGGTTTCCGGTTTAGTCGTAAAGGACGTTATATTATAATCGTAAGTCCTAATCTCTTCTCGTAAATTTGTGAGTTTATGAACTAACTAAAATTTAAAATCCTAAAATAATATTAACGGATAAATTTATTTCCTGAAATGTCAGACTGTCACCAAAAACGGTGTATGTAAACGTAAGCACGTAACGTAGAATCCTCCGGTTTAGACGTAGTCGATGCTACTTCGAGACGTAAACCCAAATTTCTTCCCATAATTGAGTGAGTTCATAATATAACATTAAAAATAATGTTTTTTAAATAACACTTGAGAATAAAATATCAACAATAAATTGAAGGATTGTCACAGCATTTACCCATAAACAGGATCTTTGTCCTCAAAGATCATTTTACCTTACTACTCGCTTCTTATAGAGTTAAAGCCATGTGGGTATTTCCTCCACATTCGGTCTTTTCTCACAAGTGTAATCCATTACAATACGCGAGTTTCATCAAACATGACTACGGGAATAAGATCAGGCTTAATGTTGACTTACTTTCTCTATCCATGATATTCACGGGTTTTTGATGAATGCAACTTTTCGCCGATCTAAACTTTACTAAGAAACAATCAGATTCTCACTTGATAGATGTAGAAATGTAAATCTTGCTTATGTTTTAGAGAGAGACAGAGAGATGGTGGATTACACACACTTCTAGAGAGAGAAACAAGAGTGAACTATGTAAAAAATGATTAACCACACACCCTCTCCATCAAAGGAGAGGGTTTATATACCCAAGCCTTGTAATGGGCTTGTGCTTACACGTTTGGGCCGGCCTACACATGTTGTAGGCTAGGCTTGGACTTGTTTGTTAAATAACGATGTCTAGACTACGAGCTACTACTTAGTATATTGTCGGAGTGACCGAATCTTCCTAAATACGTAAAAACGTATTTCCAACAATCTCCCCCTAAGGGAGGTCACTCCAAACAAGGGCGTTACCCAAGTTACAATAATGAAATAAACCTAGCATACTATGCTTGTCTTTAGCTCGTAGTCTTCGTCTTTCTTTTCCTTTTCTTTTTCTGGTGAACATGCTGATGTGATCTTTGATATCAATCTTTAGCATCAATCTCTTGCCTTGATCTCGTGCATCCATCACTTGTGATCTTCGCCTCTTCGTGACACCATGTCCCACATACTTATACCTTCGTAATTCTTGAAAGCTTCAGAGTTCGATACAGCGGAAGACTTAACTTTTAGTCTTTCTTGAATTAGATGAGATATTAAGTGCATAAAGTATAAGCATGCGGGGACGACTTCTTCTTGGATTCCGCAATGCCACCGTCTTTAAATGCCGCAACATAAGTAGACACAAACGAAATGGCTTTGAACATTTCATTCTAAATCGGTAGCATTTTACCTCCGGTCGGTGAAGACCGTTGGACGATATTAGATATCGTACCCGTGACTGATAGTTTCAATTAAGTAACTTCCTGACAGGATTTCGCGGGTAAACCCGTTCTCTTTATTCGACCGTCCAAAGCTGACTGCGAACATAAAGAGTGAATCATTTGGATAATAATATCCGCATGGTTTGAAGCCGTCAATTCATGTTCCTGGAACAAGTGAAATTCAGTGAAGAACCGCACCATCGTTGCTTTCCAGTTGTCACGAGCTTGATTCGTATAAAATCTTGCAAGTTACCTACCAAGTGTTGTTTGAGGTTAACACTAGAAGGATTTCCACTCATCACTATGAACACTAAGGTATCACTCTGAGTGTTCTGTCAAGATCACTAAGATATTGCGTAGAGGCCTGGAACGTGTTTAAATTCAGTTAAGAATTAAACAGCTGTTACTTTCCAGTTATCACAAGTTTGATTCATAAAGAATCGCACAAGTCACCTACCATGAGCTTTTTGATATTCGCTCAAGAAGGATTTCCATCTTCATTGTAAATACTTTCGTATTACTCAGATGTTCAGGCAAGATCATGAAGATTTTACGTAGGACTCTTAAAATCTTTCTTACTTTTTACAGTGTGTGAAGAAGCAAGGAAATATGAAAGTGTGTCCTAATGAGATATTTGATGATCTCAAATGGCTCTAGACTCGATCGTGCATTTTGGATTTTAGTGATCGGAGGCTGGAGAGGAGTGCCATCATTTCAATACCAATTTATTCGGAGTGAATAAATCAATAGATAACGTGTTGTCTCCGTGTGATTAAAACAAATACCTTTTGAGAGATATCTGAGTTAGCTGGGATGGGTTGTGCATTGCATCACTGGGTCCATGATGTCTTATCTTCAATATCAAGCATCATTAAAAATGATCTCAGCAGCATATGTATTGACCCGGTTTCTGCCTAAAGTTGTAAGGAGGGCTTCTTTCTTTACACCCTTTATCTTTACAATTCTTTTTCATTCTTCAACCCATTCAATGCTTACCAATACGTCATAACTAGCACCTTGTTGTGATTGTTCCAGTGCTAACTTAAGTACTTGGTCGGCATTCAGCTACGTTCACAATCTTTCTCCGACTTTCCTAAGGACTACTATTTCTAGCTATGGAATGTCCTTGGGAAGATTCCTCCGGTTCTGGAAGAATCATAGGACTTAACCTATTCTACCATCATTATGTAACCACAATCTTCATCGTCGTGAATTAAATGAGGTTTGGGTAAGTATATGTCACCATGAATATCCATTTTGATTTGCAAATCCATTTTGCTCCCCCTTAACATATGCCACGATCTTCGAAAACATTTCGCACATGTCGGGATGAGCCAGCACATTAAGTCAAACCATTTGTGATAATATCCCATATTAAATCACATTTTCTCCCCCATATTAAAAATATTAACCCAATCGATGTTTTTAAATATCAATTGATTTAATGAAGTTTTAACAAAGGTTTTGGGAAGAAAAATGCAAGTCCGTTTTATCTTCATGATATCAAACGTATGAGATATGATACCGATTTGTAACATGATCACATATTCACCATATTAGAAAAGAATTGACAAGGTTGGACCTGATAGATGAGAACATCATTTGATAAGATCAAATGGTTCTTGTCGGCATATGTTGGTCGCCTCGTCACTGCTGAAGTCATCTCTTGACACCACGTGTACGATTGGTATGGTTGTCTTGACACCAATTAGTGAACTTAGCACGTTCGCCATCGAAGATTCTGAATGCTTGACAATTGCTCCCCCTCAATTGTTGACCCGTGTTCTATCGAAAGAGTTATAGTCGTCATTTGAGTAGTCGCATCGTCGAGTATGTAGATACCAATTGTAGATAGCTATGGTTGTAGAGATGATAGCTTCATAAAAACAAGACTTCTCTTGTTTTAACAAATAAATGCACTGAGGCGTACATTGATTTGTGTTAGACCAAGTTATAAAGTAAACTTGATCCCTTACAAGGTTTTAAAGTAAACCTTGCCCGAGAAAATTAATTCCCGTTGTGAGCCAAAGCTTTCATAAGAAATACTTAACTTTAATGTGAAAACCCTGTTGCAGTCTGAAATAACTACAAGCCATAAGGGCATGTTTTATGAAATATTTACAACTTTTGTACGAACTCTATTTATGGCGCCGTGTCGATATTAATCAACATTTCTAAGGCCGTAAATACTATCGTACCAAAAGACATGCCTTTGAAAAAATAAAGTAAAAATATTTTTGGATTTTTCTAGATTTTTTCAATTTTTATGGTTTTTATATGGTTTTATATTTTTGTATTTTGCTTTTGTGGATAAAAATATAAACAATATATACAGATGATCACCAAGGATACGGAGAATAGTTTTACCACCACTATTCTTTCGCTTCATCTGCCAGTTCCTTTAGAGTCTCAGGCGAGAAAGTTCTCATTCCTAGCTTGTCGGCCAAAAATTCAATTCGAGCGCGATCTAAAGTCTTCGTGAAAATATCCGCCAATTGATACTTAGATTGGACAAAGTAAAGCTCGATTACTCCATTTTCCACTTGCTCCTTGATGAAATGGTAGCGAATGTCAATATGCTTTGACCGGGAGAATTGAACATTGTTGCAGCATAAGGCAATTGCACTCTTGTTGTCGTAGTACATCGGAATTTTGTTGAAACCTAGACCATTGTCGGTTAATTGCGATCTCATCCAAAGAATTTGAGCACAGCAACCGGCCATAGCTATGTATTCTGCTTCCGTACTTGAAATTGCAGCGCTTTTCTGCCTTTTCGATGCCTAACTGATTAATCGATCTCCTAGTAGTTGCAAAGTTCCACTCGTGCTACGCCTTGTATCTTGACAACCCGCGTGATCCGCATCTGCATATGCCATTAGGGCAATCGAAGAGTTCTTCGAATACCAAAGTCCCCGATTAATGGTTTCTTTAAGATATCAAAAGATCCGTTTCACAGTAGCCAAGTGTAACTCAGTTGGTCGAGTTTGATACCGAGCACACATACAAATAGCAAACTGAAGATCAGGTCGACTAGCGGTGATATACAGAAGAGTACCGATCATTCCACGATAAAGTGTCGGATCAACGGCAACTCCATGTGGATCTGCATCAAGTTTAGTTCGTTCCACCATTGGAGTATCTACGGGGTCGCAAGATTCCATCTTATATTTCTTTAGCGATTCAAGGGCATACTTGGATTGATTGATAAAGATGCCGCTGGGACTCTGAGATATCTGAAGACCTAAGAAGAATGATACCTTGCCCATCATTGACATCTTAAACTTGGAAGACATGAGTGTTCCAAACTCATCCGATAAGGTTTGGGTCGAGGCTGCAAATATAATATCATCAACACATATGTGTACCATAATCATATCTTTACCTCGTTTTTTAATGAACAACGTGGGATCCACCTTGCCTTTAGCGAAGCCTTGCGTAATGAGGAATTGTGAAAATAGATCATACCATGCGCGAGGAGCTTGCTTCAACCCATAGAGAGCCTTCTTAAGCTTGTACACATGATTAGGATAATTAGGATTCACAAAACCATCCGGCTGTTGAACATAGACCTCCTCCTTGATTTCACCATTCAGAAATGCCGTCTTTACATCCATCTGATAGACGATCATATTCATGTGAGCTGCATAAGCGAGGAATAGTCTAATAGCTTCCAAACGGGCAACAGGTGCAAAGGATTCCATAAAATCGATGCCTAATAATTGCTTGTATCCACGAGCTACTAGACGAGCTTTGTTCTTCAATATTCCGCCTAACTCATCGAGTTTCACCTTGTAAACCCATTTCAAAGTGAGTAACTGCACTTGATCCGGGCATGGGACAAGTTCCCATAATTCAAGACGTATAAATTCATTAAGTTCTTCTTGCATAGCTTCTATCCAACATGATTGAGTAAAAGCTTGTTGCCATGTCTTAGGTTCAACTTCAGTGAGAAAAGCATCAAAGTGACAAAACATTGCACTTTCTTGTAACTGACTTCGTGTGGATACCGGACGATTAGGGTCACCAATAATAGAATCTATAGGATGATCCTTTGTCCACTTGCTGTCATGTTCACGAATCCGTGGATTGGAGTAAACCGTAGAAGGAGCTTCCTCTGAGGTGGACGACCCGGCTTGATTAGGGTCGGGAATAGGTACACCAAAGAATGGAAGTTCACGCATTTGAGCGAATTCCAAATCGTGATCATCATCATCCTCTTCATCATCAATAGGCATGACATGGGTAGTTGAAACAAGTGTTGGTTGAGAATTACTTGTTGTAGGTATATCTTGACCAATTGTAGGTGCATATGTGTCTGATTGTGCAACGGTTGTTGGAGCGACAACTTCGGTTACCGGAGCTATTACCTCAGGTTCTGGAACAACAATACTTGGAGGAGTAAAGAATTCATCAAAGAACGGTTGAAACAACGTATCCCATTCAGTCCTAGAAGGTGGTGTAAATGATGATGAAGTAGGGTTGTTTGGGACAAGACCAGAGCTAATGTTACTTGGCCCCATTTCATGAAGTGCGGGTTCAGAGCTGCTTTGCTCAGAAGCCATTACTGTCAGCTCATCAAAATCAACATTCATAGTTTCGAGGATCTTGCGAGAGTTACGGTTGTAGATTTGGTATGCCTTCTTTGCGGGTGCGTAACCAATGAAAATACCAATATCAGCCTTTGGTTGAAGTTTTCCCAAATTGTCACCATCATTATTTTGATAGCAAAGAAAACCAGATACATGAAGATATGATAAATATGGTACTTTTCTATGGAGAAGCTCATAAGGTGTTTTACCATGGCGTTTACGAATTAGTGACCGGTTTTGGGTGTACACTGCTGTAGATACTGCTTCTGCCCATAAGAACAATGGAGTCTTTGCGTAAATTAACATCATTCGTTCGAGCATCTTTCATAAGTGTGCGATTTCGCCTTTCAGCGACACCGTTTTGTTGTGGAGTGCGAGCAACGGATGTTTCATGAGAAATGCCAACTTCTTCATAATAATCACGCAAAATTTGATTCACAAATTCGGTTCCATTATCTGTACGAATGCGTCGGACAGTAGTGTTGAGACGCACTTGAATCATCTTGAGAAATCCGATGATGAATTTAGGTGCCTCATTTTTTGCTTTAAGAAATTTCACCCATGTAAACCGAGAGTAATCATCGACAATGACGAGGATGTACTTTTTGCCACTAAGACTTTCAACACGCATTGGCCCACAGAGATCCATATGCAACAGATAAAGTTTCTCTTGGTTGGTGTCTTCAGTCTTGGGTTTGTAAGACTTCTTAGTGCTTTTCCCCATTGTACACGCGGAACACAAATGATCCTTGTGAAATGATAGTTTAGGAAGACCACGAACAAGTTCGTTTTTCGCCAAGTGATTAATAGCGTCAAAGTTAAGATGAGATAACCGTCGATGCCATAACCATGACTTAGTCTTCGATGCTTTGGAGAGAAGACATACGGGAGAAGCGGCCATCATGTCTTGTAGAGACAAAGTATACAAATTATTCCCTCGAGTACCTTTCAATAAATCAACCCCTTCCAAATTACGAATGAAGCAGGTATGCTCTCGAAAAGCAACTTCTAGGTTTGCATCACAAAATTGTCCCACAGAAAATAAGTTGTGACCAAGACCTTCCACGTAATACACTCTTGAAATTATGACATTCCCAATATGATATTCACCGTAACCCATTATCTTTGCAATATGATCATTTCCAAATCGAACCGTACCAAGAAACTTGCTGACGAAATTTCTAAGCTGAGAGCGATCTCCGGTCATATGCTTGGAGCAACCAGAGTCCAAATAACAGAGAAAAATTTGGACCACCTGTTTTCAACAACAACAATAGATAATGCATTGGAAACTATTGGTTCCGGAGTGTTAGCAGATACAGATAAAATATTATCAGAATTGCTAACATTTTTGTGACCCTTAGATTTCCTGCGTTTTCTAATGTGAGTCTTGACACTAACATGTTTTACTGTTCTAACTTTCTTAGGTTTTGGATTATTCACGGGCACTACAGTGGGAGTAGACCTATTTAAAGGGCACTTGGTTCCTACGGTAGTGTCGGTGTTCCTAGTTAAAGGACACGCTTGTGTTTTGGTAGCCTTGGTACTCCTAGTTAAAGGGCACACTTTCTTCGCTGTAGTGGGGGTGATCCTAGTTAAAGGGCACGTATTTCCTACTATAGTGAAAGTTCTACCAGTGGGGCGCCACATCCAACCAACTTGGGTTAACAGTTTCCCAGTCGGTTTCCATTCTAATCCATTTTTCCGGGCATTCATCTCATTCACATGCTCAATAAGGCAAGAATCATGACGACTAGAAAACATACATTCATTACAATTCCAACGTTTCAAATTAGAATTCACACTAGGCTTAGAACGCTGCACAATCGCAGAGCCTTTAGGTTTAGCTACATGATTCTTTTTATTCAAAACAGAAATAACATTCCTAGGATGGGCTTCTACTTTCTTCTTCACTTGACTACTAGATGGGGGCAAGATCCTATCTTTCTTCTTGTTTCTTTTAAGCTTAGATCTTTGAGCCTTAGTAGTGGTGCTTACTCCTGTAGAAGGCAACACGGGAATATTAGAAGCTGGTTTTGATTCTGCCTTATCTTTAGTGACCAAAGTTTGAGATGGTTTAGTCCTAGGGCCCTTGTTAAGTGGTGTGACGGCTATAAGGTTCCCTTTGATTGCACTAGAGGACGATGCTGAGACAGTGGCTGCGTTATCCACAACATTCTTACCTTTTAGAGTACGAAGTGTTTCCTTTAACTCAGCCAAGACCAGATTTTTATCACAAATTTGTTCCCTCAAATCAGATATTTCCACCGACTTTCGATTCAGTTGTTCAATCAATGATTGATTCTGTGCAGTGGTATTAGCACATGCGGGCTTTACTGAATCAAAGAGTCGTGTATTTTTCTGTTTTAAGTTATCAACTTTGGACAAAATCTTGGAAACTCGATTATCTGGATCAAGTTTAAAGTTCTCAGCGGCCTCAAGTACGTTCACACAGTTAAGCTCCTTAGATTTCTCTATTTCAATCAGCAAAGATTTAACAACTTTGTCACTTGGCTGACGCTATTTTGATTGTAAATTCAATCGAAAATTGTTTTCAAAGTTTGCATCATCGATATTAACACCTTTGAATGACGTTTCAAAGATTTCTTGAATAAATTGTTGCTTGCATTCAAGCGAAATACAATGTGTTTGAATCTCATCAAAACGTTTTGAAAGCGAAGAATATGAGTCTTGAAGCTCTAAAAATTCAACGTCAGATTCGTGACAATTACTATCTACCACATTATCCACAGATTCAACATTATGCACAATAGAATCATTATCAACACTTTTATTCACACAGACAGAAACTATATCATGAGACATCACTTGATTCAGAACCTGATCATTTTGGCGTGAAACCCGTTCTATTTCAAGTAAACTGTTTTCATAAGCCTCTTCCATTTTATTGAAAACACGTCTAACTTCTTCTATTTCCAAAAGCAAGTCTTGATCAAGATTACTAAGACAGGCTTTAACATTCTTTACAAACGGAACAATTTCGTCTCGAAACGCAACTCTAGTGTGCTCAAAGTTCCATTCACCTTCCGTTATGGCCGAGGCCGTCGTACGTTCCAAAATGACCTTGTCAAAATCGGCTAAGTGTTGGTGAACCGCATTTAAGTTAACGGACGCCTTGCTTACCGGTGGAATTAACTTTGTTAATTCCGTTTTGACAAGTGTAGGAGACGTACTAGGAAGGTTTTCATTTGACAAACTTTGGGGCACAAGAACTGTTAATTCTGCTAATTCCTTTTGTAAGCGAATGCGTGTCTTTTTCGAAAATTGATCTTTGTTATGTTGATCATAATCAATTGTATGGAATTTTGAAAGCTTTTTAGAATGAGTTTCATCCGCAAGTGACTGTGTCTCCTCAGTACTACGAACAAAAGGTGCTTCTTTCGATTTGCCAATTATGGTCATATCATAAAGACCGGGAATATGTTCCTGAGCTTGTTTTGCATAACCGGGATTAGGTGATAAATCTTGAAGACGCTTGAGTTCGAGTTCTTTAAATGATTTAGTTAACAGATGAACCTTTTCTGTGGAAGCGTATTGTTTTAAAAGCTGTTGTTCCTTGAAGTTAAGAAGTTTGGTAGCATTAATTTCTGATTCAACCTTTTTAGACTCGAGTGTTTCGAAATCTATTTTAAGTTTCTGAAAATCATTGACAACCGACTCTTTTGCTTTTAATTCATTGGAAAGATTAGCTTTTAATGATTCTATTTCTTTCAAGTGTTCAATCTTTTCAAAACAAAATTGGTCAAATTTTGAACATGTTATTTTCTCTGCTTGAGGGACCATTTCAAAAGCTTTGACCTTTTCTTTATGCAACGCAAGCTCAGCAGTTAGGGTGGAATTGGTATCCACGGATTGTCTGAGGGCCATATGCATTTGATCAATTATATGTTTAGGTACCATGACCAAATCATGTTGAGCATAAGATTCCATACCCGTCGTAGCATTTGGTTGAGGTTCACTCAAATGTGTAGGATTGGGTACCACATCATTTGAGTTACTAGTTCCCGAATGCTGTTCGAGGTTGTCATTTTCATGCCCAACTTGATGTTGGTTATCATCAATATTATTAGATGTGGTTGGTACCTCACTGACGACATCAGAACCGTAGTGAGAGAGATTAGCAACGAGAGCAGCTTGGGCAGAGTGAATGTCGTCACAATACGAATCATATGCGTCAAGATCATCTGCTTGATAAGCTGCATTAGAAGTAGAAATGACTGCAATGCCTTCAGTATGTGTTGCCCCTGGGTCTGCAAGAAATGCTAACTCCTCTGAATCCAAAATCTTCCCCTTAGACTGAGCATCAACCAAATACATCTTCTCACGAAACCATGCATCATCCCTCCTCCTTTTCGGCTGAGTGCATTCCATAGCCATATGACCTTGTACTCGGCAATTGTAGCAAGTCACAACCTTCTTAGGACCAATAGGACTCCCATTTCCACCAGCTTGAGAATTTACAGCTTGATTGTTCCCAGTCCTTGTAGGAGGTCCATATGAATTTTGGCTTCCCTGAATTGGTTGCACCGTCACTTGACCATCTTGAACAGTGGCTTGTGGTCGAGGATTTGATGAGGTGCGGAGCTGATTGTTTGTTGGTGGAAATCCTCTAGTTGCAACAAGTTTTGACAAGTAGGCTGTGAGATGGTTTAGAACATCAGCTGGCGTATCATTTGGAGTAAAGACCGGTGCTTGGATTGGTGGAAGTTCATTAGAGTAGAAAGCTTGTGCTGGTTGTGCTTCTATTGGAAAATATCCTTGCTGAGGAGTATAGCCCATTGGAGAAGTGTTGGCTTGTGATGGTGATGTCTGATATGGTGGTTGCTGCGGAAAAGATTGTTGATGAACACCTTGTTGAAATGCTTGCTGTGGCATCATTGGTGGTTGATAAGATGGTTGCTGATAGGTGTGTGGTGGTGGTTGCTGCAAGTATGATGGTTGTTGATAAGTATAAGCCATGTTTTGTTGAGAAGCATACATTGCAAGTGGATCATGAACTTGAGGTGTAGACAACCGAGCCTCGATCACATGGCATTCGTGTTGTTGAAGAAAAGCTTGAAGTTGATCCACATTGGTGTTATGCAAGTCCTTAGCCAATTTAACATCCGTCACGTATTTTTTCCGTTCTGAAGGAAGAGTGTTCAAATACTTGGTGTTCAATTGAAAGGTAGGAATTGTCATGCCATAGATATTGAGCTCATTCAACAATAGGGTAAATCTCAGATAGTAATCATTGAGAGTCTCCCCTGGCACATAGGCAAACTTATCAAAAGTATCATAAAGCTTACATTCTCGTTCTTGTTTAGTTAACGAGGTGCCTTGCATGAGAACACGAATTCTATCCCATAACTCTTTGGCAACTTTATGTTTGCTGACGAGTTTGTAGACATCTGGAGGAAGGGCTTGGAGAATGATGTTTGTAGCATACTTATCACATTTGTCTTGAATCTTCATATCTCCAGTCAATTCACCCGTTGTCCGAGGACGAGTAGTTGTACCTTCAGTCACTGTACCATAATCTAATGGTCCATTGAGCATCGATGCCCAAATGAGATGTCCATTCTCCTTGTTCAACATATAAAGTTCCATTCGGGAAGCCCATTCCTCATACATAGTCTTCACCAACATTGGTGGACGATTATCCGTACCCGAGAGGATGGACTTATCCGTAAGAGATGTGTACTCCATTTCAATAAGTTAAGATTTACAAACGTTGATCGATCAATGAAAGAAAGTAAATGTGTTTGTCGTTGTGAGTTGAAGTCGAGAAACAATGTTAAAATCCCCTAAAATATGTTCTCGATAAACCAAAAATTCCAAGTAAAAATTACACACGAGTTCGAAATTTTTTAAGGAATAATTTTTGTTATCGGAATGTTGATCGGAATAGTGATCGGAATACCAGTCGGAATAAGCCTATCGGAATAACCTTGATCGGAATCTCCCAAATCGGAATAAACCCTAATCGGAATGTCAAAGATCGGAAAGTCCTAAATCGGAATGAACCAAATCGGAATGTTCCTTTTCGGAATTTGCCAAATCGGAATGTCCCTTTTCGGAATGCCATATCGGAATACCTAATCGGAATACCTAATCGGAATACCTAATCGGAATACCTGATCGGAATGTACCTAAAATCGGAATCCCTAAACCCTATTCCGATTACACTGATCGGAATGTCCTATAAACCCTTTTCCGATGACCTGATCGGAATAATTCTCACTTTTCTCGGACAAAACTCAAACAATTCGTGATTTTAAGCCAAAAAATGATCAAAACACCCAAAATTTTTGTGTTTTTAGCCAAAGTAACAGTACCAAATCCCTACCACAACTATGTAGAAGATTTGTATCAAGAAAAAACCATCAAAAACACAAAAAAAATAATTTGGTTCGTGTAAAAATGGATCAAAATAGGCGTATGAATCAAGAACACAAACACATGAACAATACAATCATCCCATGTCTCTTGATACCATTTGTAGAAATGTAAATCTTGCTTATGTTTTAGAGAGAGAAAGCGATAGAGAGATGGTAGATTACACACACTTCTAGAGAGAGAAACAAGAGTGAACTATGTAAAAAATGATTAACCACACACCCTCTCCATCAAATGAGAGGGTTTATATACCCAAGCCTTGTAATGGGCTTGGGCTTACACGTTTGGGCCGGCCTACACATGTTGTAGGCTAGGCTTGGACTTGTTTGTTAAATAAAGATGTCTAGACTACGAGCTACTACTTAGTATATTGTCGGAGTGACCGAATCTTCCTAAATACGTAAAAACGTATTTCCAACAATAGATATTCCATCAAGTTCGATATACAAATCATAATTCACGCAGCTCTTGAAGTCCTAGGGTAGATCCAGCTTATATGCTTTTCAAACCAATCTTTTTACATCATCTCAATAGTCCCATTCAACGGGGACTTATTTCCCATGATCTTTCAGATCATCTATTCATTTTTCCAAGGTTAAATTGTTTGGCATAACTTCGCTACCCATCCGGCACTTCAAGATCTACACTTCATATTCACATAACCTCCTGCCTACTACCGGCAGTTAATAATCAGATCCGAATTTCAACAACCATTTCAGGTCTCACGGGTCGGGTATTTTGCAAGGTTAGGTTTGTCATCATAGGTAACCTTAAAACCTAAAAGACATGTCTAACTCACAATGGGTGTATGTCAGGTGTCTTCATCCCAACTCCTACTTACAGATGCTCTAATATTTAGATTCTCACAAGATTCGATCTTGATCCTAATACGATAATTATCAATGATAATCTCTCCAAAGGAAAATGATTATACAGTCTATTACCAAAGGCCAATTATTCAAACATAAAACAAGACTTCTAGTGTTTTGTATCATTACTTTACCTCGTTCCTTCGATTGGGGTGGTAAACAGTACTCTCATCAAGGTTCGTTCCGAATGACTTCTGAGCAAACCTCTAGAAATTCGATGCGAAGCGAGGATCTTGATAGAGATGATCGATACAGGCACACTATGTTTACACAACTCCTTTAAATACAAAAGAGTCAATTTCTTCATCAAGAATCTATCATTAACAGGAATGATATTAGCAGATTTGGTCAGTCTGTCGACGATGACCCAAATCAAATCAAATTCAGATGATGACCTTTGCAATAGTTTAGACGTTTACTAATGTATGAGGCGATGTCTGCCTTCATAATTTGCCATCAGTACAACTTCTTCAAATAAAGATACATTAAATCAGAAATGACAGGAATAGAATACTTATACTTACGAGATTCCAACATGACTAAATCTCGAAATCCTCCATATTTAGGCAACCACAAGCGGACTTTTATACATTCAACGCCATCGGCTTCTCAATTCTAATGGTTCACATTAGTCGCGAACCCCTTTTTACAAACATCGTTTATTTTTATATTGTTCGACAATTTATTTTGCACAGTCATTATTAAGAAACACATCCTAATTGATTCTTTATCCTTCCTATATAATGTGTCAGTAATTACGTTCACTTTCCTAGATGGAATAAATATCATGACCGTATTTATTCGAAAATTCTTTCTTCACATTTTCTAAGTCTTATTTCTATCTCAACTATTGTTTTTATCAGTTTTGCTCAATCTGACGTTTTAAAGCGTCGATAATTATTACACGTAAATTAACAATAAATATTAAGTTTTTATGAAACGTAAACGTTAAAAGTTTAAATTTCTTAGTTCGACCAATTATAATAAAATGTTCAAAACAAATTTGAATTTAATTAACATGATTTTTGCTGATTTATCGAAAATAATTAATAAGATTCGTAAATGTTTGAAAAATCTTTGGTTATACTTTGGTCAAAATTTTCTTAGTTGAAAAGCAAAAAGTGTCGTTTCAAATTTCAAGTCATGGTTTAAATGGTTTCCTCAATCCCTCTTAGGTTGTCTTGAGGTATGCACGAACATTTACCCCTAAACAGGAGTTTAGTTAAATGTTATGGGTATAAGGGAATAATCCTTCAAAAGTTCTTTTTGATAAAACATTTGTCAAAACACATTTGCACTTTCTTTTTGGTAAAACCCAAAATCTTAAAAGGGCTCTAAATTTTTGAAGAGTCAATATAGATTCCATTATCTTATTAATCACACGGTCAAATAATGTAAAGGATTAAGTCTTTAATCACATGTTAAATACTCAAGGTACAAGTTTTTATTGTTCGGCCAATTTAGGGCAGTCTATAACTAATTATTAACTCATTCTTATTCTTATAAACAAACAAATAGTCCTGAATGATCACAAGCATGAATTTATCAATTTACAGCCTACACACGTGATTCACCCAATTTATGGATGCTACATGTGTATTAGTCAATTCAAACGACATCACGTGAAACTCATAATGTTCATTACAAGTACCGGATGTAGTGATTGGAATAGATAATCTTTTTCGCGGATGCGAAATTGATGATAACCATGCCGAGGATCAAAATTTTTAAAACATACGCTAGAACCTCGTAAATTATCGAACAAATATATTATCTTGGGTAGTGGATATAGATTTTTAGTCGTCAATTTACCTAGTTCATGGTAATCAATAAATATAAGAAATAATAACACCATAGCTCTTCATGATGACGAGCTTGGTAGAATAAAAGTCTTCTCCTACAACTCCCTTAGTTGTAGGGTATTTCTTTTAATGCAGATGGTGCTGACGTACAGTGCACATGCCACAGGTGCAACACCGGGAATATAATCAATGCCAAATTCAACTTGGCTTAATGGCGAAAGTCTAGGTAATTCACCAGCAAATACCTCCTAAAGTTTCAGATAACATAAACATCTTTTAATACATTCATTTTAAGTTCTTTCTAGATTATAATATCTATGACTAATTCACAACCATTCATGGTATAATTTCAAGTCTAAATGCAGGATATGGTCATCCATCAAGAATTATTTAAATAACTTTTGATAATCAACATCTTATCTTTTAGGGGAATTCTACTCGAGTTCCCATCAATTAAGACAATGTCGTCATGTCATAATCAATCAATTCATTCTACTGGCATTATCAACTTTCCAGTTTCATCACCGTTGATAAGATGTGAACTTCTCAAAAGACTAATAATAATTCACAATCCTTCACAAATTCAAGGATATATGGAGACACAACTATCATCGAAAGAGTAATGTCAACGAATAATTTACGCGAGAGAATTTCATTTCAGGTAAAGACGAAAACATTTAACGAATATGAATATATTCCATGTTTTCATAATTTGAGTACGCATTCGAAAGCTCCTCGGATCGTCACCCAGGTCATTCAAATGAAACCAAATCAAAAGAAATGATAGAAACGTCGATACATCCAGTCTGGTATCAACACTCGGTAATCAGATACTTTTCCTAAGAATCTCACTACGAGAGAATTGGACAAGAAAGAATTGTCAATTGTCAAATAAGACAATTTCCACAGATGAGTAAATTCGACTCAGAAGAATAGATGCTACAGGCACATATGTAGGTGTCCCTAACACTATGTCCCTATTTTTCACTTCTTGCAGATCTCATAAAATTTAATCTTTCATAATCTTCAAAGAAAATGTAGTGTTTATTCATTAGTTTTATGGTGACTACTAATCATCCTTGCATGGTCTATTCAAAATTGTATGTAGGCGCGCAACTATATACAATTTCAAGATTAACGATGCAATACTCAGTTCGTCAAAATTTTATCATCATGTTTATAATAAAAATATTTTCATGCTTAATTTTTAAATAAGAATTAAAAATAAATTTACAAAGATTTTCTTTGTTATGAAAACAATTAAGTTTTCCAAGGTGTTTTATAAACAACTTCATTTCGATAACGATTATTTATAAGTCTCACTTTAAATAATCCATATAGTGATGAAAATTCGATTTTCTCAAAGGATACTGTTTTATCTTATAAAAACAATGAGTGATCTGCAAAAGAGTGATGAAAAGTTGTTTACCAAGAACTAACCACAATATAATAGGAAATAAGCTTAGCCAATTAATCATGAGGTGCATGACCTCGATGGCACTCAAAAAGAATAATCCACAACGTAACTCAATTCGAGATGAGTACTTGTTCAATGGTTGCATCACTAATGCGAGCATTAGGAAGAAGCAAGAAAAGATAGATATCATCGATACATGTAGAATTTAGCAATCAAAGGTAGTCTTTTCATTAATCACAAACAAGTCAAAATTGTACCGTAACACATTACGTGTCACTATGTCATACAATTCCAAGAACTCATCCTACCAACTGATGTCTCAGTTAAGTTAGGGATTATTTTTAAAAGATACTACAATGAATACTAATCTACAGTAGTCATTAGGTGTTCCACATGTACCGAAAGATCCATCGGTCCCAATTCAGAAGAAGATTTCTTCAATTTATTTCTTGGACACTGGGCATCCTCGTTAGTGGACAATGGCCTAGGAACAACCCTTAACACAAACTAACAATCATTTAAAACCTTATAATTCAATCACAGGACTTAATGACTTCCTCTTAACAATCTCATATTCCATACGGGTTAAATTTTACTTCATTCAAGTTTCAATCAACTTATACTCAATGCAATATCCTATCTCATTCTCCAATACTTTTAACTTTATTCTTAGACCTTAATAGGGCAATAAAAGCTCGATATGATCAACACTTAATTTCTAATCCTATAACTCTTACAACAATAGTTATCAAATGAGTCACTAGTATGAAATGACTCGATCATTCAATTAGACTTCTCGGAAAGGTACTAGTGGCATGAGGCTTTTGGGTAATGGTTCCAATGACAGCCTCAAGTGCAACATTCACCCTTTCGATTTTCTTTTAAGAATTGGGTGACAACGAATCAGATGACATCTTTCTAGGTGGTAGCATTTTGTCAAACTCCACTCTATAAGGAAAGATCGTCATGACATCGATATCAAATTTAATCTCACCAATTCTTCTTCAATATCACAATCAACTAATATCTATATTTCTACGAATATCAACCATTTTGTTGGGATCATAAATATCCACAACTTGGTTTAGATCTGGAGTCGCTAGAATTCCTACAGAAATAGCTTCGATTGATTTGCAAGGGGATTTAGGGTTCCTTGTGACAATCTACGTCGTATAAATACCTCGTATAAATATCAAAATAATCATTAAACAATCATGTAATAAAATTACATTATATATATATATATATATATATAATCCAAGTTATATATATATATATATATAAAAATAACACTTCTCAGTCTGGCCTTGTCGGTAACTCGGGAATTCTTCGGCACCGTTATAGTCAAAAGATTTTTAGACATTTTAAGAAAAATGTTTATAGTTAAAAGATTTTGAAATGTTTTATTCAAAACCTTGGTTTTAAAAATCTTTCGTTCTCTATAACGAGAGCTCTGGTACCAAGCTGTAACAGCCCCAAATATACACAATTCAATACAGCGGAAGACTCGCTGGTGTTACGGGATAGCACATTACTCACATCATAGACAACACTTAAAAATTCGCGTCGTTTAATAATAAAGCATTTCCATTCATAAATATTAGATTTACACAGGTCCCAAGTCATAGTATTTCATACAATTTTTGCAAGCATTTGAATGGAAATTGTTATTTAAGTGCGGGCCATGAATTCTTGTTGTCTTCCCAAGAATTACCTTCAAGTACCTGAGATAAAACATGTTAAAAGAAAAGGTCAGCGATAACGCCGAGTGAATTCATAGAGTTTAATGAAACCATTAATATATCATCGGTATATAATTATTACCGAAAATCATTTTGTACAAATCCTTGTAGTAGGACATAAAATAGGCCAAAAACATTTTATACAAATCCTTTTCAAAATCATAGTATTGCCTTCAAAACCATTATACGAACCAATGTCGTAAAAACATCATACAATACGTTTTATAACGTTGTATAAAGTTAAATAAAAGCCGTTATATGGATATGGTTATATAAAACCAAAACACGAACATAATATCAATAATAAGACCCTGTATTGCTAGTCAGGCAATATATCGTAATTCAATGCATAAAGCAGTATTTTCGTTATTTGGATTATTATAAGCCGCATGACATTGTTACCTTACTACAACGAACAACGGGTAGCTAACCCGAAACTCATTTGCCCATCTAAATTAGCGTGTCGTCACAATAATCACGCTTGTGTAAATCTTCTCATACATAAATTCGCTTACCAATCAATGTGGCACGACGGGGATCAACCGTCAAGGCGCGAACTGGGGTGATCACCCCCAAATATTACTATTATATGCACAAGCGTCTACCAAATCCCGATAGTTCACAATTCATGCTAATGGGACTTTTAGTGACATAACCTAACTTTAATAATCCATTTCATTTCATCTATCGGGTCATATAATCATTCATCAGGTCATACAATCATTCGGGTCCAAATCAATAAACAAACAATCAGGACAACTAGTGTCCTAATTCATAAAAACTAACATGTTATCTCCCTCGCGGGTTTATAAAACATTTCATAAAATCATCTAAAAGATTGCGAGGCTATGAACTCACGTTGATGTGGGAAAGCGGGTTATCGGCAATTCGGATGTACGGTACGTGCTTCAATCACGGAAATCTAGACAAATAATACTCGTCTTAGACTTTTGTCCAATGACTTTATAAAAATAACAATTATGTATACATATGATGATTTTATATATGATGATGATCAAGTGGGTTTATACATTCTCATTTACTCATTCATTATAGTGTTTATGTGTTGGTAACATTTTTATACTAGTTTCACTAGTTTATCTTGTTTATATGTTTTAGGCCCAATAAGCCTATTACAAGCCCAATACTTTTCATTAGCCCAATTATCCTTTTAATATAAGTATTATACTTTACATGCTGGACCCAAGTGGGTTAAGCCCAATAAGTAAATTTATAAGTGTTTAGCCCATTTAGTTGGATTAATAACCCAATAATGCTAATTTAGCCCGTTAATGTCCGTATGTTATATAGTTCGGGTTTTATCGGTTTTTACTTGTATTAGGTACTTATATATCAGTATATGACTTTTAAAAAGTTTACATTAGACGAGTCCGATCGTCTAAGTTTTAATTGACGAAAAACGTTAATTTTATGGTACTAGCCGAAAAGACGTAAAACTTAGTATATAGTTTTTATAACTTATAAAACTTAGCAAACTACCATTTTTATATAGTGTCCATTTATTTATCCTTATGCATATTTATATAAATGAAATATATAAGTTATTGGGTTTTAATTCACATTTTCTACTATATTTATTTGAGTGCTTATATAATAATATTAAACTTTAATTTCACAAAATCAGTCCTAAATTTTAAGTTCACTAAAATGTCCATATCTAGAGTTATATAATGAGATAGGACCTTAAATTTTTATCACAGAAACTACATGATATTTGGTTCATTTTATTCCTTATAGATACTGATGAATCAACCTCTAAATATTTTAATAAATTCGTCCAAAACAGTGTAGGCAGATTTGCACTCTAAACTTGTTTTGATCATATCTCACTCATTTTTATGATTCCATTGCATGGAGAACTCTCACATGTGTATAACACCTAATACTTACTGTATATTGATTTCACTTTACCATTTTATCAGTTTAACATTTGGTTACTTACTGTTTTTATACAGCCATCATAATTAGCAAGATTTTAACCATTTTACCTATGGTTTTCCATCTTTTTAACCATGTTTATAAAATCTATCAACACCAAATCCCCACATAATATTTTTAATCATCATTCATCATCATATACATATACATAAATAAAGAAATTACAAGATTACATAATCAAAATAACAAGAGGATGGAAAGAACAATCTTTATACCACCAAAGTGATGAAATGATGAGATTTTGGATGAACAAGACTTGGTTTTAGGTAACCAATCTTATGAGATATCAAAAACACTTCTAGGATCACCAAGAATATGTAGACTCCTTGAGAAATCATCCCTTGATCTTCATGAAATCTCCTTTTTAGATGTTAAGATCACCTCAAATCAACAAGTCTTCAAAGAGTTATCATCTTGTGCAAGTTAAACACAAGATTTGTGGTGCAAATTTTGATCTATGGTGGTGTTGGTGGTGATATGGGACATTCATAGGGAGTAGAGAGAGAGATGGGAGTTGTTTTGCATGTATCAAATGTGTAAATGGTTTGAGTTGGTGGTTTTTTGCTAGTTTTGTAAGTAAAATGGTTTTGGTGTAAGGCTAAGGACAAGTGTCCTTAGCTTAAAGATTAAGTTGACACCTTTGTGGTGTTGTGTAGCTTAAGCTTTGCCACCTATTTGTGGGGTGGGGCAAGATTTATCTTGTCTCATCCCACTAATTTACGGGTACTCCTCGATTCTAGTTTCCTCGATTTGCGTGCCCTCGGGTCGTTTTACGAAAAACGTTTTTATAAATTATGAATCAACGGCACAAAACGAATCTAATAAAAATTTTCTCATAAAAAACGGAGTTAAAAAACGTAAATACGTAATCCTAAGGTTTCCGGTTTAGTCGTAAAGGACGTTAAATTATAATCTTAAGTCCTAATCTCTTCTCGTAAATTTGTGAGTTTATGAACTAACTCAAATTTAAAATCCCAAAATAATATTTACGAATAAATTTATTTCCTGAAATGTCGGACTGTCACCAAAAACGGTGTATGTAAACGTAAGCACGTAACGTAGAATCCTACGGTTTAGACGTAGTCGATGCTACTTCGAGACGTAAACCCAAATTTCTTCCCATAATTGAGTGAGTTCATAATATAACATTAAAAATAATGTTTTTAAATAACACTTGAGAATAAAATATCAACCATAAATTGACGGATTGTCACATCGTCTTCTAGATCTCACAATGAGGTCTCGGGTAAGGTTGTATTAATTCGATTTAGTGTTTTTCGTTTTAATTTGAGTTTTAATCCAACGAAAACAAATTGATGATAACATGATTGTTATATATCAATTTGATATTCGAATATTAAAAAATGGTTAAGACCATAACACGGATCAATGAAGAGATATCATTTCAAGAGTTCGGATCTTAATAGATCTTGACATGCATGTCTAAAAGAAATAGAGTCTAAGAACGATTATGTGTTTTCTGTTTTTCGAGTAGACAGGTTAGGATTAGATGTTGTATGGAGAAAAATAAAATTGTTTGGTTTGAAATTGAGTGTGAAAGGTTGAGTCTGTTGATGTGTGAATCTAAGTCAAAGTGACGTGGGGGTGTTGTGGAATGTTGTCGAGTCTTAAACTTGTGTTTATGGTTTGAGGTTGGTGTGAGTATGTTTTGACGAGGTTTGGTTGTTGAAGAGTCAGGTTAAGATCGAGTCTGATCTATGGGTCTGTTTAGTCAGAGGGGCTGTTGAGGTTGGTTGTGGTCAAAAATGATTTCAGTCCAAGTTTTGGAAAAAAAAATCAAACACCCATCGCAATGTTTGATATTTTCCATCGCAATACTCTTCTTCGCAATATCTTATACTTACTCCATCGAAATATCAAACTTTTTACTATGCCATCGCAATTTCAACAACCATCGCAATGTTCAAAACACTTCCATCGGAATGTAGCGAAAAAATTTCGGCAGAGTTTCGTCTCAATGAACCTTAATCCCGTCATAATCACGATCGCAAAGTGCAATTGCAACCCACGTCGGAATAAGGGTGTCAGAATAATTTGATCGCAAAGTAGAACCTTATGGTTATTGCGATCGATGTACAAACCTGAGACGTTACGATCGGAATACGGATCAGAATAAGGAAACAATCTATCGGAATATGACAAAAAAGGAATCCATCTGAATCACCATCTGAATGTGGGAAAAACTTTTCCGATACAAAACTTGGATGAAAAAAAGACAAAACAGAAAGCTATAAAAACTTGGATAAGAAGAAAGACAAAACAGAAAACTATAAAAACTAATAAAAATGGATTAAAATTTTGAAAATGGATAAAAATTGATTAAAAGGACAAAATGTAAAAAAATTGATAAAAATTAGTGTAAAAATTTTGATAATAGATAAAAGTAAAAGAAATTTTTAGTAGAAAGATTTGATAAATTTTTTTATCAAAGATTTTATAAAAATAAATTTTAACAACGTAAGATTAAAGAAAAGAAAAAAAAATAGACGAAAGAAAGAAATTGTGAAAGAAGGAAACTTTACCACCAAATCAATAGATAAAAACGCTCAAATCCAAAGAATCAACCAAGGCTCTTGATACCAATTGTAGGTCTACGTTTTCTAAGGATTAAGCATGTTATGGTTTATCTAATAAGATGGATGGAAAATGGAAGAACTTAGAGAGAGAAAGAAGAGAAAGAGAGGAAATGGTTGATTAATGAAAAGTGTGTGTAAACACTAAGTGACCAACCCCTCCTAACATGCTAGGAGGGGGTATATATAGCCCACCCTACATGTGGGCTATATGGGCTATATTGGTTCACGATCCCAATATCATTGGAGTGACCGATCCTTTCTAAATAGGTAAAAACGTATTTCTAACAATCTCCCCCAAAGGGAGGTCACTCCAAGTTACAATGTCCTAAATAGTCTATAGCTCGTGATCTATGCTAACAATGATGTGACCGAGACTTTCCTTGGAAAAACATATTTCCAACAGTAACAAAATTCTACCCAACGAGAGATAGCTGGGCAATAGATACAGACTTCTTGTAGCATAATCTCCCGATCTACCAAGTTGAAGGCGTTCTTAAAATCCACTAACAACATCAAAAGACCTACATCACCACCACAACCCTCAATCAGGCGATTCACGACATGAAGTATAGCCTCACTCCCCCCTGACACCTCAACACCATATTGTAAACCATCTAAAGAATGACCAATCATAATAGCACTAACCTTTGGGACAAGACGTCTCTAGACAGTACCCATGGCTATTGGACGAATACCACCACCTGGCTTAATGAGCAGTGTAACAGGAGCACTAGGAATATACTCACCCAAAATCTAAGGAAATTTCCCTGAAAGAAAAAGATTCACCACCTTGGTGATAGAGGAGAATAACTCATCAGAAACAGCAACCGCGGCTCCACGTAAGCAATCCAAGAGGTGTTGGGCACGCAACCCATCTCTCCCACAAGACGTGCCACGAAGGAAACTCTTAATTCTGTCTAGAACCATAAGTGATGATGAGGCGAGTGAAGGATGATCAATTAGTATATGTGGTAAGGATGGGGCATGTTGGAAAGGGTGCTTAGTCTTCAAGTCTTCAAGGGTAGAAGCACTATAAGGAGCAACACCGAAAGAGGAAAGAACTCTAACTACAGCGGTATAGTGTCCATCACAAATCTTCCTCTTACACTGTTTGATATTACGCTCACCCAAATCAAGGTCTTCTCGTCAACAACTGGCAGACTAGGAGAAGATTCGGCCAAAGTCTCCCTCAAAAGTTGCAAACTAATAGGATTAATAGGATTTACAAAAAGTTAGTGGGAAGTCGAGATACTACCTGAGTCCGCACTCCTCTAGCAATCGCAAAGCCTATCCTATTATTATTATTATTATTATTATTATTATTATTATTATTATTATTATTATTATTATATAAACCATCACTTTATTAGAAACAAAAAGGGATTTACAACAAATTGGATGGGAGTCGAGATACTATCTGCGCTCCCACCCCTTTAGCAATAGCAAAACCTTTTCTATGGAAAATATGTACAGCAACGCGCGCTCCAATGTCTCGAGCCTTAGAAAATCTCTGGATCCGCTTCAGCAACGCAACTGCATCTTCTTGTAACTCACCTAGAGAAGAAAATGAGAAAGGGAGAAACCCATATCCAAGAGCTGCACACTTAGCCATATACTTGCATCATTTACGTTGTGCATCATTAATCACAGCTCGGCCGGGTACAAAGTCATTCATCCCCGTTCGAGTCAAAAGAGAAGAACCAGTCAGATCAACACACACATCTTTACCTCCATCCCAAGAATAAAACAAAATATCTGCAGTTTTGTAATGTCTATTATTATTATTATTATTATTATTTTATAATAACTTCACTTTATTAAAATAATAGGATTTTACAAAAAGTTAGTGGGAAGCCTAGATACTATCTGAGCTCCCACTCCTTTAGCTATAGCGAATCTAATCCTATTAAAAATATGAGCAACACCACGTGCTCCGATGTCTTAAGTCATAGAGAACTTTCGAATCCGCTTTAGTAAGGCAACCACATCCTTCTCTAATTCCACAAGCAAAGAAAATGAAAAGGGAGAAACCCATATCCAATGTCTGAACACTTAGTCTCATACTTTACTCGTTTATGATGTGCTGCATCAGTTACCACACGACCTGGTACAAAATCAACCATTGCAGTTTGTGTCAAAGGAGAGGACCCTGTCAAATCTACACACACGTCAAGGCCTCTTTCCCATGAGTAGAGTAACATATCCGCTGGACGTAAAGGTTTGTCGCGCCCTCCACCAAGACCAATATCAACTTCCTTGCCTGCCAAAATCCCCGACCTAAAACAGATGTCAACAAGTGTATCTCGTAAAACATTATGCCGATGTTTAATGCCAATGATACCAGCACAAGAAACAGCATGGTCTCCATAAATATCCCCCACAAACACCCTAGAGCAAGCTGAGCACGGCTTCAGAACAGAAAAAATTGGAACACCTAACCGATAACATATTATTATTATAATAATAATAATTATTATTATTATTATTATTATTATTATTATTATTTTTTAATTATTTTTTTTAATCGAAATTCCAATTTTATTAATCACACAAAATTGGAAGGGAGCCGCGAAACAAGCTGCGCGCCCACCCCTTTTTGAATACAAAAACTAAGTCTAGACATCAAAAAACCGCCACTCCTCGCGTCATTAGAATGACAACCAGCTAACCGCTTAAGACGCGAGAGAGTACCCATCGCCTCCTCCTCAAACTCCCCAAAAGTCGAGAAGGCGAATGGAATAAACGAGTAACCATGCTCAGCACAAATAGAAGAATACTTCCTCTTCTTCTTCTGAACAGCCGACTGCAAAGCACTCCCAGGAACCCACGAATCCAACCCCGTCCCTGCAAACGGAGAAACCCGTGTAACATCTAAACACGCATCTTTGCCCTGGGACCAATTGTGTAGCAATAAATCTGCTGGCCGAAGATCATGCCCACCATCAGAAACAAAACCCAAATCAGCTTCTTTCCTCACCGACACACCAACCTTAGAACAAATATCAAACAACACATCACGAACAAGATTGTGCCGAAACTTAACCCCCAAATCACTAGCGCAATGAACATCATGATCACCCCACAGATCCATCCGATGTACATGGCAACCCGAGCACAAAGAACCATCAGGAAATAAAGGAATCGATAAACGATAACACAATACCGCACAAAACTGTCTCGGGTTCATCCACTGTCCCAGCCCATCAGTCGGAATAGTGAAGAGGTAATCTTGCGCATGAGGAGCACGCACACAGCTGAGAAGTGCCTCCTGACGACGACTCAACCCGAAACGCGACGTCAAACAACCATCAATGAAACCAAAGTAACTCTTTGCCAAAGACTTCATAAACTGGGGGACAGGAGAGCTAGTGGTGACAGAGAGAGGATCGACACCACAACAAGTCGAGAAAGCATCAAGAGCAGACTGAAAAATAGGGCCCGGCGAAACAATCCCAGACCTTGCCAAAATCCGATCCTGCAAATCACCAGACTGTAAACGAGAAGCAATAAAGGCAAAGCACCTGACATCCTCAGCACATAAAACCCCTAGGCCACCAATACTGATAGGAAGAGTAGCAAGACGCCACTGCAAATCACCAAACCCATGCCCTGAACCCGTAACAATCAACTCCAAAGACGCGCGTAAGGCCTGATCAAACTGTGACAAAACACCCTCAAGAAACCCAGGGGGGCAAGTCCTCAAAGCATACACCAACTTTGAAACACCAGCACAATAACGAAGGAGAAGAAGTTCACATTGCGGGTCATCAAGCCCCCTAATAGCCTCTAACAAAGAAATAGCCTTAGAAACCCGACGCTCAACAAAATTACCAGCAAAACCTAAATCACGACTAATAGAGCCACCAAGAAGCTTGACACCAAACCTCGGACGAGAAATAGAAGCAGGGAAGAGGCCATCTACCAACCCCCGAGGATCCTCCACCGGCCAGAAAAGCTCAGACTTATCAACGTTTAGATGTAGCCCACGAGCTGGTCCCTCCACACTAATAATATCCAAAGCCTTAGCAACCATAAGAGTATCACCAATAATAGTGCCGTCATCAAGGTACCATGCATGAAGGGAGAGCTCACACGCCTGATGAATAGCATGAACAAGTGGATGCAGAGCAAGAGAGAATAATAAGGGACCCAATGGACCACCCTGCTGAACCCCCTGAGAAGACCAAAGAATAGAATCCCTATAATAAAGCCGAGCTGGCCGAGAATAGCAAAACTCCACCCAAGGAGAGATAGCCGGACACCTCAGCCGAACTTCATGAATAATGGTGCTCCTATCAACAAGATTAAAGGCATTCTGAAAATCCACCAAAAGCATAGAAAGTCCGGCCTCATCCCCTCTCTCCTCCACAAACCTGCTGACAGAATGAAGAACCGCCTCACACCCACCTGGCACCCCCACACCAAACTGAAAATCATGCAGATAAGAGGTCATCGATTCCCCAACAGAAGAAGATGCAACCTTAGAGACAAGCCTCCTCCACACAGTACCAATAGCAATAGGCCGAATGCCCCCTCCAGGCTTAACAAGCGGAGTCAAGGGGGCACTGGCAATAAACTCACCAAGCAGACTAGGACACTTACCAGAAAGAAACAGATTAACCACACCAGTGATAGAAACCAAAAGATCATCAGCCACAGCAGAAGCTGCCCCTCCCAAAACATCTAAAAAATGTTGAGCTCTAAGCCCATCTCGACCACAAGAAGTACCTTTGGGAAAACTTCGAATCCGATTCAATACCAGATCCCTGCGAACAAAAAGCGTGTCCACCCCACAAGAAGAAGAAGGCACAACAGGAGGAGAAGCAAAGGGATGCTTAGCCTCCAAATCCCCCAGGGTGTCAGGAGAATCAGGGGCAACACCCGAAGAAGTGAGGACCTTAATAGCCGCTGAAAAGTGGCCATCACCCAGCTTACGCTTGCACTGAGAAATATTAGCCGCCATAGCATCTTTCGACCTCAAGTACCTACGCGAAGAAAAGGAAAGACCACCTAAACGATCTCTAATCAACCCAATCCTCTCCCCAGGATCCCTCCACCGAGCAATGGCATTAGAAATACTAACAAACTGACCACACTCCCTCTCACCAGATCGACGCTGAGCCCTGCAAGACGGTACGAACACTACCAAAATACAACCCGGTAATATGAGAAGTTCCACCCATGTTGCAATATCACTTGGGCTAGATAAAACTTTGTCAAGAGCACTAAGAAAAATCCTAGCAAAACCAAGCCTCAACTTAGGCGGGATGCACTTGACCGTGCGTATGCGCGTCAAAAAGAAACGGTCAAGGAGGTCAACATCTAAACAAAGTGAACCCACCCCTAAGCCAGTTCTAACAGAACCCTCGTCACAATCTGTGGGATGCCCAGAACCTGACAACGAAACCTGACCTCGATCAACATCAACATCCGCACTAGGCGAACAAACTGGCAAAACAATCCCCCAAATCGCACAATCCTCAAAATCTGGAGACTCAACCACAACACCATCCATATGTCTACAATTTTTACCAAAAGTATGCGTACAAAGACACTCACCACATAGCCAAATCCCCGCTTGATGCAAAGCAAGATCAAGGGCCGAAAACAAGGAAAAAACATTTGCGATACGCGCTTTATACACTCCCTTCAACACATCCGTCTTAAAATGGCGAGTACCCAAGTGGTCGATAAAATACTTTTTAGAATGCCCCCGCCCACCTCTACCAGCTCCACATCCTTCTCCCCTTTGCAAAGGGCAAGAAATTCTAAGCGAATCACCCATAATCACAACAATAAAAACCAACACTCACAACTAACCACTCAAAAACCCCAATCTGAAACGACCCACTGCCAGACAACCTACTGTTCACTGCTGAAGTACTAACCCACCACGCACTAACTAAACCCAAACCTAATGCAACAAGCGAACAACCCTTGATGCCACAAACAACCAACAATCAGCACGCAAACGCCCACTCAAAAACCAGCCCGAACCACAAAGCCATATCAAGTCGCAACAAAGCCGAACTAAAGCTGTACCGCTGAGAAGAAAGTGTAACACTAACCAAGACTTTAAATGTTAATAGTAAGAACCTAATAATCGCTCGGAAAAAAAATTATAATACTGTAGAAGAAATGAGCTACACGAATGAGATATTCACTATATGCAAGACCCACAATTTCAACCAATCATGTTGAATTAGTTGAAGGCCACCGATTGGAAATGATACCCATATACAAATCGATGGTACAACCAACAAATTGGAATCTTCAAAATGGATATCATATAGCTTTAGATGAGTACTATTATTTAAATAATAGTAATTCTATTTAGTGATCTTATGTTGAATTGATAAACAATCAACAAAAAAGTGACGAATTAAAGATTGGATGCACCGTGAATGGTGAACGGTTTCTCCAATCCCATCGCCCACACATGAGGGTGTATTATTGTTATTATTATTATTATTATTATTATTTTTTTTTTTTTTTTTTTTTTTTTTTTTTTTTATTTACAAAATCTCAATTTTATTAATCACACAAAATTAGAAGGGAGCCGCGAAACAAGCTGCGCGCCCACCCCTTTTTGAATACAAAAACTAAGCCTAGACATCAAAAAACCGCCACTCCTCGCGTCATTAGAATGACAACCAGCTAACCGCTTAAGACGCGAGAGAGTATCCATCGCCTCCTCCTCAAACTCCCCAAAGGTCGAGAAGGCGAATGGAATAAACGAGTAACCATGCTCAGCACAAATAGAAGAATACTTCCTCTTCTTCTTCTGAACAGCCGACCGCAAAGCACTCCCAGGAACCCACGAATCCAACCCCGTCCCTGCAAACGGAGAAACCCCTGTAACATCTAAACACGCATCTTTGCCCTGGGACCAATTGTGTAGTAATAAATCTGCTGGCCGAAGATCACGCCCACCATCAGAAACAAAACCCAAATCGGCTTCTTTCCTCACCGACACACCCACCTTAGAACAAATATCAAACAACACATCACGAACAAGATTGTGCCGAAACTTAACCCCCAAATCACTAGCGCAATGAACAGCATGATCACCCCACAGATCCATCCGATGTACATGACAACCCGAGCACAAAGAACCATCAAGAAATAAAGGAATCGACAAACGATAGCACAATACCGCACGAAACTGTCTCGGGTTCATCCGCTGACCCAGCCCATCAATCGGAATAGTGAAGAGGTAATCTTGTGCATGAGGAGCACGCACACAGCTGAGAAGTGCCTCCTGACGACGACTCAACCCGAAACGCGACGTCAAACAACCATCAATGAAACCAAAGTAACTCTTTGCCAAAGACTTCATAAACTGGGGGACAGGAGAGCTAGTGGTGACAGAGAGAGGATTGACACCACAACAAGTCGAGAAAGCATCAAGAGCAGACTGAAAAATAGGGCCCGGCGAAACAATCCCAGACCTCGCCAAAATCCGATCCTGCAAATCACCAGACTGTAAACGAGAAGCAATAAAGACAAAGCACCTGACATCCTCAGCACATAAAACCCCTAGGCCACCAATACTGATAGGAAGAGTAGCAAGACGCCACTGCAAATCACCAAACCCAGGCCCTGAACCCGTAACAATCAACTCCAAAGACGCGCGTAATGCCTGATCAAACTGTGACAAAACACCCTCAAGAAACCCAGGGGGGCAAGTCCTCAAAGCGTACACCAATTTAGAAACACCAGCACAATAACGAAGGAGAAGAAGTTCACATTGCGGGTCATCAAGCCCCCTAATGGCCTCTAACAAAGAAATAGCCTTAGAAACCCGACGCGCAACAAAATTACCAGCAAAACCTGAATCACGACTAATAGAGCCACCAAGAAGTTTGACACCAGACCTCGGACGAGAAATAGAAGCAGGGAAGAGGCCATCTACCAACCCCCGAGGATCCTGCACCGGCCAGAAAAGCTCAGACTTATCAACATTAAGATGTAGCCCACGAGCCGGTCCCTCCACCCTAATAATATCCAGAGCCTTAGCAACCATAAGGGTATCACCAATAATAGTGCCGTCATCAAGGTACCATGCATGAAGGGAGAGCTCACACGCCTGATGAATAGCATGAACAAGTGGATGCAGAGCAAGAGAGAATAATAAGGGACCCAATGGATCACCCTGCTGAACCCCCTGGGAAGACCAAAGAATAGAATCCCCATAATAAAGCCGAGCAGGCCGAGAATAGCAAAACTCCACCCAAGGCGAGATAGCCGGACACCTCAGCCGAACTTCATGAATAATGGTGCTCCTGTCAACAAGATTAAAGGCATTCTGAAAATCCACCAAAAGCATAGAAAGTCCGGCCTCATCCCCTCTCTCCTCCACAAACCTGCTGACAGAATGAAGAACCGCTTCACACCCACCTGGCACCCCCACACCAAACTGAAAATCATGTAGATAAGAGGTCATCGATTCCCCAACAGAAGAAGATGCAACCTTAGAGACAAGCCTCCTCCACACAGTACCAATAGCAATATGCCGAATACCCCCTCCAGGCTTAACAAGCGGAGTCAAAGGGGCACTGGCAATAAACTCACCAAGCAGACTAGGGCACTTACCAGAAAGAAACAGATTAACCACACCAGTGATAGAAACCAAAAGATCATCAGCCACAGAAGCTGCTCCTCCCAAAACATCTAAAAAATGTTGAGCTCTAAGCCCGTCACGACCACAAGAAGTACCTTTGGGAAAACTACGAATCCGATTCAATACAAGATCCTTGCGAACAAAGAGCGTGTCAACCCCACAGGAAGAAGAAGGCACAACAGGAGGAGAGGCAAAGGGATGCTTAGCCTCCAAATCCCCCAGGGTGTCAGGAGAATCAGGGGCAACACCCGAAGAAGTGAGGACCTTAATAGCCGCTGAAAAGTGACCATCACTCAACTTACGCTTGCACTGAGAAATATTAGCCGCCATAGCATCTTTCGACCTCAAGTACCTACGCGAAGAAAAGGAAAGACCACCTAAACGATCACTAATCAAACCAATCCTCTCCCCAGGATCCCTCCACCGAGCAATGGCACTAGAAATACTGACAAACTGACCACGCTCCCTCTCACCAGATCGCCGCTGAGCCCTGCAAGACGGTACGAACACCGCCAAAATACAACCCGGTAAGATGAGAAGTTCCACCCACGCTGCAATATCACTTGGGCTAGATAAAACTTTGTCAAGAGCACTAAGAAAAATCCTAGCAAAACCAAGCCTCAACTTAGGCGGGATGCACTTGACCGTGCGTATGCGCGTCAAAAAGAAACGGTCAAGGAGGTCAACATCTAAACAAAGTGAACCCACCCCTAAGCCCGTTCTAACAGAACCCTCGTCACAATCTGTAGGAGGCCCAGAACCCGACAACGAAACCTGACCTCGATCAACATCAACATCCACACTAGGCGAACAAACCGGCAAAACAATCCCCCGAATCGCGCAATCCTCAAAATCTGGAGACTCAACCACAACGCCATCCATATGTCTACAATTCTTACCAAAAGTATGCGTACAAAGACACTCCCCACATAGCCAAATCCCCGCTTGATGCAAAGCAAGATCAAGGGCCGAAAACAAGGAAGAATCATTCGCAATACGCGCTTTATACACTCCCTTCAACACATCCGTCTTAAAATGGCGAGTACCCAAGTGGTCGATAAAATACTTTTTAGAATGCCCCCGCCCACCTCTACCAGCTCCACACCCTTCACCCCCTTGCAAAGGGCAAGAAATTCTAAGCGAATCACCCATAACCACACCAAAAAACCAAACAACTAACCACTCAAAACCCCAATCCGAAACGACCAACAGCCAGACAACCAACAGTACACTACTAAAGCACTAGCCCACCACACACTAACAAAACCCAAACCTTAATACAACAAGCGAACAACCCTCGAAGCCACAAACAACCAACAATCAGCACGCAAACACCCACTCAAAAACCAGCCCGAACCACTAACAAACTGTAAGGAAACCAACTGCTCGAAACAAACCACTTAACAAACTGTATGGAAACCAGACACACCCCGTAACTATTCGGACAAGCACCAAATCGAACCCGTAACTGTTTCAGCATAATATCGAACCCGTAACTTTTTCGGCCAAGCAAACCAAGATATCCTGAAAACCACAGTCACAAACCCCTAACAAACAATCTGTTGTGAAGAAGATGAAGCGGACAGGTTATGAAGAAGATGAAGCGGACGGTTATGGTGGATTGGAGATGAAGCAGACAGGTTATGAAGAAGATAAAGCGGACGGTTATGGTGGATTGGAGATGAGGCGGACGGTTATGGTGGTTATGGTGGAGATGAAGCAGACGGTTATGGTGATGGGAACCGATCAAACCCGTAACAGATATGGAGATGAAGCAGACGGTTAAGGTTATGGTGGATTGGAGATGAAGCGGCCAGATATGGAGATGAAGTAGACGGTTATGGTGATGGTGGATTGGAGATGAAGCGGCCAGATATGGAGATGAAGCAGACGGTTATGGTGATGGGAGCCGATCAAACCCGTAACAGATATGAAGATGAAGCAGACGGATATGGTTATGATGGATTGGAGATGAGGCAGGCGGTTATGGTGGTTATGGTGGATTGGAGATGAAGCAGACGGATTGGAGATGAAGCAGACGGTTATGGAGATGAAGCAGACGGTTATGGTGGATTGGATTGGAGATGAAGCAGACGGTTATTATTATTATTATTATTATTACTATTATTACTATTATTATTATTATTATTATGTTTTGTAATGTTTTTTATTTAATGTAATATTTTTATTTATAAAATAAAAAAATATTTTGAACTTGATCGTCTTGTTGTAGAAACTAGGTCGCCTGTATGTCGCCAGAGAGAGAAAGCTAATGTGACAGAAAAAATGGAGGTAGTTGTTACATGCAGCCTTAGTTATTACAATGTTACAAGTACTATATGTAGTAATACAAGAAAATAAAAAAGCTCACCAATTTACTACGTGTTAATAACTACATTATGTATTTTCTTTATCCTTTGTATGTCATTTTTCAATGTGAAAATTACCTAAACGGACTATCTAAGTTTCACTTTTCTGGCAGAGGACAAAAACACATTATAAAAAAAACCACCATTCCATGGGTTTTTACCAGTGCAAGACTTATGGGAACACGTGTCGCACATTTATTGCTCGTTAAAAAAAAGACTATTACACCATATATCCGCGGAATCGAATAAAAAAAATATTACACAGTTTCAATCCCGCACAATGGGAATATTATTAAAATATTGATACCGGCCTGGGAAACCTCTTTAATTCAATCTAATAATTTTGTTATAGAAGTGTATTGACGTGTTTGAAATCGACGTAGGAACGATTTTGTGAATGTTATTGTGTTATCTTCTTGACGATATAATTTAAGTTTTTTTGGTCATTTGTGTCATGTTTAATGAGTACTTTCTAATGGTGTAAATTTTTTAGTGATGTTAAGTTACAAGTAAAAAATTGTGAAGCTCCAAAGTAGATCACTGAGTTTATTTTTAACAAAATTTTAAGATATGATTTTGATGCTTAAGTGATTTTGTAAACATCATTATGTAATTATATTGATTATATAATTACTACTGTCAAGGTGATATGTGTTTTTTTAACGAGCTCTTTAATATAGTATAAATTTTTTCCAATTTTTTGTTGTGAAACATTAGTTGTGAAGCTCGAGAGTAGGTCAATTGTGAAGCTCGAAAAGATATATATTTGAGTATGTATGCGGAATGTTCGTATTTAACGGAGAATCATTGATGCAAGATAGAGTTAGATAATAATGAATCAACAAAAATAAAATGGTTAAATAACTGAAAGGATATAACTAAATAAGTACGCTTCACCCTAAACGATAAATTCATTTTGTTGACTGGTGTTGAGTATTAACGATTCTTTGTACGATCCTAGAAAAACGAACCAGCATTGTTGTGAATAGCATCATTGTTTTCAAATATATGTAAATATCCACTCGATATGTGTAGTTCGTGTCCAAATTAAGTAGGGTTGAGTTCAACTTCAATGAGAGGTTCACCATACATAGTGAATCCAAGTAACTTTGGCACATGTTGAATTGGCATCCCATAGGTGAATAATAATCTTTTTTGATTAGCCTCCCCAAAGTCCAACACCCATCCACACATAAAATGTATACCGTTTGAAGTGTAACTACCTGAAAACACTAGAGAGTTTTCATGGTTGATAATATAGTACAGAGGTGGAACCATAGATCTTATCTCGACAGGAATGTCTATAACTTGGAAATGATTATGAACCAAATAAAACGAGACAAGAAAGTAGTTTTGTGCTAAGTCCCATCATTAGAGTAGATCTTCTCAGAGACAACCCAATATATTCTACATGCGACTACGTCTTGACTATATCTTTTTAACCTAATTGATTGATGTGGTAAACGGTATGGTTCGAGTCTTTTCTAGCTCCTAGATCTAAGTAATCGTACATCCACAAACCACGGGCCTTCATCGTAAAGCGGTAATTAATCTTCATAAAGGTTAGGTCTAGCATGACGGGATTGATACTAAAACCAAACAACATCTTTGGTGAATCAAGTTCTTTTATGTAGTTGGGTCTTACAACAGAAACAAGTTTCCCTATAGACGGGTTGAAAAGAACGAGAGCATAATCACTAGCATATGAAAAACACCATACACCTCCTGAAGTTCCAAATGGGATGATATGTTCAAGATTTAAACAAAATCTTAAAGGGTGAAATTTAACCTACTATCCGCAGATAACATGAAAGCCTGAATCACTTGTCTATATGTTAATATAAACGAACACTTGTGTGATTTACGAGAGCCGCATCGACGAATGAAGTTTGAACGGTCAATGGTTGCCTTCCATCTCCGAGACACCCTACAGAAATCAAGTAAAGACTTCACTGGAAGTCTAAGCATGATTTCTCTTTGGATATCAAATGGTAGGTAGTGTGAAATTTATGAAATTTATGTTGGAAGTAATAGTGTTTTTGATGTTGTTATTTTATGGCTGATGATTTATTAAGTAAGTTAGTCTTGTTTAGTTATATATATAGATAATTGATTAGGTAACATAATTATTGAATGTAGTGTGTCATTGGTGACAAGTATAGTACATATAGAGATTGATTTTACAAATAAATGGTTACTTGGAATTGTGTCATGCCTGTCATTCAAAGATAGTTTTCTTGGTATAACATGGTTACTGACATTATGCATATAAACCGATCCTAAAAGTAACACATTAATAATTTATTTCACAGACAATACTTAAGGAATGAAAACACATGAAACATAGTATGTTGCCAAACTTATGTAGAAAATTTAGAAACATAAAAGTAAAAAAATGTTTGACAAGGGGAATGGTAGGAAATATTCTTGCTCGTTCTACAATTGTTTGTATTTGTTAATTAAATCTTCCTTCTCCGTGCCGATCCTATTAGTTCTAGCCTTATTGCGTGCAAGTTGTTTACCGTACGCCTATCCGCTTCATGAGTCATTAGGAGAGCATGTAAGACTTAGCTGTTACGACTTGTTACTGGCATACCATGGGCAAACGTCATTTGAGGTTCGTGTGTACGCAAGCGCTGCAAATATGTATGCAAGTCAAGCATCAATTTTTGGACAAGTTCTATATCAGTTGAGAAGTCTGCCGATGGCCTTGTTCATATTGATACGTTTTTTATGTTGAAGTCAAAACGACAAAGGAAAAATCTTTAATCGAAGAGCCTTTTATTCCTAGTTTCACGATGGTTGAAGCTAGTGACTTGACTTTAGATGATTTAATTTCCCGACCTCATCGACGCGGAAGAGAAGACGTTTTTGATCCCGATGGCGATTTTATCGAGATCAAGCGTATACTTGATGATCTGCCTTTGATTTTAGAGTTTGATGGTGATCGTTACGTTAGCCCGGTGGGTGATATTTTCTTTATAGACTCACGTTTTAAAAATCCTAACCCCCCCTCCCGCCTTCAAGATAAATGTGAAAGTTTTTAGTGTGCCTAAAATTGTATTGGAAACACCAAATATTTTCAGTTTAATCAAATTGGGTTTTTGTAATAACGGAAAGTTAAAAAATGAAAAAGGGAAAGATTTTGAAATTAATTTGAAAAATGTCTTAAAGTTAACTCCGTCATCACCTCGTTTAATTGAGGTTACTACAAACGCGTCTACTCCTTTTGATGACGTTTTGTATGGATCTAGTGCGGGGGAAACCCTATATGTTTCCTCACACTTCTCCACCGAGGACGAGATTTTTGATCCCGGTATCACGTTTAAGGGTAAATCTCGGTCTTTTACCGAAGTAGTCACAAAATATTCTTTCTACACTTACGGTGCGAGTTTACCTCGAGTAACTCAATTCGTTTGCACACCCAGTGTCCCACCCTTCTCTTATCATTCTATTTTCTTGTGTCCCATTAGGATGATGATGTTCAAAGTCGTGTTGTTTCGTTTATCATCCTAAAACGAAGACATGATCTTTGGTCCCGGTATAAGGACTATGTCTTTAATATCGGTTGCTTTGGGCTTTGTGTTTTTTATGTAAGACCCACTTGACCATTACCATGATAATCCCTAAATGATCAAATTTATGGGGATTCGAGTCGAGATTTTGACTCGGTTAACAAAAACAAGGTACCTCGTGGGGGATTCTCATGCTTATCCTTGTAAATATTTTTGTTTTCTAATTAGCCTAATGAGGGGATTTGTGCCCTTTCAATCTTTGTTTCGTGGTTGTTTGTGACTTGTGGTTAATTAGGTCATTATCATCACGATTGAAGAATCTTGTGTTCGTTTTACTCGAGCTTCGATCGTTGCTTTGAAGATTTTCTGATATTCGATGATATATATCCTTTTACGTTCTAACATTTATCTTTTCACACAATTCATGAACGGCTTAAGATTAATTGTTAAACCCTTTCCATGCGAGATCTTAAGCATTCGACTTTTCGTCTCTAGTATGGGGGTGTTCCATCCTTAGACTCGAAACATTAAGGACAATGTTTAAGTTAAGTATGGGGCGGTAAATAGATACTCGACCTTGCTAAACCTTCACGCTCTCCAAAGTTTATCGTTTTGTTGCAAATAAGGCTAACAATGGCCAAATTTTAATTTTTTTCTTATTTTTCATAAGTGTTCAAGGCACGAACGTAGATTTTCCGATGGCGAGAATAAGAGTAAATTTTGACTTGACTGTACGTGTTGAGCACTTAGCTTCAATTCCTTAACTTTTATTAGGCTAAGTCTCTTAAACGAGGACGAGAAATGATAGCGTTATCATAAGTTACTATGCTAAACTTTAGAGTACGCGTATTCTTTCAAAAACTCATGTGTCCTAATTATTTGCTTCTTCTCCCCTAGCTTATATATTTAAATTGTTAATAAATATTGACTTAGCGATTTAGTCTTAATTGTTGGTTTCTAACTGATTCTAATGCCTTCCATGTAATTAAATTGGGAAAACATTTGGGAATCGCCAGCGTCACGGTTTTGAAGTATTGGCAACCCGAATAATCGAAAGCTTCACCCAATAATAATTTTTAAGCACCTCTTCACCTAAATCAAGAAAAAATTCGAAGCTCACAAGGCTGGAAAATCTATGCAAAAATTGAAAGTGAATGTCTTAAATCTTGAAGCTTTAAAGATACAAATTACGTGTTACGTTGAGGATATACATCTTTGGTCATAATAAACACCTCATGGAGAGGTTAAATAAAAGGCAAGGCAGACCGAAGCCCTAAAAAGCGGAGGTAAACCTTTGATAATAAGGCCCATCCGTTAGGGGGCATATAAAAGTCTTGGTAACAAGTCAAATGTTCAAAACCGTTATAAAACCGTGTTTATTGAATCTTATTTGTTGACTTAATTTTTTGACATTGTTGTCTATTATGACAGGTTATTAATTTCAATGATTTTGGTTACACTGTTATGGCTCTATTTTTGGACCTTAATCTCTACTTACGCATAAGTAAAAAATGTAACCTCGTGATCATTCAAGACAAAAATAAAATATAAGAGATACCAATTAGGAATAAGGGAGTCTAAGTACGTGATTAGAGCATATGAGTAGTGTTAGCATTACTAACTTATAATGACAATGATCTCGTTACCCGCTTCATAGAATTGGGTGAAAATCGAGGACGACGAACTTATCTCTATGAGGCATTCACGTGTTCTTACTCTATGAACCTAAAAGTCCCATTTTGCGATGAAAATCATACATTATGGCACACATAGTAGTAATTCAGTAAGTTAAAATTTCAATGAATGTTATATAAAAATGAATTTTAGAAATGCTACGATACTTTATTCTAGCATTGGTGAGGGCACGACAACGGTTTTGTATGGGGGCTTGATGAGACTACAATTATACATAGTCTCATCGCCCAAAACGGGCTCAAAATGCTTAATTATATCATAAAATACCGTGAAATATGCTTGTATTCATTTGTTGTGTATTTTAGGTACAGATATCGTGAAATAGACAAAAAGATCACACGAATCAAGCAAAAACGAACACGGGAAACAAAGCCGCACAAAGAACCGGACTCGATTGTTGTTTTTTTAAGAAAGTCCCTCAAGTTTGAAGAAATGACAAGATTGTCCCCTCATCTTTTTAAATACTTGTTACTTTTGGCCCTTATAAACCTTAAAAATTACTAAGGAGTCCTTAAAGTTTCAAGAAGAGTCAAAAATAGCCCTAGAAGATCCAAGATATTGCGATTTAAGTCCTTTTCTATGTTGATACTACTTACAAAACTGTCACAAATCTGATATCTCCTTCACAGAGGGCTATATTCACTTTTTTCTTTTTCTTTTGATTTCTTTGTGTATACTTGTTTGCTATTGGAATCACGGGGCACCCCACTTGCGTTTTGCAAGTGGCGAGTCATATTCAAGCACGACACAAACACAAATAAGCCACTAGTTAAGCAAATAACCCTCAGAAACAACAAAGTAAGCAAATGAACAACTCTTATGGGCCTATATCAGATAGTGAACATTCAGAGATTTAAACTTTGATGTTTGGTGAACTTCAAGGCTTCTATAAGCACAACTCAAGTAGGAATAAGCCAAATACAGACTCACGAAAGATAAATGGTTCACGTGAACAACAATAAACCGAATCAAACACTGGGCATATCAAAGCACAGAAAACACTAAAGAGTTAATATGTTGATCTAATGGGCACTTAAATGAACTTGTTTGCAAGCAGTAACCTATATAAGCACTGAAAACTTCAATATAGCTATCTCAAAATCTAAAATAACCTAAACACTAACATATTCCAAGCCTAATCATCCTAGATATATGTGATCCTATGGAAATAACTAAATGTTGCTATGCAACACTTTAAGGAGATAACATTGAGCACAAGTAAAACTTCAAACAACACTTCCAAATGATTGGTGCACTCACAAAGTACTCAAAACAGGCAATCACATCATAGCATACAACCTGAGGTCGATAAGCACAAAGTATCACACAAACCTCAAAGTCTTTACATAGGCACAAATTAGAGCAAATAAGCAAAACCAAATTCTTAAACTAAATCCTCAAATCTTAATGCAAAAAACTAGATATCCTAGACCTTTAAGGTGTATGCAGAGCTAAGAAGACCTTGGTGGTCAATTACCACTCAATAACCAACTGTCCCAAACATACTCTTATATCAAGAAAATGAAATTTTAACAAAGAATTTATGCTCAAACTTTCACCAAAAGCAATCTAACTTATCCTAACACGTTTCAAATAAACAAATAGACATATTCAAACATTTGTCCTAACATCAAAGAGTTTTGTTCAATAAATCACCATAACACAAATTTTCAAACAAGTATAGAGGGTACAAGTGTTTTACCTTGTGAGCTTACATCCAAGCATCACAAAGGCATGCTTATGCCTTCTCCATCAAGCAGGAGGCTTGAGCTTAGGGGATTTAAGAAGATGATGTTGGTATGTGAAGAAGATGATGACGATGCACTAACAAAGACCACACATCACCCAATATGCTTCATTTGTGTACGTGTTAAAACCAAACAAGTAAAAGAAGATGTGAACTGATAAACAGCCTATAAGATTATAAGCCTGGCTTATAGATTAAGCCAGCTTATTCCTTATAGCTTATATAACAAAAAATTAAACCTTTTTTGAAACTGATTTTTCTCAAACCTTTAAAAACAAACTTTTAAACTGACTGAAATTTGATAAAAACTTAATTCAAAACTGAACTTAACATCCTAAATCCACTTTCACTTCTTTATGATGAAAAATCCAAATTGTTGAAAAGCTTTTTCAGAAAATCAACTTTGAACACGAATTGTATTTGAAAAACCCTTGTACTAACTTTGCAATAAAAAGTAAACAATTATACTAAATAAACAATAAAGTTGGAACTCAGATTTCTTGTAAAAAATTAAACTTCATTTTCATTAATAAATAAAAATTTACAAAATTTCTGGAATAAATAATAAGGGTCACTGACGACTCCTTATATAGTAAAATGAAGAAAAATCTACAAAGATAAACCTAGTAGAAATCCAAAAATGCCCTTGAAGTCTTGTTGAATTTTCGAGTCAAAACCTGGCCATGTGATGATGTTTGCTTTCCAGTTGTGTAGAAGTAATCTAGACCATCCAAGAAACCTTTGGGGACAAGAAAATCCTATGAGTCGTTGATTCCTCTGTGGTGACTTGTCTTCTTGCTCAATGTGGGTAAGGGGACAGCTGGGTTAGTCATGTGAGTGAGAGTGATAGATTTTTGGGGATGGGGTTTTGGTTAAGACATGATCAATTATTAATCTGCATATTATGGGGGTTTAGTTTTGGGTAATGAAGGTTTAGTGTTTTAGGGTTCTTGGGAGATTAAGGGGATGTTTTGATTATGTTTTGGGTTACAGTAGGTGTTTAGAGGGAAGGGAAGTGGGATTAATAAATATTAATTCAAGAGTTTATTAAAAAAAAACTGGTGGTGACCTGAGGTGTTTGATTTTGGGCTGGGTCGGGTTAAAAGGCCGGACTTTGGGTGGGTTTATGGGTTTGGTTAGGGTAATTGGGTGGTTTAGTGAATATGAGTTATAAAAGTGGCAGATCTAGTCCCTTGTCTTCCAATTTTTCTTCAAATAGAGTTTAGCCAGAATAATTATGTTTTCCCTTTGTTGAAACTTTCACTTACTTGTCATTTAAGGCACAAGTATTTGATCAAACTTTCATAAGGGCTTGTTGTGTAATATTGACCAACTTCAAGGGTATTTCTTGCCATGTCGTCAAAGTTCAAGGACCATACTTGTACAAGTTGATTCTTGGAGAATCAAAGTTGACAAATATCCAAAGATGAGGGACCAAACTTATACAATCTTCAAATTCAAGGGCATTTTTGCAAAATCACAACTCGGGTCCGGTTTATTGTGCGGCTTCGTTTCCCGTGTTCTTTTTTCTTTGTTCCTTGTGATCCTTTTGTTTTTTTCTCGATATCCATACCTAAAATATACAACAAACGGATACAAGCATATTTTGGGGCATTTTAATGATATTTTAAGCGTTTTAAGCCCGATTTGGACGATGAGACTATGTATAATTGCAGTCTCATCACTCCCCCATACTAAACCATTGTCGTGCCCTCACGCAATGCTAGAATAAAGTATCTTAGCTTCTCCAAAATTAACACTTTTATTGAAACGTAAACTTGCTACACTACTACTATTACTACTACTTGCGTTTTAGACATAATGTATGATTTTCATCGCAAAATGGGACGTTTAGGTTCATAGAACAAGAACACGTGAATGCTTCGTTAGAAATAATTTTGTCGTCCTCGATTTTCACCCAATTCCATGCTAAGCGTGTAACGAGATCATTGTTATTATAAGTTAGCAACACAATCATATCTCATGAGTGTTAATTACGAACCTAGACTCCCTTATTCCTAATTGGTGTCTCTTATTTATTTTTGTCTTAATGATCACGAGGATACATCATTGACTTATGCGTGAACAAAGATTAAGTCCAAAAATAGAGTCTCAACGGTGTAACCAAAATCATTAAATTAATAATTCATCCTAATAGACAACGATGTCAAAAAATTAAGTCAACACAAAGGATCGATAAACACGATTTTAGAACGGTTTTGAACATGAGACTTATTACCATGACTTTTATTATCCGCCTAATCATCGGTGGTTTTATTATCATGGTTTACCTCCATCTTTTATTCAACTTCGCCATGAAGCTTTTATTATGACTTTGGTCTTTCCCTTGTCTTTTATTATCCGCCATCATCGGTGGTTTTATTATGACTTGACGTATATCCTCACGCTAAAGCAAATTTTGGATCTTTAAAGCTTCAAAGATTAAGGCTTTATTCACTTTCAATTTGGGCATAGATTTTTTGGCCTTGTGAGCTTCAAATTTTTGCTTAATCTAGGTGAGCACGTAAAATCTTATTATTGGGTGAAGCTTTCTATTATTCGGGTTGCCAGTACTTCAAAATCGTGACGCTTACCTTATTCTTTCCAGAATTTAATTACATAGAAGCTACTAAAACAAATTAGAAACCAACAATAGTGACTAAACCGCTAAATCAATATTTATTAACAATTTGTTATAAAAGTGTGGGGAGAATAAGCTAATAATTACTACACATGAGATCGTGAAAGATTACGAGACTTATAAATAACTCTATCATTTCTTGTACTTAGCCTAAAAAAGTTAAGGAATCGAAGCTAAGTGCTCAACACGCACGGTCGAGTAAAAAATTACTCTTATTCTCACCATCAGAAAACCTACATTCGTGTATTAAACACTTATGAAAAATACGAAATTTTTTAAAATTTGGCCATTTTTAGCCTTATTTTGTAACAAAATGATAAACAAAAAGATAAACTTTGGAAACTGTGAAGGTTAGGCAAGGCAAGTATCTATTCACTCCATACTAAAGTTAAACATTGTCCTCAATGTTTCGAGTCTAAGGGTAGGATACCCCCATCCTAGAGACGTAGTCGAATGCTTAATCTAGCATGGAAAGGGTGTAACCGTTAAATTTAAAGCCGTTTATGAAGTGTACTATAAACCTAAGGTTAGAACATATAAGGATATATCATGTGGATATCGAAAAACTCTTCAAAGCAAACGATCGAGTGCTCCCATAAACGAACATGAGAGGCTCCAATCGTGAAGATAATGGTCATCTAAAAACCACAATTCACAAACAACCACGGAACAAAGGTTGGAAGGGCACAAATCCCCTCACATTAGGTTAACTAAAAAGCAATAATATATACAAGGATAAGCATGGGAACTCCCCCACGAGGCACCTTGTTTTTGATAACCGAGTCAAACGCTCGACTTGAATCCCCATAAATGTGATCATTTAGGGATTATCTTGGTTCGGTCATTTTTGGTGGGACTTACATGTAATCAAGGCCCAAAAGCAACCGTGAATAAAGGCAAGGCCTTTATACCGGGATTGAAGATCGTATCCTCACATTTTGTTGAAAATAAAACACGCAAAGCCGAAGGATACGTCTTGTAAGGAAGAAAACTCCTTACAACGTAAGTAAATTCATCATATCCGAGGGGGTGGGTTGGTATACTTTGAAACGAAGGTAAAACTGAAAGGGAATCACCAAAAATAGGAGTTTCAAAATTTCCCCCTAGATCGAAGGCAAAACCCTCACTAAAATCCTCATTCTCATCGAGAGCTGGTCCATCGGTGAACCCCTCGAGAATGGAAACGTCATGAGTAGAAAGAGAAGTCTCAAACGTATGAGACTTCGGGTGGGTGACTAGCAAATCCGGCTCATCGAGTTTAAGATCCTTAGAATCCTCACTCTCGATGTCCTCGAACGTCTCATCAAAGAGAGGATCTACGTCACCAAAAATGAACGCGTCATCAAATTCAAATAAAGGGTTCGAAAAAATTTTAAAATCGGTATTTTGAACGTCCTCGTCGATTAGTGACTCGTCATCACTAGCGGAAAAATCATCGTCACTGAAAAGAGGGTTCGAAAAAGTCGTTGATTCTCTCCCCGAAGTGTCAATGGGAGAGACATAATCACAAGAAATCGATTCACACTCACTATTGCAATTGGCCTCGTTAGAATCTTCGTGGAAAAATTCATCGAGAGCAAAATCACTTACCTCATCTTCGGAGAAAACCGTAGGTTCCCTTTGGATTGGAATAGGGATCTCGACACTAGGATTAGTGCTAAGATTCGTCTCCCCATACTTAGAGAGGCATCGGTTTCCGTAGTGGGTATAGGAGTAAAAGGCTCTTCATTTGAAGATTTTCCCTTAGTAGTTTCGACATCGGCGTAAAAAAACGTATCAATGTGAGCAAGGCCATTGGCGGACTTCTCACATGATAAATCGACAATCTCACTCGGTGTGGAATTAGGAGTAAAAGGCTCGTCACGAGACGTTGTAGCCTTGATGGTTTCAAACTGGTCCTTCGGAGGGATCGAATGCGGGTTCTCAAAGAACGTAGAAATAGTAGTAACGCGTCCCTCTTGAATTAAATTTTGATACTCTTCAAAAATCGAGGGATCAACGATTCTCCCTAAAACCTTATCAATTTCTTCTTTTTCAAAATCACTTAACGGACTATCTTCGTCAAAATTTGGTGTAGTTTGATTTTGAAAATCTTTGATAATTTCAACTTCATTAGAAAAATTAGGTTCCAAAGGTTTAACATTCATCGTTCCAACACGTGCTACGAGTTTTTCTTGTTGTTTATTTTCGAAAACATTTTCAAAAACCTCGTTCGTTGACACCCTCGTTTCCTAATCTTCGATGCTCTTTTCAACCTCTTCCACAATTAGGGTATCCTTTTTCTCCATAATTAGTTGGAAGAGCATATCAATTCGTTCATTGAAACGATTAGACCTTTCATCGACACGATTAGAACCTAGATCATCATCGAAAATATGTTGTGGAGATGATTGGTCAAAATCGGATTTGTAACATGGATCGGGCTCATGAGAATTTTGATGATCGAGATTGTATGGTGGGGCCTCAAAATTATCAAAACCGGAATTATCGAATGGTTGGAAAGAAAAAGTATCGTGAGGCCCCCCCACAATTGTCGCAACACGGATTTTGAGAAAAATCCGGTTCGTCGTATGGATAACCACCCCCATTGTCGTAATTGTAACCCATGTTGTGTGATTAGTCAAAACCAGAAAAATGATTGTCGAAATACGTATTTTGGTTCATCGGTTGACAATCGTACCCATAGTGAGGTTCATCTCCACAATACTCACATGACGGTGAGTATTGCGAAGATTGGTCAACGAAATTCGGATTTGTCTCGTGATTGTGACCATTTGAGTATTGAATTTGACACTCATCGTGCCAATGGGAAGGGCTTCCCCAATATCAGCAGTGGATAAGACGTTCTTCGTTAGAGTACAAACAATTGTTCGGATTACACGGTGGACATGCCCTAAATATTGCATAGTTGACATAATTTCCGCACCTTTCACATACACACCATGGACAAGTCACGGAACCAAACTTTCGTCTCCCACAACCTTGGCAATGAAAATCCATGAAGAATTAAAATTTAGAGGGGTTGAGAAAAAGAATTATGAAAATAGAGGGAAAAATCGAAGAATCTTTTTGTGTTTTTGGTTTTTTAATTTTTTTTGGAATTTTGGTGTATTACGTAGAAATTAATCTACAAAATTTATCCACTAATCAAATGTCTCATTTAGTGAATCCAAGAAGAATGAAGGTAATTATGTGAAGTAAAAACCCTCGTCGACTTTGAAATGTTGGCGGAACGCCAAAACGTTTCGAGGTTCAATAATTAAAACTAACAAAAATAGATTAATAATACTTGATGTGGCAAACCCTTAATCTATCGTAACTAAACCGATACGCACAAGCAAGCGGAGAAACGAGGCGGCGCGAAGCACTTAAGAGCCTTTTTCTTTAGGGTGTATTTTATAGCACCCGCCTTATACCCACCTTATAGTTTGTATCAATTGAAAAATCTGATTTCTCCTCCCTCCCATCCTTTATATGACACATTTTTCTGTCACAAAACTGTCACAAATATGATATCTCCTTCACAGAGGGCTATATTCACTTTTTTCGTTTTCTTTTGATTTCTTTGTGTATACTTGTTTGCTATTGGAATCACGGGGCACCCTACTTGCGTTTTGCAAGTGGCGAGTCACATTCAAGCACGACACAAACACAAATAAGCCACTAGTTAAGAAAATAACCCTCATAAACAACAAAGTAAGCAAATGACAATTCCTATGGGCCTATATCAGATAGTGAACATTTAGAGATTTAAACTTTGATGTTTGGTGAACTTCAAGGCTTCTATAAGCGCAACTCAAGTAGCAATAAGCCAAATACAGACTCACAAAAGATAAATGGTTCACATGAACAACAATAAACCAACTCAAACATTGGGCATATCAAAGCACAGAAAACACTAAAGAGTTAATATGTTGATCTAATGGGAACTTAAATGAACTTGTTTACAAGCAGTAACCTATATAAGCACATCAAACTTCAAAATAGCTATCTCAGAATCTAAAATAACCTAAACGCTAACATATTCCAAGCCTAATCATCCTAGATATATGTGATCCTATGGAAATAACTAAATGTTGCTATGCAACACTTTAAGGGGATAACATTGAGCACAAGTAAAACTTCAAATAACACTTCCAAATGATTGGTTCACTCACAAAGTACTCAAAACAGGCAATCACATCATAGCATACAACCTGAGGTCGATAAGCACAAAGTATCACACAAACCTCAAAGTCTTTACATAGGCACAAATTAGAGCAAATAAGCAAAACCAAATTCTTAAACTAAATCCTCAAATCTTAATGCAAAAAACTAGATATCCTAGACATTTAAGGTGTATGTAGAGCTAAGAAGACCTTGGTGGTCAATTACCACTCAATAACCAACTGTCCCAAACATACGCTTAAATCAAGAAAATGAAATTTTAACAAAGAATTTATGCTCAAACTTTCACCAAAATCAATCTAACTTATCCTAACACGTTTCAAATCAACAAATAGACATATTTAAGAATTTGTCCTAACATCAAAGAGTTTTGTTCAATAAATCACCATAACACAAAGTTTCAAACAAGTATAGAGGGTACAAGTGTTTTACCTTGTGAGCTTACATCCAAGCATCACAAAGGCATGCTTATGCCTTCTCCATCAAGCAGAAGGCTTGAGCTTAGGGGATTTAAGAAGATGTTGTTGGTATGTGAAGAAGATGATGATGATTGACTAACCAAGACCACACATCACCCAATATGCTTCATTTGTGTACGTGCTATAAACCAAACAAGGAAAAGAAGATGTGAACTGATAAACAACCTATAAGATTATAAGCCTGGCTTATAGATTAAGCCAGCTTATTCATTATAGCTTATATAACAGAAACTTGAACCTTTTTTGAAACTGGTTTTTCTCAAACCTTTAAAAACAAACTTTTAAACTGACTAAAATTTGATAAAAACTTAATTCAAAACTGAACTTAACATCCTAAATCCACTTTCACTTCTTTATGATGAAAAATCCAAATTGTTGAAAAGCTTTTTCAGAAAAACAACTTTGAACACGAATTGTATTTGAAAAACCCTTGTACTAACTTTGCAATAAAAAGTAAACAATTATACTAAATAAACTATTAGAGTTGGAACTCAGATTTCTTGTAAAAAATTAAACTTCATTTTCATTAATAAATAAAATTTTACAAAATTTCTGGAACAAATGATAAGGGTCACAGACGACTCCTTATATAGTACAATGAAGAAAAATCTAGAAAGATAAACCCAGTAGAAATCCAAAAATGCCCTTGAAGTCTTGTTGAATTTTCGGGTCAAAACCTGGCCATGTGATGATGTTTGCTTTCCAGTTGTGTAGAAGTAATCTAGCCCATCCAAGAAACCTTTGGGGACAAGAAAATCCTATGAGTCGTTGATTCCTCTGTGGTGACTTGTCTTCTTGCTTAATGTGGGCCAGGGGACAGCTGGGTTAGTCATGTGAGTGAGAGTGATAGATTTTTGGGGATGGGGTTTTGTGGTTAAGACATGATCAATTATTAATCTGCATATTATGGGGGTTTAATTTTGGGTAATGAAGGTTTAGTGTTTTAGGGTTCTTGGGAGATTAAGGGGGTGTTTTAATTATGTTTTAGGATACAGTAGGTGTTTAGAGGGAAGGGAAGTGGGATTAATAAATATTAATTCAAGAGTTTATTAAAAAAAACTGGTGGTGACGTGAGGTGTTTGATTTTGGGCTGGGTCGGGTTAAAAGGCTGGACTTTGGGTGGGTTTATGGGTTTGGTTAGGGCAATTGGGTAGTTTAGTGGATATGAATTATAAAAGTGGCAGATCTAGTCCCCTGTCTTCCAAATTTTCTTCAAATAGAGTTTGGCCAGAATAATTATGTTTTCCCTTTGTTGAAACTTTCACTTACTTGTCATTTAAGGCACAAGTATTTGATCAAACTTTCATAAGGGCTTGTTGTGTAATATTGACCAACTTCAAGGGTATTTCTTGCCATGTCTTCAAAGTTCAAGGACCATACTTGTACAACTTGATTCTTGGAGGATCAAAGTTGACAAATATCCAAAGATGAGGGACCAAACTTGTATAATCTTCAAACTTCAAGGGCATTTTTGCAAAATCACAACTCGGGTTCGGTTCATTGTGCGGCTTCGTTTCCCGTGTTCGTTTTTCTTTGTTCCTTGTGATCTTTTTGTCTTTTTCTCGATATCCATACCTAAAATATACAACAAACAAATACAAGCATATTTTGGGGCATTTTAATGAAATTTTAAGCGTTTTAAGCCCGATTTGGACGATGAGACTATGTATAATTGCAGTCTCATCAGGTATGTAGCAACTTTCATCACTCTTTTGTAGTTTATTAGGATTGTGTGTTAATTATACCTTGTATAGGATTGGTATTTGTTCCATTGCATTTGTTAGCTCATTAGAATCCTCAGCTTAAGAACAAAGTCACCAAAACAACATTCTGTGTTTCTGTCTAGGATCTGCTTGTTTATGCTATGAATTGTGGGCATTAAAACTTTGGTCAGATTAACTGAGTTGGATTCATATGGTTGTCATGCTAAGATTGAGTGTTTGATCCACATATATTACATCTACTATAACTGTCGAGTATAAAAGGGAGTATTTTGGGTCTGCTTATTTTTATTCATGTCTGTGTGCTTCCAACTGCTATCTGGGGCCTAATTGTGTGGTGTTATAACTTATTTGTGACTCCCCACAAGCAAAAGGCTTGTGGGGGTGCCTGTGTATCCAAACAAGTGAAAAAGAAAAAAAAATGAATTGTAAAAACTCACTCCAGCCTAGCTCGGACCCTTGACCTCTCGCTGGAGGGTTGGTGGTTGTACAAGTGTGTAGGGTGGTCTTATTTTTCAAAGGAATGCAAGCAGTATTAATTAAACACGTTTTCATCTCATCCACCAATAATAAGCCGTGTTCAAATAAGCTGATTCCAGCTTATTTGTATACCTTTTTCTGGTTTTCTTATTTTTCCTTTGTCATTATTTCAGTTTAAGATTTTTTAGAACAAGTTATATATAAAAATAGTTTTTAGACTTAGTTTAAAAATAGGAAAAAGTGATTTTAATTTTCAAAAAAATAGTTTTTAGACTTAGTTTAATATATTTTAAGTTTACAAAAACAAAAATTTGGGTTTTGACTTTTATTTAATTATTTTTATTTTTAGGGTTTTTATTAAACTTAAAATTAAATAATAGTTAATTAAATAATTTTCACAAAATTTGGTTTAGTTTTCCTTTTTAGTTAGATTATTTAGGATTTATTTGGCATTTTTCTATTTTTTTTAAATTTAGTCGAGTTTTACGACGTAATTCGATTTTAGCGTAATCCGTCTTTGTTTTTCTTTTCTTTTCTCTGTCCAAAAGCACAATAACTCCGAAAACGCATTTTTAATTTGGTTTAAACACAAATACCTCCTCGAGAACGAACTCAACGAAGTGTAATTTTTTGTTTTCCTAAACGTTAATACTTAATACTTACCGCATTTATCGCTTTGTTTTTCCTAAAATAAAAGTGTACATTTTTACCACATCAAGTAGCACATTGTAGGACTGAGCATCGGGATTGGACCAGATCGTACCGGACCGAGGACCGAAATGGTCCGAAACCCCGGACCGATACCAGACCGAAATAGTTCGTTCAGGTCCTGGTTGGTCCGGTCCTATTAAGTATATTTGACTAGTTTTTTTAGTAAGACCGAATCGGACCAGAAAAAGGACCGAAATGATCCAAAACCCCAGACATGACTGAAATTATCCGGTCTGGTTCGGGTCGATCTGGTCCAGTTTTCCGGTCTAGGTCGGTTTTGGGTCTACCATGCTCAGCCCTAGCACATTAAGTGATCACAATACACAAGTAAACAACAATTAGATGCAAATATAATGATTAAAAGATAAGGAAAACGAAAGGCAAACCGACATGATGATTTATAGTGGTTCGGCTACAAGGACCCCTTCCTGCCCTACATCCACTCCCCGAGTCACCTAATCGAGAGTTTGACTTTCATTAGTCAATAACCTCCCTTATCCAACGGAGAAAACCTTTACACTTTGCTTACCATATTTACCGACACCTAAGCTAAGATGTTGAGTTCTTTTACATGGGTACACCAACTCCCTTCGACACCGCTTACACTTTATCCGGTACTAAGCTAAACACCGGATCCTAGTACAATGGATACCATCAACACCCGCGTTGTTACACACAAGTAGAACCGACATGACATACATGAAGTTTGTAAGATTTTATGATAGACATATATAATAGATAGATAGAGAGAGATATAGAGAGAGAGATACATGACTCTATGATACGATCTTGCCTAGATCCGAGATTACATCTTAAAGATAATGTCTTGACATATTCGTAATCCTTATCAAGTCGAGTCATAAAGCATCATTTTCATAGATCTTATAAAAGAGAGATGTGGATCTATACACTAAGTTTACACGTACTTAGCCTATGGCCTTTTCGCTCCTAAGATGTATATATCTATGATGATAAGTCATGGATCTCGGTTTAAAAGTACACGAGATGTCAAGATCATATATCTTAGACATGATGCCATGAGATGACAAGTACAAATAAACTAGTCTAGATAGATGTGACACAATGACTCGATGTATGGCTTGTGCTTGAACTTCTTAAATGAGATGATCTTTGCTTGATATTGAATATCTTGCATACAACTTAAGTTATCTCTATATCTACAAAGAGAAACACTAAACAAAGAGAAGAACAAGTATAGATCTAAGATCTACATGTTAGAGAGAAGAAGTGGGTAAGAGAGGATCATATATATATATATATAGGTAGAGAAACTATGATAGAAAATGGTGAAGAGAATGCTTGGAAATGATTTGCTATCAATAGGTATACCAAGGCATATTATCACGGTTCCCACGGACCCTTTTCGAAGGGGTCCGTCTTTATTAAAAAGAGGTCTGTGAGTTCTGACTTTGGATTGTCTATTAAGGGTAAATCATTTGCCAAGATTCTCATAAATACATAATCTAAACTCAGATTTAGAAAGATTATGTTTGAGAATGTGAGACCAAGAATTAAATAAAAGAAGACTTTTTTTTAAATGAAAGTGTATAAGAATATACATTTTTAAGAAATAGTTTTGATGTATTTTTTGATCTCAAACTTAGATCGATTTAGCTTTGTGTTAACGAGAGTGAATCAAGTTTAACATGTAGAAACTTTGTGTATTCAACAATCTAAGTGTTATGCGGAATTAACACTTAGAACAAAGAACAATGTAAACCAAACTTTCACTTTGATTAATGATCAAACTTGCGTACAATGAAAGTGCAAAACTTGTTATTAAACTAAGAACCCTACGACCTCCTTTTATAGCACAAGGAGTCGTGTACAATGGTATACCTATCAACTATTCTAGGTAAAGTTAAATATATAAAATACAATATTGAACATATCTTTACTAGAATTACAAAACGTGTAGACTAAGTATTCCATCACTGGTTGAACTTCCCTTTGTCAGCGCTCAATTATCCTTTGTCAACGTTCACCTGTCAACGCTTCTTTTACTCTTGTCAATGTTCAAGTTCTTGTCAGCGTCCCTGTGACTTAGTTAATTTTATTCCCAAAAATCCTCCCCAAAACTTGATATCTACTCTAGTAATAAAGTTTCTAAATAAAAACTAAATACAAGGAGGATTCTTACAAATACAAACTAATTCTGAATTTGAGAATAAATAAATCTAACAAAATCCTTACTAACATCACTGGTATAGTCAACCTCTAACTTTGTGGATACCATCATCTTTAAAACATCTTGAGACATAGGATATGTACCATCAACCAAAATATATTCTGCAAACTTTGAAGTACTAAGATAGTATACATCAGCAGCTGAAAACAAACGCCACTTCAAACCACTGAGGTCATCCAAATCCAACCATATTGGATCAACTTCATCTAGAAAAATGATTATCTTGAATGTGGTCTAGATCTTTATTCCATTTACTGAAGAAGGCTCGTCAACCTCATACTTAGCTTTCATCAAGTCCCATAAGGCTACCAAATCCTCTCTATCCATACTTGCAAACAAAGAAATCAAAGAAGTGAATGTGTGTACCTTGTCACCAGCTCTGGTGACCACCCAGAAACCATTTGCATCTTCCTCATACTTGATTATAGGGTTTCTGAAGTCCAAAGGTACCACCTCTACAAGATCTGAAGCTTCCAATGGTGAGAGCTTCATAGTCTTCCTTAACATTGATCAAGTTATGGAAATCCAATCTTCATTCCCTTCTTCACTAGCCTTGGGACTACAGATGCCTTCTTTATCTTCATCTGTTCCTCCATTACCTCTTGCCTTTCCTTGGAGAGTAACCCAAAAGTCTTGTCTTTACATACAAAATCCCAAATTGGGTAAGCCAAAGACTATAAATGATCAAAAGTGAGATCTTTGAGCTTTGTGTAGGTCCACCTAGTCTGATGACACCTTAGCATCGTGTAATACAATTCTCTCCTTGTTGTTTTGTTCTTTTGAAGAATATTACAAGCTCTATTTTGATCAAACACCTTAATATCCTTCTGCGGCCTTAACAACCCTTCTAAACACCAAATCTTACCTGACATAGAAGTATCTGAATCATTCAAGACTTCCTATTCATATCTAAAATAGAGCTCAGCAATCTTAGGCATGTCAAGATCAAACTACAACTTCAATTCCCTAAGCTTCTCCCTAGCCAATTCATCCTTCCCACACTCTAACCTTTCTGGCTCTTCAAGTATCATCAAATTAGAACTAGAGCCCTCATCTTCAGATTCTGAAGAAGTGACAATCTGTGACTCAATGACAGTCTTAGCAGAATCTTACTCTTGAAGTTGTGCAACCAAAACATAATCAAATTGTACCTGAGCTATATCCTTGGGTACTTGACCCCTTACCATAACTCCTTTACCCTTATCCAAAGCTCCAATTGTTGGTAAAGGTGTTGATGGTTCCTGTGTAGAAACATCTTTGATAATAGCTGATGGTTGGGATACACCAGCTAAACCTACAAGTCTGTCAGCGTCTGATTCGTTCATGTGAGCGTTCAAAGTCTGAGTGTCAATGGCTGACTTTGTGACCTGCTTCATCATCTCTACAAATGACAACTTCCTGGGAGTAACCAAAGAAATATCAAAACCTGGCATCTCCTTCAAACCTGTTAGTACCTCAACTACCTCTACATCTTTGTTCCCATATGAAACATCCTCTTGTGAGCCCTTGTCACTCAAATTTACAGGCTCTGTAGCTACATCCTCCCCTTTGTAAGAATCCTCCCCTGAGAAGGGACCCTAAAATTCCTTCTCCTAGCATGGGCAGACTCCAAAGTAACCAACCTCTCCCTCAACGAAGTGAGTTGAAGGCCTTGAGGTGTGACAATCTATACAAGATCTGCATTTTGCTTTTGCAAGCGTATGTAGATCTCTGTTAATTCCATTGCTGATAAAGGTTCCATTCTGCCCTCCTCTATCATGGGTATTTGACCTCCCAAAAGAGATGTATTGGGTGTGGTCTTAATGATGTTGGGACTGTCTTGACCTGCTTCTAAGCGAGTGTCAATAGTTCCAGCCCCACCCATGTCACCAACCACACTTGTGGTGGTGGTTCCCTCTGCTACATGGCTAGGACCACTAGAGGAGAACACTCCAATAGTCCTTTGTCTTTTCTCAAACCTATAGTCTGGTTGTTCAGATGAAGAAGTGGAATGTAGGTCATTTTAGGTGTGAGGTGCAGTTGTGTCAGCGTCTAAGTTGGTTGTGTCAGCGCCGACATTTGGAACGTCAGCACCTGAGGGTTGAGGATTAATGTTCATGTGTTGTGGTGATGGAGGTTGTTATGGGATAGGGTCTGGTTGTGGTTCAGGGTTTGCAGCTGCTTAAATGACAGCTAACGTGGTTGAGGTGAGTGGAAGGTCTCTAAAGGGAGGGGTACTCATGTTTCCAAAAATAGTTTTTTTTTAGTAGGGAGCTCATAAAAGTGGTCATGATCCCTACGAAAATATTGTTGTGCATCAAAGACCATTTGTAAAAACCTTGGGTAAGCAAGAGTCATCTTGTTACCCTTGTTTTGACACATGCCATCAAAAATCAGTTTAGAAAAATTATATTTTTGCCCATTTCCAAGACAAACAAGAGCACAACCGATTGACCGGTTGATTTCATTGAAAGACGAGCATTTGGGACTAAAACATTGTAAGATGACATGTATCAGGTACTTCCAGGCTAGGGGAAATTGTTGTTTAGAATATTTTTTTATATGCCCAACTGGGGACAATTCATATCCCAAGCCTCGAAGCCCTAACTCTAGCTCTGTTAAGGGAAGAGTAGCTATACCATCAACGTCGTCAAGATTTAAAGCTTGACGAACTAAAGCTTCAGTAGCTACCCATCGAGCCCCATGAATAGTTCCAACTAATGTAATCACTCCATCAATTGTTTTAGAACGTACAATGTTCCAAAACTTCTTGATGTGTGTGATAGGGACAAGAGGAGTATGAGAAAGAGCATACCTTAAAGGAGACACCATCAAATACCCAATCATCTCAGTGTATTGGGGGTGCAACATATTATCTTCAACCAAATAAGCCACCATATTGTGTTGACTTCTGAACCCCAACTCTACACTAGCAGGTTTAAACTTTGGTGCCATGTGAATGATTTGTAAAAACTTGAAGATGGTTAACAATGGAGAGTGGAAGGTTTGAGATTTTAGAAGACAGAAATAGTAGTTAGCTTGTTTAAACAAGTGAGCCGTATTTATAGGAGTGGTATAAGCACACGATTGGTTGAAAAAGAAGGTGGTTATAGTAAAAAAGTAATGATTACAATCGTGAATATATATAACTTATCTCTTTCATTAAATAAAAGATACCAACTCTCTAAAATTACGGCCCAAATTTTCGTCAAAAATAACAACTGGGTAGGACCCAGTGTCTATCAACGGTCAAAAATTAAATATCAGCGTGTAACGACTATATTTTGTCAGCGTTGAAATTTTGCCATGTCAGCGTTTAAATTGGTCTTATCAGCGTTGGAAGTAAACTATGTCAGCGGCCAAAAATAAATATAAATAAAACTAAAAATACCTTAACAAAGAAGTTTACCCTAATGAAGATAACTCGTACTCTGAAAATGATTGAAGGTTGGCAAGCACTGTCCAATCATGCACACTTACATAAGCAAGATAGACATAATTGTCCTCAAGTGTCCCTTGCTAACCAAAGTTCTTAAGAGTGAAGAAATCTGATATAAACCCTTTGTAACTTCCCAGGTAAGCCCAATTAAAATTTACACCAACTCTCCCAACTGACCAATCCCAATTCTAGGCCAAAAAGTCTTGGCAACATGCACAGTATATCAACTTTGCATGCTATAGTGCCTCAAGATTTAGGAATTCCAACAATTCTTAAAAAGAAAAGCCTTCATTATTCCTTTAACACCCCCAAATTTACACGCAGCGGAATACATCTTTGGGTGCTAAACAATGATACTACAACACATAATTTATAAAGAACGACTCAAAAAGAGACGTTTTAGATTTATCGTTCCTAAAACATTTGTCAGAGTAGCGTAGTCCCAAGTAATCGTTACCAAAAGATAAGTTAAAACAACATATTAGTTTGTTTTAAAAATGGAACGATAAATAAATCGAAGAGTTTGAACAACGAAAGCAGTGCACAACTTCATTCCCCGTGACCTCCAAGCTTCCACTTCTTGATTACCTGAAATACATGTGAGTAAAACAATCAGCAAAAATGCCGAGTGAATCTATAGGTTTATGAAATCAATTTGAACACAAGCAAAGATTATAAGTTTGTGGCATGCTTATAAGCATCAAATAATAATTTGCATCAACAATGATAATTGTATATAGCATAAATTGCAATAATCTCATAGAACCGAGCCCTTAGACACTCCCATATCAGTCTAATAAGACGAGAGATTTATTAATTGTCGGTTACCTCCAGATTATTGGTACATTGCCGTATACCTGACTTCTCAATACAATATGCTCAAACAGTGTGGAGGTCGGGCCTAAGCTTCTATGACAAGTCCACAAAAACTGAACCGGGGCGGCTTCCCCCATAGATCTATTAATTGTACTAGCGGTTAACCCATCATAGGTTAATTAACGGTCCATAATTGAGGCTTTAACAAAGGCAATCACTTAATGCAATTTAAAGGCAACCACGGGTCCATTCATAGAGGGACAAAGCATACCATAAAAATCTTGTGTTCTAAGTTTATAAAAACATGTATTCCCCCTCGCGGGTTTAAAATCATTTAATAACTAGTATAAAACGAGGCTATAGACTCACCTTAAATGCAGACATCAGCAGAATATAAGTATCACACCACACAGCATCACATAATATATACGGCTTGATTCCGATAGTCGTAATACACCATAATAAATAATCATGTAGCGTCAACAAATATCTTTCCGCGGTTGTAAATAATTCCACAGCTATGCTCCAATCGTTTGGTGAGGTTTATGTTTTGGGTGTTTTTCCCGATGGATGGTTACATCAACTCGACACAAAATAATTAATAAAATTTAACTCGTAAAACTTTGGTGGTGGGCCAAATAAAATAAAATGATAAAATAAATCATATAATATATTCGGTATATAATTTATATGTGAACATGACGCTCATAATTCATGTCGTAAGTTATTATTTAGAACAAACATTTAAAAATGTATTTCTTAAGTTATATACTATATCCTTCGGTTATAATAGTGTATACGAAGTTATTTTTATATAATTCGACACTCGTTGGAAAATCGTTATATAACTCATTAAAATTTATTTATCATATATAACGTTAAATGTCATATTAACTAAAATAATACTTTTCAAAAGTTATTTTATAACGTAGTTATTCGTTAACTATTTCTTTTATAAAAGTATACATTTTTAGAAAATTTCGGCATGACCTTGCCGTTTTTATAATATTTTCCATGTATATAAAATACATAATTTTTCCTACTTTGTCTCAATCAATACCCAATTAATATTTTTCTCAATCAATATTCTAATTAAGGTATTTTTAATAATATAATTATTATATTAATTATATATTCCTACCATTAATATTTTAATTACTTTCCATTTCTTCTTAATTAATTACTTTCCATTTTTAAACAATACCTTAATTAATATATTAATTATCCCCATCAATATTTTTAACTACTTTCCATATATCATTAAATAATTTTATATTTTAATATACCATTTATTAAAAGTAATATTAATAACAATATTCTTTAAAATATGTATTTATTATTTCATATATGTCATCTAATAATTATATACTCCACTATCAAATAATCATTATTATTTTAATATTTTTAGAATCTTCCACTTTACATTTTATTATACCATTTATTTACTTTAATTATTTATTTATACCTATTAATAATAATTAAAATTAATTATACAGATTATAATTATATAAAACAAATATTAACAATAATTAATAATAATTATACATCACCACCACAACCCAACACCACCATCATGGTGGCTGTGATGAAGTCTGGCCGTCCGGCCGCCACCACAGCGGTGGTCCGGCGGCGGCAGCCCCTTGTTCTTATCAAATCATAGCCAAAAACCACCATAGTAAAAATAAAAGTAAACTAAATAAATTATTTTGTCTAATATTGATTGTAACCATCTTGCATGTATAGATCCGAAATAGATATGGGGTTTTGGGGAGTTTTTAAGGTTTGCTTATGTGTTATAACCATAGATCCATCACCCACACACCACCAAAAGGCAGCGGCGGCGCAAATATCACCACCATGGTGGCGGCGGCTGTGGTGGTCAAAGGAGGCAGCGGGAACACCATATGGGAGAAGAGGCTCGGAATAAATTGAAGGATTTATAAAAAATACTCGCCGAAAAAGATGAAGATCCGCCGGAAAAAATGGAGGTCCGCCGGAAAACTCGCCGGAAAAGTTTTCCGGCGGCGGCACACAGTTGGCAGCCATGGGAGGACATTTGAGAGCTTGTGTGTGTTTGTTTTGTGTAGGAAATGAGCACAAATGGGAAGAAAATACATATATACTAAAACAAAGAAAATGCAAATAGCAACTAACAATAGTTAAGGGTAAAGTTTGTAAATGTTTTATTTACTTTTGAAAAATAGGTGTTCGAAGCTCGTTTGGACGACTTAACGGATGATTCAAGACACGAGACTTGCGCCATCGTTTTTAAAATCATTTTTCCAATAAATATGAGTCCTTACTTTGTCGAGTTTCGAAAACATTTGCTATTATTTATTTAATTGCTCGTTTAATCATTTATAGATATTTCGGTTAGATTTCACCGTAAAAATAAAATGTAAATTTTATTACTCACGTTATTAGCAACGTTTTAGGATATAATGAAAAATAATATTCCTTCATATTTTCAAGGTTTTCGTTTTGAATCGTTTCAACTATTATTTTTATCAGTTTTGCTCAGTCCGTCGTTTAAAACGTCGATAAATATTACAAGTAATTAAAATAAATATTTATTTTTACGAAACGTAAACGTAAAAATTTTAAATTTCTCAGTTCATAAACTAAAAGAAAATATTCAAAATAAATTTGAATTTTAGTTAACACGATCTTCGTTAAATTATCGAAAATAAATAACAAGTTTCGTAAATGTTCGAAAAATATTAATTTAAACTTTGGTCAAAATTTTCGGGTTGTTATAATTCCTAACTCCTACTCACCTGTGGACACAATCTAGAATTATGATAAGAGCATTCTATGAATACCCAAGATCCCAAAGGTTTCCTAAACCTCCCCTTAAACTATGATGTACACAGTTGCAAAATTTGTATATTGATAGGTGTGAAAACACCATCCTTTTACCACTTAATCATAATAATAACCAAGCCAAAACGTGTATTTTATGTCGTAAAAGTCAGAATTATGCGTGCTTTGCGTTTTTATTATGTTTTAGGACCAAAATATGAAAAAGTAAGAAAACACGGGCTTTCACCGGCTTTTATCGAAGAAAACGAGAGAAGACGAAGTAAAACGACCAAGAGTGCAAAAGATTGAAGATTTATTGAAGAAAAGGACCAAAGACGGAAGCTTTACAAGTTGAAGAACCCAAGTCTAATAAATGAAGAAATTATAAGACGAGTTCAAGATTTTATCGACAAATCCAGAGCCAAAATCGTAACCTCAATTTAATTTAAAGACGAGTCAACAAAGAAAAGAAAAGAAAGAAGACAAACCACCAACCACCTATAAATTCTCCTCTCCTATAAATACCACCCTCACTTGTCATTTGAGGGTTGGTTAGTTAAATTAGATTAGGAGTAGTGTAGATTTAATTTCTCTCTCTAGTTTTTACTTTCTCTCTCTAGTTTTATGTCATTCTCTCTCTAGATTTTATATGTAGGATCATTTAATTTCATGTTTTAAATTATTGAATCTTATACTTTTAATCAAGCTTTTAATTAATCTCCTTCTTCCTTTCTTGTTTTCAATTGATTGATCTTAGTGTATGTTTATGGTTGTGTTTTTGAGTTTTTGATAGATTTGATTAAGTGGGTTTTAATTGATTTGGTTTTATTCTTAGTTTTATTGATTTGGTTTGATTGATTGTTGTTAGATAATAATTGTTGGTTAGTTTTGTTGAATCCTTAGATTTAATTTTGTTAATTTTGGCTTAGATTCGAATCCCCTAAAATCTTTGTTCGTTGCCTGCTATTTTTCTGTTTATTCGGATATGGGTTTTATAATTTTTCCCGATCCAAGTGTTTATTAAAAAAATATACCGAACAAGAAGTTTATAAAAATCCCGAATCAGTAATTAGTGTTTATTTTAACGAATGAATAATTTGTAGCTAAAATCCCCGAACAAGTAAAAAATTTTTCCGAACCAGTACAAAAACAAAATCCGAATGAGCATTTATTTTATAAATCCCAAATGAGTAAAACACAAAATCCCGAATGAGTAAAATCTTAGTATTCCGAATGAGTTTTTTTAGATAAAACTGCCCGAATCAGTAAAAATATTGAGGTGCCTAGTTGTGTGCTTATCCTTTTTTCCCGCCCATTTGAGCAGGGTGCCTACCTGCTTGTTTATTTATTATTTGATCCGCATCCGCTTAGTTTTATCTGAAAGTTGTTCCGATTTTTAATTCTGAAAGTCACGTATTTTTAGTTATATTTTTCGTCTAATTTTAAAATTAGTATTTTTTTGAAAAGTTTAAGTTTTATCTTTTATTTAGCGCCCGTTTTAGTTTTTGTCTCGTTTAGTTTTAAAGAATCCTCTTAGTTTTATTCTCTCCTTTTTCATTAAGTAAATTTTATTTTTCAGTCGAAAGTTAATTTCCTCTTTTAGTTTTATTTTTATTAATCGTTTCGTTTTCATAGTTGTTTTTAATATCGTTTCTTTATTATTTGTTAAACGTTTTAAATTTTAGTTCATTTCTTTTATATTTTGTCATTTCCTTTTAAAGCTTTATTTTTATCTTTAATTAGTTTTAGACAACGACACCTTTTCTTTTATCCACCAAAGACGACTGAGTCACACATTCAACTGGTAATCAATTCGAATTGAATCGAGACGAACAAATTTTTATACTTGGTAAAACCTAATATTAAAACGGCGCCGTTGCCGGCTCTTTTCGTGAAGTTTAACGGTTTTTTGTGAGAGACGCGTTGGATTTTGGGATCCTTTCACTCGTGAACGTTATTTTTCTTGCATTTTTCAAATTTTTTTCAAAAATCCATAAAAAATTAAAAATTTCAAAAATCCAAAAACATTTAAAAAATCATAAAAAGCATTTCTTTTCAAAAAGTTTTGCACCAAAAATATTCCTCTTACTTCTTTATTGTGTTTAATTCTTAATGGATTCGTATGTTGCTTGTGCTGTAGGGTGTGGGAGACCATTGTATGGTTTTCAAACATATCAATGGTGTACATGTGAGCGGTGTGGAAATGATATCGACAATACACAATTTGGATTTTGTCCCTCGTGCAATTCGATTAACTCATCCTTTGCTTCTAATGCACTTACTCCACCCTCTTGCATATATTGTGGAAGCGATTCTCATTGGCATGTTTCGCGTCCAATTCGATACCTGTCTCATGACGAGCAAGAACCGGGTTACAATTATGACAATGGTAATAGCTATCTACATGAAGCACCGGGTTTTCCTCAATACCCGTATTGCAACAATTGTGGGGGCCCTCACGATACTTCTTATTGTCAGCCGATGAATTATTATGAGCCAAATCTGTGTTCTAATTCTTTTTAACCGATGATTTATGATGGGCCACATCCGTGCTATAATTCCGGTTTTCATAATTTTGATCCCCCACAATACACCCTCGATCATCCACCTTCTTTGAATCCGAATGACGAAACACACACCCTTCTTTTGCAACTTAAAGAAGCTGTAGTTCAACTTAAAGAAGCAAGGGAGAAGGAAAAGCGACAACAACAAGAGCAAGTATCTAATCTTAGTGATTATACTCCTCCTCTTGTGCGTCCACACTACTATTATGATGATGACGGGGATGATATCTATGATCTCAACCCATCTTCTGAGATTACTACTCCTACTCTTGATATCCCTAATACGTCTAAGGATAGTGATACATCGAGTGAGATTAGTGATTTTGGTCTTGATGAATTCTTTGATGAGGTTTGTGATGCACCGAATTTTGTGGAGCCAACGGACGCGGTCGATCTTAATGATGATTTTTCTCCATGCTATGAGAATTTCACTTTTGAAATTTCTCCTTCTCCTCCGGGCGATGAAGGCGATGTTGATTTATTCTCTCCGACATATGAGAAGTTCACCACTGAACTTGGTCTTGTAGATAAGGTGGAAGACGTTATTCTTCACGACAAATTACTGAAAGTTCATCTTCTTATTGCTAAAATTGAAGCGTTGAATTTTGCTCATATTTCTGAGTCTTTACCTCCGTCTATTACTTCAGTTGAGAATAATGATACAGCTATGGAGGAAATCAACATTCTCTCAAAACCTCCGGGTATTGATGATGATGACACGGAGGGGGATATTATTTTTGATAATTTGCTGCATGAAGATATTGTCCCAAGTCCCCTCCCGAGCACCTTTTATCCCAACCTTTAGAAACCATTACCGAGGATGAGTGCTTTGACCCGGGACGTGACATTGACCATTCCATGATTGACACCTTTACGGCTTTGCCGCTCAGTGATAATCATATGTCTTTTGGGGATGACATTTTGATTCCTTTACCCACCCACCTCCCGTGGATCACAACCTCACATACTTTTCGTATGTTGAGAGGACTTTTCTACCCTTCAAGACTTATCCTCCGGCCTCTCCTGTTTTATTTTCCTCCGGGAACGAGGACAAGGTCTTTGATTCCGGTATTACATTTGAGGCTTCCCCATGGACTATTTAATTCGGGGTCGAGTCAGGCTCGTGACTCGGTTAACAAAAACAAGCGCTTTTTGGGAGGCAACCCGATTATCTATCTATCTTTATCTGTTTTTTATAATAAGTGTAGGGGGGAGACCCTCGTATGTGTTTGTTATTTTCTTTCTTATCATGTGCAGGGATTCGAGCTTTCAAAGACACATTCTTGATGACTTTTGACGACCCGTGATTCCGTGTACCCGTCTTCCCGGTTCTATCCTAAACTCTTTTGATTCTCTATTTTATATTCTTCAATATTAAAATAGGAATCACTTTAGTTGTCTCTTCCTTAGCAAGATTTAAACAAAGTACATAATATCCTAAGTGTAGGGGAGTTTACTCCCACATGCTTAAACATTGAGGACAATGTTTATATCAAGTGTAGGGGGACTTCTATCGAAAGTAAGTGGGCTTTTCCATTAATTTGTCCTCGTTTTAACCAGAAAATTTGATTTTTCGACATTTTTCAAATTTTTGATCTATTTTGGCCTAGTAGTATAGTAGTATTTCCCTTTGTTATCGTTATTTACTTTCTTTGCTAAAATAAAATTTTAATAAAGTGTTTTAATTTTTCAACGTCATGAATCTTTGGACTCAACCCGAGTCTACTTATCTAAGTTTACTCTAGCTAGTATCCTTAACGTGTTTAAGTCAAGTTTTGCTAGGCTTTTATATAGGGAACTTTAAAACGCGAAAGTCTTAACTCTTACGGGTTAAGAACAAGAACTTTTCGCAAGTTCCTATAATTGATCCTAGAGAGTCGTTTATCAAGAGAACTTTAAAATGCGAATTCCAAACTTGAAAAAGTCTAAGAAGTTGCAAGATCCTATAGATGACTTGAAAACCAAAAACTTTGATTTAATTGGCTAAGCATCCACGAGTCTCATTCCTTGAGATTTTAAATTGTGGAGAACGAGAGATGATAGAGTCAATTATAAGTTTGGTATTCTTTCATGAATTTAAGTGAGTTGATTATGAGATTTTTCTCCGATCGCTTGTTAATAAATTTAATTGCAATAAATAAGGTCGTACGATTTGAAAAGTTACTTAGCTTCTAGCACAAGATCGTTTAAAGGTTGCTCGGTATTAATTAGAGTTCATAGCCAAGACATAACTTATTGAAGCGGGATGCGAAGACTGGCGAGTCCGAAAAGGCCCTAACAAGGCATGAGGGCTACATTTTGTTGCTAAAGATCCCAAGTGATGTGAAGAATCATTTATCAAAAATCAATATGAAGGATCAAGACACACGACGTAAAGCAAATACTCCCCAAAAGATCATGGAGAAGTCTATCCGAAAAGACCCTAGCAAGGTATGAGGATAAATAGATCCAAGTCCTAAAAGGAGGCGGATCGTTGTATATCAAAAATCCAAAATAAAGATTGGAGAAAAATGAAGAAGTCGTGGTCCAAGTATGAAGAATCTCTCAAAAACTTCAAGTGAAAAATTCCTACCATGAAGAGAAGACCATAATTTCAAGAACGTCTCTCAAGATTTGAAGTATGAAGTCACTGCCAAATATCGGTCCGAGAAAGGTCTCAAATCGTGAAACGAGTTATGCCAAGATATGAAATATAAAAGGTCTCGAGAAGCAGTTTTAAAAGATTTTGTCCTTTAGCTAACTATTGATTAAATCGTCCCACTTTATTTTCAGCCTAAATAACTATCGTAATAAGTCAACAATGCATCCTCGTGATCATTTAAGACAAACATAAAATATAAGAGATACACCTAGGAATAAGGGAGTCTAAGTGAATAATTGGGCCACATGAGTTTGTGTTAGTTTGCTAACTTATAATAACAATGATCTCGTTTTTAAGCTTGGTTTAGGGAACGTGAAACTTGAGAATGATAAACATTCATGACAATATAAAGCCTCAATGTAAGTCTTTAATCTCTTTATTTGTTTTTTCTTCCTTTAATTATGTTTAATAAAGGACAAGGTGGGTTAATTATGATAGAAAATGTAAATCTTTCTTTGTAATTAATGCATTGCATGAGGGCATTGCAATGGTCAAGTGTAGGGGATTTGATAGGTGTGAAAACACCCATCCTTTTACCACTTAATTATAATAATAACCAAGCCAAAACGTATATTTTATGTCGTAAAAGTCGGAATTATGCGTGGTTTGCGTTTTTATTGTGTTTTAGGACCAAAAGATGAAAAAGGAAGAAAACACGGGCTTTTATCGAAGAAAACGAGAAAACACGAAGTAAAAAGACCAAGAGTGCGAAAGATTGGAAGTCAATGGGCCTATTTTGAAGATCTATTGAAGAAAAGGACCAAAGACGGAAGATTTACAAGTCGAAGAACCCAAGTTTAATAAATGAAGAAATTATAAGACGAGTTCAAGAATTTATCGACAAATCCCGAGCCAAAGTCGAGACCTCAATTTAATTTAAAGACGAGTCGACAAAGAAAAGAAAAGAAAGAAGACAAGCCACCAACCACCTATCAATTCTCCTCTCCTATAAATACCACCCTCACTTGTCATTTGAGGGTTGGTTAGTTAGTTTAGATTAGGAGTAGTGTAGATTTAATTTCTCTCTCTAGTTTTTACTTTCTCTCTCTAGTTTTATTTCATTCTCTCTCTAGATTTTATATGTAGGATCATTTAATTTCATGTTTTAAGTTGTTGAATCTTATACTTTTAATCAAGCTTTTAATTAATCTCCTTCTTCCTTTCTTGTTTTCAATTGATTGATCTTAGTGTATGTTTATGGTTGTGTTTTTGAGTTTTTGATAGATTTGATTAAGTGGGTTTTGATTGATTTGGTTTTATTCTTAGTTTTATTGATTTGGTTTGATTGATTGTTGTTAGATAATGATTAGTGGTTAGTTTTGTTGAATCCTTATATTTAATTTGGTTAATTTTTGCTTAGATTTGAATCCCCTAAAATCTTTGTTCGTTGCCTGCTATTTTTCTGTCTATTCGGATATGGGTTTTATCATTTTTCCCGATCCAAGTGTTTAATAAAAAATATACCGAACAAGAAGTTTATAAAAATCCCGAATCAGTAATTAGTGTTTATTTTACCGAATGAATAATTTGTAGCTAAAATCCCCGAACAAGTAAAAAAAATTTCCGAACCAGTACAAAAACAAAATCCGAATGAGCATTTATTTTATAAATCCCGAATGAGTAAAACAAAAAATCCCGAATGAGTAAAATCTTAGTATTCTGAATGAGTTTTTTTAGATAAAACTTCCCGAATCAGTAAAAATATTGAGGTGCCTAGTTGTGTGCTTATCATTTTTTCCCGCCCATTTGAGCAGGGTGCTTACATGCTTGTTTATTTATTATTTGATCCGCATCCGCTTAGTTTTATCTGAAAGTTGTTCCCATTTTTAATTCTGAAAGTCACATATTTTTAGTTATATTTTTCGTCTAATTTTAAAATTAGTATTTTTTCCAAAAAGTTTAAGTTTTATCTTTTATTTAGCGCTCGCTTTAGTTTTTGTCTCGTTTAGTTTTAAAGCACCCTCTTAGTTTTATTCTCTCCTTTTTCATTAAGTAAATTTTATTTTTCAGTCGAAAGTTTATTTCCTCTTTTAGTTTTATTTTTATTAATCGTTTCGTTTTCATAGTTGTTTTTAATATCGTTTCTTTATTATTTGTTAAACGTTTTAATCTTTAGTTCGTTTCTTTTATATTTTGTCACTTCCTTTTAAGCTTTATTTTTATCTTTAATTAGTTTTAGACAACGACACCTTTTCTTTTATCCACCAAAGACGACTGAGTCACACATTCAACTGGTAATCAATTTGAATTGAATCGAGACGAACAAATTTTTATACTTGGTAAAACCTAATATTATATATGACAAATTTTAATTTCAAGAAAGGAATGTAAACATTCCAACCATCATAAATAAACTTTTGACACATTCCTGGTGAGCTCAAAAGATCCGTAAGCAACTCTGTATCCAATTTTACAATGCTCATAATGCCTGCATGATTAGATGAAAAACCACAAAAACTAACATGTTGCTGTCAGCGGCCATTTTTACACTTGTCAGCGTCAAAATAACCTCTGTCAGCGTTAGAAAATAAAGTGGAAAATCTAATACTTGGTAAAGACAAATAACAGTGCACATTCTGTACATACTTGTTGGAAATACGTTTTACGTATATAGAAAGTCTCGGTCACTCCAATAATGTAGTTATAGGCTCGTAGTAATGTTAAGTTTCATTTATTACATAGCTCGACCCATGAGCATGTTCATGGGCCGGAAGCCCAAGTCCATTAAGGACTTGGGGTATTTAAACCTCTTTCCACCATGGAAAGAGGTGTTGGTTGTTTATTTCTCACTTTACATAATACAAGTTTTCTTTCACTTCTCTCTCTAACTTTCTCTCTCTAGAAAAACATCAACCCCCTTGTTTCACAAAGATTATCATTGTTCTACATTTGGTATCAAATTGCGACATTGAATTTTTTTGCAAATTGCGAAATTGAATCAATTTTTTTGCAAGTTGCGAAATTGAATCCTTTTTGCACATTGAGGAATTGTGTTACTTTGCTTTGGACATTGAGGACTTGTTACTTATTTGTATTGGACTTAGGCATTATTTGTTTAAAGATTTCTCACGTTACTAATACAATTGTCTCAACTTTATTTCATCGAACGATCTTTGATAATCTTTTGTCAAGGGATCACAAAATGAACTCACATTCATTTATGCCAACTATGACTTCACTCACCGATATATCGATCATTTCGGGTACCGATACTCGCCCGCCTTTGCTCATCAAAGATCTATTTGAAGCATGGCAAGGCCGTATGAGAACATATATCATGGGCAAACAAAATGGTCGACTTATGCTTCAATCAATTGATAAAGGACCATTAGATTGGGGAGAGGTTACCGTCAACAATGTGACAAGACCAAGGGAGTATCATGAGTTAACCGATGCAAATTAAATCATTGCAGATGCCGATGAAAGGGCTGTTCAGACAATTCTTCAAGCCCTTCCACCCGATATCTTTCGAATGGTGAGTGAACATACAGTAGCAAAGAATCTTTGGGATCGACTTGCGGTTTTGCTACAAGGGACATCTCTCACTAAGCAAGAACGAGAGTGTCAACTGTATGATTTGTTTGATAGGTTCACATACCTTCCAGGGGACACACTTCATGATTTTTATTGGCGTTTTACCACTTTGATGAATGACATGAATGTCTATAATCTAAGGATTGAACAGTTTCAATTAAACACCAAGTTTTTGAACACACTACCCCCTGAATGGAGTCAATATGTGACTGATGTCAAGATGATTCGTGATCTACACAAGTCCAATTTAGATCAACTTTATGCTTTCTTACAACAACATGAGAAGCATGTGATCCAAAACCGAATATCTCAAGGACCTTATCATGAACCAATGGCATTATTGGCAAACCATCCCACACTGTCATACTACAACTCTCAGCTTGCTTTAGGACACAAATCATCATATCAACCTGTGTATCAAACACCAAGCTTCCCACAGTACTCGATTCTTCCACCACCGCCTACATCTTATCACCAACCAGCAACATCATCATCACAAGGAGATTCACACCCATTACCTTATGCTTCACACCAGTATTCACCGTATCAACCTCCCACCAACCTTGCTAGTACCTATCCACAACTTGAGGCTCCTCAACCTCATTACTCACATCAAGTAAGTGCTCCAACCAATCAGTTTGTTGCTCAACCAGCATCAGCATTCTACTGTGAAGATGACATTCCTGTCCCTGAATTTAGACAAGGAGATAGTCCTACTGAAATCCTTGCTCAGATGTCTTCTTATTTAAGTCAAACTTTGAACAAACGAGGTTACCGAGGTCCAACAACAACTAACAATCAGTTAAGGAACTCGTCTAACTCTCGACAACAGGCAACAATTCAGGACGGAAGGGTCATGGTGCAACCACTTCAAGGGAGATCAAATTTGTCTACTGCTGGTGCACGTTCATCCACTACTACTGCTACAAGAGCGAACAACACTGGTAAAATGAAGGTCGTTATTTGCTACAACTGTAAAGGGGAAGGGCACATGGCCCGAGAGTGCAAGCAGCCTAAGAGGAAGAGGGACGACACATGGTTTAAGGAAAAGATTTACCTGGTGAATGCTCAAGCCCAAGGTCGTGAGCTTGATGACGAAGAATTGGCATTCCTTGCAGATCCGGGAGTAGCGGAAACTGATGGTCTCACAACAGTCATCACCAACAATGCTGCATATCAATGTGATGATTTGGATGCATATGACTCTGATTGTGATGATCTTAACACCGCCAAACCAGCTCTCATGGCAAACCTTTCACTATATGGAGCTGATACCATTTCTGAGGTACACATACTGCTACAGATACTAGTATTGTACCTTATCAAGTTGAGCAAATGTCTGAGTATTCCGAACAGCCTCCGGTGGTTAGTAACTCAATCGACGAGACAAAGAATGATAGCAATATCAGTGAAAGTCCTCAGACTTTGAGTGAACCACAACAAGGAGCTATTACGACTACCAATCCGTCTGCTCAACCTGATTTGGTTATGGTCCCCTGCATCTTTGCTTAGCCAAATGAATAATGCGGTCCTTGAAACCCTTAATGCTAATCAGACTTTATCTACCGAGCTTGCTTTGCATAAGGACAAGGTTAAAACATTGGAAATGACTCCTGTGTCCACTACCTTAACCAATCCTGAATTTGATAGGTTTAGGAAAGTTCAAATGGACAATCTGCTAGAAATTGAGAGTTTAAGAGCAAATCTTTCAAATGAACTTAAAGAAAAAGAGTCAGTCGTTACTAATTTTCAACAACTTCAAACGGATTTTGAAATTCTTGAGTCCAAACAGCTTGAATTGGAAATTAAGACGTCTGAAAGAATAAAAGAAACGGAAATTAAGCTTTTAAACCAATATGCTGCTTCACATCTAGTACACTTGTTTCATGCATCATTTAAAGAGTTCAATCTATCGCGTCTTATAGACTTACCACCTAACCCGGGGTATGCAAAGCAAGCGCTTAACCACAACCCACGACTTTATGATGCAACAAAGTTAGGATTGGTATTAGATCCGATTGTGTTCTCAAGTGATTCTGCGAGTATGACACCATATGATGAGAAGCAGTTAAAATTACTTTCTACATATCCTGAATATGATTATGCTCAAATGAATGCAAAAAATGCCACAATAGATCTTAGAATTCGTTTTAATATGAAAAAGAGAACTCTCCAAACATCCACTTTCATGCCTACTAGAGAATGCCTTAGTATAATTCCTACACTCGTTAACTCGGACAAACCAAAGGAAATTCCTAAGAATCTTCCACCGGTTAGTACGGTAAAGCTCAGCTTGGAAGAGATTGGGCAATACCTTACCGATTTTGACAAGGTCATTTTGGAATGTACGACTTCAACGGCTCAAACCGCTGGAGAATGGGCGTTCGAACACATGAAAACGGTGTTTGAGAAAGAGATCGTTCCATTTGTGGACCATATTAAACAAGGAGTCTATGATCTAGCGTGTAATTTAAGCTTTGAAATTGGTGAAGTTCAAAAAGTTTTCAATAAAATGGACGATGCTTATGAACAACACTTAATTGAAAAGGAAAAGATTTTATCAGAATATGACCGTTTTTTAGAACATATGGTGTCTCTCGAAGTGATGCAAGTTGTTACTGTTAAATATACTCATGAAATTTCATCTACTGTGAATATTTGTGATGATGTGCATGAATCTGTGAATACTGTTGAACATGTGAATACTGTAGAAAATCATTCTTGTCATGAATCCAACGCTGAATTTTTAAAGCTTCAAGATTCGTATAATACACTCTCAAAAAGTTTTAATGAGCTTCAACAACATTCTATATCTCTTGAAATTGAGAATCAATCTAAAAATGAAACTCTTTCAAAACTAAATGATGGTGGAAACTCCGTTGAGACAAGTGACAAGATGATTCAGATGGTTCAGAATTTAGAAGAAGAGATGATGAGAATTAAGAGAGAATTACTAGAAACAAAAACGGAACTAGAGGCTGCAGAGACTAAGAATCATGTCCTAGAAAATAGAATTAATTCTATACTAGGAGAGCGTGAACAAGTAAGGCAGGGAGACTCACAAATTTCTGGTTCAATAGAAGAACAACTCACGTTTAATGCGACAGAGCAAAAGTCTTTAATTGACAAACTGAACAAGAAATGTGAGGAAACCTCTGACCTAAAAATTCAGCTCATCGACAAAAACATGGTTCTAGCAGAATTAAAGGAGACACTTCAACTCAAAGGACGAGAAAGTGTTGATAATCCAGCTACTGTCTCTGCCTCGACCTCTAGTGCTCCCAAACCCAACCCACGTGTGCTATATCGGGATCCAAAATTTAAGAAAAGTCCCACTATGTTTGCCACATATATGAAAAATGCCTTAGAACATGCTGATCTAGATAGAGAGATTGTTGATGAAATGCGTGAAAGTGATCCCACAAGTCATAGTGTATATGAGCTTTTATTATATGTGGATCGCGTTCAGGATTGTTTAGCAAACTTAGAGTACATTGGGCAACCGATATCTGCACCATCTAAACAACAAACCACCATTGCCATTACTCCATTTAACAAGACCCCAGGAGCTAAGCCCATTTTAAACACACCCATCAAGGCTAAGTCAAAATCTGTAACTAATGTTCCCTTGGCTTCTACAGGAGTAACTGTGTCCACTAAGGCTAAAGGATCTCAAGACAAGAAAGATAGGATCAAGCCTTCCACTAATAGGACTGAGAAGAAGAAAGTAGAAGTGCACCCTAGGAACGTTATTTCAGTTTTAAATAAAAAGAATCATGTAGCTAAGACAAAAGGTTCTCTTTTTGAGTGGAAACCTAAGCAAAATGTGAATTCTAATGCGAAATGTTGGAATTGTAATGAATGCATGTTTTCTCAGCCTCATGATTTATGCCTTGTTGATCACGTGAATGAAATGTATGCTATTAAGAACAATCTTGAATGGATTCCAACAGGGAAGAAATTCACCCAAGTTGGGTGGCAATGGAAACCCACTGGTAGGACCTTTACTGCTAATGGAACTAAGTGCCCTTTAACTAGGATCACATCCACGGAAGTTACGTCTAAGCGTCCTTTAAATAGGAACGCAAGCACTAAGAAATGGAAAAAGCGCCCTTTAACTAGGTCTGCCCCCACTATTGTGCCTACCAGTGGTAATGTCCCCAGTCAAAAAGTACCTCAGAATACTAGACAACTAGAATCTAAGCCAACCACTAGTAAGAAAATCTGGAAGCCTAAAGTTTCGTCTGATAGCAAATCTAAGATAATTATATCTGTACCTGCTAACTCAGAAGAACAATTAGAATCCGATACATCGTCTGTGTTTGGTAATATTTTCAGGTCGTCCAAATTATTCTTTGGTATTTGGACTCGGGGTGCTCCAAACATATGACTGGAGACCGCTCGATGCTCAGAAATTTCGTCAGCAAGTTTCCAGGAACGGTTAAATTTGGCAACGACCATATTGCAAAGATTATGGGTTATGGTGAATACCAAATTGGGAATGTCACGATTTCTAGGGTTTATTATGTGGAGGGACTAGGTCACAATCTATTCTCAGTAGGACAATTTTGCGATTCAAACCTTGAAGTAGCCTTTCTACAACATACTTGCTTCATTCGCGATCTTGCAGGAAATGATTTCTTAAAGGGTTCTCGAGGGGATAATCTCTATACTTTGTCTATTCAAAACATGATGGCCGCCTCTCCTGTTTGCCTACTCTCCAAAGCATCTAAGACCAAGTCATGGTTGTGGCATCGACGGTTATCTCATCTTAACTTTGATGCTATTAACCATTTGGCTAGAAACGAACTTGTTCATGGTCTTCCAAAACTTAAGTTCGACAAGGATCACTTGTGTTCCGCGTGTTCATTGGGGAAAAGCACCAAGAAATCTTACAAACCTAAAGCAGAAGACACCAACCAAGAACCACTTTATCTTTTGCACATGGATCTTTGCGGGCCAATGCGTACGGCTAGTGTGAGTGGTAGAAAATACATCCTCGTCATAGTGGATGATTTCTCAAGGTTTACATGGGTAAAGTTTTTAGCATCCAAGGATCAAGCACCAGAGTATATCATTACTTTCTTAAAGATGATCCAAGTACGTCGTAATGCTACTGTTCGCCGCATTCGGACTGATAACGGCACTAAGTTCGTTAATCAGACTCTTCGCAATTATTATGAAAAGGTTGGTATCTCTCATGAAACATCTGTGGCTCGCACTCCACAACAAAATGGTGTCGTTGAAAGACGTAACCGTACACTTATGGAAGCTGCTCGAACTATGTTGATTTATGCGAATGCTCCTTTATTTTTATGGGCTGAAGCAGTGGCAACCGCATGTTATACCCAAAACCGCTCTATCATTCGCAAACGTCATGGTAAAACTCCATATGAGCTACTTCATGGACACAAACCCAATATTTCATATCTTCATGTGTTTGGTGCACTTTGCTATCCAAATACGAATAGTGAGAATCTGGGAAAACTTCAACCGAAGGCTGATATTGGAATTTTCATTGGTTACTCGCCTGCAAAGAAAGCTTACCGAATTTATAACCGTCGTCTTGGCAAGATAGTAGAAACTTTGGATGTCGATTTTGATGAGCTGACAGCGATGGCTTTTGAGCAACACAGCTCTGAACCCGCATTACACGAAATGGGAACCGGTACAATCAGTTTCGGATTAATTCCCAACAATCCTACTTCTCCATCATTTATACCACCAACAAGGTCCGAGTGGGATAAGTTATTTCAACCTATGTTTGATGAATTCTTCGATCCACAGAGTAATGATTCTCCAGCACCTGTAGCAGTAGCTCCGATTCCCGAAGTTGTTGCTCAAGATAATGGAAATCTATCCGAGGCATCTACTGTTACTCTTGAACAAGATGTCCCATCCCCCACCAATTCTCAAACAACACCTGAATCATCACCCCCACTCGTTCCTAATGATGTTGAAGAGGACCTATATGATCACGATCTGGAATATGCTCACTTACAAGAGCTTCCCTTCTTTGGTTCACATATACCTGAAGACCCTACCGGTGCGTCTACCTCAGAGGAAGCTCCTGCAATCGTTCACTCCCGACCACCACGGATTGAAACTCACAACACTAAATGGACAAAGGATCACCCAATCCGTAATATTATTGGTGACATCGATTGACCAGTCTTAACACGCCATCAACTCCAAGAACATGCATTATATTGCTATTTTGATGCATTTCTTTCAGACACTGAACCTAAAAACTGGCAACAAGCCATGACCAAATCATCATGGATTGAAGCCATGCAAGAGGAACTTAATGAATTCCAACGTCTTGAAGTGTGGGAATTAGTTCTGTTACCCAGTAACGTTGAAATCTTGACATTGTTGTGGGTATACAAGGTTAAGCTCGATGAGTTAGGTAGTGTGCTGAAAAACAAAGCTAGATTGGTTGCTAGAGGTCACAAACAAGCTTTGGGTATCGATTTTGAAGAATCCTTTGCTCCTGTTGCACGATTGGAGGCAATTAGACTATTCCTTGCTTATGCTGCTCACATGAATATGACCGTCTACCAAATGGATGTTAAGACGACATTTCTCAATGGTGAATTAAGGGAAGATGTCTATGTAAGCCAGCCGAATGGATTCGTCAATTCAGAGTATCCTAATCACGTGTACAAGCTCAAGAAGGCTCTTTACGGGTTGAAACAAGCTCCACGCGCGTGGTACGATCTCTTATCGTCGTATCTCATCTCCAAAGGCTTCTCCAAAGGCAAAGTGGACCCAACATTATCCATTCTCAAGGAGGACAACGACATGATACTGGTACAAATTTATGTTGGTGATATAATATTTGCTGCTACTAATCAACGTTTGTCTGATCATTTTGAGAAAATTATGTCCACACGCTTTAAGATGTCGATGATGGGAAAAATTTCATTTTTCTTAGGGTTGTAAATTTCTTAGAATCCCAGGGGTATCTTCATTAATCAATCAAAATTTGCTCTTGAATCCTTAAAGAAATATCATTTTGAAAACTGTGACCCCGTGGATACTCCAATGGTGGAGAGATCCAAGTTAGATGAAGATAAGGAAGGGATAGCTGTCGATCCTAAACTTTACCGTGGAATGATCGGCACCCTTCTCTATCTGACTGCTAGCAGGCCTGATTTGCAATTTGTTATAGGCATGTGTGCCGGGTATAAGGCTCGGCCTACCGAAAAGCACTTACATGTTGTGAAAAGGATCTTTCGGTATCTAAAAGGAACACTTCATCGTGGTCTGTGGTATCTGAAGGATTCCTCTATTGCACTAATTTCATATGCAGATGCAGATTATGCCGGGTGTCAAGATACCAGACGTAGCACTTCTGGCAGTGTGCAACTTCTTGGAGATAGACTTGTTAGTTGGGCATCAAAAAGGCAGAAAAGCGCTGCGATATCAAGTACAGAGGCTGAATACATTGCTATGTCCGGTTGTTGTGCTCAAGTTCTTTGGATGAGGTCATAATTGACTGACTACGGTCTTGGATTCAACAAAATCCCGATGTACTCTGATAACAAAAGTGCAATCGCTCTATGCTGCAACTACGTTCAACACTCTCGAGCAAAGCACATTGACATCCGCTACCACTTCATCAAGGAGCAAGTGGAAAATGGAGTGATCGAACTGTACTTCGTCAACACTGAGTATCAGCTGGCAGATATATTCACAAAGGCCTTAGATCGAGGACGTATCGAGTTTTTGATCGAAAAGTTAGGCATGAAATCATTTTCACCAGCGACACTTAAGGAGTTGGTAGAAGAATCTGAAGAATAGTAATGGTAAACTATTCTCGAGTATCCTTAGATCATGATCTTGTATATTATCATATATATTTAAACCAACAAAAGAAAAATACAAAAATATAAAACATAGAAAAACCACAAAAAAAATATAAAACATAGAAAATCCATAAAAATATAAAATCAAGAAAATCCAAAAATATTTTTTGTTTTCAAATCGGGCATGTCTTTTAGTACGGTAATATTTACGGCTTTAGAAATGTCGATTAATATTGACACGGCGCCATATAGAGTCCGTATAAAAGTTGTACAAGTTTTTAAAACATGCCCATTATGGCTTGTAGTTATTTCAGACTGCAACCCGCTTTTTGCATTAAAGTCACGTTTTTCTTATGAAAACGTTGGCTCACAACGGGAATTAATTTTCTCGGGCAAGGTTTACTTTAAAACCTTGTACGGGACTAAGTTTACTTAATAACTTGGTCTAACACAACTAAGTGTACGTTTCAGTGCACTTATTTTGTAAAAATAAGAGAAATCTTATTGCCACCAGAATCGTTTCACAAATATATAACCGGTAAATGTTTTCAAGGGTATTAACCTCCCTAAACATCGACTACAGCTCTTTAAATAGAAAACGGGTCTGTGTTTAAGGGGGGCAATATTTAATCATTTTCAAAAGAAAATCGGTTTTTCAAAAGGTTTCAAGAAAAATAAAACTGGTGTTCAGCTAAATGGATACTTTAATGTGCTATTTGAACTTCGAGATTCTAGGATATGTTGTGTGTGTGTCGAATATGCCTTAATTTTTTTTTATGAAAGAGCAGTTAACGATTGTTAAGGCTAGTCCGTTAGCGTGTTTAAGTTCAACCTTAAGGACAAAGGAGGAAAAGGTTAACGATGGTTAAGGTTAGTTGGTGCGTATACTTAAGTAAAATTTTAAGAAAAAGAAGAAAAAGAGTAGAAACTTGGAGGGGTTTATGTAAACTTTGAAAAAATGTTGACTTTAGTCAAACCCTACCACCGTCTCACTCTTCTGTCTCACACTAACACACGCATACTCTCCTTATTCTGCCATTGTTAGACCTTCCAGTAGTTTGATCATTCTCGGACTGAATCTTTTTAAAAGGTATTTGATCCTTAATTATTTTACACGCATATGTTATATCTCGCCCCATATCCACTGGATTATTACACCCCGATCCCCAGTTCTTGCGGTTTAGTGGTGTTTGATTTTAGGTTTCGATTAAGTGGCTATTAGATGATGGGTTTTAATCCCCTAGGGCTTAGATGAATTCGCATTGCTATAGGTTTGCTTAGGAATGAGATTAAATGGCCTGTCAAGAGCGTATAGACGTAAACCCAGATATTGTTTTGGTCAAACCGCCATGGTTGTGAAATCTGGCATATAGGAAAGTTGCGGAATTTGGTGCTATAGTGGTTTCTTGTTTTCTCCGCCAAAGTTGCGAAATTATGCTTGTTTTCAAAGTTGCGAAATTATGCTTGTTTTCAAAGTTGCGAAATTATGCTTTTTCAAACTTGCGAAATCATGCATTTTCAAAGTTGCGTAATTGTGACTTGTATAAGTTGCGAAATTGTACCTTTTATAAGTTGCGAAATCTTGTCGCTTGAAAGTTGCGGAATCTTGCCTTGTTGCCCAGTTGCGAAATCGTATTTTTCAAAAGATGCGAAATCTTTACAAATTGAGGAATCATGTCCTTCACAAGTTGCGGATTTATGCCCAAGACCCATTGCGTAATCATGTCCTTCCCAAGTTGCGAAATCTTGATTTATGCTGAATTGCGAAATTTTGACATCTGCAAAAGTTGCGAAATCTTGCCTGTTTAGTTAAATTGCGAAATCTTGCTAGTTTCAGCTTAAGTTGCGAAATCATGTTGTTTCAGCTTAAGTTGCGGATTTAGTATATGTGACTATTGCGGCATTATAAGTTTAGACTAGTTGCGTAATCATATCAAGTATTTGATTGCGAAATGATATCCATTCTTAGATTGCGCAATTATACACATTAGGAATTTGCGGAATTATATTGGTTATGTTATTGCGAAATCATGTACACCATGTGATTGCAAAATCATATATGTTATATGATTGCGAAATCATGGTGTTTATGTGATTGAGGAATTATATACCTAATATGGTTGTGTAACTATATACCTTGTGTGATTGTAACTCTCGGATTAGACTTTAGTTAAGGTTATACATTCAATTCTAATACATTCGTCTTAAATGATTTCTTGGATTATTCTAGGTCGTCATGTTCTTTAGAATATATCGTTAAGTGTTATACTACCATGTGTTTAGAACATCATCTGAATGTATGCTTGTATTTCATATGACGTGTGTTTGTATTATCTTGCTTGGTTTAATTCCATATGGGGACATGTGTTGTGATATATTTGCTATGCTATGGATTTCTATGAATAATGAGATGTATATGTTTGTATATTTCAAATTGTGTCTATGAGCAGGAGTTATGTCGATTTCCAAAGAGCAACAAAGAGCACTTGATGAAGCACTTGTTCCAAAAGGAGAACGTTTTCCATTCGCAGAGAACAATTTCCGACTAAGGGAAGATTTTGATCCACCTAAGCCAGCATTCAAATTAGCAACGGATCTCCTTGAAAATTCACCAATCAACAAAATCATTAGGGTCACAAAGTCAGTACCAAAAATATACATGCATGAATTCTGGAGATCAGCGGCTTCTACTTCAGTCAATACGATTGATTTCACCCTAGATCGTCAACGAATGACACTTAGTCTTGATCTCTTTCGGACTATATTGGGCTTTCCTCCTCCTGCAAATGGCACTGAATATGCTACCCCTCCGACTAAGGAACAACTGATAGAGATGTTAATAAATCTTAGGTATGATGGTGAATTATCCAACCTGTCTTCATTTCATACAGCACACATTGGACAACCTTGGAAAGCAATTATTAGCATCATCACTCAATGTTTTTCTGCAAAGTCAAAGGGAGCAGACACTTTTAGACCTTCTCAAGCTTCTATCCTCTAGGGGATTGTCAATGGACAGCCAATTGACTATGGTGGTATTCTATGGGAAGAATTTTACTTTCAAGGTTTCAAAAACAACAGAAGAAAGTCTAATCATCTGATCTTTCCAAGATTCACAAAGCTGATTATAGATCATTTCATGAAGGCAAATCCCTCAACTATTAGTCGACGTGGAAATTTTTCTTACCACACTGCCGATCATGATTACATCTTGGATTCTATGAAGCAAGAATCAGTGGGTAAATATAAGAAGGTTCCCGCTCTTATTCTAGAATGCATGTTGAATGAAGGTGTTAAGGACAGTGATGCATATCGTGAAGTGTTGACAGAAATTGAAATTCAGAGGAAACGAGTTGCATCTGGATATTTCTAGGACTTACCCAAAGGAAAAAGGAAAAGAGATCATCTAAACAGATTGAGTCAAAGTCACCTGCAAAGAAAGCAAAGAAAGATAAAGGTAAAGAAGCACTTGTTGAGGATGAACCTACTCCAGAAAATATTTCTCAAGCCAAACAACTGCGACTCATCCTTAGGAAAAGCAAAAAGGAGTCCCTTGCGAAATCCAAGGGTTCCGGTTCCAAACCAGCAGACGACTTAGACGAATTTGGTGAACCTGATGACGACATCCACCTTCTTGATAAAGCTACTACAACTAAGGAAGAACAAACCCAAGAAATCACAAACCTTGAAACTTATGCAGACCCTAATGACGAACACTATGAACCGTTCAGCTTTGAAACCAGTGAGCATACTGAGGGGAGTGGTGGCAGTGACAATACATACATAGCAACATTATACCATGATGCCAATATCACTACATCCTTACCGGAACCAACTTGCACTGTGATCAACGATGACGCTCATGCAACTCTCATACCAAGTACTCAACTCCAAAGTAAGTCTATTTCTGGTTCTGATGATGTCATGAAATATCTTAATTTCGAAGGGGAGGGCGTCAAAGTCTCAAATACTGATCCATCGACAAATGAAAATATGGTGGACGTTCCCATAACTTCAGTTACGACAACTACCATTCCACTATTAACCCTCCCGGCCATCACAAATGTCATCACACCAGCACCCACACCTAAACCTGTTGAACAACCTGTACCAACTACCGCCCAAACATCTGAACCTATACAGCTACCTATCCTCGAACAACTTGTACAAACCACCATCCAATCCACAACATCTTCAGCAATTATGGTAACTCCTCCATCACCAACAACAGTACAACTACCATCCAGTTCCACTCCATTTCTCACAATCAATGATCCACTCATTCAGCATCTCCAAAAACAACTAGAATCACAGTCAAAACATATTGCGTCACTGGAGGCAAGGATAACTCCTAGTAAGTCACGTGCAGAAAGAGCACAAAAACGTGATGACTCCAAACTTCAAGAAACATTCATAAATGTCATAAGACTTCAAAAGCAACACAAAGAGTTTCTTGCTGAAAAGGACGCACGTGACAAAGAAAATGCTGCATTTCTCAATTCCATCAATGATTCCATGACTAACATCATTCAGCGTGAAGTTAGGTCATGTGTACATCAGGAGATTCCAGCATTATTCACAAATGGCCTTACTAACTTACAGTTAATGCAGACTTTGGAGACTCGGTTAACCAACAGTGAGTCACCAATAACAGAAGCTCAACACGAATTACAAAGAGCTCTTAGTAAGGTCATAATGGAAGCTTCCAACACATCACCAGTAGAAGAATCTGACCGTCAGGAGACTGCAAATGAAGATGAGGCAGACAATGAGGAAGAAGAGGAAGATAATGAGGAAGAGGAAGAATACTCTGATAAAAATGAAGAAGAAGAGGAGGATGAAAAGGATGAAGAGTAAGAGGACGAGGACGAAGACGAAGAGGATGAGGATAACAGGGAGGACGACGACGAGGATGAAGATACTGATGGGGATGAGGATGATGATGATGATGAGGACAGTGACAGGAATGGAACTGGAAAGGGAGATACGATTGACGATCCAGGTAAAAGTGGTGATGAGTCTAACAAGGGTGAAGGTGATAAAGAAACTGAGAAAGGTGATAAGGATGAAGACGCAAGTGTCGGTGGAACATCAGAGAAGATTGTGGATGCTACTGTCTCAGAACCTCAGAATACAGATACAGGTATGACTATTACACCGGTTTCTACTACTGTCTCTATTATAGAACATGTAGAACCAATGCAGGAAGAAGAACCTACCATGTATATGCCTGAAGATGAAATTCCAGTGTCAGAAGCACAACAAACCACACCTTCTGTAGATCAACATTCTTCCGACATAGAAGTTGAGGACTTCAGTGCACCAGAACCGACATTTGCTGAATCTCTTATGATAGATGAGAGTGTATAGGAGAAACTATGGCTTACCAATGCAGCTCCACAACATCCTTTCGATTCAGCAACAGAGATCGAGCTTACTAATTTCCTCAACAATCCAATCGATTTCTCAGCTTTTCTAAGGCACACTCACGGGAAATCCACAATGACTCCAGATCTTATCATAATGATAGCCGCAGATGTTAATTTCTTTGACTCAATGAAGATCAATCACAATGAGGCTGAATATCACATGAATGAGCTGGCAAAAGCCATGAAAGCGACTACTGCCGGGATTCAAACTCCAATGTTACAGCCCCTTACACCTACAATAATTGCCAGTTCTACGACTATTCCTATGGAACATTTCGTATGTCATGATTTGGAGTATCTAGGAAATGGGGCACAGAAATACGCTACCTCACTTACCATGGTTAAGGCTATAAATCTGGAGAATGTACCGTGGATTGAAGACAAAGTACCTGCTGCTATTTGGCGAAGAGAATTGTTAGAGGTCTACGATCCCTACGCAGAACTAGGAGTTTCTCATTGGAATTCAAAGAAGCGATTAGCGTGCAAACACTTCAACAAAGAAAAACCAGGGTCTCTTATCATCTCAGATAATAGAATTATGAGCATCCAAGGAGTCACCACTAGGACAATACTTGGTTATGAGTACTTGACTCAAATCCAGTTCAAACGCACTGACAAGAAAGAATACAGCATCGAAGAAAGCGACCTACAGTACCTTCGCCTTGAAGACATTGAAGACTTTCTTCTGATACTGGTTCAAGAAAAGGTTGCTCACTTGGACACTGACGAAATAATAGCACTAAGTTCCAACATTCGTCAATTTACACGCAAGATTGTCATCAAAAACCGGGTAGAAGATCTTCAACTAGGTGTTGAGAGTTACCAACAGCAACTAAACTTGCAACGTCCTCACACAACCCCACTCAATCAATACCACAAGGGTAAATTGCCTTACATGGGAACTCTGAAACCTGAAGCAGGAATTTTTTATCCGAACGCATCGGGAGTGATGCAATATATGAGATTCTCTGAACTGCATAAATTCAGTGATGGAACACTTAAAAATGTTCGTCATGACCTGCTAGTTCTCAATGCAAAACTACCACTTCCAGTCGTCACGTACACATGGACAGATCAATGCAAGAGAAGTGCCAACTACGCGATCAAAAAGATCGAGGCAACATTACGGAAGCGCCGGTTAATAAGAAGTATAGAACGATTCGTCGGTGGACGACCATATGGAGCTCACCATCGGTTCACGGAACGAACCAAGTAATTTTGGTTCGTCTTATAACAGGTCAACTCCATATGTCTATAATTGTGAATATGTTATCTTTTTGCTTTGTCAGCTTTTGTGGCTTGTTGTAGTGTAAAAGTATGATAATTTTTCAAGAATTTCTCTCGAGATTCTAAATTTTTCAAACAAATCATACTCAAGCACTACAACTTACCCTCATTAATTTGAGGGAGAGCATTAATATGTTCTTTGGCCATCATCTAATTTCATTTTATTACCCTAAGACCGGATAATCCATTAATATCCAAAATATTGATTATTAACATTTTGGAAAGGGGAGAAAATGGGATTAAGGAGACTTAATGATACTTGGCTAAAACAATGAAAAAGGTTTAAAAGATAAACTAACTTAACATGTGTAATGCACAAGTTAAGGGGGAGCGTTTTTGATGATCAAAACACTTAAGGCACAAAAACTTTGATTTTAATATCACAAGTGCTTTAAGTGATTTTTCAAGGATTTTTCATGGTGACTATATCAACCCAAAACACACTTAACTCACGACGGATGTGGTGACAAAAGGGTGGTAGGTATAGGTATTAGTCCAATGATTCATCAAAACCGATGGAATCTTCCCAAGGACAACTCCCTAGATAGAACTAGTAGTCCTTAGGAAAGAAGGAGAAAGATTGTGAATGTAGCTGAGTACCGACTAATTACTGATGCTAGCACTGGAACAATCACAACAAGGTGCTAGTAATGATGTACTGGTAAGTACTGAAGGGGTTGAAGAATGAAAAAGAAATGTAAAGATAAAGGGTGTAAAGAAAGAAGCCCTCCTTACAAGTCTAGGCAGAAACCGGGTCAATACATATGCTATTGAGATCATTAGTTAATGATTCTCGATATTGAAGAAAGCCATCATGGACCCAGTGATGCAATGCACAACCCTCCCCAGCTAACTCAAATATCTCTCAAAAGGTATTTGTTTTAATCACACGGAGATCAACACGTTATCTATTGGTTTATTCACTCCGAATAGACTGATATTGAATAGGTGGCACTCCTCTCCAGCCATCAATCACTAAATCAAAACGCACTATCGAGTCTAGAGCCACGAGATCATCAAAAGTCTCATTAGGACGCTTTCCATTTATTCCTTGCTTCTTCACACACCATGAAAAGTAAGAGATCTTTTATGAGTTCTACGCAGTATTCTTGTAATATTGCCAGAACATCCGAGTGATACGTAAGTATTACAGTGAAGATGGAAATCCTGCTTGAGCCAACATCAAACAAGCTCATGGTAGGTGACACGTGCGGTTCTTTAAGAACTAATCTTGTGACAACTGGAAAGAAACAGTAGTTTAATTCTTAATTGAACTTAAACTCGTTCCAGGCCTCTACGCATTATCGTATGATCTTGCCAGAACACTCAGAGTGACACTCGTTAGTGTTCACAGTGACGAGTGGAAATCCTTCTAGTGTTAACATCAAACAGCACTTGGTAGGTGGCAAGCAAGATTCAATTTGAATCAAGTTTGTGACAACTGGAAAGAAACGATGGTGAATATCTTAAATTGAAATTCACTTGTTCCAGGTTTCATGAATTGACGGCTTCAATCATAAGGATTTTTAATCCAAATGATTCACTCTTTATGTTCGCAGTCAGCTTTGGACGGTCGAATAAAGAGAAGGGGTTTACCCGTGAAATCCTGTCAGGAAGTTACTTAATTGAAACTATCCGTCACGGGTACGATATCTAATATCGTCCAACGGTCTTCACCGACCGGAGGTAAAATGCTACCGAATTAGAATAAAATGTCAAAGCCATTTTATTCGTGTCTTATTATGTTGCTGCATTCGAAGACGGTGGCGTTGCTGTGTACCTGTTGAAGACGGTGGCGTTGCTGTGTACCTGTTGAAGACGGTGGCGTTGCGGTGTACCTGTTGAAGACGTCCTCACATGCTTATTCCTTCTGCATCAAATATTCCTGCAAATTCAAGAAAGTATGACCTGCAAATTCGACTCTGAAACTTTCAAGAATTCAACAAAGGATAAGTGTGTGGGACATGAAGTCACAAAGAGGCAAACATCACAAGAAAATAAAGACTGCACGTGAAAGGCCAAAAAGAACGTGTTCCAAGCAAAAGGCTGATATCATTCAACACATATTCACAAAAGAAAGAAAAAGAAAGAAAAGAAGACTACGAGCTCAAGAACAAGATCTAACATGCTAGATTAGGACTTTGTAAATTTGGAGTGACCTCCCTTTGGGGGAGATTGTTGGAAATACGTTTTACGTATATAGAAAGTCTCGGTCACTCCAATAATGTAGTTATAGGATCGTAGTAATGTTAAGTTTCATTTATTACATAGCCCGACCCATGAGCATGTTCATGGGCCGGAAGCCCAAGTCCATTAAGGACTTGGGGTATTTAAACTCTTTCCACCATGGAAAGAGGTGTTGGTTGTTTATTTCTCACTTTACATAATACAAGTTTTCTTTCACTTCTCTCTCTAACTTTCTCTCTCTAGAAAAACATCAACCCCCTTGTTTCACAAAGATTATCATTGTTCTACAATACTATACAATGATTTCAAAAACACGTTTAGGTGAGATTGATCATTCCAATACTTGTTACTCAGTACTCGAACCTCCAAACATCAAAAGGTTTAGTTAAAAGATCAGCCACATTCTCTTCTGTGTCTACCCTATCTAGATGTATTAAACCTTTTTCAAAACAATCTCTTATAAAATGATGCCTAATTTCTATGTGTTTAGTTTTAGAGTGATGTATAGGTTTCTTAATGATGCACAATGTACTGTTGTTATCTACAAAAATTTTGGTATGCATAAAAATATACCCATAATCCAACAGCTGGTTTTGAATCCATAGAAGTTGCCCACAACATGCAGCTGCAGCCACATACTCAACTTCAGTTGTAGAATTTGCCACCACTGTTTGTTCTTGCATTGCCAAGATATATGCCTACTCGCAAGAAATTGGCATCCACCAGTTGTGGATTTTCTATCATGATTATCACCTCCATAATCACTATCTGAATAGCCAATAAGCTCCAAAGGAGACTCTCTAGGATACCACAATCCTAATGTGGGAAAGCATCTAAGGTATCTAAAGATCCTTTTAACTGCATGAAGGTGACACTCCTTGGGTGTGACTTGATGACGTGCACATGCACATACTGCAAACATGATATCAGGTCTTGAAGTTGTAAGATACATCAAGGATCCAATCATAGATCTATAGTGCCTGACATCAACCTCTTTACCTTCTCCAATCTTTCCCCATGGGTGTTCCTTGTCCATAAGAGTGCTAACTTGCTTTTCATGTGGTGAAAAGCCAAATTTCTTCAAGACCTCAGCCACATACTTACCTTGAGAGATGAATATACCATCCTATTTCTTCTGAACTTGAAGACCAAGAAAGAAGGTCATCTCTCACATAACACTCATCTTAAACTTATCTGACATAAGTTTGGATAATTCATCACTCATTCTTTGGTTAGATGAACCAAAGATGATATCATCAACATAAACCTGAATAAGAAGAAAATCCTTCCCTTCCTTCTTTGTAAACAGTGTCTGGTCTATGGTACCCCTCTTAAAGCCATTATCCATCAGATAAGTGGAAAGCGTTCCATACCTTGCTCTAGGGGCCTGATGAAGGCCATACATAGCCTTATTTACTCTATAAACTTCATCTGGATGCCCAAAATCTTCAAAACCAGGAGGCTGCATGACATAGACTTCTTCTTTGATTGTGCCATACAAAAATGCACTCTTCACGTCCATTTCGTAGACTTTGAAACCCATGTAGGAAGCATAGGCTAGGAAAATCCTTATTGCTTCTATCCTAGCAACAGGTGCAAAAACCTCTTCATAATCAATACCTTCTTCTTGTGTGTATCCCTGAGAAACTAGTATTTCCTTGTTTCTAATAAGAATGCCTCTCTCATCCTTCTTGTTTCTTAGAACTCATCTTGTCCCAATAGGCCTGACATACCTTGGACATTCTACTAGCTCCCAAACATCTTGAATAGCAAACTGATGAAGCTCATCTTACATTGCTTTAATCCAGCTTTCTTCTTTAAGAGCATCAAAAATCTTCTTTAGTTCTAACTGAGAGAGAAAACCGGCAAACAAACATTCTTGAACAAAAGGAGTATCTTCCTTCTTGTGGATATTAGCAATGAATCCACCCTGAGTCTTCTTAGTTCTCCTTGTTTAAACAGGAGTCTGAATATCACCAATTATTTGGGAGGGAGGATGATCTTTGGCCACCTTTGTAAGAATTCCTCCCCCAAATAGTGAGTTGTCATGAACAATGGAATCCATGTTGCGAATATCATCTTCGTTGCTACTCCCATCCCCACTTGAACTGGGAGTTATATTGTCAGTGGTTGGAACTGGTCCACTAACATCTTGATTAGGTATAGGGTCTTTAATATGTTCAAAAATATTTCTTTTGGAGGAAGAGAATAAATTTCCAAATAGACTGTTAGTGGCTGAATTCAATGTGTCAGCGTTTGAATTGGCTTTGTCACGCGGATGAAGATGCATGCATGAATTCATAAACTGCTTTTTCTTGATGCTCTTTTTCCTCCTTTCCAGCAGCAGCAGATGCTTGCACAAACTCATCAGTCCATATAGGTATGGTGACATAATCAAATATGGGAGTTGGCTCAACTTCATGTGATCCTTCTTCTTTATCAACCTGTATACCTATAATTTCAACAATAGGTGCTTCCAAGACAATTGGATTAGTCACAGGCATATAATTCATAGACCTTGATAATGGCTCTAAATCAAATAGCCAATTAGGTCTAGACTCAGGATCACTTGGTTTATTCTCTAAGAAGTCACCATGAATATTTTATATTAGAATTTTAGACTTCTTGTTATAAACCCTATACCCCTTGCTATTTGTGGAATATCCCATAAAAAGTCCCTCATCACCCTTAAAATGAAACTTACCTAGGTTATCACTAGTATTCAAAATCACTACATGACATCCAAAAGGCCTAAAGAAGTCTATATTAGGCTTCCTATTCCAAAGTAATTCATAGGGAGTCTTGTTATGAAACTTATTGACCAAGACCCTATTCTAAACATAGCAAGAAGTGTTCACAGCCTCAGCCCAAAAAGCAATGGGTAGATTTGCATCTGCCAACATGGTTCTAGCTGCTTCTATTAGAGTTCTATTCTTCCTTTCAGCTACACCATTCTGCTGTGGAGTTCTAGCTATGCTAAACTCCCTGAAGATTCCCTTATTGACACAAAAGGCATCTAGAAGGTTGTTCCTAAACTCACCACCATTATCACTTCTAAGAACTTTAACCTCATTACCCGTTTTCTTCTCAATCTGTGTTATGAAGTTAATTAAGTCTTAGCAGTATCACTCTTTAAAGCCAAAAAGAAAGTCCAAGTAAACCTAGAATAATCATCAGTGACTACAAAACATTAGGATTTACCATTTAGGCTTTCTATATTGGTTGGGCCAAATAAGTCCATGTGTAATAGGTGAAGTGGCTTAGGACTGGTATAAACAAGCTTAGACTTAAAAGAGGCCTTATGCTGCTTGCCTTTAAGGCATGTAACAAAATTATGATCATTGTGTAATTCTTTTGAAGGCAATCCTCTTACAAGATCATGTCTCACAAGTCTATTCATGTTTTCGAAGTTAATGTGCCCTGATACTTAGTTTTTGCTAGGTTCAATTTTACTCTCGATATCCTCTCGAATTGATCTCGGTCTTAAGTGGAATGATTTGTTCTTGGTCAATAAAAAGTGGTTGGTTTGTTTATTTATTTTAAACTAATGACAAGAAATTAAGTGTCGAAGAGTAAAGTAAAAGCTTTAAATGATTAACGTTTGAAAACTTTAAAGATTATGCGAGGAAAATAAATGAACACTTAATAAAAACTAACACTTGGAAACTTTGTGAAAAATAAGAACTTAATTGGAAAAGACTAAAAGAAAGTAAGAACGGAGCAAAGTAAAACAACTTAATCGGAATAATGGGAAAAAAGTGTACCAATCGGAATGTATTCCGATTGGTGGTGATCGGAATACGAGCCTAAGTACAATCGGAATAACCAAATGGAACCAATCGGAATGATTGAAAACTTGTACAATCGGAATATACAACAAGGCAACCAATCGGAATACACCACAAGACCTTGATCGGAATAACAAGCTAGCAGGCAATCGGAATAGGCAAAAATGAACCAATCGGAATGTGGAGTATTGTGTGCCGTCGGAATAAGGGTGCAGATCGGAAAGGGAGAAGCCCTCTTCCGATTGGTCAATCAGAAAGGGTGTTTGAACCACTTCCTAAAATTGTGGAATTCGGTTAGCAAGTAGATAAGCTATATTTTGGAGCTTATCACAATACTAACCCGAATCAATGCTTAAACCGGATCAAATAAGCACTAGAGTCAACTTATCAACCCGAAATCAAACAACTTTTTGTATCAAACACTAAAAACATAAACTTTTTAATAACTTTTTAATAAGAAAAGTAAGATAATTATAAAAATAAGCCAATAAGCACAAAAGTCTTAAAGCTTAATCAAATGAAAACTTATAAAATGATCAAAAGATTAACTTTTTAGCATGAAATCAATTAGAACAACACGGATCACATGATAATCACACCAAAAGCAAACAAAAATCAAAGAAAAGTAGAATGAGATTAAGAGATAAAAGCTTAAAAATGGAACTTGATTAATTAAAGATAATACAAAAGTTTGAATTTGAAAGAGAAAAGAGATGAAATCTAGTGAGAGAAAGTTTAGAACTTTCTCTCTCTAAAACTAGATACTACCTAAAAAACTAAGTGTGAATTTTTGTGAAGTAAGGGCCTTTATATAGGCGTGTACATGGTGGTGATGGGCTTTTGATTGGGCTTTGATTTGGGCTTCTTTTTCTTCTTTCTTCTTAAGTCTTCATGCGTCTTTTAAATAAACGTTGCCGACTTGGATTTGAGAAGTGTCGGTGAATTATTCCAACTCGTCTTAAAATCTATTGTTTTATAGACTCGAGTTCTTCGACATATATGAATCTTCCATCTTTGGCTCTATTCTTCGATAAATCTTCAAATAGGCACAATGACTTCAAATCTTCTGCATCTCTTGGATAATAGACTTCGTCTTGAGTCTTTTTCCTCGATAAAGCTCGTGTAATCCCATATTTTCTTCATTATTCATCCGGTTGACTCTAAAAACACAATAAACACAAAAACCACGCATAATTCCAAACAAATGATATTAAATACGTGTTTTGGTCTTGTTTTAGCCAGAATTAAGTGGTAAAAGGATGGGTGTTTTCACACCTATCAAATCCCCTACACTTAACCATTGCCATGCCCTCATGCAATGCTTAGTGACAAAGCATAATTACACTTTTCTCATTATCAATTAACCTTGGCCTTATTAAAATACTACTTAAACAAAAATTTTAAAGTACTAAGAATTTAAAATTTTAATGTAAACAAGAGGATAGAAAATAACTTATGTGGTAATAACTTGGAAAGAGATCGAGGACTTACATTAGGGCTTCGGTGCTGCGAAGATTTATCACCCTCAAGTTTCACGTTCCCCAAACTAAGCTTAAAAACGAGATCATTGTTATTATAAGTTAGTAATTCAAACACTCACACACATGGCTTAATTAAATGCTTAAACTCCCTTATTCCTAGGTGTATCTCTTATATTTTATTTTTGTCTTAGAATGATCATGAAGATGCATTTTTGGAC